>CM052722.1:76980058-77076172 GCA_028551405.1 Uromys caudimaculatus
CTTGTTTTGGCTTACATTTCCCTGATGACTAAGGATGTTGAACATTTCTTTAGGTGCTTCTCAGCCCTATGAATTTCCTCAGTTGAGAATTCTCTGTTTAGCTCTGTTCCCCATTTTTTGATGGGGTTATTTGGTTTTCTGGAGTCTAACTTCTTGAGTTCTTTGTATATATTGGATATTAGCCCTCTATTGGACATGGGATTGGTAAAGATCTTTTCCCAATCTGTTGGGTGCTATTTTGTCCTATTGACATTGCCCTTTGCCTTACAGAAGCTTTACAATTTCATGAGGTCCCATTTGTCAATTCTTGATCTTAGAGCATAAGCCATTGGTGTTCTGTTCAGGAACTTTCCCCCTGTACCCATGTATTTAAGACTTTTCCCCATTTTCTCTTCTATTAGATTCAGTGTATCTGGTTTTATGTGGAGGTCCTTGACCCACTTGGACTTGAGCTTTGTACAGGGAGATAAGAACAGATCAGTTTGCACTCTTCTACATGTAGACCGCCAGTTGAACCTCTGAGCAGAGGTGCTGGTCTTACCCCCACTCACAGGCTTGTCCACACTCCTGGGAGGCTAGCTTTTTCCCTGCTCTATTTGGGTATGGATCCGTGTGGCACAGGCTACAGACATAAACCAGAAGGCTCCTGTCCCCAGCTCCTTCTTGGTCTCTGTGTCCTGAGGATTCCGGGTGGGTCCTGCTGAGCAGTGGTGCTTGTCTTACCTCCACTCATGGGTTTGTCCACACTCCTGGGAGGCTAGCTTTCTTCCGGCACTATTCAGCTATGGAGCCCTGTGGCCCAGGCTGAGGTCCCAAGCCACAGATGGAAACCAGAAGCATTGGTCTGCCTTTAATCCCTTTAAATTTATTGTTCACCTGTATCAAATCTAACATCATTTTTAAATATTAAGCTTTTTTCACTGTATATATGCATTATGGATTATGTTGTTTGCATAGGAAACTTAGACACAAGTATGTTTTCTATACATATATGTATATATATATGTGATATATTATATACATAGATATATTATGCATATCTATTATATATCATATACATAAAAGTGTTATAATATGCTATACATGTAATATATTATGTCTATCTTATTTTATATTTCATTTAATCATATAACATATAATTACATATATAAAATAATATATATAAATATATACATATATTTTATATATATAACAAAATGATTGATTACATTGACCTAACATTTTTTGACAATCTGGTAAAACATTTGGAATGCAATGTTAGCCAACCACTAATTTCTACCAGCCCCAAAGCTGAGAATGTCATCAGATAACATTTAAATACTATAACAAAGTTTTCCTCACTTAGTTACAAACCATCACCCCCAATATTGTATTTGGTAAATGCTTTGAATTATGATTTTATTTTGTGACTACAAGAGTTCAGTCGACATGTTATTTGTGGCAAACTGAATCCATATTTCTGCTGTATGGGCTTGAATATGTGACTCTTAATAAGCTGCTTCACTGGAATGAGAGCTGTGTTTTGCATCAAAGTAGATAACATAAGAAATGCAAGAGGAGATGTTGCAACTGATATCACAAAAAATAAAAGGGTCATAAGAAACTACTATGTCCACTTATATGCAAATTAGATAACTTAGAAGAAATAGGCTGATTACAAGAAACATACCATCTACCAAGATCAGTTTATAAAAATAGAAAATGTCAGCATTCTGACAAAGTGAAAAGATATTTATATTAAGTTAGTAACAAAAACTATTTTCTTAAAAGAAAGCCTAGGACCTGATTGCCTTACTGGTAAATCCTACAAAAACTATAAAAAAGAATAAATACTTATCCCTCTCAAGCTCTTCCAAAGATTAAAAAGAAGGGTCCAGTTCCAAACTTATTTTATCACATCATTATTGTTATCCGATGTCCAAAAGTGTTTCACCAGTGCCGTGGAGCACAGGGAACATGTACCAGCACAATGTTGCTGAGCATATAAATTAGTGTAGCAATTACAGAGCATGCAGAGGTTCCTCCGAAAATTAAGACAAAACCAATATATAATCTATCAATCCTATCACTATATATATGGAGGCTGATGATTCAAAGACCTCTCTGTAATCCCATGCTCATTCCAACATTATTCATAATAAAGGAGATATGAAATGAACCCATTAATGTCTGATGAGGGACACAAAAATTCATATACACATACATGTTTTCATATTCATATATATTCACATGCATAGGCAATGACAAAATATTCAACATTTTAAAACAAATAATGTTGCCATGGTAACACACACTTGCAATTCCAGCATTTGGATGGCTGAAGCAAGGAAACAGAAAGCTTCAAGCTATTCTGGGCTATCGAGCCAGATCTTGTATTTGAAACCACTAATAATAATAGCAGAAGAAGAATGAAATCTGCCCATTTGTGACAACATGGATGAACTGGAAGACATTTTGCTGAATGAAAGAAGCTACGCACAGAAAGCCAAGTATTGTTTTACCTTACTTCTACATTTAAAGGAAAAGTTAGAACTACTAAAATAGAGAGTAGAATGGTGTTTACCAGAGGTTATAGACTCTGTACAGATTGGTTAAGGCATAAAACCTTTAATGTTTTAACACAATTAAGTTCTACATATATAATGTGCAGTATGTTGTATACAGTTAATACATTATATATATTATACTAATTATATTAATGCATTATATGTAATGTTTGTGGGTGTGTGCTAACAAAAGTAAATCTTAAAAATTCTCATCACAAAACAATAGCGGGTATAGTGGATAATTTGTGGTAATAACTACATATTGTATACTGATATTAAAACATTCTTATTTGTCAGTCACTCATCAGCAAAGATGAAAAATAAAAGACCATCTCACATATTTAAAACCCCAGAAGAGTTAAGATGATATATAACAAACAAGTCAACAGTCTTCCAGAGAAACATCCAATAGTGCTTAAAGGAAGACAAGACTCTCCCACACTCAACTGCATGATATTCACAACCGAAACCTCAAATAAAAGCAAAATTAGACATTCATACCAGTGAGAAAATATGACCCATATATACAAGAATAATAATCCCATAGGAACAGACTCAGAAATTCAAGAAGAGATGAGATTAATTAAGAGAGGCAAAACAGGTATAAATATATTCAAATATTAAAAGTAACACGTGAACATAAGAAGAAAGTAAATAAAATTATTTAAGAAATAAATAATAACAGTGAAATTATGTAAGATAAAACAAAATATCTATCTAAAAAATTCATTGTCCAAGGATGACACAAAATTAAATACTTCAGAAGAAAGCCAGGATACCTGAAGATAGAGCAAGCATGACCTTTCAAGATGGAAGGAGAGTAAACAGACAATTCAAAGATAATCTTGTCAGAGGGAATGTGTAGGCAAATGATACAGTTCTTATACGCATGAGGTGTTATGAAAATGGCAATAACTCAATGTGGTAGACCACAGAGTGTGTAGGAGTGTGGAGTAATGAAATTATAAAGTTAGGATAAAGTGTACAAAGAAAGACCTTCTATGCTGTGCCAAGAAAGGAAAAGCTATGCTGTGGACAATGAACAACCGTGTAAGATTGTGGAGTGTTTGATATGATCAGTGGTACCTTCAAAAGTAAATGTGGATGGCTATAGGTAATTGATTGCAGTGTCAGATACTCCATGAGGGTTTTGTAGATGGAACAGGAAAGCCTGTGCAGTGAGCAAAACAAGACCACACCAATTGGTTCCCTAATACCAAATGGTCAGTCCTGAAAACATGCATGCAAGTAACATTATACAAGCTGAGAAGGTTATACACACACACACACACACACACACACACACACACAAACTATACACACACACACAAGGAACTATATATGGGAGGGTTTGGAGGATGGAGAAGGAAGAAAGTAATGTAACTAAATTATAGCATCAAAGATAAAAAACAAAATAAAAACCAAAAGAGATGGCAAATTTGTAAAATTTTATCTTTCTTGGGTGTGTGCCTGTACATATATGTGTGTGTGCATATTTGCATATGTTTGGTTTTCACATGTGTGTGTGGGCTCATGTGTAAGAATATGCAGGCAGGATATCTCTTGAAGCCACAGTTTACCAATCCAGGTAGTTAACTAGCCAGCTGCTCCAGGGATTCCTTGTATCCACCTCTCAAATGGGAGGTCTTTCAAACAGGCCACCATACTATGCCTGCTGGGAATTTCCTTGGATTCTGGGGATTTGAAATCTGGCCCTCATACTAGAATTGTACATAGTTTATTCACTGATCTAACTCCCAAGTCTCAAATCTGTAAATTTCAAACACAACTTATGATTTTGTGCTAGGATTTTAGAGAATCTAGGAAGAGGGAGCCTGGGTATGATAAAGGAGCAGAATGGTTTCGAGGTTTCTGCTGTGAGCAAACAGGAGACTACTGTCTTAGTTAGGGTCTCCACTGCTGTGAAGACACAATATGCCAAGGCAGCTCTTACAAAGGAAAACATATAACTGGGGCTGGCTTACAGTTTCAGAAGTCCAGTCCATCATCATCGTGGCTGGAAGAATGACAACATGCAGGCAAACATGTGCCAGAGGAGCCAAGAGCTCTATATCTTGATCCGATGTCAACCAGACTTCCTCTTCTGCACTGGGTGGAACTTGAGCTCTGGGAACCTCCAAAGCTCATCTACACACTGACACACTTCCTCCAATAAGGTCACACCTATTCCAACAAGGCCACCTCTAATAGTGCCACGTCCCATGGACCAAGTATTACACTACAAACTACAACTACTGTAACTGGGAATGCTAAAACAAACACCATCTGGGGGACACAGGGCTGAGCATTCTCAATTTTAAGATGCTGTGAAACATCCAAGCAGAAAGAAAAATTGTAAATCAGATACAGTTAGCAGCTTCCATAAAGTGGTTGAGTAGAGGCAAGCACACGGAGAATTTCTTTTTACATTATCTTTAATCTTTTTGTTTGTTTGTTTTCACAGTCCAGCCATTATTCCCCTCCTGGTCTGCTCTTCCATAGTTCCTCATCTTATTCCTCCTCCCAACTGTCTCCAAGAGGATGTCTCCCCGACTCCGGCAGGCCTCTCCACTCCCTGGGGCCTCAAGTCTCTGATAGGTTAGGTGTATCTTCTCTCACTGAGGCCACACCAGACAGTCCTCTGCTGTGTATGTGTCGGGGGCCTTGGACCAGCTAGTGTAGGCTGCCTGGTTGTGGTTCAGTAATGTATAGATTCACATAAGAAGCAGTAGCAGAAATAAGGACAAAGAACAGCAGCAACACGTAATGATCAGTAGAGAAACAGAATCAGTCACAGAACTAGGAGGGAGTGGACTTGAGAAGGCTGTGAAGGATGCAGTGTGGAGGGGAGTTGCTGAGAGGCCATGTAGGTTTTTCTGACTGGAAGAAAAGAGGCTTTCTTTTGTTTGTTTGAACTTGGTTTAATCAGTACATCGAGTAAGACAGGTTTCAGCAGAGATAAGAGCAGACACATATTGCAGAGGATTGAAGAGTAACTCAGAGAAAAAGACAAAGCTACTGCCTGCCAAATACTCTTTTAAGTTTAGTTGTAAAGAGCGTTAAAGGTACAATAGGAGGTACAACGTTTAAGGCAGATGATTTGGGTAACATACAGGATTTCAGTATATGCTTCTAAGCAAAGTGCATCCAGTATGAAAGGAAGAATTAAAGCATATAACTAGGTAAGGGGCCATTGATGGAAAATTACTGTAGAGGCAAATTATGTGTGGGATGTTTTATCCTGGAAAAATAACAGCCCCTCTTTTAACGAGCAAAACCAGCAAGTATAAAAAGGTTAGCTGTGAGTTCTTGAAGATCATTTTGAATTTCTGGATTAAAAAAAAAAAGCCAAAAAACTATGGTCCTCTTGGCAATGGATAAGTGCTTATGAGGCTCATCCCCAAGGAAGACTAACTCTGCTGTGAGCATTCCTTAGCTGCCCTGTGAGATTTCTCCTTTCCACATTAGCATGTAGATTGCTGTTGTCATTGTCCAGGTCTTGTTTGGACAGCCTTATTGTTCTGGTACCATAGGAATGGCTTTCCTGGAATTTCTAGGAAACTTTCACAGCAGACTCCCAGTTCCTCTAATTCTGACCTCCTTTCTGTCTGTTCTGAGATCTTTCTCTGAGCCTTAGGTGTAGACGTTGTATTGTAGACATACCCACTGGGGCTGGGTACCCTACGTCTGGACTAGTTGTGGTTTCATGTAATTGTCTCCATATGCTGCAAACTGAAGTTCTTTTGATGAGGAGTGAGAGCTATACATCTCTGTAACTATAAGTATAAATATTTAGAATGCAGCTAAGAATTATGCTGGTCTAGCAGAGTAGCATTAGTAGATTCTTTTCTAAGATTCATGATCTCATTAGCCTTGGGCAATTGTCATGGTTTCCAGTACCAGGCATCATTTCCCTCTTGTTACAGGTGTTAGTAGCAAAAGAAAAACATTGACTTAACAGAAAAAAATGATTATTAATTTTGAGAGTATATATCAAATTGGAAAATTTAACTTGAAAACATGGCTCCCGGTGTGCTTATGCCATTTTTGGGCAATGGTTCCATATGTCTAAAAGTAAAACAACATGGATCTTCATATTCAGTTGTTGTTGTTGTTGTTGTTGTTGTTGTTGTTGTGACATTTGCAGTGCAGGTATGGTAGATGAATTACTAGGCTTGAGAATGAAAGATGAGACATAGGAAAGCAAACAAGTGATCACAGCACCTGGACTGCACACCGAACATGAAGATGTAGATAGAGAGACTGAGACTAAGAAAGTGCAAATGTTCCAATGTCTCAAGGAAACTAAAGAACAAGCTCAGGGGAAGTGAGGAAATTTGAATGGAGGAATACTAGAATGTTTTGATCAAAGCATGAATGATTGGTGATACATTTTCTGAAAGTCAAATAGTTCAGTATGGTGACAGTCTAGAAGGTGATTATGAATAAGTTGAGGTGACTGATGCTGGCTGAAGTCACAGACAAACATGGAAACATCAACAGATCAAAAAACTAATTTTGAACTTCTGCAGAGACTGCAGATTGGTAAGGGCTCTCATCTGTCTAATGCCTCAGGGACCTATTCCCTTCCATTTTGTAACCCTATTTCCAAAGTTGATGCAACAGGGTAAGAAAAGAGACAAATCAGATGGGTATTTGGATCTTAAACTTGGATGAAGTTTGGAAATAATATACATTATTTTAGTTCACCATTTACTGGTTACTTAAGTTTAAATGACCCTACTCTAGTTATAAGATTGATTACAAAGTATAAGGGAGCCTGTAGAATATTTAGACAATCCTCTTCAGGTCAGACAACGGGATTTAGAATAGGGGGAGGAACTTGAATCAGAATATAGGAGGAATGGAAAGTAAGTTAAGGTTGTTGGCTTTTACCCTGAAAGCAAACTGATAAAGGGCCATGTTTTCTTCCTTCTTATTATTTTTTTAAAGTGTGCTACGGGAACATTATTTTGCCAATGGCATTCAGAATGCATTGAAGGGATGGTGGTTATTGGAGGATTAAAAATTAAGTAGGAACTGTGAGCTAATGTCATCCTAACTAAGGGTAGTCTCAGTGGGAATATAATGTCACATTGCAACACAATACAAGGGCACAGTAAGGGAGGTAAAATCAGCAAATTTTGATAATAATTAGTTGTTGCATATCTTATCTGCCTTCAGCACAATCCTCGGAAGGACCAGCTTGACCTTGGACAGGGATGGACGAAAAGAGGAAGAGAGATGCGATATGTATGGAAGAGTTCAAAATGGTAGACTAATGGGTAGAAAGATTAAAGGTAAAGGGGAACTGTGGAGAAAGAGCCTGCAGAAAGGGCCCAATGGACTCCAGGCACTCGTGATCTCTAAATTGGGAGGTAAAAGGCAACAGTGATTAAATGCAGCTGAAGGCCACACACTGCCTCTCTCTTCTGGCATTTCCCTTAAGAGTTGGAAAACTCAAGAACTACCGTGCCAAGTTAGCATGTATTCACTCTTATTGTAAGTTTTATGTGCCAATAATGTGCTTCTCCATATAGAGCTGTTGTTTTTCTTTTATTGAAAATAGATTTTTTTCATACAGTATGTTCTGATTGTGGTTTCTCCTCTCCCTACTCCTTCCAGTTTCTCCCAACTCCCTCTTCTATCCAGATCCACCCTTTTTCTGTCTCTCCTTAGAAAATAACCAGGCTTCTAAGGGATAATAATAAAATTATATATATATATATAATTTTATATATATATGATATATGTATATATATCAAATCAGATTATGACAAAACAGCCAAACAAAAAAACAGAGCCTAAGAAAAAGCACAAGAACTGCACATAGATACAGAGACACACATATTCTCACACACAGGAATCCCATAAAAACCCAAACCAGAAGAAGCCATAATACATACCCAAGTTTCACTTTACAGTAACCGCTGGACTGAGAGTGAGGTCCCAGATGGAGGAGTTGGAGAAAGGACTGAAGGAGCTGAGGGAGTTGCAGCCCCATGGAGGGAGCAACAGTGTCAATGGACCTGACCCCCCCCCCCGTGCTTCTGGAGGCTGGACCACCAACCAAAGAATACACATGGAGGGACCCATGGTTCGGACCACATATGTGGCAGAGGAGGGCCTTTTTGGCCATCAGGGGGAGGAGAGGCCCTTGGACCTGAGGGTGTTAGAGGCCCCAATAAAGGGGAATGAATGTCTAGGTGGGAATATGGGAGTGGGTGGGCAGGTGGGTGGGAGGGGGAATACCCTCATAGAGGCGGGGGAGGGGGGAGGGGATAGGGGGTTTCCAAAGAGGAGACCTAGAAAGGGGGAAACATTGGAAATGTAAATAAAGTATCAAAAAATAAAAAGAAAACAAAGGTTTAAAAATGCCTTTACTTTACATGAGACAAAGATGCCAATGAGTTCATTTTGTGTTGGCCATCTACTGTTGATTCTAAGAGTGGTTTGATTCTCGGAAAAGACTCACTTGGAACAAACTAATCTTTCATTTTCATGTGCCTATCAATTTGAGATACCTTCTGGGATGATGGCATGTGTCCGTTTCTGCTCTCAGCTCTAGGACCCCCATTTGGTGAAGATTTTTTCAGGCCTTGTATGTGATGCCACTGTCTCTGTGAATTCATATGTGTGCCAGCCCCAGCCTTGTTCTGTCAAAAGGCTTTTAATTCTTTGGTGTCCTCCATCTTCTCTGGATGTTACACTCTTTCTGCCTCCTCTTCTGAAGAACCCTGAACTTTGGAGAAAGGATTTGATGGTGACTTTCCTTTTAGGACTGAGTTTTCCAAGGTCTGTCACTCTCAGTATAATGTCTGGCTGTGGACTATTTGTTACTACCTGCTGCAAGAAGAAGCTTCTCTGATGATGGATGGGCAAAGGCACTGATCTATAGTATAGCAGAATGCTATTAGAATGGTATTTTATTGATAGGTTCCTTTAGCAGAACAGTAGTATTTGCTTTTCCCCTAGGTCCTTGGCCTATCTACTCTCAGGTTCTTGGTCTTTCAAGCAGTGATGAGTATAGGTTCTATCTCACAGTGTGGGGTTTAACTCAAGTCAGATATTGGTTAGTTACCCCACAGGCTTTGTGTTACTATTGTACCAGCATATCTTACAATCAGGTCACTCTTATGGATCAGATGATGTTTACCTTTCTCCCTTGGTAGCATGCAGAATATCTTCCAGTATCATGAATACTAGTCCATAGGGATGAAAGATCATCTCTACTTTTCCATGTCCAGTGAGTTGTATAGGTGTCATCTTTAACAATAGAAGCCTTACCTTCAGTTTGTGGTCAGCCACCAATAGCCTTGACAATAGCATGGGTTGTTTGGGAGTTCCCATTGGTCACCTTAGGGCAACAACTCAATTAGATGTAACCCAATCCCAGTACTGGAATCTTCATTTGGTGACAAGAGATGGCCATTGGGGTTCTGTTCCCTGTTATTTGGCTGTTTCATTTTGATTGCTTTTATATATGTATAATTATAGCAAGCTTCTACTGTATTAGGTTTTCATTTGATTCCTAAAGTGACCCTTAGCTGTCCCTCCTTATATTATTCTTTTCCCCTCATTTGATCCTCTCATTCAAGACCCCATTTATTAATTGTTAATCTTGGTGTCTATGATAACAGTGTTCTGTTCAGAAAGTTACCTGTGCCAGTGAGTTCAAGGCTATTCTCCTCTTTCTCTTCTACCAGATTCAGTGTACCTTGTTTTATGTCTTTGATCCATTTGCTGTTGTGTTTTGTGCAGGGAGATAAGTATGGATCTATTTGGACTCCTCTACATGCAGACCAGCACCATTTCCTGAAGATGCAGTCTCTTTTCCAGTGTGTCTTTGTAGTTTCTTATAAAAAAAATCAGCTATCCATGAATGTACGAATTTATTTATGAGTCTTCTATTCTATTCCATTAATCAACATGTCTGTTTTTGTGCCAATATAATGCTGTTTTATTACTGTTGGTTTGTAGCACACTTTGAGAGCTGGAATGGAAGCACCTCCAGAAATACATTTATCATTCAGGAATGTTTTGAATGATCCTTTTTTTAAAAAAAAAAAATGTGTTTCTATATGAAGACGAAAATTGTTCTTTCAAGATTCTGGAAGAATCATGTTGGCTGTCCAGTCTCCTCAGTCCTATTTATTAAAGAGTTCGTGCTTTCACCAATGTCTTTTTGTTGACACCTTGGTCAAGAATCTGGTGGCTGTAACTGAATAGGTTTGTTTCTGTATGCTATTCCATTGATCTAGGTGACTGTTTTGGTGACATGCTATTTTAGGTACTATGACTCTGTAGTATATTTTGAAATCAGCTGTTGTTAGACTTTAAGTATTCCTCATGTTGTTCAGAATCCCTTTGGCTATTCAGGGTCTTTGTTTGTAGCTGCATTTTTAAGTGAAGTTATAGATAGGATTTAAAAATGATTCTTTTTTACTTTTCAGGCTAACTTGCTACGCTCTCACAAGTCCTGTACACATCTGTACATTCAACACTGTCTAAATCCCCATCTCAAAATATCTGTATCTCAGGCTTAGTCTTGCAGGATTATTGGACTCCAAAAACCCTAAGACATGAACAAAAGGGACCAGAGATCACTCTCTGCTGGATTCAAAGCTGAAAACAGTGACTCAACAGAGATTTACAGGAAAACAAAGCACTGGTTTGCTTCAGAAAAAAGGCATCTATGACATGTTAAGGGTGAGGGAGATAAAGTGTGGAGGCTGAGAGCTGAAGGACAGCATTATGAACTTATGGAAGTGTGTAAAATTGAGAGTAACTGGTTTATAGGGAACTGGAGAATAGTGGTGTTGTAGCTGGAGAGATGGGAATGATTCAGAAGACATAAACTGACTTAGAAGACATAAACAGATATCCTTCTTAATTGTGCAAAGTACAAGCAAAAATAAATTGAATATGGCTATGTGCATTTTATACATATTAGCTCATTTAATTCTTAGTCTTGTCTTCTGAGATCAGTGCCTTCATTATACTCACTCCAAGAATAAAACAAAAATGAGGCAGGCAGGAAGAGTTAAGTAACTCTTCCAATGCTTTCAACACAACAGAACTGGGACTCAGTCCCAAGATAACTATCTCCAGAGCTTATGCTACTAAACACTGGATCACTGACTTACACCAATATAATGTGCCTTCTTGGCTTAAGTAAATAAGGCACTACATGGAATAGCCAGATACAAGGAAATTGATCGAGGGAGGAAAAAGAATAAATAAAATGAATAAAATACACATACATACACACATTAATTCTACTTTAAAAGAGAAGTGATTATTTCTGATCCTGAAAAAAAAGAAAACACTAACTGTTCCTTGCTAATTCTACTTAATTATAGATTAGAAACACTGAACATTATATTATATATGAAACAAGAAGACTATAGAAGACAAAGAGAGAACAGGACAAATGGTGACCTTGGGACCCATGGCATAACACAATAGTGACTTCCCTGTATTTTCTGTTTGCCTTATATATCCCAGACATGAAACTGAAGAGGTCTTTGACTAAGAAATACCAATGAGTAGAAACAAAAAGTTCCCAATAAATGCCTATACTCCTTAGCCAAAGGACAAGAAAAGGGGACAGCTTAGCGAGCCAGAAAACTTTTAGATAATAACTATTATTCTACTCTAGCCAAGCACCACTAAAAAAAAATCTGTGACCCCATCCCACACATGCCAGTAAAGGACATGTAGGCTGCCTTCAACCTTCTGAGGGCTATAACCAGGCAGCTAAATATCAACAGGCTTCTCTGTGAGAGAAGCCCAAGTAGGGAACTGGGATTTTTTATCATTGCAAGCTGGAAATAAAGACACCTCCTTGAATATCCACATGTCAGTGGAGACTACATGAGGGACTTGGACTTCTACCAGCATCCCACAGTAATGAAGTATCCTTCCCCCTCCCTGCTGCAGTGGGTTTACAGGAAACAGCAAAGCGTAAGAACTTTCCTCATAGATCAACCTTTACCCAAAGGCAGACTGTATCACTATCAAAGAGACACCTGTTCAGTCTGTTTGTATTTTCCTTGGACTACCCACAATAGGTACTATGGCATGTGGAAAAATAACAATTGCCTTATCTTTCTCAGCTGGGAAGTATCTGTGTAAACTAGTAAGGCACTAGAAGCCCCACCCCTCTGCAAGAATAATAAGGAACTTACAAAACTTCAGTATCAAAGGAAGATGAATGATAAAATTGGACCTGCATCTTCTCCTGGAAGTAATAAGAGAAATGCCCTTTCTCAAAGCAGTTTGAGAAACAGTCAAAATAGAAGTTAAATAAGATATCAGATATACTATACACAATATGTCTAGGTTTTAGTAAATTTGATCATTGTACCTACAACTGTGGAGATCTCAAACTCAGGTTAAAGACAATGGATACATGACACCAAGATGACAGTGATATTAGAATTTTCTCACAAATGCTTTAAAAAACACTCCAATACACAGTTACTTACTTTATAAAATAAGCCCTAATGATTACTTTTAATTATCTATATTTATCTACATTTATCTACATAAGGTGATATTTTAATACTGATCAAAGCAGAATATTTAATATTTCAATCTTCTTTTCATTACGAAGTGTCTGGAGCCTTCTGGCACCTTTCTTCTGCTTATTTATAAAACTATACAGGGCAGATTGTATCTGTACATGAAAGACATCTGCATGTGCATATTACTGCTGCACTATCCACAATACATAAGCTATAGAATCAATCTATATGCCCATGAGTGGATTAATGTTTAAATAAAATGTGGTATATATACTTATAAATTGGAACCAAATAAAAACATATGTTTAGCAATGAAATGGGAGGCTTCAAACAAGAAATAACCAAGTGTTCAAGAATTTGAGTAGACCCAAATGACAAAACACAAAGAAATTTATACCAAGTCATATAACTAAAGTTCTGAAAACATAATAACAGAATATATTGTTATAATGAGACATGGCACTTTATGTTCTGGGTCCAAACAAATTCAATATCAGTAATTTCCACACACATAAAATATAGAGATCAAAACCCAGTACTACAGAAGTTTTTAATACCAATAAAACTGCCAACCCATATTATTATACCTAGTGAAAGCATACTTCATAATTGTTGGGGAAATTAAGTCATTCCCAAACAAAGAAAAATGTTCTTACCTAAAGTTTTTTAAATGGCAGAAAAGCAATAAAAGAAGGAATAATTAAACTCCAGGAAGGACAAAAACAAGAAAAAAGCAAAAAATTGATAAATATATTATTTTCTCCTCACATTTAGTATTCTTATTATTTTCAGTTTTTGAAGCAAAATGTATAACATTTCCTGGTGTGACTCTAAATGAATACTAAAGTAAGCTATACTAAAGTAGAGAAAAGAGAATACAAAGAGGGAAAACAGAACAAAGAGTCAAGCAGAAAACAATCCTAATATATCAAAATCAAAATTGCATTAAATAATCTAAGTATAGCAATTAAAAGACTGGAAGCCTGGAAGAAAAAATATAACCTAATCATAGGCTAGCTACAAATATATTCATACAACCAAACTCAGACACTATTACTGATGCCAAGAAGCACTTGATAATGGGAGCCTGGTATGGCTCTGAGAGGTTCTACCAGCACCTGACCCATACAGATGCAGATACACACAACCAACCATTGGGCTGAGCCCTGGGACCCCAATAGAAAAGCTAGGGGAAGGACTGAAGGAGCTGAAGGGGATTGTAACCCCATAGGAAGAACAATATCAACAAACTGGACAACCCAGTGCTCCCAGGGACTAAACCACCAACCAAAGAGTATACATGGAAGGAGCCAGGACTCCAGATACATATGTAGCAGAGGATGGCCTTGTCTAACACCAATGGGGGGAAAGGGAGCTTGATGCTCCAGCTTAGGGGGATGCTAGATTGGTGAGGAGGGAGGAGTGGGTGAGTTGATGGAGGAGCACTCTCATAGAGACAAAGGGAAGTAGGAAAGGAAGATGGGATGGGGAGTTTGTGGAGGGGCAACCAGGATGGGAAATATCATTTGAAATGTAAATGAATAAAATGATTAATAAAAAAGAAAGAAAAAAGTAGAAGAAAGGAATAACATGCATCATATTAACATTAAATAAGAAAAGTAAGAGTGGTTGTGTTAATATACAGGTTAGACTTCAGACATATCAATTTACCAAGGATAGAGAAAGAAATACATAATAGCAAAAGTATCAACCCACTAGAAAAACATAGGTTTGTAAACATAGGAGGATTAAACAATAGTGTTACAGAATGCTGAATACTAATGACATACTTCTAAATCCATGTATCAAGGAAAAATATAAACAGAAACTTAAAAATATATTGAGATATGATACTAAATGGAGAAAAACTTGAAAATTTTCCACTAAAACAAAGACTGAGGCAAAGATGTTCATTCTCTATTCCCATGTTCAATACCATGCTTGAAGTCTTAGCTAGAACATAAGACAAGAGAAGGAAGTAAAAGGAATACATATATGAAAGAAGTTGAAGTATCCTTATTTACATATTATATGATTCTCTATATAAAACATCCTAATATTTCCACCAGACCTGATAAATAAATTCATCAAGGCATCAGGATACAAAATTGAAATACAAAAAATAAGTAGCTGCCTTTATATCATAAACAAACATAGAAAAAAGAAATCAGGAAAATAATTCCTTTCACAGTAACCTAAAGGAATAAACCTAACCAAGGGAGGGAAAGAACTATACAATGAAAACTTTGAAACACTCAAGAAAGAAATTGAAGAAGATATCAGGAGATGAAAGGACTTCTTATTCTCATGGATTGGTAGGATTAATATTTTGAAAATAACCATCCGACTGAAAGCAGTGTATAGATTCAATAAAAAAGCTATTCTTCACTAAAATTGAGGGAAAATGATGCAGAAGCACAATAAGACTCCAGTTAGCCAAAACAATCCTGAAAAATGAAAACCCCTCTAGAGCAATCAACATATCTGACTTTAAGTTCTACTACAGAAGCATAGCATTAAAAACACTGTACTGACATAAACATAGACACATTGATAGATGGAAGTTAGTCATGGACCAACAAGTAAGTCTATACACCTACAGCTACTTGCTTCAAGACAAAGGTGTCAAAAACATACATTGGAGAAAAGACAGCATCATTATTAATAAGTGGTGTTGGAAAACTCGGTATCTATATGGAGTAGAAAGAAACTTGATCTTCCTCTCCCACCTTGAACAAAAATCAACTCCAAATGAATCAAAGATCTTAATGTTAGACTTGAATTTCTGAAACTTCTAGAAGAAAGAGAAGAGTGTATACTTCACATTATATACTGAGTAAGTGCTTTCTGAATGGGATTCTGGTAGCCCAGGAAATAAGACTAACAATTGACAAATGTGAATTTATGAAATTAAATTTTTTTGTACTGCAAAGAATACTATTTTAATTAGCTGAAGAGAAGAAAAATTCTTGGCCAGATATACATCTGACAGAGGATCAGGGTCTAAAATATATGAGGATCTCAAGAAAACTAAACACCATGGAAGCAAATAATCCAACTAAAATGTGGGCTGTGGAAGTGAACAGAGAATTCTCAGGCAAAGAAGTACAACTGGCTACACAATATTTTAAAACGTGTCCACCATTTTAGCTGTCAGGAAAATGCAAATTAAAACTACTTGGGGATTTCATCTTACTCCAATCAGAGCGGCTAAGTTTAAGAAAGGAGGCGACAGCACATGCTGATGAGGATGTGGAGAAAGGGGAGCTCTCAAGTAGTGTACTGCAGCTACTCTGGTAATTGGTGTAGGAACTCCTCAAAAAAGCCTCGAAATGGATCTACTATATGACTTAGCTATAACATCGGGCACATACCCAAAGGACTGTACATCCTACTACAGAAATTCATCACTACTCTACTCACAACAGCTAGAACAAGAAAATAGTCTGAGTCTACTAACTGAGTGGATAATGACAATGGGAAATGTATATGCGATGGAATTTTTTTCATTTGTAAAGAAAATTTAAATTTGTGGGTAAATGGATGGAGCTTAAAGACAAAATCCTGAATGAGGTGAACCAGACCCAGAAAGGGGGCAATCTCACTCTTATGCGGAGCTTAGAATCAAATCATTGGATTTCTCTATTTCATTTGGAGTGCCTGTAGAATCCAGAAAACTAGAGAAGAACCACTGGTGGCTAGGGGAAAGAAGCATCTTTAAAAAGGCTGGGCAGGTGATATGAATGGGAGGGGGAGTGATGAAGAGGGCGATTTAAGTAGGTAGAGGAAGAGAAGAGCAGGGGAAGGGGTTGGGAAGGGATAACTAACTCTCAGGCCCTTTGGAAAGCCACATGGAACTACTAATATATACACGCACACACACACACACACACACACACACACACACACACATATATTTATATAAAATAGTATAATATTATATATATATATATATATATATATATATATTCACATAAAGTCTTATAATTGGAGTTGTCCTACACAAGGGATTATGGTCATCCCAGAAGCCATAGTTTGCCAAATAAAAAACCCAGGGCTAGATGTGCAACGTTGTTTTTCACAGGTGGTCACAGGTGTCCCAGAGATCCCTCAAACAGTGCAAACTAATTGCCATTGCTATCGCTGTGGATTGCCCAGCAGAATTTGACAGTATTGCTCACACACAACAGACCCTGGTCATAGGCCATGAAGAAACTAGGTGAGTACTGAGAAGGAACTTTCCTCCAGCTGAATACCTCTCACATACTGAAGGTACTTTGAGGCTGCTGGGAGAAAAAAAGTCATAATCAGCTTTACCGAGTTGCAAAGCCTATAAAATGCAAAAGTGACTGTCATGGCAAGGCACGCCCCTGGTGCAATGGTGGCTTGAGTATCCCGGGTACAGTCACCTGTCTCCTAGTTGGATTTAAGGCCCACTTAACAAGAGGAAGCCCACGCTCACTGCTGGCAGTCTGGCCACAAACCCACAATTGGAGCCTCAGGGCTGAGTATATTACCATCATTTTGCTAAATGGAAAAAGTATAAAACTGCCCTCTAAATTTCTCTCCATATTCATACAATAGTGCAAACTCTCAGGCTTCTTCAGAACAATTTTTATGCTGTGAATGGGGGTTAATGCAGAAACTCACAACTCGTCAACGTACAGGAAGTAACTATGAAGTCCATGAGCACAAACTGAACATCTATATCTTGTGTCCATCCAAAGGCTCAGGGACCACCACAGAAGAGGGGCAAGAAGGCTGTAAGAACCAGAGGTCAGGGATCATCCAAGCAAAACAATGTCTTACGAGCATGATGGGACTGCTGCAGTCATGAACTTCAACAGCTGTAGTGGTCTATGTAGTTATCTACACAAAGTCTAAAAATGATCAAGCCAGTTTATATTCTAGCATGGAGTAGGAATGGGTTCATTACCCCCCACCCATAAGTGAAGAACTGGACAATTGATGGCTTCTGGAGGAAGAAGAGTCAGTTTTCTTTAAGGTAGGTAGATAATGCTCTATCTGATAGTCTAACACCCAGAATCATATGGACAGCTCAAATTATAATCAATGGATTATTAAGTTAATTTTTAAAAGTATGTTGCACTGAATGTAACTGCAGATAAAACATATCAAAATATTTAGGACCTACTTAAAATAACACCAAGAAGATAAAATGCAGCACTATATGCTTATACCTGTAAAAAAGTAAAATATGTAATCAATGACTTCAAACCTTAGAATAAATAAAAGCAACACAAACACAAAGTAAGTAAACAGAGGAAATTATACAAATAAGGTGCAAATAAAACTGTCATGACTCAATATGGAATAGAGATTTCAATAACACATTTAACATGATATTTTTAAAAAATATTCTGATCTAAGAACTTCATACATGTACATAGTGCATTTAGATTAAAATTTCCCATCTTCTCCCCTCCTATTCTTCCCCTAACTTCTTCACCACTTTCCCTCCTAACTTCATGTGAACTTAAAAAAACACACTGAATGCACTTAGTGCTACCTATATGTTCGTGGGTGTGGAATCATCTACTGGAGCATTATGTGCCATTTCAGGGAACATACTCTTGAATAAAATTGATTATCCCTCTCCCAGACGCCATCAGTTGCTTACAGCTTCTAAGCTAGCAGTGGAACTTGCCGGCACCCTCCTCTGTGCAGGGTTGACTGACTTGATCTTTTGCATGCAGTCACAGCTTCTGGGATTTCATATGTGCAGCATCACTGCTATGTTTGCAGATATTATTTTGCTACAGCTGTCTCCTACCTCTAGTTTTTGCAGTCTTTCAACCCTCTCTTCTGAGATGATCTCTGAGTATTAAGGGTGGTTTGTTTTGAACTTATTATCTACAGTTTTATTCTCTACATATTGATCAGTGGTGGATCTCTGTATTAATTTCTAGGCTCCAGCCACATATATAGCAGAGAATGGTCTTGTCAGGGATCAATAGGAGGAGAAGTCCTTGGTCCTGTGAAGGCTTGACTCCCCAGTGTAGGGGAATGCCAGGGTGGTGAGGTGGGAGTGGGTGGGTTGGTGGGGGAACATCCTCATAGAAGCAGGCAGAGGGGGAAAGGGAGAGGGGGTTCCAGAGGGGATACCTGGAAAGGAGATAACATTTGAAATGTAAATACGTAAAATAACCAATACAAAAAGAAAAAGAAAAAAAGAACAGATATTAGGTACTTGAATTACCATAATATATATTCCTAAAAACATGAAAAAACTTTTAAGTGTGTATATTTACAAAAAAAGTAAAACAAAAGAAAAACAAAAACAAAGCAGCTTTTCAGATGAGAGCTGTGAGATGCACCAATCTATGGGTAAAAAGACAATAACTTAGGGGGGAAGTGTAATTGTATGTTCACTTAGCAAAATAGTAAATAGTATTATTAGGTTCTCCCCTAGAATCTATGACCTAGGCAGGCACAGGTTTTTGGTCCAGTGAATGATTCCAGGTGTGAGTTCAGTCTTATGGAGTAGACATTAACCAGAGTGTGGTTGGTTACTTCCATAACATTTATGCCGCTATTGTACCAGTACACGTATGTTGACAGCCTGTTCATTACTGTAGATCATAGAGTTCACAGCTCAGTAAGAGTACTGATTACTTCTGATTACTTTTCTCCCTTGACAGCATGCATATAACCTTCCAGAACTAGCAAAGCTACCAAGTAGGAATGGAGCTTCCAGGTCAGTACCAACTTGATTTCTCAGTGTCCCAACACTCAAGTATATGGCACTGTTAACAACACTGGGTCTTACTATAAAGTTCTGGAGGGTAACTAAAAGTAATAACATGGCCTATAATGTTTAGAAGTGGGTCAATGATACTCCACTGACTAAAAACTTGAAAAGAGGGAATCTATTCCTTGCACTGATTTCCTGGTTTTAAGCTTCCCGCAAGACAGTTCCAGACCACAATAGTTTTCACCAGATAATTCAGTCTACCATTTAAACATCAATTAACTTCTTCATAATCTCTTGAGGAGAAAATAGTGGTGAGAATTCTGAAACTACTATTACCCTGTTACTCAAACCAAAGATAGCATAAAATTAAAAGTTACAGACAGCATACCTCATAGACATTGGTATAAAAATCCTTAACAAAATACTAAGAATGGAACCCAAATATATATGAGAATTATATACCATAACCAAATAGCACTTACTCTAGAGATACAAGTCTGGTTCAAGTCTGAAAATCTGTGCTATTCAGCATATTAACAGCCTACAAAAGAAAAATGCATGGTAATAACAATCTATTCAGGAAAGCAATTGGATTAAATTCAATGTTCATTCATGATAATTTCTCTTAGAAAAAAAAAAGAGCAGGAGGGAATTTCCTCAGCATAAAGAACATTTGAAAACTACCTGAAGCTAATATTACAGTAAATAATGAAAAATAACTGCCTTTTAAGCAATAAATGGAGGTTTATTCAATGCAAAAAAGCAAGAAAATAAAGGTTTATGTACCAGAAGAAATAAATACTTTCCTTTATGAAGATGATATGATTATCTGCATGGAATTTCCCAAGAAGTCTAAAACTAAATCAATGTTAATTCAGCAAAAAGATAGGATGTAAAACCAACCTGCTAAAACCAAGTACAGTGTTTGAACATAAAGGAACAAGCATAAAGCCAGTGAAGTTTAAGATACAGTTCTGTTTCATTTTTAGGAAAGGAGAGGGTAGGGAAGGAGGAAGCAAAGGAAATGAAACAAAACAATGGAAGAAAAAGGTATAATTAGAGGCTATAGAGAGTAGAGTTGGGGAAAACATTTATTACCATTATAGTTAGATGGGAGAATGAAGCTGAGGTGCAATATTGCACAGTAACGAAACTAAATTATAATAATAGGTTGTGAAGTTCTTTAAAAACTAAGATTTTGACACTTTTCATCACAAAGAAATAATAAATATTTGAGGAGCTGAATGTATTGAACATCATTTACATATTATACTACTATGTATAATTTCATAGCTCTCAGTAAATACATGCTATGTTTCTAGTAATTAAAATTTAAGTTTGGACAAGAACAAGGACACAGCACCCATTGACATGCTAACAAAGAATGAGTAAAGCTTTCTAGACCTCACCTTAAACAAAGAGGAAGAGAAGGAGGAAAAGTTGTACTTGTATTTTAACTTCAAGAAATTAAAATGGCTTTTAAAGATATTCTTGAGACCATTCATTCAAACAAAAAAGAATTAAAAATGAATTTCATAAACACAACAGGTTCAGTAAAAATACTGCTGCTATGATCTTGGACGCTCTGTGAGCCTCATGTGTTACTTCTTATTTCTTTTGTAATTCTCAGTAGCTGATTAATCGCTGTAACAGGTCTCTAAATCTCCCTTATCTTCACTTCTTCAATTTCCTGAAAAATAGCCACATGAGAACAAATTTTTTTTTCTGGGATGTAGCAACAGGGATCATAACAATATTCTCTTGAGAGCTTAATATAATGAAAAGATGGCAGACCTAGGGCTTAAGAAACTGTACCTAATCCCAGTTTTTACTAATTAGTAGAGACATCTAGGAAAATCTACTAATTCTCTGCAGTAACTTCATCATAATACAATAATCTCTGAGGAAGCCATTAGCTATGACATTCTAGGAAATAAAACATTGGCTGCCCTAGGGATGAGAACCTTCCTCACCCTGAGTTAATTGGACAAGGTTTATGGGTGTCATTCCAGTTCTTAGATATGTGTAATGATTGCTTACTCTGCAGAAGTCACTGTGGTTTCAGGGCCTTCTGTATGCTGGAGCAGTGGAACAGAAGTGGCAGATAAGTGGTTTGTATAAAGGTGGTTGAATCTATAACTCAGGCAGTTCCAACACATAGCTCAACTCAGTGGCACTTGGAAGGAGTCTAGGTGGCTCAGACCAGCATAGAAAGAAAACTATTTGTTTGCTAAGACCAATCAAGACATACAAAGATAGTATTTAACCAACAGCTGAGGATTTACATAAGGAAAAGAAAAAAATGTAGAGGGAGAGGAGGCAGGCAGGAGGGGAGAAAGAATGGAGATGAAGAGAGGAATGAGGGAAGAATATGAGAAGAGAAAGAAGAGAGAAGGAGAGAGTGATTAATAAGGTGGGATTTCAAGCATAATATGCTGTAACAATCCGATTGACAGCTCCCCCGAATTTCACATTACCATCACATTTTATTTACTGAAGCCCATTACAGTGATCTTCTCTTCTGAGGGAGGGCAAAAAGGGGTATTGGGAGGGACCAGGGGGATATAATTATATACATCATATATGTACACACAACTTTATAGTATATTTGGCATAAACTCTTAAAATACATTTTCTAGTTTTATTGGTATAATATTAAAATATTTTTGAACTGTGTATACATTTACAGTTCACAGTATCTCACACACACACACACACACACACACACACAAACACACACATATATATATATATATGAATGTGTGAAAATAATTACTCCAATTAAGATCATTAAAAATTCTACCACCTCACAGCATTACCGCAGTTTCAAAGGTACAGAAATGCACATTGATTTTAAAGACATTCCTGGACAGAATCATTTCATAAAAGAGCTCCAGGATGCTATCTACAAATAGAACCACATCAGAGTTTGCTTTTTGTAGCTTCATTTTTATCATGTTTAGCCACCAAAACATGCAGAGAATGCTATAGTTAAGGATTAAAGGAGTCCAAGTACAGTTTGTGCTTGATATAATCTACGTGATGGTGGTCTTTGAAGCATGCAGAATAGAATAGTTTGGAGGAGCAGGGTTATGTCAGCTTGCACCAAAATTACAAAGGAACCCCTAGATGGTCAGACCATATGCTACAGGGTGAAAAACCTTTTTGCAAAATCCCCAACAGTCAGTATGCAATAGACCTATGGGAATAAACTCAGTGATACAGCAGAGATGAACAGAAGGTAAAGGAGAAAAACATTGCTTTTCCCACAACAGAGTTCAGTGTTTGCTTGTCTTCACATCTGTAAATATTTGCTTATATATTTTTGTGGTTGGGTGCATACATTTTCATACATGCAGTATTACATTGACAGCTTTATTATTCTATAAGGACTATCTTGATCTTTGCCAAGATATTTTTAGTTAAAATGTATTTTTTAAAAAAAAAATCTATAAGTATAGTTGCCTTGCATCTACAGTTTTCATTATCATAAAATACTTTCTTTGATTTTTTTCACTTTTACTTTCAGCCTACTTTTATTTTCATTCTTTTTCTTCCCTTCCTTTTTTCTTTCTTTTTCTTCATTTCTTTCATTCATCCTTGACTTTGGTGACACAGGGTTTCACTATATATCTAAGACATTTCATGAGTCTGTGCTCCTCCTGTGTAAGTTGTCTAAGTGCTGGATTTACACTTGTGTGTCACTATCTTTACTGCATCAACCTATGTTTTTTAAAGCAAAATTGAGTCTCCCATAGGCAGTCAATTGCTGGTGTTTGGTCTTTAAGAAAGAGTTGATTTATATTTCTTTTTTATGTATAAATGCTTTGATTTCAGATTTCAGGCCCTTTATGTGAAGTTTTAATTAACTACTTTAGATAGGGAGCATTTCTTTCTTTTCTTTCACTCTTGTAATGATTTGCATCTACATTGCATCTACATAATGAACTCCACACCATCATCTTCCTCATCTCAGTGAGGGTGAAGGTATATGTATTTGGACCTTTCTAAAGGAAGTATACACTCTTCTCAAACTATGCTGGGAGAGGTTAAACCTAATATTATTTTGCATGCTCTAGACTTGTTACAATATCAAACACTCAAGAGGCCCTCAAATTTCACTCTTTTACCTTGATGAATACTTGATTTGCGACTGCATCTCCTTACTTCAGACCCTCCTCACTCTGTTTGAAAACCTTGTAAGTGCTCTTCATTAATTTCCACAAAAGCAGACCTGACTTTCTAAATGCAAATAAAACCTGAATCTTCATCCAAAATAAACCCATCAATTGCACCTCATGCCCTAAAGAAACGATCTATGGCATGAAAAGTAGCCCTATTTGATATTTGTAAAAACTGAGATCATTTTTCTTTTATCTGCTACCCTATCATACCCTCACTTGGTCTAGTGTTTGATGCATGGTATATGCTCAGCAAATACTTGATGACTGAATGAATATGTAAATGAATTGTGAATCATTTAATGTCACAAATAAAATTTCAGAGATTGTGGTTTTGGAAACATTGTTCAGCCTTATTGATTTACAGATTAGTAAAATGAGGTTCAAAGAGTTTAGCCCTAAACCAGTGTTCATTTCAATGCCATGGGGAAATGAACTTTGGCATATTAAAAAAAAATGGGTCTTCCAAAATGGAATGGAACGCTCATTCTCTAAACAACTTTAAATGTAGAAAGCAGAAAGGGACAGAAATGGAATTCATTGGTCTTGGATAATGCTAGAAAATGTTATAACTTGGAACAGTACGGTATTAAAGAAAAAGGCATTTATTCCCTTTGTAAAGTACGTTAAAAGCCCAGAGCCATTTTCCAAATATACTTACAGAATTTTATGAAGCAAAAAGGAACAGGTACAAAATGAACAAAATAATAGCTAAAAATTACAGATATGGAGACCTCATGCTTGCATAGTTTTTCTAGAATTTCCAGCTCTGTGAACATCCCACCTTAAATATAAAAGGGAACTTTGGCCTTTAGTTTTCAATCAAGAGATGCTTATCCTAAGACAAAGGAGTCATATACTATCTTCTCTCCAAAAACCCAGTTAAACTGGGAAAATAGTCAACATTTCACATGTAACAACAACAACAGCAATAATAATAATAACAATAATAATAATAATAATTGTAGGGCAAGGATATTATTTGGTCTAAGTATATTAAATGTTAGCTGCCATCATCTACCTAGGGATACCATAGCAAAAACTATGTCCATGAAGAATTTGCCAGGTAGAAGCAGTCAGTGTTTTAATAACTTGAATATATACCCATATGAATCATGCCCATAGAAAGGATAGCTTTGCCTTCTGGTCTATGCCAGCACCCTGAGCAAACCTTGGGTGTGAGCTCCTCAGCCAGTCCCACAACACCCAGAGGAAGCTCCACTCCCAGGCACTCTAACATGCCCAGGATCATAGGATCAGAGGTGAGGAAGACTCAACATCTATCCCAACACTGGGAATAACTAGGACCAGTGGGACCCAGGGACTCAGGAACCCCGCTGGACCAGTGGCACAGACTTCTTCCAGTCTGGGCTGGTGCCCTGATCAGTCCTTGGGTGCAAACTCCTCAGCCAGTCCCACAACACCCAGAAGAAGCTCAACTCCCAGGTGCTCTAACACGCCCAGGATCACAGGATTACGTGCTCTCAGGAGCTTGGTCATACCAGGATCTCAAGGTTGCAGAGGCAGCTTGACTCCCAGGAGCTCTGTCACACCCAGGATTTCAGGATCACAGGATCCCAGAATCACAGGATCCCAGAGACAGCTGGTCTCTGAGGAGTTCTAACACAACCAGGATCACAGGAAGGACAGGCTCCAGTCAGATAAACAGAGGGCAGGTAGCACTAGAGATAACCAGATGGCAGGAGGCAGGTGAAAGAACATAAGCAACAGAAACCAAGGTTACCAGGCATCATCAGAACCCAATTCTCTGGCCATAGCAAGTCCTGGATACATCATCACACCAAAAAAGCAAGTTTTGGATCTAAAATCACTTCGTATGATGATGATAGAGGACTTTTAAAAGGATATAAATAACTCCCTTAAGGAAATACAGGAGAACACAGGGAAACAGCTAGAAGCCCTTAAAGAGGAAACACAAAAGTCTGTTAAAGAATTACAGGAAAACACAACCAAACAGGTGAAGGAATTAAACAAAACAATCCAGGATCTAAAAATGGAAACAGAAACAATAAAGAAATCACAATGGGAGACAACCGGGGGATGAAAACCTAGGAAAGAGATCAGGAGTCATAGATGTAAGCATCACCAACAGAATACAAGAGATAGAAGAGAGAATCTCAGGAGCCAAAGATACCATTGACAACATCAACACAACAGTAAAAGAAAATACAAAATGCAAAAAGCTCCTAACTCAAAACATCCATGAAATCCAGGACACAATGAGAAGATTGAACCTAAGGATAATAGGTATAGAAGAGAGCGAAGATTCCCAACTTAAAGGACCAGTAAATATCTTCAACAAAATTATAAAAGAAAACTTTCCTAACCTAAAGAAAGAGATGCCCATGAATGTGGGGCAGTGATCTGTGACAGGCAATCTGGCACCCGGTCGAGCATAGGCATAAACTCTGGGCAACCCAGCAGAATCTGCAAGGGACCAGGGACCGAAAACGTTACGCCAACGCTCCCAGGAGGCTTTTGGCTCCAGTCATGGTCACCCCTCCTCAGGTAGAGGCATGGCCACACAGCCCCAAGCCATCCCCATGTTAATGAGACATCTAGAGACTTAGCCACGCCCCTTCCCAGTTACTATATCTGCCTTGTCTCTCCCAGAGGGGCCAGAGTACAATTCCATCCACGCCACTCTCCACAATGAAAATAAACGTCTTAGAATTATGGACTGTCTCTTCATCTAGACCCACCTTGGGAAGCAAGGGATCTGGCCCTCGATTAAGGAGCTGAGTCTAATCACTTGCCGAGGGCTTCCCAGCACTCCCAGACAGTACCCATTCACCCAAGCCTAAGCAGCTAGCCCGGCTCCCTAAGCCGCCACAAACCGGGTCCCACGCCAGGATTTTCTTTTGTTTCTCAAGCACTCTGTTGAGCCATTTGCTATTTTCAGTCCTTAGCCACATTTTCTCACAACCCTGGGCTTCCTTTCCTAATAAATTCATTATTATTATTATTATTATTATTATTATTATTATTATTATTATTACTATCCAAGACCAATAAATTCCATTCCTGTCTTTTTCATGCTTTCTATATTTAAAGTTGTTTAGAGAATGAGCATATATATACTTGTTTGTTTTGATTTACTTTTTTTTTCCCTCAGAGGAAAATAAAATGTGAAGTTGGATAGATAGGGATGTGGGAAGGATCTTGGAGTAGTTGTGCAAAAGGAAAGAATGTGATCAAAATATGTTGTATGAAAAAGCCATTAAATAAATCTACAGCTAATATCATCGTTAATGGTGAAGGTAATCATTTTCCCCCTAAGACAAGGAAAAAAATTAAAAAATTGATATCATCATTAGATAACATGGTCAAGAAATTCTGATCAGTGCAATAGAATAAGAATAAAATTATAAAAGCTATCCAAACCAAAATAACTTTCTTTTGTTTATAGATTCCATGACACAAAACAGAAAAACTACTGGCCCATAAATGAGTTCATCTAGAATGCAAAATATAAGGGCCATACTTTAAAATTTGATTGTCTATATGGTATCAATCATATATAGTAACTTAAAATATAAAAATACATTTAGCAATAAGACAAAATATTAAGTACTTTCTTTGTGACAAAGGTGATAAAATATTCATTAGACTTCATGCATGAATCTAAAATATTGCTGAAAGTAAGGATTTAAATAAATCAAAAATTATGCTTTCTTCAGAAGATCAGAAATCTGGACATGAAGATGTCATTCTTTCCCAATTGATGTTAATTACCATCTACTGCAAGAAAAAGCTTCTGTAATGAGGGTTGAGTGAGACCCTGATATATGGATACAGCAATATGTCATTAGGAGTCATTTTATTGCTATGTTCTTTTAGCAAAATAATATTAGATTTTCTTATACACCCATGATCTACCTAGTCTCAGGTTGTTGGCCACTTTAGTAGTGTCATGTATGGGTTTCATCTCATAGATGAGACTTTAAATCTAACTTTAAAACATGGCCGATTACTCACATAACATTGATACCACTATTGCACCAGTATGTCTTGCTATTGTAAGTCAGAGTTTTTATCTGAGTGGCTTTGGTGATTACTTTTCTCTTCCTGTACTGTGCAGAATACCTTCCAGCACTATGAATGCTATCTAGTTGGTGTGAAGCCTCCACTTAAGTACCAGCTCAAATTCTCCATGTTTGGTAACATATGTAAATGTTGACTTCAGCAATACTACCCTATCATCAGCCTGTAGAAAGCAACCAACAATCATTGCAAAAGCTTGTGATTTGGAGGGTCATTCTATAAGTCCTCTTTGTCTGTTGACTCAAACCATTCCTGGCACTGGGGGTTTTACTTGGTGGCATAAGATGTCTGGATGGGATTGTCTACTCCATTATAGGATGTCTCCATTTAAATTCATTTTATATGTGTATATATTTTAGGAAACGTTTATAGTCATATGTTTCCATATGATTTTTCGTGAAGTCATTAGTATTAGTTATCCCTCCCTATAGTTCATCCTTTATCTTGCTTTCTCATTTTCCTCTCCACTTAATCTTCTGATTCAAGTTTTCTCTCTAGTTCTCAACAAAACTATATTCTATTGCTCCTTTCTTGTGATATTCTCTCCTACCCACTAGTACCTTATTAGGTATGTAACATAATATCTGTGGTTATTCAGATTATAGCACACATATAAAACACTTAAAAGCTAACATTCACATATAAGAGAAAACATGCATTAATTGTCTTTTGGAATCTAGGTTACCCTATTCATTATTATTATTTCTAGATGCACTCCTTTACATGTAAATTTCCTAATTTCATTTTTTTAGCATTTGAATAATATTCCATTATAAATGTAGTATACTGTCATTATATATCAAGAGTGTTTCCAGTTCAAGCTATTATGAACTGAGCAGCAATTAAGATGAATGGGAAGTAACTCTGTAATAAGTGGTAGAATCCTTTAGGTATGTGCCCATGAGTTACATAATTGGATTTTGTAGTAAATCTATTTTCAGTTTTTATTCCTACATGATGACTTACATTGTGGCTGTAACTGTATACACTTTTGCCAGCAAAGAATAACTATACTCTTTCTCCTCATCCTTGCTAGCACCCGATGTCATTTATTAATCTTGGCCATTCTGACTGGAGTAATATAAAATGTCAAAGTAGTTTTACTTCATATTTCCTTGGTAACTAAGGATGTCAAACATTCCTTTAAGTGGTTCCCAGTCATTTTTTTAAATCTTTTGAGAAATCTCTGTTTAGATCTAGATCCCATTTTTAATTGGATTAATTTGATTTTTTTGATTTTCAGGTTGTGTTTTTATTTTCTTATTTTGTTCTTTATACTGTCTAAATACTAACCCTCTGTCAGATATATAATGGGTAATGTTTCCCCCATTCTATAGGCTGATGCTTTGCTTGAATGATGGTGTTCTTTGCTATACAGAACTTTGTGGATACATGAAGTCCCATTTATTAATTGTTGTTCTTAATGCCTGCACAATTGGATCCTGTTTAGTAAGTCCTTTTCTGTACTGATGAGTTTAAACCTATTCCTGACATTCTCCTCTATCAGATTCAGGGCATTCGGTCTTATGTTAAGGTCCTTGGTTTATTTGGAGTTCAGTTTTTCTCAGGATGGTAGATATGGATCTATTTTCATTCTTCTATGTGCAGCTATACAGTCTGATTATTAAGCAACAAACAGAACCATTTGTTAAAGATACTATCTTTTCTCCAGTATATATGTTGTGCTGAAATGGGCACTTCAGGCCAGAATGGAGCAGAGAAGAAAGTCGCAGGTAGTCTACCTGGTTCCCAGCCAATTGTGGTACCAATTGTGGTATCCTAGTAGAGAGCTGTTCTGCAGTTTTGCAGAGAGTCACAAGGGCATGTTGACTGGCTAGAAGATATAGATGAAAGACTAGGGGACCTTGAGTTCATGCCACAAGGTTGAGTTCCAAAGGGATGAAGGTGGACTAGGAAGGGGTACCTTAGCTATAGGTTTTAAAAACAGAAGTTCTTCAGAAAATTTCAGAATTTGACAGATCTCTTGAGAATTTTAACTATGAATGTGTGTTATGCTTTGTCAAATCCTTTTTACCTGTCTTTTGATTTTCATGTGATTTTTTTGTCCTATGTTCTACTATCATGTTGTATTGCATTGACTTTGTTATGTTGTCCCAGCATTATGTTGTCATTGTATGTAGGAATACTCAAGTGATAATGGATTTGTTTTGCTGAGTTTCTTTTTTTTTTTTTTCTGCATTGCTGCTTTTACTGAATATGTGTCTGTGTGAAGGTGTTGGATTTCCCTGTTTTGCTGGTGTTTCGATGAAGAAGTTATTGTGTAACAAAACTTTTCCTAGGTAGATGCAACATACATATTTATTCATTCCAGACATTGAAACCAAGACAGACCAAAGTACAGATACCACTAAAATCTAACTTGGTGAGCCAATGAGTTTTATTGAGGTTACTTACATGAACAGAAATGACTGCAAGACAGCCATATCACCAATGTCTACCCCAATATGTATGACAGCTCACAAAGCTGGGAACTTGGAGCACACTCCACAGTCTGCAGGCAGCTCAACAGGTTGTCGATTGCCCCTTCCAGATGGCTTACTTGCTTTATACCTGTTCTAGGAAGACTAGCTGCTTTCTGCTTCTTCTAGGAAGCTGGTCTGGTCTCAGAGTTTTCTTTGTAGGTCAACTTGCCTGAATCTTCTTGGTAACTTCACGTCTCTGAGAGTCTTCTGTGAAGCTTGGCTCTGCTTACTCTGGCAGAGAAGGGCTTAGTGAATCTGGTCAGTTTTAGGGATTTCCTGAAGCTATTTTGAATATTTACCTTCCTGTTTAAAAAGCTTCCCTACAGGAGTGAATGTTTCAATCTCTGAGGAAACTGTTACACAACAGATGTTCACACCAATATTCATAAAGAATACTGATTTCTAGTTTCCTTGTTATGTCTTTGACAGATACATGTATCAACATTACATTGAATCTACAAAATGAATAGAAATGGGTTTCTATCTCTCGATGTTTAAAAAATTTGTAAAGAATTGGCATTAATTTTTGAATATATGATAGTATTTACTAGTGAAGATAACCAAGTTTGTAGTTTTCATTGGATATATTTAAAATTATAAATCTAAAAAATTATTTACACTGTGTATGTATGTCTCTGTCTATAGTGTGTTTGTACATACATATGTATGCCATCTCGAGCACCTGGAAGTGAGAGGACAGCTTGTTGTATTTGGATCCAGGTCATCTGAACAAAAACTAAAAAGAGGAACATTGGAATTTAATGACATCATAAACCAAATGGACCTAACAGACATATAGATCATTCCATCCAAACACTAAAGAATACACATTCTTCTCCAAAACTGTTTATATATAAGGATACAAGGCAAGTCTCAAAAATAACATTCTGCATCCTATCAGAACATAATAGAGGCCAATGTAGCTAAAGGTGGACAGCAAAGAAGATATAAATCTGTATTAATTTCCTTAAGAGTCTATATAATTTTAATACAAGTCTGAAGTGGAGCTCACAGTGTTAGGGAACTGTATTCCTTTCCCTGTGCTTCAAAGTTACCCTGTATACCTTAGCTATTAGCTTCTTCTATCCCACTTTCAAATGCAGCAATGACCAATCAAGTAATTCTCATGTCACACTATGTTTCAGGCTTTTTTTTCCCTACTTATCTCTCACACATTTAAAGATCCTTGACATTACATTGTTTAGAATACATTATAGACCAGAATAATCTTCCCCATTTCATAAATTATTGATATTTATCTTCAGTTCTTGCTCTGTTGCTACCAAGCCAATGCTTCATAATATACTATTATGTTCTTATATCGTTTATCTGGTACTAACTGGGTTTACTGTGATTATCCATTCCATCCTGAATCTAGCTGTATAGAGTTACTGCCACCACCACAAGATAAGGACAAAGTTGTTTGGTTTGGTTTGGTTTGGTTTGTTTGAACACTAAATACCTGTAGTTAGTGTACAGTCTTACATGTTAAGGGCTTGGACCCACAAAACTACTCCCAGTTCAAATGCTAGCCATCAATGGAAGCAAAACAAAGTTATGCTTCTTCCTGGTAAGCTACAAAGTCAAGGTATCACATAATCCTTTTAAGGTTTAATGCTTCATTGTGTGCTATGCTGATACTTACCAATTTATTAGAAATGACAAAAATAAACAGCCATGTGAAGAGATACATAAGGTAAGGTCTTGGTGATGGGAATGGTACGAAGCCCCTACCACTATCTTTGTGGAATCCAGACATTTCACCTTTGCAACACATTAGTATGTCCAGTACCAAGCTGCATTACACAGGCATGGTTGGTTAAACCTTTAGGCACACAATTATATTCAGTCTATAGCCTCTCCAACTTCTATGAAAGGTTTTCTTTTAGCTCTAATCTTCTAATTATGTTGCTAGGTTTTTTGGCAACCACCCTTTATTCTTAAACTTTGACTCTTTAATTAGCATAGCAAAGACAGTCCTATAACTCAGGGAATTCCAAGCCCAAATGAATTATTTATTATACCATACTCTATGCCAGCAACACTGGAAGATTTCATTTTCTCTGATGGCCTCTAAAATAACATCACATAAGAAACTGAAACACTTCTGATGTGGTGAATTCAGGCAGAGGAAATGCTTGTCTACATTTATTCTTTGATTTTCCTTAGACTGTATCAAGTCTTCAAAAATATTTAGAAAAAATGAGAGAGGAGAAGAAGCAGAGGAGGAGGATGAAGAAGATGAGAATGAGGAGGGAGAAAAAGGATGGGAATTCAGGGGAAGGGAGGAAATTCTCAACATAGGACAGAAAATGGATAACTGAGCCAATCACTTTAACATGAGCGGAGAGACCATGGAACCTTTGTGGAGAATGGATTATATCTAGAAGGATAAAAGGATGAGTATGAGGCAAATAAAGCAAAGTAAGAGTTTGGTTCCAGGCAGAGATCTCATCTTAAGCAATATGATGGTTTGAGTATGCTTGGCTCAAGGAGTGGCACTATTAGGAGGTGTGGCCTTGTTAGAGTAGGTGTGACCTTCTTGGAATAGGTGTGTCACTGTGGGTGTGGGCTTTAAGACCCTTATTCTAGCTGCCTGGAAGCCAGTCTCCTCCTTGCAACCTTCAGATGAAGATGTAGACCTCTCAGCTCCTCCTGTACCATGCTTGCTTGGAAGCTGCCATGCTCCCACCTTGATGATAATGGCCTGAAATTCTAAACCTGTAAGCCAGGCCAAATTAAATGTTCCTTTAAGAGGTGCCTTGATGATGGTGTCTGTTCACAGTAGTAAAACCCTAACTAAGACAAGCAGTAATGTGGTTAAATAGAACAGCAAGCCTCCTTGGTGTCAACCACTTACTTTCTTATTATACCTTCTTTCCAGTCCTTTTTTCTGTGTGGCTTTGATCTTCTTACCATACAATTGTATTCAAAAGAGAGTGCTTCATAGTCTTTCAGAGAACTCCTTAATTTCAAGCCTTCTTGAACTTCTTTCTGTCTTACCTTCCTCCACGTCAGGGCATACAAGTAAGCAAAATATTCCTTGAGTATTTGCATATAGTTCTCCTGCTCAGATATTCAGTCATTTCTCACAGAGAGTCCCTCTTTAAAACAACCCCTTCTCATTGAATTTCCATCAGTTCCTGTTACTATCTATCTTCTTTCTTCCAGGTAAGCAATGTTATTTCCTGAGTTAGTAAGTGTGACTTGTTCACACTTGTTCCCAAATGAGTCCACATGCCAAGAGTCTCTTCTCTTCCCTTTCTACTCCTCCTTGAACATATCTCTGAGGATAAATTAAACATGTGACATAAATAGCACCCATGGAGGCAAGCAAAATCAAGTAGCTCTTGTAGGCTAAAATAGATAGAACTATCTAATGTTGGCAAAGCCATCACAAATTGGGAGCTTTGGGGCCAGCTCTGATCCTGAAGTCCCTTGAGATCTCAAGAAAATAAGAACTGATGCAGTATAGAACTCATGAGTCAAAGTTCAATGTCTGTCTTGCAATACAATACACACACACACACACACACACACACACACACATATGGTATATCTATGGTCATAAAGTTTAACTTGAGTGGCCCCACTGGACTCACCGTATTCTTTTATATATCTTTCTGCTTTTCAGTTCCACAGCTCGAATTCTATTACTCACTATCCTTTCCCTTATCTTTACTTGAAGAAAACTGAGTCCAGAGATCACACATTACAGTAGGAGGCACTGAATCTAGTATTTATCATGGGAAGATGGCACAGAGTTGGATAAAACCTCTGCTACTTTAGTGGCCATGGTATCTTAGGCACCTCAATTTCCTTATCTATAAAATGGACACTGAAGATTATTTGTATTAGATAACATCGTGATTATTTGTTAGTCCTCTGTAGATCCATCTTGCCTAGCAATTAACTAGTACTAGGTCCTTTAGTACTTTCAGTGGTGGAAATATTGTGCATCCTTGGACGTGCCATTTGTTTTGCAATTAAAAGGATATATTAGCAGATGACGATATCACTCAGAGAACTTGCCTAGCTTGCACAAAGCCCTTAGATGAAATCCCAACACAAAAAATGTAAAATAAATTATGTTTAAAATAGCTTTTAAAAGTAAAAATCATGTTTCAGAAAGAAAAACAGTTTTAGCAGAAAGGTGTTTCTCAGATTTCTAGAAGGCAGGTTTGTAAGGCTTGTTCATTTCTTCTGAGGCAAATGTTAATTTAATTATAATTGTTTTATTTATAAAGAAAATATTGATATATTGAAATGTTATTATGTGCAGGCATTCTAAAACCTGTTTTATATATGTTATATAAATTAATCATTTTCATAATTCTTATTAGCAATACTAATGTTATTAATAGCTACAATTTAGGTAGTATGTATCATGAGCCAGACACTTTGATAAGTACTTTATATTAACTAAGTCATGTAACATCCCTAAGCAGTAGGTACAGTCAGCACTGTTTCCCCAGGTTTTGCATCTATGGATTCAACCAATTGTGGACTGAAATGATGTTTGATGAATAATATGTAATTGGATTGAATATGTCCATTTTTATTGTCATTATTCCCTAGACAAGAAAACATAATAAGAAATAACATTTGCATTAAATGATTAATAACTGTTTTAGAGATAATTTTTAGATTATTTTTAAGTTACAATATCAGTCCATCATTCTCCTTGTTTCTTTCCTCCCTCTAGCAAATTCTATGAGAAGTTCTGTGCAAGTTCTACAGTATATAAGGACCCGTGTATAGGTTTTCTGCAAACACTCTACTATTTTAAATAAGGAATTTAAACATCTGTAGATTGGGATTTTTGCAAGATAGCCTGAAACAAATCTCACTGAAGATACTGCGGAGTAAAGGAACTATTGTTGGCTCAGTTTGCAGATGAGAAAACTGTAGCACTGCTTGGTTAAGAAACCTTCTTCAGACCACACAGCTGATATATTGTCTGGCTCCAATATACATTTTAGCCACGACATTAGAATTCAGTCCTTATTATGGAAGTTTTAATCTAATAAAGTCTCTGAGAAAATAATAGAACTACTCATGCTCTCTTACTTATGGTGATCCTTCTTACCTACGATGTTCACTGGTTCATTTCCACCTTCTTACCTTTTCAAGTGACCAGTTGAGTGCCATAAGACAAATTGCTTCATACCTTTAGTTCTATCTTTCCTCTCATAGGAGAAATGATATCCACCTAATAGAATTATTAAAACTGTCATCCTTAACCTACCCCAACCCAAGCCACTATTTAGCAGGCAGTCTATAAAACCAAATGTTAGTCTGCAAGCCCTCTTTACGTCAATCCGCTAGAGTCCCCTCAACAGTGATGCTTCTCTGGACCCTCACTACCTCCAGATGGGTCCGTATAAGTACCTGGGTCTTGGTTTCAGTAATGAACTTTTTGTCTGTCTTCCCACAGCTCTCTGAGACTCTTCTGCTCATCTGTACTCTTTTCATCTACATCTTCAGTGTGTTCCAGGAAAAGGTTTGCATTTACCCTCTGCTTTTGCCTGTGTGTGGGGCTGCTCCATCTACCTCTGGGCACCTAAATCCCACACATACATCTGAATAATCCAGCTCGCATCTACTAGACTTATCTTAGAACAAGTCATACAACAACGTGAATGCTATCCATTGCTGAGTTCACCTCAGGACTCCCTCAAATCAATAATGCACCCTGAACACAACCACTGTAATGTCTATTTCTATCTCACAATGTTTCTGCATTATTAAACACCATCCCAAGTCCTAAAGATTGTGAGCACCTGGGGAGACAATTCAGATGGGAGACTCCACCCAGCTTTTTACCCCAAGTAAAAATCATTTACTTTATGCCTGTTCCAGTGCTAAGTAGTTTATATATTACCTTAATGAAGCTGTTCAGCAATAATTTATTAACTTTATTCTTTATCTGTGGTGACTGAGGTACATAAAGATAGAATAATGGTAACTATGGAATCAGAATTCAGTCTGTGTGCTTTAAATCCTCCAACTTTTCAGCATTGAACACTATTGCCTCCGCTAAGAGGTCCCAGATCTTGCTGTGACTATTAATAGCTTATGAACTATTGACAGTGCTACCTTTTATTTCCTGTTAACCCTACGCACACAGTAAGTAAGTGGCTTCTTCAGCCTTTGGCTAAGCCCTGACTTCCCATATCCCTCTCTCTGGCACCATGTCACCTGTGTGCTTGGAGGAAGAAGAGAGGCAGTGGCAGAAGCTGGTGAGGTGTCAGGGTACTTGTAGAAACCAGCCTTCTAATTCAAGAAAGCTCCTAAACAAGCCACAAATACTTACTGAGAAAACTAGGAAATTCTCAACCCCATGCCATTACACTGAGCCAACTTACCCATACACTACATGGCAGGTTACCAACAAAAAAATTCCCCAACCTCAGGGCTTCATTTGACACAAATGCCCTAAACTCTTGAATTTCATTCCTGACCTTGTTATTCACTGACATTAAAAATATCTCTTTATTTATTAAATTATTTTTATTTATGAAAATATCTGCCTGTCTGTCTCTGTCTCTGTCTCTGTGTCTCTGTCTCTCTCTATGTCTCTCTCTGTCTCTTTGTCTCTCTCTGTCTCTCTGTCTCTCTGTCTGTCTCTGTCTGTCTCTGTCTGTCTCTCTGTCTGTCTCTCTGTCTGTCTCTCTGTCTGTCTCTCTCTGTCTCTCTGTCTCTCTCTCTGTCTCTCTCTCTCTCTCTCTCTCTGTGTGTGTGTGTGTGTGTGTGTGTGTGTGTGTGTGTGTGTGTGTGTGTGTGTGTGAATGTAGACACAAGTGTACCAAAGCATACCCGTGGAGGTCAGAGGACAACTACTGATTCTCTCCAGCCATCTTGTAGGACTTTGGGAAAATCAGGTCATCAGACTTGGGAGCAAACACCTCTGCTAAGTCATCTCATGGGTCTGTTGTTTACATTTTTCTCTATGTCTTCTGTATTGTACTCTAGACCTTTATGGAACTGTCAAACCCTTTCTTGTTCATGGCATTGCAGTCACCTCTTGGGCTTGCCACTTTCAGTCTTTGCCCCTCTTAGCACTAAGAACAAACATTCCCTGCTTTTCCTGACAAGTTAGAGATTCTGCCCCTAAAAACTCTACTCTGAGAGTAATTGGCTAATATCACCACTGTTTCAGCCCTTAGGGTGTGAGAGTAGGAAGCAGATAGAGACTCTGAGAAACATACATAGCTAATGTACCATGTATCTGAAAAGTACACTTTTCTCCCAGTGTCCAGAGTTAATGGTTCCAGGAACCCCCTTGGATATCATAATGAATGTTATGCCCTTCATTAAAAATGCTATATTTGCTGATGCATATCTTCCATAAGTTTTATAGTGCCTCAAGATTACTTGTAACAGCAGATATAATGTATATGTTATATAAATAGAGGCTATACTATATTGTTTCAGGAATAATGACAAGAAAAACATTTATCCCTGCTCAGTGCATACACAGTCATCATGAACCTAATTATCTGGCATGCACATTCAGGATGAGTTGAACAATGAATAAAGAAGTGCTACAGAAACATGAAGGATCTGGGAAATGCTGGGAGACTCGGTGTGCCTACACATCACTGCATCTAGGGAGAGTCAGAATAGTGTTCAGCACCCAAAAAAATTCACGTTTGGAATGTTCACAAGTTACTTTTTATTATTTTGGGGCTGAGATTAGATCTAGAACCCACTTGTTTCAGTTTGAATGGGAATGTTTACCATACCATATAGGCTCATTGTGTGTGTGTGTGTGTGTGTGTGTGTGTGTGTGTGTGTCTAACGGTCTGACTGGCTGTGTGCATCTGTGTGTGTATGTCTGTGTGTGTCTGTGTGTTCATGCATTGAGTTCTGCAGACTAACTAATGCTTGTGGGCCTTGTTTGTTTGTTTTATTTTTGTAGCAATATGGTATTGGTCTGGGTGTTGGTGGTTGTAGCACAGTGGGCTATGACTTCTTTTAAAAGTAAGACTGAGCTGGCAGAAGCAGATCAATAAATTCAGGCCTTTGAAGGCTTCCAGGACCTGACACATGGTATGTATGTACTCTTACGCATTCTATTAGCTGAATTACACCCTACACCCTCTGGTTTGTGCTTTAAATCAGTTGTTCTCAGCCTTACTGAGGCTATGACTCTTTACCACAGTTCCTCATGTTGTGGTGATCCATACCCATAAAATTATTTTCGTCACTACTACATAACTGTAATTTTGCTAGTGTTACTTATTGTAATGTAAATATTTGATATGCAGAAAATCTGATATGCGACCCCCCCAAAAGGATTACAACCCACAAATTAAGAAACATTACTCTCAATCAATGCTTGTGGGCCTTGTTTGTTTGTTTTGTTTTTGTAGCAATATGGTATTGGTGTGGGTGTTGGTGGTTAAAGCACAGTGGACTGTGACTTCTTTTGAAGATAAGACTGAGCTGGCAGAAGCAGATCAATAAATTCAGGCCTTTGAAGGTTTATAGCTTGGCCTCTGGTTTTAGCATCGTTCTCTGCCTCCTGTCTGCTATGGTGTAAGCATCTTCTTCCACATGCTTGTGCCACCACAATGCAGATGACTACATCTTGATCATTAGGACATACTGAAACCCTCTAAAATTTTAATAAGAAAGAAGAGTATCTTCTCTTGTTTCTGTTAGATATTATGCTTAGAGTGGTGCAAAGATAACTGGCACACTGGTCATATAAGTAGCCAACTATATACTGAACCCTCGTCTTCAATATTTAGAAATGTTCTTTCTATAGCTCATCTGTCAGTCCTTCAAAAAAAAATGGGCCATATACTTGAGGCTATATACAGCTATCATATTCTCTAAACTGTAAATTATAACATGTATACTTATTCTACAAATGTGAGATTGGCAGCAGCAATGGAATATCTGAATTTATGACTTCCCTGAAAATATTTGCAATAGCATCATCAGGCTTATATAACTTGATGAAAGGTTGCCTTACATGTCTGTATACTCAGAAAATGTGCAGTAACCCGATGTATTGACAACACCCAACTATTTTTCTTTATACCTTGGGCATAGTCTCTGCCCTCAGTTCTTCATATTTGTCTTATTTTTCACACTACAAAACAGTTCCCTTAAATTTCATAGGGGTATGTTTCCAGACTTTTGTACTTCTTTAAGTATGCATCCCTGACTTTTTCATTCATAGGAATATGATTTTGCCCATTGGATTCATTGTACCATTTGTTCAGATTACATTTTTTTTGCCTATAATTTTTGTTTCTACTTCCATCATTACAAAAACCCCATAAAACTATATATATCTATGCCATATTACTACTGTCTGTACAACATCTTGCATAGTCTATGCCAAGTACAGAGGTTCTTTCTGTGTTCATTTGTTTGAGTTGTGTATGAATGGATGGCTAAAAATGACTACCAACCAAGTATTTCAAAGATATTTAGCTAAATACAAGTAACCCCTGGGAAGATGAGTACCTTAGTATGGATCTGGATTGGTTCCTTTTTAACAGAAAATTGGTAACTAGGAGTTTAACAGATAAATAATGAGTTTTTCATAAGAGTAACACAGACTATATTCCTGTGTAGAACAGAGTACTTATGGATCGCTGGGACACAGAGAAATAATCAACATGCCCAAGGTCATCTAGCTCCTTCTCATTCTCCTTCTGTTCACCTCTTTCTCTTTGTCCCTTTGTCTCTCCCTCTCTCCCTCTCTCCTTCTCTCCTCCCCCCTCTCTCCCTCTCTCCCTCTCCTCTTTTCACTTCAGCATCCTTCTCCAGAATTTTTTTAGGTATTAAGAAAAAATGTGAGGGGAGCAAACTGAAGGAACAATAGGTTAGGAAGCAAAGTGCTAAAATGAGTGAAGAAGGGAGGAAAGAATGGACAATACATGCAAAATGGGAACACCTTTGTGTCCTTATTAAATAAAATTAAAATATAGCTGCATTATTGCGGGACAAACTAGATGTCCCACAACAGAAGAATGGATAGAGAAAATCTGGTTCATTTACACAGTAGAATACTAGTCAGTTAGTAAGAATGAGGACATTCTGAGTTTTGCAGGAAAATGGATGGAAAATATTATCCTGAGTGAGGTAACTCAGACCCAAAAAGGACATGAATGGTATGTACTCACTAATAAGTGGATATTAGCCAAAAAGTACAGAATACCCAGGATACAATCCACAGATCTCAAAAAGGTTACCAAGCTGAAGGGCCCAAGTGAAGATGCCTCAATCCCACTTGGGAGGGAGAAGTAAACAATCACAGGAGGGGGAGGGAGGGACCAGAGTGGGAAAGAGGACAGGGAGGGGAAGAGGAGAACATGATCAGGCATTGAATTGAGGGAACAGGACTGAAGCCCTGAGGGCCAGCAGAAAGAATGGAAACAGGTAACCTTGGGAGGTAGGAGGTGGGGGGACACTCCAGAATGTTCCAGAGACCTGGGAGGTGAGGGACTCAAAAGGAAGGACCTTAGATGAAATGCTCTACAGTGGGGAGAGGGAACTTGTAGAGTCTACCTCCATCAGAAAGACAGGGCATCAAGTGAGGGATGGGGTTGCCATCCCACAGTCAAAAACTCTGACTCATAATTGTTCCTGTCTGAAAGAACTGCAGGAACAAAAATGGAGAAGAGTCTGAGGAAAATGAGGCCCCATGACAGGCTCAAAGTGGTATCCAATTCAAGGGGAGGTCCCAAGGGCTGACCATATTACTAAGGATATGGTGTGCTCACAAAAGGAGGCCTATCATGATTGACCTCAGACAGACCTAACAGGCAACTGAAAGAGTCAGATGCAGATATTTATACCCAGCCAATGGACAGAAACTGGTGATCTCTGTGGTTGAATTAGGGAAAAGCTGGAAGAAGCTGAAAAAGAAAGAGACCCTGAAGGGGACCAGCAGTCTCAACTAACCCAGACCCCTAAGATCTCTCAGACACTGGGCCACCAACCAGGCAGCGTACACCAGTTGATATGAAGCCCCCAACACAACATATATAGTAGAGGACTGCCGGGTCTAGACTCAGTCAGAGAAGATGCACCTAACCTTCAAGAGACTGGAGTCCCTAGGGAGTAGGGAGGTCTGATGGGGTGGAACATCCTCATGGAGAGGGGCGAGGAGGTGTGGGATGTGGAACAGTCAGAAGGTGGACTGGAAGGAGGATAAAATCTGGATTGTAAAAAATGATTAAAATAAAATTTAAAAAAGAGAGAGAGATGGAGAATGCTAACCTAAAAGGATATTGGCTAACAGTCCTTTTTAGGTTATGTTATTTCCAGGTTGAAATATTGGAAAGGACAAAAGCTTTAGGGAAAAATGCCAACATGTTATGATTAGATTTGTGTGTGTGTGTGTGTGTGTGTGTGTGTATGGGGCTGCACACTGTCTGGGAGTGTGGGTGCCCATATATGCATGTATGGCAGCTGGAGGTCAACACTGGGTGTCTCTTCCTCAATTGCTTTCCACCTTATTTTTAAGACAGTGTCTCACTGAACTGAAGCTCACCATTCCAGCTTCACTGGCTACACACCAGTCCTCTGGGATCTGTTTGTTCCCACACCCTTCCCATTCAGGTAATACTGAGGCTACGGACATGTGCGGCCACACCTGGCTTTTACTTAGGTGCTAGAGAACACTTTACCCACTTGGCCATCTGCCTAGCCCATTTATATAGTTTTAACACTCACTGGAGTGCACATGATGTACCGTTCAATTCTGTCAACTTTGGCATTTCCCAACTAGGCACTTGTTATCTGTGTGTCTATTGATTGTGTGTCTGCTGGCTCTCACAGAACAAGAGCCCAGGAGTCCAGGAAATGTGTGTTTGTGTTTGTTGGAAAATGTGGTGAAAGATGAATGAAGGGGAAAGCTGTCTTCTGATGGGGACAACCCAGGCAGCTCACCAGCCTGTTGAGTTTGTTTAGGTAGATAGGACTCAGACACCAACATACTTGTGCCTCTTAGAAGACAAAGACCCAACTGATTAGATTCTCTGGAAGTCAAAGTGATAGAGCACAGCAGAGAAGTGATTTTTAGGAGATTGCTATGCGAGTTTGGCGGACTGGAGACTTGGGGAAACTCTGGGGTATGTGTTCAAGCCGAACTTAAAAAACACTGCCTAATCCCCAGGACCTTGGCTAACAGAATATCGTAAAAGCGCAGGCCTGTCAAATTGGACATTATAATATTTATAATTACAAGATTTTTTTTTAAAAAGGAGGAGTGTCAAAAAAAGAGAAAAACACAGGAGCATAATTAAAAATTGGCTAGCAACACCTTGGATACAGTGTTGCTAATGTTGATGCTTGCTTCTATAAACCAAAGAATGTAAGGTTTTGAAAAAAATGTTTTCAAGAAAGTGAATGTGCAAACAGAACCATTGTATGACTTAGCATTTCATAAAATGAAAAGGATACTTGTATTTTTTTTATTTAAAGGGAATTATGCCTCAGAGACACACCAGACATGTGGTGTTGCAGGATGTTAATTGTGAACAGTGAAAAATATTAATAGTGCTAGCATTCTTACAGTTCTGTAGGGAGAGCTTAGAAATACAACCTGCTTGGGGAATGGGACTACGTATGTGATAATTAGCCACCGCTTTCACCCTCACGGTTCTTGCTTATGATAAATTGGCAATCTTTAGGTTAGTAATAAAAGTTAGTGTAAAGTTCTCAAGAATACAGAATTTCCATTTTTGCTATTGTAGCTACAATGACAAAAAGTTATTCCAATATTCAAACAGGAGTTATAGCATAGGCATAATGGTCTATTCCATTTCTCACAATAGAAGCTCTTAATAAGACAGTTCACCATTTTGTGTTTCTAATATTCTAGGTCAATTAGCATTTAATATATTCCAAATAGGAAATGTTCTCCCTATGTATATATTGACTATAACCAAGATGCAGTGTGATTTGGGGGTCGTGTGTATGCTTGTGTGTGTGTGTGTGTGTGTGTGTGTGTGTGTGTGTGTGTGTGTGTTCCTAACCCTTTCCTCCAAGGCATCCATATGGATGAAAGGAAACTTGGCAACAGTCTTCAAATACATGACTTCATTCTCTCGTTCAGCTCAGTAAACAGAACAAATGTTGTTCATTGCCTTGTGTAAATTGGAAATTGCCAGTGTCGACTTCAAAGACCACTGCATTTCCCGGAGAACTTTGCGAGGGGCTCCTACTCTTCACTCTCATGCATTGACTCCTATCATCATTTTGTCACCTTTCCAGATCACAAGCCTCTGCTTTGTCCAGGAGTGCCAACAAACTTTAGGACCTCTTACTGGTCATGCCAGCTCTGAGTCTCAGTAGCAGCTGAACTCTTGGGGGAAGGAAGCCAATTAAGCATAGACTACCTTAGAGGCTCAGGGATAGCACTGGCTTTTAGAACATCTATGGAAAAGGGTTTTCTCTAGATGGCTTCAATTTCTAGGAGAATGGAGACGTTAGAAGCCATGAGTCCTCTGACCCACTCCCTCCTCCCAGTACCTTTGGGTAAAAACGAAGACATCATGAGGCCTTCTATGCCCCAGTAATCCACAAGAAGTTGTACATGTCATGAAAATGTCATCCCACCACTCCTTCCACCGACCAGCCTCATATGCAATCAGGACCAAAGTCCCATTTCTTTCACTCACAACTCACAACCATCCCTACGTTTTTCATACTTACCAAAATTGGTACAGTGAGAGAGTTGAGTGCCAGGTGTGGCTTCCAGCTCTATTTAACACCCCCAAAGAACCTCTGAAGTCCATATAGCAAATGTTATGCTTTTATTCTCTCAGCCTAGGGTTATAGGACCTGGAGTAAAACTGATGGTGTGGACAAGGAAGACACTGTTGGGTAAGGCGAGAGTCCCTCTACTCACCATCTCCTGTGCTGGGGTGTGAGATATTGAGACCTTATGCTTAGTGAGGGGGATCACCAGAGGTGATAAAAGGGAACATTATGGATACCAGGGAGGAGATTCTCACAGGTCACCCAGAGCCATACAAATTGTTCCTTCCAGTCCCACATAGTGTCCAAGTCAGTAACAGTTGCCAGAGCTCCCTGTGCAGATCTGGAAAGAAACATAGAACATGCAGATATTTATAAACTGTTGTGAGCTGATCATTAACACGAAAGCCTTTTGGACTGATATATGATTTGATTCTGTGAATATGATGTCATTTGGCAGCCTCATGGGTCATGAGAGGCACCAACTAGGATGGCAATGGGGTGGAGACAAAGACAAAGTAAAGAGGACCTCTAGCACCTCAGAAACCCAAGCATGGAAGAAGTTAGAGAGAAGCAAGAAATCCTAGGTGAGTAAGTAGCACATAGGAATGGAAACAAGCACCACGTTTTTACAAGGGCCACAAACAGGGGCTTTCGATTCTGCACATCGTGCTAACTGTATTTCTTCCATCTCTCCCCAGTGACACTCAATGAACCTTTATTCTTTTTCTCTGTCTCAACTCTCTCCCTATATTCATTGACATGGCACCAAAGCCATACATCTACAAATACAAATACTTGTCTCATCCTTTCTCACTTAAAAGCTGCCATCTACCTTCCTGCGTCTGTCAAGGATGTTGCTTTGCAAGGTGACTTCCTTTGTTGCTGAATCTCTTGCTGCTATACTGCTCTAAGGACTCACATCAGCCAGTTATCTGGGGTAAGCTGGGGGGGGACACAAAGGGCCCCCTTTTCAAAGATTCTCCTCTGAGTTCTGACATCTTCCTGACTGTGCTTTCAGTACAGCTCTCCTCTTTAGCTCAGCTGCCCTCTATTCAGCTCCCTCCTCAAGATTTTTCTGTAACATCTGATTGTACTGATCAAGAAACTGAGTTCCCTTTTGCTGCAAAGATGACTCTTTCAGAGATGTTAAAAGTCCTTGGTGTCCACTATTCTTTCATATTTGCATTTGCATAGGGGCAAACCCCAAGGAATAACCCTCAAAAGATAGAATAACAAGCACACCTATAAACAAACAAACAAACAAAAATGTGGAGACCAGAGACCTGTCTATTCTTCTTTTGAAAAGGCAATTGTAGGGATGCGGATAATACTAGTGGGTCACCAGGGATATTTGCCAAAGTACAAAGGTTGCTTTGTTATTTTTAAAAATTGGTTGGAGTAGAGGAGCACCAGAGGCACAGAGGCACTGTAGTGATTTTAACTTTCTACCTTATTGTTCAAATTCTCAAGAGCTCTTACCTTTAGAAGATCCATACAATGACTTTCTTGGGTCATGGTATTTGTTCAGATGATTATATTAGCCATAATGCCAACAAAAAAGATCCTCTTTTGAACCCTGGGATACTCCCAAGAATCATGTATAACACATGGTTGTTTCCAAGCTGCTCCGTTCTGAATGGCTCACGGAATTTCTTTGTTGGAATTGGTTACCAACTCTAGTGTTGAGTACGTAGGGAACTAGTAGGTAGATGGAGAAGTGATTCTGTCAGTTCGCCTCACAAATGGATTAGTGCCTTGTAAGAGGTCCAGGAAAACTCTTAAACATAGTGTCCACTCTACATTTTAACAAATTCTATGTATAATTTCAATGGATGCTAAATTTGAGAAACACTGGTACTGTGGTTTGTAAATTGTTGTCTTCACCAGAATTTATACTGAAATCAAATCTCTGATGCAACAGTATCGATAGAGGTGGCCTTTGGAAGGAGGCTTGTGAAAGCAGACTCCATTAATGGTAATAGGTGTCCGAAGGGGGCTCCGTTAAAGAATGATGGATGGAAATCATCAACAGACATTGTATTCATGAATGAATAAATTACAACGAATCCCATTAATGTGTAAAATTAATGTGCATTAGTAAAAAAGTATTTTAAGGGGTTTAATGAAAAGAAGTCATTGTTGTTTTGTCATTCACCTTCTTCAATGTAAGGACACAGCATTCTTCTACTCCAGAGGATATAGTGATAAGGTAGACACTGGAAGTGGAGATAAAGCCTATATCTGAAGCCAAAATATGTTAATACATTAGCCTAGACTTCCTGCCTCCAGAATTATGAGCAATAAATTTCTATTATATGTAAATTTGATAATTTCAGGTATGTTTTAGAGTAGTATGAATGGACTAAGACATAATTTGTTGCCAGCAAAATAGAGATGTTACTCTAAGAAATAGAGTTGGCTCTTCATGTCTGTGGGGTCTGCATGCATGAATTAAACTAAATGTAAACCAAAACTTCTTCAGAATACCCAGCTGCCCTGAGATGCTTGCTGTGACCCCCCATGCCCAGCTCCATTGCCTGTACTCCTCTCCAGTTGCCTTCACCAGGCACACAACACCAGGAACATCCAGATTAGATCCCTTCCCATACTTTCCCTGCAAGCCGCCCAGCTGCCCTGTGCTACTTGATGTCCACACACACCCAGCTCCATTGTCTGACCACAGAAGGCCTGCTGTACCAGGAACACTGAGGTTAGGCCTGCCTTCCCAATACCTGTTACACCAGCAACATCTATGGACAACTAGATAGCTAAAAGCCAGTTTAAGCACACAATCAACAAAAGTCAAGGCATCATGATGCCTTCAGAGTACAGCTATCCTACTACAGCAAGCCTTGCATATCCTAACACAAATGGAGCAAAAGAAAATGACCTTAAATCCAATCTTGTTAAGATGCCATAGTCCTTTAAAGAGAAAATGAATAAATCCCTTAAATAAATACAGGAAAATACAATTAAACAAGTGAAGGAAATGAATAAAACTGTTCAAGATCTGAAATTAAAAATAGAAGCAATAAAGAAAATACAAACTGAGAGAATCCTAGAGATGGAAAACACAGGGAAGAGAACAGAAACAAGAGGCACAAGCATCACTAACAGAACACAGGAAATGGGAGAGAGAATCTCAGGCAGAGAAGGTACAATAGAAGAAATTGATACACTAGTCAAAAAATGTTAAATCTAAAAAATTCCTGACACAACACATCCAGGAAATCTGGGATACCATAAAAAGACCTAACCTAAAAATAATAGGAATAGAAAAAGGTGAAGAGTCCCAGCTCCAAGGACCAGAAAATATTTTCAACAAAATCATAGAAGAAAACTTTCCCAACCTAAAGAAAGAGATGCCTATAAACATACAAGAAGCTTATAGAACACCAATTAGACTGGACCAGAAAAGAAAATCCTCATCCTGCCACATAATAAACAAAACACTAAATGTACAAAACACACAAAGAATATTAAAAACTACAAGGAAAAAGGCCAAGTAACATACAAAGGCAGACCTATCAGAATTACACCTGATTTTTTCAACAGAGACTCTGAAAGCTAGACAAGCCTGGATATATATCTTGCAGCTCAGAAGAAAACAAACCTGTAGACTCTTGGTCTTGTACTTCTAAATTGCTAAACTGTAGAAAATAACTATTCACCATTTATAGTTAACATTTTATTAAACACAAATGGATGAAGAGAAAAACTATGAACTTAACTAAACTTTTGAACTACCCTAGCAAAGCATGGCTGTTTGTAGAAAAGCCTACCTTCTCAGAAATAGAGGTAGACAACTGGAGTCAAAGGCTCCCCTAGGCTAGCCCCATTCATCCCTCTCTCCGTTCTGAATCCACATCTCACTGTGTCTTCTTATCCCACTAAGCTCAGAGCCAGACCAGAAAGACAAATAGATTATTTCTTCCAAATTAGATGGCTGAGTTCCAAGTGTAGGAAGGAAGCTATCTTATCAGACTTCTGGCCCATTGATAAAAAACCACAGAAGGAAATCATTGAGTTTTAAGTTGAGAAAGCGGGAGTCTCAGATTAAAAAAAAAAAAAAAAAAAAAAAAAAAACACTAGGAATTGCCTGGGAGTTTCCACTTTAAAGCCATTGTTTTCCACATTAATTAAAAAGCTTTTTATCACCCCTAGTGTATGTTATTTGTGCTCCAAGAGCTGAAATACTGTCTCCCTGGTTAGATTATAAGCTCTTTGGTGAAGACTAGTTCCTCCAACAACCATGTTCCTTCACTCTGCTTTATTATTATTATTATTATTATTATTATTATTATTATTATTATTATTATTCATTAGGGCTCTTCCAGAGGTCTAGGATTGTCTTTTGGACGTTCTCTGCTGCTTTTCAACTATGTGTTCAGGTTTCAGAATAGAAGAAACTGCTAGAAAAGGCAAGGGGACTTTCTGAACAACATCACTGTAAATAAGACAGATAATTTTTTCTACTCATTGCAGTACATTTAATGAATATCCTTCCAGAGTCAGGTCCATTCCATCCTCTATAATATTGTAGTGAGTTGCTTTTCTTATTTAATGGTGATTTTTATCTGTGCTCAGAGAGAGAGAGAGAAGTGATACACCAAAGAGAGAGGAGCCTAGAGGTCGAAGTAAACATATCAATGGGAAGATGAACAAGGGTTTCAATTCGAATGGAACCTTTGTCCCGAGAAACAATCTTCAGCTTGCTTAATTAACTTAAAGACCTAAAGTGCATTCTTGAGGGACTTTGTCTTAAAGGCCTTTCGAGAAGTTAAGCAGGAATGGAAACCCTAGTAAAAAAGAAAAATCTCTTCAAATTTAAGGAACAATGCAATGCAGGAGCAACGGTTTTTAGGAATTCAATGTGACTGTTACATAAACATAATCCATACACAATGAAGTTTGCTCAAATGTATATAGTTTGGTGCTTTTCAATATTGTGCTAAGATTTACAATCAGTCACATTATTTAATTTTGGAATGTTTTAATAATAATTCCAAGAAGAAGCACTATGTCCATTAATAGTCACAACTTACTCCTTCTAAACCTAAATGTAGCAATCAGAGTAGAATAGTCTTCCTATTAATTTATTTCAAAACTATTGTCCCCACTTTAAGGGGTGTATAATGCCTCTAGCTAGATCTGACTCCTTGTAATGGGTGACAAAGCATACTCTCAGAATCATGCCATCTCCCTCACCAAGAGAATGGACACTGGCATTGTCATTTATTAATTGTTATTATTATTTCATACATTACATCCCAACTGCAGTTTCCTCTCTCCCCACTCCTCCCGGTTCTTCCCACTGCGCCTTCCCTCTTCCCCAGATCCGTTGCTCCTCCATGTTCCTTCAGAAAATAGCATGCTTCCCAGGGATATCAACTGAACATGGCATAACAAATCACAGTAAGACAAAGCATATGCCCTCATCTCACAGCTGGATAAGGCAGACCAGTAGGAGGAAAAGGGTCCCATAGTAGACAAAAGAATTTGAGATAGCCCCTGCTTCTTCTGTTAAGAGTCTCCCAAGAACACTAAGTTACACAACCATAATATATATTCAGAGGACCTAGCTGCTACCCATACAGGCTCCGTGATTGCTGCTTCAGTCTCTGTGAGCCCTGCTTAGTTGATTCTGGGGGCCATGTTCTCATGGTATGGTGTCCTCTATTACTCTGGCTGCTACCTTTCTTTCTTCCACAGGTTACTTGAGCTCTGCCTAATGTTTGGCTGTACATCTCTGCATCTGTTCCTATCAGTTGCAAACTAAACCTGATTACTATTGAACCTTGAATGACATGACAAAGATTTTCAGTATCCCCAACTCCTGTATCTAAGAAACTGGCAACATAAGAAAGTTTTAACCTTCAGCTCTGTCAAAGATGACATCGCATGATTCAAATTTCTTTCCATCGTTCATCAATGAGCCATGTAGACATTTGAGGAACCTCATGAAGGCTTTCACATCCTATTTTCTTTTGTGCAATTCTCAGAATATGGCATTTTCTTTTTTATTTTTGTTGGTTATTTTTATTTATTTGCATTTTAAATGTTATCCCCCTTCCCAGTTTCCCCTCCACAAACCCCCATCTCCTCCTTCCTCCCTCTGCTTCTATGAGGGTGCTCCTCTACCCTCCCACCCACTCCTGCCTCATCACCCTGGCATTCCCCTACACTGGGGTATCTATCGAGCCTCCACAAGACCAAGAGGCTCCCCTCACATTGATGCCACATAAGGCCATCCTCTGCTACATATGGGGCTGGAGCCATGAGTCCCTCCATGTGTACTCTTTGGTTGTTGGTTTAGTCCCTGGGAGCTCTTGGGGGTCTGGTTGATTGATATTGTTGCTCTTCCTATGGGGTTGCAAACTCCTTTCACTCCTTCAGTCCTTTCCCTAACTCCTCCATTGGGGTCTCCACAATTAGTCCAATGGTTGGCTTCGTGCATCCACATATGTATTGGTCAGGCTCTGGTACAGCCTGTTAGGGGACAGCTGTATCAGGCTCTTGTCAGCAAGCGCTTCTTGGCATCAACCATAGTGTCTGGGCTTGGTGTCTGTATATGGGATGGATCCCCAGGTGGTGCAGTCTCTGGATGGCTTTTCCTTCAGTCTCGGCTCCACTCTTTGTCCCTGCATTTTCTTTTGATAGAAGCAAATATTTTTTGAGATGGCATTTTCCACAATAAGCATCTAAGCTATCACTTAAAATCCAAGATGTTTTAGAGTTGGCCAGGTCAGGTAATATGTGAAACAGCCTCTGTTTAAGATGTAGTAGAAACTCTGGAGACTAGAAGTGAGTATCCAGTGGATATACAACTTGGCTCCAGCTAATTTCCCCATGCAGGATCTTAGAGGCTCTATGTTTCCAGGCTTTTAAGTTTTCCAGGGGACAGGGGATAAAATCAGAATTTTTATGTGAAATTTTCTCATCTTAGATACTGGCAAGATGTTTTGCAATTTTTAAATGCATTATCTAGTCCAAACAAAATGTGTACTGGCTAGAGCTGGTCAGTAGTTTAGCAGTTTACAATCTGTTCAAAACACTACTTAATTCTTTCTCCTGTATTTGCCATTATTAGCTAGTCACCTGTTTAGGTCTTGCTCCTCAGACTGTTAGCATTTTTCAAAAGGCTATTCGATTCTAGCTCTTTCTTTTCCATGAGCAAACCCAGACGCACCTGTCTTTGAAGAGTGACTTAATATGCCAAAAGGAGCATGAAATTATGAGTCTGTGCTCAACACTAGCTGTACCAATTATGATATGTGCATCATTGTACATGTTTCTTTTCCTCTCTTAGTCTTAGTCTCTTCAATCTTTCAAATAAGAAAAATAAGCTCCAGATCACACACTTCTTCAAAATTGGTACTGGGACACTGAACTCAGGTTTCATGCATGCTGGGCAAATGTCCTACCTATGAGTTGTAGCCATAGCCAATTTTTTTCTGCTTTGTAAGTTTGAAAGGTGATTTTAGTAACTTGCCTAGGTTGGCCTGAAATTCACTGTAGCCTAGGTAGGCTTTAAACTCTTTATTTTTTAGTCTCAGCTTCTTAAATAGCTAAGATTACAGACCTGTGCCTCCAGGCACGTTTTTGAAGGAATGTATTTTAAAAACCTATAACATAATAAGTGTTTAACAAATGTGATGGTTAGTTTTAATTATCAAATTGACACAACCTAAAATCACCTGACTAGGGTGTCTCAACTGAGAGATTGTACAGGTCATAGTGGCCTGTGGGCATATTGGTGAGGGATTGTCTTGACTGTTAACTTATATGGGAGAGTACAGTGGGCAGCACCATTCCTTAGCTAAGCGCTATGTAAGTATAGAGAAGGGGATGGGCATAAGTAAACATACGTGCATTTATTTCTCCCTGTCCTTAAGTATGGATATAATGTGATCAGCTCCCTCAAGCTTCTACCAATGTAAATTTCCCACAGTTATGGACTATAATGAAATTTGGAGCTAAACTTGAATGGAATTTTAGTGGAATTGTGAACAAAACATAATCCATTTCTCCCTTAAGTTTCTTGTTTTCAGGGTATTTTATCACATCAACAGAAAAGAAACTAGAATAAATATTATGGTCCATTCTTACTTTTTACCCAGGCTGTCTAACACTGGTTGCACTGGATCTCTTAACTACATTTATCTCTGTTCTGTTTTGCAACACTGTAGTTGCATTGCTTTTTACAAAGGGCATGAAATACATAAGCCAAGGCATTTCTCTGAACCATGTTCAGTGTCACTTAGGAACCTGTAACTTCTTCACATTGTTGAATTTTTCTCATGCATTTTTAATTGTTAAAGGATAGTTGTATTCTTTTAAACTGATGAGACTCTCTGAAGCTCCTGCTAGAACAAACCACATGTATGCTATCAAGTTCTTCTAAAGGGCTTCCAGGACAATAGTCCTGAACCACTTACATCAAACATCTTGGTCCACCCCCACCATAACATTTGTTTAGATTTGTATCACCATAGCTTCCTCTGACAGAACTCTTGCTTTTGTCTGTATTTACTAACTGGTATCATGGGATCCATCTCATAAAATATTTTCACTTAACTTCATTAACTCTTCATATGAAAATGAATGCCTATATGGTGAATTAGCATCAACTCAAGTTTACCAAGAAAAGAAAGAGAGACAGAGAGGTAGACCAAAAAGAATATCCAAGGCCATACAAATATCACTACCTTTACTCACATACAGTGGCTCCATTTATCATAATGCTTTAAGCAGTGCCCCTTTAGCTTTCCAAGTAATCATCTTCAGTAATATGAGCTAGTTCCCAGGTTTCAAAAGCCCTGTCACATTTTCAGCTCACCATTTTCTGCTCACCATTTTCTGGAGTAAGTGGACACAGTTTATACATCAGAAAAGAATTTTCAAAAGTATGTTTTAACAGCTAGTGTTAAGATAGATTCTGCTTTGGAGATGTCATATGGTTACTGGAGTATGAAATTCAGCTATGTTTATATTGAAATCCCATTCATCACTTTGAGGCTATACCTCATGTGTGCAGGCATACCTGCTTCAGGTCCTCCAAAAGCACATCCCATGTCCATCTCTGAACATTTTTCAAAAACAGTAATTGTACCTTGAGTACTTTCCTTTCAGGTAACCAAATGATCTTTCCCATCATTTAAACAGTCTAGGAAGCCCTACCAGTCCTCTATTCTTCTCAGGTGATTGAACAACTGACAAAGGTTTGTTTGTTTGTTTGGTTGGTTGGTTGTTTTTCATGGAGGCAGGCTCATCCATGACAAAGGTTAATTGATTTGGTTGGTTGGTTTGTTTTGGTGGAAGCAGATTTATCCAGAACATGAAACACAGAGAGAGAGAGAGAGAGAGAGAGAGAGAGAGAGAGAGAGAGAGAGAGGGAGGGAGAGAGAGAGAGCTATTTTCCTCCCCCAAACAGGTATTACCCCTTATTCTCTTACTTCTACCAAAGTGTGTTTACTGTTCATTTACTCTGGTAGAATTTGTGTCAGTCACAAACTGAAAGGAAAATAATCCCTTCTGCAAAAATAATCGTTTGTAAATCCAGGACTCAGAATTCTACTGGTAATGCTAATGTACAGGACAAAGATTTAACAGCTTAAGGAAAATATTAGGTTTTGGCTACAGGTGCTAGGGTATGAAAGTGTGCACAGCCAGTGTGCCTACTATAAAATACAAATGCAAGATTTAGATGCATGGGGATGACTTACCACTAAGTATTTTACTACCATTTAATAGTAAATTTGATAAAGGTAGGATCGTATAGAAAAGTAGTAAGTATTATGCTAAATAAAGTCCGTGTGAGTAGGACTGACGCATCAATCATTGTTTTTGTCTGCCATATACACTGCAAATATGACAAAACAGACAATGCACTAGAAAATAGAGTACCAACGTGGTTCTGAATTACAAAAGTCATATGGACTTGAATTTAGCACTAGCTGTAAACATAATATATGTTTGATCTTAGTGAATTACCTTCCCTGCGCCTCAGTTTTATAAACATTTTTAATCATTTTATTTTTTCTCCTCCATTTCCCTTTAGAAAAGAGCAGGCCTCCCAGGGATATCAAACGAACACAGCATAACAAGTTACAATAACACAGGGAACAAATCCTCATATCAAAGCTGGACGTGACAATGCAGTAGGAATCAAAGGGTCCCAAGAGCATGAAAGGAGTTAGAGACAACCCCACTCTCACTGTTAGGAGTCCCACAAAAACATGAAACTAATGGCCATAACATATAATCAGAAGACCTAGTGCAGAGCAATTCAGGCTCCTGATTGTGGCTTCAGTCTCTGTGTGCCCTTATAAGCCCTACTTAGTTAATATCTGTGAACCATGTTTTCCTAGTGTACTTGACACATCTAGCTCCTACAATTCTTCCTCTCCCTCTTCCACAGGCTTCCCTTAGCTCCAAGGGGGAGGGACCCAATAGAGATCTCCAATTTGAGCTCTCTCTGCCTAATGTTTGTCTGAAGCCTCTCTGATGATGATTGAGCTAGCCACCAATCTATGAATATATAAGAATATCATTAGCAATCACTTATTGATTTTTTGTATTATAGGTCTCTGTGCTAGTCAGCCTCTAGTTCTTGGTCATTCATCTGTCTGTGGGTCGGTGCATGTGAGTGCTGGTGCTCATGGAATACAGAACAGGGTGTTGGATCCCCTGGAGCTGGAACTACAGGTAGTTGTGAGTTGCTGCCTAATGTGGGTGCTGGGAACTGAAGTACATACTCTTAACCCTACTGAGCCATCTCTCCAGCCTTGTTTCCTAATCTTTAAAAGTAATATAATAATAGTCTCTGCATTATAGTACAGTGAATAATTAATAATAATATATGGCATGTACAGAATTATTAATAATATATGGTACTTACAGTTATCAGCCATTTCCTCTAGCCTTTTCTCATGCAGTAAACTCCAGCATCCTATGAAACAGGTACCACTACCATCTCCAGTTATTAGGCTTAAGTTCCCCTTCAAAATGCACATTTATTTTTGAGATTATATTATATTTAATTTAAAGTAATATAACCATATAATTATAGTTACCTCTCATACTGCCAGTCAAATTAATTTGATTGAAAATGTTCCTTTCTTAACAGACAGGTTCCACCAAGAAAAAAATGGGAGGTTGAATTGAGCAAGGAACAAAGAGAGGGTGAATTTGAGAAGACAGGGCCCCTGCTTATTTAAGTGTAGGCAGAGATATAGAAAGCTGAAATTAGGCCTGCTTCTTAAATGCCAAAAATTAAAAAAAGGAAAAAAGAAAAAAGAAAAAAACCAAACACATTTCATGTTGATCTGTTTGATTTGCTTCTGTCCCACTTGGTAAACCTATATTCCCAAGCTCTAAAGAATTCTGGGAGCCATCAGAAACATTCTCCTGAGATTTGAATTGCTCCTGAATGGAGGAAGTTACTTAGGGCAAATCAGTCAGGGACTTACAACTTGTTTCAAAAGTCTTCCACCCACTTTAGATGTCCCTCCACCAATACTTTAATCGAAATTTAAAAAGATGGTAAAGAAAAAAGAAAAAGAAACCAAGAGAACTTACTTGAGAGTTAGGGAACAAAGGAAGAGAAAAGAAGTACACTAATTAATCATGGGATAAGATGAGACATTTGTTTGTGCGCACACACACAACAAAGATAAAAACAAAAGCAACCTGTCTTTATGACCTGGGTCATCCCCATGAGAACAAAATCAAGGTAAAAGAAGAGAAGGTATACTACAAATAGAGGAATCACGTTTCAAGTGACCTCCCAGGTCAGTTTGAGATAGCAAAGTATAGAAAGCACAGATACCTGTGCGGTTGTGGAGATAGAACGTCTCTTCTTCATACACATATACTCTTACTCAATATATGGATGTAGCCGTATGCCAACATTTCTGTGACTCACACCGATGCAAACCAAGGTACACATTGCCAAATACTGACATGCACATCTATACTCCCCGTGAGTACATGCACACAGACTCAGATACGAATACTAGGGAAGTATGTATGAGGAAACAAGACAATTATGCAAATTATAACTGCTTTCATGGATTGCAGAGGACATAGACCCTACTGAATGATCATTATTTTGCATACGTTGACTCCTTAACCCTAGCAAATACTGCTCTGGGAGGAGCATCACTCCACATTTACAAATGTGGATGCTAAATGTAGAAGAGCTAGGCACTTTCCATGAGGCAGGAAGCTCCTATGGTTACAGTAGAACAGGGGTACCAAACCAGATCAGTGTCCTGAAAAAGGCTCCACTCTGTGTGCCCCTTCTGCCGCACTTCTTCATGACAATTCATGGATCTAGAAGCAGAGGCATAGGCATTTTTAGATCCCCATGCTCCCTAGCCAAGGGAACGTTGAGATAGAATTACTGTCCTTTGGGTCCATTGTCATCTTAATCAACTGTTTGAGCAAAACAATCTAGAATTCTTTTAGGTCATTCATATCCATCAGCAAATTATAATGTGTTTGAATTATGCTTAGAGTATTGAAATATAAACAGTTCTATAGCTTGGAACAAGGCCAGCCAATATTTTAAAATAATAACACTATAATTAAAGCTTGGAGTAAGCTTAGAATTTTATTCACCTTAATAAAAAATGTCTTTCACGGCAGAATAAAAGCAAAATTCTAATTAATTAATGTGCTAGTTGTTCTGCCCTCTTGCATTCAGCAATTTCACCCAAGAATGTGCTGCACAGATATCTAAATGAAAACACTAGCTAGTAGGCTTCTTCACTTTATTATCCTGTCCTGGACAACTCTGCTTAGCATCCCAATGTTGTTACATGTAGACATAAAATAGGATTCACTACTGTGGACCCACATCCTGAAGATTTGAAGAATTTCATTGACTCCCAGGATAAGGAACCAAGTCCATTGGTTTGCTGAAGACAATTCAGCTCACTCTTGTTGTCTTGATTGAGTCATTGTGCTATTTTAAGAGTATATTGATTACATGGTAATTTGCCTGGTTATCCTACTTTAGATTATTCAGGGAGCTATTTCTTTGTCAGGGAAAGAGGCTGGATGTAAAGGCAAAGGATGGAATGATGATGTTGTTCTGGGAGCACTGATGTTTGAGTCACAGTGCTTGTAACAGTGCCCTAGTTTCTACACTAATGATCAGACCCAGATCCAAGTGCTAAGGGTTTCTTCCTAACCCCTAACACATGATAGTATTTCATGGGAACTAGAGCCTTTCTTCCTGGTACTAACAAAATCCAGTATCTTGCAATCAAGGTGATGGTGCTGAGGAATGTCCATGGATAGAGCTTTCAAATGCAAACAAACAAAAGCCAGGTTTTCAATGCTTTACAGTTGCAAAGAAGATGACAACTTTTTGTAGCCTATTGACTTTACAGAAGAGAGAAAAGAATTGGACAAAACACCCAGCAAAGAATTCGAGGGAAGAGGCATGCTTTGTTTAAAATGTTTGAACCACTAAACCAAAACACATGGGGCGCTTCATGCAGAGCAGTCCTGCCTGAACAAGCAAGGGGCTGATGGCTCCTCTGGACTTTTTTCAAGTATATCTTCTAAGGATTTTTCTCCTGAAGAGACTGAAAGAACAATAGGAGTCAAATTGCAAAAAAAGCCAGTAAAAGCAAGTCTTTTTCCTCCCCATGGGATCCATGAAAGATAGTAGAAAACATTGTAACACCTAGGATCCCTTCGGCTTTCCTCTGAAAAGCTGGTGGTTCCTCCACAACTTTCATCACAGCTCTCTTGACATAGTGTGGGGATGCAGAAAAACAGGGAATTTAGAGCTCACAGGCCAATGACAAAGTCAGAATCGGAACTCAGCCTTCCTAAAACTACAGATTTAAGACTGGTGTTTTGTTTTATTTCTCAATCAATTCTCTGCTTATGGAACTTATAAGCACAAATACTACTGAACTTGATTGCCAGAATTTGAATCCAGACTCTATTACTTCCCAGCTGTGTGTTTCTAAGCAAGAAGCTTAACCTTTCTCAGTTTATTCAACTATAAAATGAGATAAAAATAATACCTCCTTTAGAGGAATTTTAAGGGAAAATTACATGGGACATTATGTTTAGAACATTTTTGGCAAAGTTGGGCATGTAGTGAGTATTCAGTTACAACACATTAGGTATTATCTATATAATATTGTGTGTGTGTTTCTGTGTATGTGTGTGTGTGTATGGTACTCATGTATGTAAATGTCCTTTCTCATACACGTAACTGTGGAAACCAGAAGTTCACATTAAGTGTCTTCTATTATTTCTATTATGATGATGATGATGATGATGATGATGATGTTTGAGACATAATATGTTTGGTTGCCCACTGAAAAACACTGCTTCCTCACTCTTTCAGCTAAAGTGACTGGCTAGTAAAGCACTGGGGTACATATGTCTTTACACCCACTCCTCTACCTTTACCCCAATGTTTGGGTAGCAAACATATTTGCAGAGGTATGGGGCTTTTGCACAGATGCTACGAATCTGAACTTAGGACCTCATGATTGCACGGCAAACATTTTACCCACAAAGTCATCTCCCTACCCTACTGTAAAATGTCCTTGAGCATTTGCTGATAAATTCGATAGGAAAACATATTTGAATAGCTAAAGAAATGCTACTGTCTTTATCAATAATAGTCATAACATCTTTCATAATATTATATTTTCATATATAGAATAAACTAAAGAAAAGAATTGCCTTAACTGTGAGGTCATCAATCTGATGATGGTTCTCACTGCTACAATCACATTTTAGGTAGTTCTGCTGACCTACAAATGTAGGTGTAAATTGGGTTCTAAGAATGGTATTTCTCTATTTATTAGGATTTTTTTCTTTAAAATGCATTTGAGAGATTGGAGAATAAAACTTACCCTGAGCTAAATTGTAAGGAAAAGCATGCTGAAGGGAATATGGTATTACTGAGCTTTCTTCCTGGGGATCTTTAAGTAAATGCTATTTTACACTCATTTCTAAAGCTATAATCGTTAGTTGTTATTTCTGTCAAGTGTTGCAACAACTTTAACACAAGGTTTCTCAGTTTATCATTTTGGTTCCAAGTAGAGTGGCAAAGAGTTGCATTCTCCTATAAATATAATTTTACCTGTCATATTTGCCTTTTCCTTTATTGGGGACAGTAGGAGAGAGCAGAAAATAGCAATATCTACAAGGTCAGCTGTTCGAGAAAGTGTACCAACTTATATATACAGTATACATTTTGCAACATGCTAAACTTCTTTCCATGAGGCTGCCATTTTTCATGTTTATTTAGAAGAAGGTCATGATTAAGCCCCAATGTGAATGATGCTGTTTCTTGGCATTGAAGTTTTGATTTCCATGGTCTGATGAGCTCTAAAGTTTAATGCTCTAAACATGGAGTTGTTCATTTGGATATCATATCACAGATAATGAAAAATATCTTCATTTTAAAGCCAACCAAACAATGAGCACACACCCTTGTTTCGGCCAAAACAACAGAAGCAGAGTCTAGAGAAAAGCCCTTAGATCAGAGTTACAGTTTCATTTTACAATAATAGCCTCAAACACTGCCAAGTAGACCATCCTTTATTCAAGCTGAGTATTGGTTTGGAATTAAAACCTGGCATTGCATGAAGCAGGAAGCAATTACTTCTTCATTGTTAAAATTTATTTCCCTCTTTCTTCCTGCAGAGCTCAGTATATACAATATTTTAGAATAAAAAAGAAACATCAGTTAAACATTCTCTTTCCACATCCACTCATATAAATTCTAAACGTGGTTCTGTTTCATGCAGATAGGATATAAACTTTTGTGCTATGTTACCTCACTAGATCAACATCTGAAAATCCTTCAGAGACTCAGTTCAGTGGGCTGTGCTATTCCCATGGTCACAATTTTGAGATTTTTTATGTGTCTAATCCAAGGAGCCGGTGGAAGAGGCAGGGCCATGTAAGTGCTATGCTCCCCTTTCATCAATCCTTACTATCCCCAGAGGCCCCAGGTCTGAAGAGTTAGGTGTGGATCAGTGGAGCAGATGTGTATTGGAGTTTGACCACACTATCTCTTAATGGCAATTTGTATTCTTTCTTTTCAGCCCCATATTTGGAAACATCATGCTGTTAGCTTATAATTAACCACAGTGGGCATGCTTTCACCATGGAAGTTGGCAAATTCTACAATTCAGGGCTTTATCTCTATCAAGTTGCTAAACATTTACCAGCACATCCCCATTGCCATTGTGTCAGATAGAGCACCCTCATGTCACCAGGTGAGGACCATCAAGACCTTATAGACTCTTGGCAAATATTGGAAACATTTTGCCAGCTGGAGAGTTTCCAAGAACCTTTGTTCAGTTCTTCACTCAGGATTGTTTGCTGTTTCAAGGGTATTAGATTGTCTAGCATCCTCACACAGAAAGATTCTCACCTCATCAAAGAGGAATCTAAGGCCCAAGATGTTAGACACTGGTGTAGAGAGTAAATGCCAAAGGTAAATTGGAAGGAACTAAATACAATGAAAGGAGCAACAATTAGTCTGCTTTCAAGTTTCCAATCTTCACTTTGGATAGTGAAATCTACCCAAGGAAAAGATCCTTCTTCTTGAAAGAAGATTGTAGACAAAGCCAGGAACCACTTTGAACTTTAATGACCAAACCAGAAAGAACTGGGTTAAAGCCAATTTATAGAACCAATGAAATGATGAAAGTTGAGACAATACAGGCACAGAACAGACAGGCTGTAGGCCACGTATAAATTTAAGCAAACACAAAATGCATGGCTTTAATAGTTATGGGTAGAAAATGATTGACACATGAGCATCTATGATTAGATACAATTCTACCATGTGTAGAGAGAAAATCATGGCTGGTGGCTTCACTGTATTCATAATTAACAGGCCTGTACCTTTTGTTGGCACTTTACTTATTGTCAGAAACAACACTGGCTTGAAATGCCATGAGTATTTGGAATAGAGTTTAATCTATACTCCAGGTGTCTCACAATGTAATTAACTGAAGACACTAATATTCCTATACAAACTTATCTACAGAAAGTTCTCTAGATATTTAGGCTCACTCCGATGAGCCTGACTCACAGTTTCTTTCTAACAAACTCAATATTTTGTCCTTCCACCCTCACACCTTTATCAATGAACTGGCCACTGCTATTCTTGGTCTTCCTTGAATCTTGAAAGTGTTCCTGGTCCAAAATCACAGGGTCTCTTAATAGACATTACGTTGAAGCTGTGTAGCTGTCACTGCTCAGAAATGAAACCAGGGGCAGTGAAAGGTGAGGGAATCTGCAGAGCCCAGACTGAGCCCATTTTAACCTGTAGGTTTCTTGCTTGGGCCACATGCATTATCTTATAGATTTGGCTGTCCTGGCTTTAAGTCTCCAGCAAAAACGCCATTCACCTTAGGAAAGAGAAAACTTGGATTACTTACACTGCAGAGTGGATTGTCAGTGCTAGAGACAACTGCAAATAATGTCCATAGAAAGGAAGCAAGTATATATTATCCAATCTTTTTCTTTTGCCAAAAGGGCCAAATCTTAGCTAGAATCCAATTGTAGGGCTCAAATTGAAATTCTACCACTTACCAGTTGTATGACTATAGACAAGTGTACTAACTTTTGTATTGATTAGTTTCCTGATCTATGCAAAACATAATTGGTGAGATATTTTTAGATAAGATAAGTGCATAAAAACTGGTATATAGATATTTATATGCTATCATTACTACAAGCCAAAGTGAATTCTTCCAAAGCCTGCCCTATTAGAATTGCTGTAAATAATGAAGTTGTTAGAATATGATTCTTAATATGTGAATAGAAATGGAATTCCTGTGCAGTAGTGTCCAAACGAGGACAGAATGTCCTGCCCTATCTAGTTTTTCTAGAGAATGTGTGCTAATTAGAAGCAATAGTACTACTGCTATCATATAAACGATTGCTTTACTCAACAACTTCAACTATGTAAAGAATTTCCTTAAAACAACACACCTTGGCTAACCAGTCCACCTCTATCACCCTTGGTATCTCCGTCTGTGGGATGAAAGTCTTAGAACTGATTTGATTACTAAAGGCCCTTTAGGTTCTAACACTGGCTATTTCTTTTATTCTCAGTTCTCAGGTGTTATTTTCAGAGAAGTAAATTAAACAAAATCTTGAAGGCTTGAAGGGTCTTTTGAAAAAGTTTGGTTGGAGCTAGGGAATAAAATGTTGGTCTGGTGACTGTTAGTCACTATAAATAACTTTATTTTAATTCTTTTCTAGGTTAACATAAATTAGTGTAAAACTCTGGTGAGATCTTAAACTGGATTATATATTACAGTCTCTCTCATGTGCCAGCATGGACATGTTGGTCCAAATTTCCCCTTGTTTGGGGTAACATGGGGCTTTTTCTCCTTTGCACTGTAAGATGGTAGCACACTAGATACCAGTAATACCTTCCCTGCTTGTAGTGACCCAAAGTATCAGCAGACATTGCTAAATGTATACTGGGGATGAGACTGACATATTTAGTAAATGCATCTTATCTTTCTTATCTTTCAACTTTACAGGTGGAGCACACCTAGTAGAGAACCACTAATCTCATCCGGCCCCCTGTCTCTCAAAGTTCAGAATAGACATTGCCTTGGAATTTGCTAGATAAACAAGATCCCAGGCTCTAAACTAGACTTCCTGGGTCAGAAAAGGCTAACATTTAAACAATATTCTCAAGTGATTTTTAGCCACACTGAAAGCTGAGAAGCTCTGATTTAGTCTTAATCTTGTTGGTATAGTAAAAATATTAGTGATTCCACAGGTCTGTGGGTAAGGATGTCCAATTAGTGATATCATTTTCAAATCAGTATTTTTAATTCTTATTGTTGACTTTGCTTAGTGATTCTGAGCTGAAATAAGGCTTACAAACACCGATAAACTCCACATTTTCTTCATAAAGGAAACTGAGATACCCATCACATTTCCCATGAGGCAAATGATCTGTTTCAGTCACAAAGTCTCAATTGGAAGTAAGCCTAATAGTTAAACCTCAGAAGAAGACCCCAGTCCCATAGGCTTACCCAATATTTGTTACTTTCCACTGCTTCTGCTGTTGTCATTAAAGCTGTCTGCCAAAAGTTTGTGCCTCCTGAGACAGTAAAGGGAGCAGAGGTGTTACAAAATCAAAGGGACTCAAAAATATTACAAGTCACTGACATTGAAGATGGATAGCACCCCGAGAAGAACGCTGGTTCTGTTCCCCACCATCCATTATAAGCAATGTTGCAATTAAAGACAGGCTGACCTAAGGGAAATCCATATCTCAAATCAATTCAGCAGGGAATATTGCAGGCAAAAGAGCAAGAAGCTAATTAATTCAATTGCAATTTGGAACAAAATGGAGAGTAAGTAGAGAACATTCTAAGTAATAAGGCAGTGGACCTGTTTCTACCTTGGACCAGTTGCAGCACTGAATAACTATGTGGCTAGGGCCCTGCTTCTCCTCATCAGCTCTTGTCTCTCCACATTACTCTTAGACTTACCTCTGTCTGCCAGCATGAGTTCCTCCTACCAGTCCATCTCTATCCCCTTGGGACTCAGACTACTGGCATGGATCCAGGGTCCCTGGAATTCTTCCCTAACACCCCTTTCAACCTGTCCTTCTAGCCAATTTCTAGCCCATTCTGATGCATAGGCCCACAGGACAGCACTCTACCAGGGATCCACAGCTGCCTCAGTTGGCTGGGACCCACATAGGCTATCTTTATACTCCTTCCACTCTTCTATTCCTGTCTCTTCAGACTATCCTAGGCCTGAGACTATCTGCCCACTTGAGCATCTCACAGCAGCCCCTCCATACCCTGGAACTCAGCCTACTGACATAGACACAGGCCCACCTAGTTCTTCTCCACTACCCATTTTACCCTTTCCTTCTAGGTCTTTTATATTCCTATATGACTCTTTGATGACCCGAAGAACCATTCTCTACCAGGAAGCCACAGCCACCACATTTGGCTAAACCCAGCCATTCCTTTTATCAAATCTCTATTCCTTAGTGATACTCTACTGACCCACAGAACTGTCTCCACTTAGGGCCACAGGATACCACACTTGGTTAGGATCCTAACTGAAGCAACAACAACCAAAGAATAGAACACTCATCTGGTGAGACCAGATAGCTGTGTCAAAACTACCACAAACATCATAACTCCAGATACCTAGATCCTTACACACAAAAACACAAAATCACAACAAAACATGAACAACTGAGACAATATGCATCCTCCAGAAGCCGGCAACTCTATTGTAATAGACCCCAAGAAGAACATTTTACCTGAAGCACAAGAAAATGACTTCAAAATAGCAATTAAATGTATGTTCAAGGGCCTTTAAGAGAATATTAATAAATGACTTCAGGAAGACAATGAAAAGACAAAAAACCAACTGTATGAACTATTGAGAACTATTTAACACATAAATGTAGAATTTAATAGAAAAATGGAATTGGTAAAGAAAAGCAAAATGCAAGTAAAATTTGAAATGAAAAGTTCAGGAAGTCAAATAGTTCAGAAGTGAGACCCACAGATTAATAGACATAGGAGACAGAACTTCAGGTCTTTAAAAAATAGAAGAAGTGGGTAGCTCAAAGAAAATGTTAAATCTAAAAAATGTAGAGGCACTAATCATCAAGGAAATCTGGGACACTATGAAAAGATCAACACTATGGATAATAGGTTAAAGACACAGAAAATATTTTTTAGCAAAATAAAAATAAAAATTTCCCAACCAATAGTAAGATATACCTGTAAGGGTAAAAGAGGAACACAGAACATCAAATAGACAGGACCAGGAAAGAAACTCCCATAGCTGGTTCCAGGTCCCCAAAAGAAGACAAGATACTCTGAGTCTAATAGTAAATACAGTGCGAATAGTCTTAACCCTTTGGCACAGGAAAGAACTTTCTGAACAGGACACCAAAAGCACAGGCACTAAGACCAACAACTAATAAATGGGACCTCATGAAATGAAGATGCTCTTTGCAGCAAAGGCAAAGCAGCAGCTTACATAATATGAAAAAAAAAATCTTCACCAATTATCCATCTGTCACATAGTTGTATCTAGACTACTCTAAGAATTGTATTTATTTTTTTAATTTAACGTTCAGAAAACAAATATCTCAATTTACATCTGGGGTATATAACTAAACAGAGACCTCACAAAAGGCGAAACAAAAACAGCTGAGAAATACTTTTTAAAATGTTCTACATCCTCCACCATCAAGGAAGTTAAAATGAAAACTTTGAGATTTTGTTTTACCTCAGTCAGGGTGGCCAAGATCAATAAAACAAATGACATCTCATGCTGGTGAGAATGTGAGCAAAGGGGAAAACTATTCATCGCTGGTGTAATTTTGTACATAAACTATGGAAATCGGGTTTCTCAAATATCTGAAAAATTCTCTAGCACATGGTCCAGCTATACCACTCTTAGACATGTACCCAAATGATTCTACATCTCCCCGTGGAGATACTAGTCCATCCATGTTCATTGATGCATTATTCATAATAGCTAAATGCCTATCAACTGATGAGTGGATAATGAAAATATGGCAAATTTACACACTGAAACTTTGTTTAGCTGTTCAGAAAAATGAAATTATGAAATTTGCTTTTGAGTTTTGTATACGTGTGTTCCAAATAGAATAAGCACAGAGATTAGGCAGGTAGTGAGGTGCCAGAGGGAAGGGGGAATCTCTCAAGTAAGGAGACATAGAATTAGAGAAGGGAATAAGAGGGCAGCATACAAGAGGGAGTATGGGAGGGGATAACTAACACTGAAGGACTTCCAAAAGCCATATGCAAATCTACTACCAGGGAATCTTCCTAAAATATATACATTAAGAAAGGAATTTAAATGGAGTCAGCATGTAATGTTAAAAGAGACAATGACTCAACTAGATACCTTGTGGCACCAAGTAAACCATCCTATGCCAAGAATGGTTTACATCTTTTTTGTTGTTGTTGTTGTTCATTTGCTCGCTTGCTTTACTTGAATATTCTTTTTAATTATTATTTAAACCAATTTTAAATTTAAATATATTTTGCTCATACAACAAAAACAACACTCTCCTCAAACCAAGAAAACAAAGTAAAATAACACTCCCACCCTAAATAACACCAAATTGTAACTAAATAAAAGCGTGTGTGTGTGATTGCACTCAGAGAGAGAGAGAGAGAGAGAGAGAGAGAGAGAGAGAGAGAGAAACTGTAAAGTCCATTACTCCTGAACATGAGGCCTGTCCTGCAGTGGTTGATATACCCGGTGTCATTCCATTGATGAAAACTGATTTTCCCTCTCCTAGTAGGTATAAATGACAGTTCAGTTGTTAACAGGAATGGGTTAAGCCTTATTGAATCATTGGCCAAAAGAATCTCATAGACACCCCCCCCCACACACACACACACACAATGTCAAAGGCTATTCTCATGGCTATTGCTTATTCTGCAAACCTGACAGTAAGACCTTATTGTTGAAGATAGCATTTATGTTATCAAACATGGAGAAACCAAACTGTTGCTCAACTAGAAGCTTCACCCCTACTCACTAGTATTCACGGTACTGGAAGGTACTTTCCATGCTAATGGAAGAGAAAAATAATCATCAATATCATCAACTATAAACACTATGATGCACAATGGGATAATACCTGCAGGCTATACTGGCACAATGGTGATACAAAAATCATGGGAGGAACTAGTTACTTTTCTATGAGATTTAAGACCTCTCTCCATAAGACAGATCCCATACCTGACACTGCTAAGGTGGCCAAGAACTTGAGGGTAGAAAGGTCATAGCTACTAGGGAAAACCTAAATGATTCTTCTAAAGAATCACAGCAATAAAATTACTACTAATGACACATTACTATTCCTATAGATCAGTATACTGATTAACCCTAACCAGAGAGGCTTCTTCTAGCACTAAATGGTAATTAACAAAGAGAATCACAAATGGACAATGTGCATAGAGCAATTTTGGAGCACTCGGTCTTAAATGGTCTGCCTTTTCAATCTCTGCCATCAAGATTTGGGGACCTAAGTGGAAAAGGAGGTGGAAGGACTGTAGAGTCAGGAGTGGTGAGTGACTCCAAGGAAACAGCATCTTCCAGACACAAGCCTGATCCACATATGAACTCATAGAGACTGTGACAGTATGCACAAGGCTTGCCCAAGTTGAAAACAGCCAAAATCCCAGCACAGAGAAGGGGAAGTAAGCACTAAGTCCCATCTTTTGCTAAGATGCTGTTTGTAATTGATACCTACTGGAAAAGGGGAAATCAGTTTTCTCCAATGAATCAACACTCCAATCACACTCCAGGACAGGCTTCTTGGCCAATGCAAAATGAACTTCATGGTTTGGGTTGGCATTTTGCTTTGCTGAGTTTTTGTTTGTTTTATGGTTTGGATTTTCAATTTTATTTTAGTAATAATACTTTCAGTAAAATTAACTTCTCAATATGACATTTAATACACCAACCCAACCCTTCCTTTTCTTGATTTCTCTGTATTTTAGGGTTGGTTCTCCTCCTCTTTCTCGTCCTCCTCCTTCTCCTCCTCCTCTTTACCCTCCTCCTCCTCTTTACCCTCCTCCTCCTCTTTACCCTCCTCCTCCTCTTTACCCTCCTCCTCCTCTTCCTTCTTATTCTTGAGAGAGATAGAAAGAACATGAAGTTGAGGAAATTGGGAACTGAGGATGTCTAGGATGTATTGGGGGAGGGGAATAAATATAATCAAAATATATTTAATGAAAAAAGAAATTTAATAAAACAAAACATGTGGCCAGCCAGCAGAGTGCCATCCCTTAGTAGGCAGGTCTATATACCACAAATTTTGTGCTAAATCTTCTGTGCAAGACAAGAGACTATAATGCAAGATAGCGTTGGAAGTAAAATTTATTTCAATTTAGTAAAAGTGGAATTTCTCAAACTGTATTAGCATACTCTGGGACGAAGCAGCCACAGCAGGAGTTTGGTGTGCCTAAAAGAAACTGTGGAAACTGCTGGTGAGGGAGAGGAGGATCAATTCCTTTCTCAAGGTTACACTGGAGAATTTTCTGCCTCCAGAAATCACCTCAAATTATAAGTTCATATCCTAGAAAAAATGTGACATCTACTTCAAAAATGCAAAATCTGGAAAGGGAAAACAAAGCACAAAGTGATTTTGTGCAGGCTCCCCGCCCCACCTCAGATAGCCTAGGGCAGAGGCAGATGGGAACTTTAATGTGTTCATTTGACAACCTCTCTCAAAGGCTAGATCCGATCATTTGTGCTTTTATTTTTTTCTAGATACCCCCAAGTTATTCATTAGCTAGTGTGAAGTGTGCCCAAGGGATATTGCTGAATCAACTTCACCTTTATAGCTACACATATTTGTTAAGATTTACGAGTAATTTCTTTAACACCATTTGATTAGGCTGTGTGAGAAAAATACCTCACCTGTAACAGCTTATGCTTGCCAATTCCTCCATCTGTGATTAATCAGAAAGAGAACAAAGTTTTTGAGAGCCTACTATGTGCTCTGCAGATAGAAGGGAAGCATGACTGGAAACGTGGAGTGTGATAGTGTATCATCTTCACTTTCAAGGAATTAAAGACAATGGTAGAGCAAGGACAGTTACATATTAAGCTGCATGCCATTGGGAGTCAGTGCGAGGATGGAGGTACTTGAAAAAAACTGGTCTAATGGACTTAGAGCATAGGTAGAACTTGAGTGACAATGCTCAGAAAATGGTGTTTTTATATCTTAAAGCATAAGCCATTGCTAAAGTAAGCAGTAGCCTCTCTGAGACTGTTGCTCTAAAACTGATGTCCACCCATGTATTTGGGATGGATACAGCCTTTTCTCAAATGTGGCATTTATCCACTGAACAGTTACTTAATCCCATATTATGTGTCAGGTCTTGTTCTGGAACCGAAATCTATACCCTCAAACAAGACAGGAAAGTAAGTCCCTGCCCCTAGGTTAATATATTTTCGTTGAAGAAATGTGAAATCACAGATCTATGCATGTAGAAAACAGGATGAGAGGAGAAAGTGGTAAGAAAATTGAGTTGAGAATTCAGTCGAGTGAGGTAGAAGGCCAGGTGCATATCTGGGGATACAGACTTGTTTTCCAAGACAAACCTGCCTTGCATGGACTTCAGCAAACCTTTGTAACTGACACCTTGCTCGGAAACTATACCTGTTGCCATGAGAGATGGTAGATTCCATTTTACTCCTTCAGTCTAGTGAACCTGCTTGTAAGCTAAAATATTTCTCTAGCACTCCTTTGAGTTGAGAAGCCTGTAGTTGTCACCAAGAGTAGTGACTATTTTGGAGGGAGTTGGGTGATGACTTAATTAGTGTTGAATTTAGAGCAACAATAGAAGTTAATGGCTTAATTTGGGCCCAAAGAGTTTCATAACCACTGGATTTAATTTCTACCAACCACCAAAGTACAAAGTGAAACTATTTTAGACACTACAGTTAATCCAACTGTGTTAGTACTCTGATCGTTCCTTTTTATGAAAACAACTGGGAAGAAAAGAAAGGAGTAAAGGACAAGGGTATGGTAAAGTGTGTTTAGGCCGATGAGATTGAAGTTCCTTGGTACAGGAAGGGCTGTCTCAGAGTTGGCTTGGCATTTTGTACTCAGTGTGAGGGCTTGCGCCAGACAACATGTGTCAGACCCAAGAAGGCATGGAACCACATGTTTGTTACATTTGTCCTTTTAGTTTATTGATTTAGTTAGTATCTGATAATGAAGCAAGTTTACATATAGAAAGAAATGGTATGGACATCACTGAAGAAAAAGGCAAGACCTGTGGATCCATGGGCTTGTGCCACTCTAGATTTTAAGTATTATTGAAATTTTACACTGTGGAACAGAGGGAAACTCCTAAGAAGAGAGTGTAGATCATGTGTTGTCAATTAGGAAAGATGGAATGAGCAGAATGCTAAGCTATAACCTAAGCTCTCTTTCTAGGTTGATGACAAGCCACATGTAAAGTTTAAGATCCGTATTTTTGAACTCTTCCTTCTGTCCCTCTGAGCAGCTCCAGTGCATGGTAAAGAAGCAGATGTGGCAAAAGAACAGGATGTTTCAGGCTTTGAGTTTCAAAGGGCCAAATGGAAGTAGAGATCTTGTCTTTTGGCCTTTCAGTCAATGAAGACTGAAGGGTTTGTGGCTCTCTGGGGTTGTATTTCTCACTCTAAGCAGGAGTCCTCTTTTTTCAGGTGTGACTACAGGAAGAAAAAAAAAACAATCAATGATGTGAAGGGAGAATGTGGGATTCATTGGGGACAGTGGCAGAGATCGTACTACTTCCTGGTCTGCCAAGTATCCTTGGATATTTCACTGAAACTGTGACTTGAGGATCCTAAATGGGACAATTTGTAACTCTTCAAATGGGGAGAAGGTGCACTCCTTAGATGAAAGACTTCTTGATAGATACCTAAGTCTCCTCTGGTTAGAAGGAAATGGGGATGTTTTGCTGGTTATGCCTTTGCCTAGAAAGAACATAAGGAATTTTAATGATTTCCTGTGTAACATCTTTGAGGAGCTTTGGGTAGCCAGTATAAACAGGAGGCATTTCAGTTGATTGGATGTTCCGGAAATCAGGAAACAGACAACGTGGGCCTCTGTTAAGCTCTGTGCCATGGGATTAGAAGTTGAAATGCAAGGAGGTGCTGCCTCAAATTTCATCCTCTAATCAGTGTCCAGTGGCCACACATTGGTTTTTATTTCATCTACTTCATATATATGTATATATATGTATATGAAGTAGATGAAATAAAAGTCAATGTATGTATGTATATATATGTATGTATGTATATGTATATGAGTATATAAAGATAGAATATGTGCATATATAAACATGAATATGTGTATATTAATATATGTGCATATTTGGGCATGTATATGTTTATGCATAAATGTACATAAAACCTGTCTCAATACTCAGAGAAATTAAAGGCTAAAAGAGTGTCTGGTTTCCATGGTTGGAATGAGTCACAAAAGGATTTCCTTCAGTCCTGGGACAGTATTCTTGTTAGATTCAAGGTTTGGATTATATTGTTGTCCTACTTATGGTTCCCATTGCTGAGGTAAAACACCACGACCACGCAACTTAGAGAGGAAAGGATTTATTCAGCATAGAATTCCACATCACGGAGGCCAGGACAGGAATTCAAACAGGGAAAGAACCTGGAGGCAGGAGCTTATGCAAGGGTCATGGAGGAATGCTACCTGCTGGCTTTCTTAATGTGGTTTGCTCTGCCTGCTTTCTTATAGAACCCAGGACCACCAGCCCAAGAATGGCCCCACCCACAATGACTGGGCCCTTCCACATCAATAGCTAATTAAGAAAATATCTTATAGGATTGCCTACAGCCTGATTTTATGTAGGCATTTTCTCAATTTGAGACTCCTTCATCTCTGATGACTGTAACTTGTGTCAAGTTGCCAGCACAATGTTCTTGAATTCATTTCAGAAAATTCATTCAGAAGATCCACAGGCCCAAGCCTGTGAAGTCTAAATCACTAGGATACTCCATTCTATCATGTCTTTTGCAGAGAACTTTACAGTCCTGGAATCTGGTTTAGACTTTGCCAAATTAGTAGTATAGGTGAACACTTTGCCAAACCATAGTAGACACATTGAGACCTTCCTTACTATTTCTCCCCTATACACAGTGCCTAAACAATCAAATTCCATTCTTATACAACCCTGGGAGGTGCAGACTACTATTATCCTCAGTTGAGGACAATACTGTTCCTTGGTTGAGAAGAACCTGCGTTTCCTTTATAAATATTAAATATAATTACATCATCTTCCTCCTTCCCTTTCTTCCACCCAACCCTTTCCGTGCACCCTCTTTTGCTCTGTCTCAGATTCATGGCCTCTATTACTTTACTTGTTGAGGTATATGTATCTAAATATATAAATCTAACCTGCTCAGTCCACATAAAGCTACTTGTATAAATATGGCTTCAGGACTGAACACTTGGTATTGGAGAGTCAGTTTATGAGATCTTCCTGGGGAAAGACTTTCTCCTGCTCTGAACATTCCTTAGTTGCCTGCAGTCCTTTGACTTAGGTTAGTATTTCCCCCTTTTATGTTAGCATATCTACTGGTGCCATTCTTTGAGTCAAAGTAAATCTAGACAATGATAAGTTCAATATTAGAATCTAAAGCTGTCTTCAAAGCCATGGCCTGAAACATGTCTGTGAACTGCCTTTGTGTATACATTCTATACTTACTGTGTCCTGAGTCTTTGCAAAATAGGAAAAATTATCTTGAAAAATACCAAGTCTAATTTCTTGACTGGATGTTTCAAATGGAAGGGTACCTATTCCATTCCACAAATATTTACAGAACATTATTGGTGAGGTATTGTTCTAGAGTTGAGGTTTGCAAAGATAGGTAAAACCGAATTCCTACCCTCAAGGAGAGTTTCATGTAGACAATGGGCCTTGACTCTCTCCATTTGTGAAGCTGCTTTACTGAGCACAAAACATATATGTGCCTGTTTCCTATGATACTCTTTTATTACATGTACAGTGAAGGAAAACTACCAGTCAGAGGTATAGAACAAGTTAGGGCAAAATGCGCACATGACTTTCAGCTGCTCCCTGCAAAACTTGGCAATCAGATGTTGCCAATCCCCATGGTGAATGAATGGAGAGGAAACAGGCAATACTTTGAAATGTGACTCTCATGTAATGTGACTGCTGCTTTTTGCACAGAGTACAACGTGCACATCCAAAGGACTAGTGTCCCCTTCAGACTAGCACCTTGGGAGATTAAATCTCTGTACATTTATTGCAACGATGTTGCCATTGCTCAAAACATTTTTGGAACTTTTCTTCTTTAGTAATTGATTTCAGAGCCTATGTATGTTACATTCTCTTTAATATCCTCAGTGGTGATAAATATTTGACCTTTGAGTGTGGATTTGATTTTAGCAAATAGCCAAAGTCCTTCAAAACCATGTCTAAAGAATAAGGTGGATGATCAAGTTCAGTAACAGAAGTTCTTTAAAGAAAGCTCTTCTCGAGTCTATTCTCCATCCTGTTTTGTTCTTCCCACCTCCCTCCTTCTGCTCTCCTTTCTATGTATGTCTCTAAGCCAATAAGACTGATTTACGTATGTAGTTAATCTTGTGTTGAACAGACACTACTGTCTAAAGTTCCAAGACTAGGCAAGAGATAAGTAGGACTACACAACGTTTCCTGTAGTTTCCTGTAAAGCACAGGATGAGAAACTCCACATAACAGAAGGATGTTGAAGGACCTTAAATAAAGGAAACTGAAAGGCAAAAAACTATGGATTTTTTTTTTTTATCTACAGGGGTCTTACCTTATCCCTCACAGAAGTCATAATTTTAACACATCTTTTTATTGAAAAAAATCATTCAAGACATTCTGATCGTGTTTATCCCCCTCCCCCAACTCCTCCCAGATCTCTACCCACCAAACTCCATGCCCTTTATTCTCTCTTTAAAAAATAAATAAACAAAAAAAACACTAAGAAACACACACACCCTCACACACACACACACACACACACACACACACAAAAAAAAAAAAACAGAAAGCAAAATATACAAGTAAAAACCAAAAACTGTGCCCAAGCAAAGCAATCTGAGACAAGTCTACAAAAATACCATTGAGTTTGTTTTGTGTTGGTCATCTGCTGAGCATGGGGCTTACCCTGATGTGTGGTTAATATAACCATGAAACTCCATTGAAGAAAAGTTTTTCTTCACATATGGGTGTCAATTGCAAATAGCTTCTTCGTTAGGGGTTGGAGCCCATGTCCACTTTGCCTTCTCAGTTCTGGAACCCCATTTGGCTTGAACCTGTGCAGGCCCTGTGCATGCTATCATAGTCTTTGTGAATTCATACATGTATCAGTCCTGTTGTGCCTGGACAGCACTGCTTCCCAGGAGACATTCATCCTCTATGTCTCTTAAAATCTTTCAGCCTCTGCTTCCACATAGCTCCCTCATTCTTGAGGAAAAGGCTTGCTAGAGACATCCCCACTTAGGAATTGAGTGCTCCAAAATTTCTCACGTTCTGCATATTGTCCAGTTGTGAGTCTCTGTGTTAGTTCCCATCTACTACCAGAAGAAGCTTCTCTGATGATAGCTAAGTAAGGCACTGACTGATCTGAGTCTCAGCCCCGTGTGGCCAGTACTGTACTTCTTAATGTCAGCAGAAATGCCCTGTGGCTTGGAGCTTCTTAACAAATGTATTCAACAGGCCATAGCTCAAAAAAAAAAAATCTGAAAAGTGACTTCAAATTGTAAGTTAGAGATATGAACTCTATTCTTTGTTCATTCTAGAAACCAAACAAGCAGACCATAGTACAGTTGGTGCTGCCCCTGAGCAAAATGGTGAAGGCACAGAAAAGCACATTGCTGGAAACTGCGCTTTTATGGATCTAAACTCTCACCCTCTGTAGTTACCTTGTTCCTACTTCTGTATTTTCCAGTTACGAAGAGTAAGTCACTGGTACCCTCACATTAGAGAGTTAAAATAGGATCTGTGTTTTAGAAAAAGGGCATTGGAGATATCATCCCCCCTTCCCCCAAAAAGGATACTAGAGAAATTTGATGTATTAATAAATTAATATTCAGGCAAAGTTAGTGTATTTCTCATCACCAAAAATTGGTGACAACCATTTCTGTGTAGTTATTCCCAGAATCAACTGTTTGTCTGAAATGTTGACTTACTCTTTAAGAGCCAGGTTTCAGACTAATATTTCAGAGCAGATAAAACCTTTAGAGAAGAGGCCATCCTTTGTTTTCTAAAATCTGGTTTTCAACTGGATGTGACAGGCAACCAGAGGAAGAAGTAGCCCTTTTCCTGATCACACAAAGAGTTAATGAGTCTGCTGGGCTAGCCCAGACCCTGGATTTGTCATCTCACTGGTCTATTTTCTCCAGGCTGTCAGTTAGTTGTAGAAATGCCCAGTTCAAGGGCTATCTGAAGTGGGCCACAGTTCCCATGCTAGTTTCCTTTTGCTCCTGATAGAAACTCTTGGGTTTCTCTGGGGGAAAAAAGAGAGTAAAAGAAATAGCAGAGTCTTGTGCCGTTTCCAGAGACCCAGCAGCTTCTCTCTTGAGGATAAACAATTCCCTTGGAGACCTGGGAGCTTTGCTTTTGAATCCAGGCAGCCAGCACTTCTTCTACAGAGACTCAAGTTTGTATTTGTTATTGAGTGCTCAAGATAAACTACTGAAGAAAGTATTCCACCAACTATGTTTCCATGGGGGTCCAGAGCACATGGTCTTGATTAGAATGAGCAAGAGCAAAGCAAAGATTTTCCCCCTGTGAAAGCAAGTTGAAATTTAGCCAATAGTGTTCCAGCAGCCAAAGACTGGCTTCCAGCTGCTGCCTGGTTAAAATCCAAGAATCAAGGAGATGACACCTGCAGGGGTAGGTAAGAAGTGCAAAAATCCAGTCTGGGAAAGAGGAACCCAGAAGGACCACAGTTAAAGGGGTGATTGGTAAAGCTTTCCCGGGCTTCCTCTCTGCCCCGACTCTAAACCCCAACATATCTAATCACAGCTGATTGTCAACCCACCTCATTCTGAAGTTCCATGGTAAGATTCATTAGATTATCAGTCAGTTTCTACCATCTCTGTTCAGTCTTTCCAGACAACTTTAGCTCATCAGAATTCCTCCATAGCATCTTGGTATGAAGGCAAGAATATGGTAGCTTATAGTTACATACATCTCTCCATTACTATATGCAATGTTTTAGTCTCCAGTGCACATGTGGCTTTTTCTTATTTATCTTCTTTTTTGGCTTAACAGTTTCATTCCTTTACATAATGAGTATTAGTCTTTTACACCATCATCTACTCTGTCATGTTTCTGCATTATTGGGTGCATATAATTAGAATTTGCTTGCAAGTAGGTGGTCATTTACTAGAGTAAGGACACCTTCTCGGAGGCTGCACTATATTGGCCTTTTCTTTCTTAGTTGCATCATAACGTTTGCCACGTTGGAACCTATCTCTTCCTTTGTACAATTTTTAACAGCTCACTCAGGGATTTGCAGGTGATCGGTTACAAAAAAATAGTTTAGACAGGTCACAGAATCACAGATGGGGTTCTCTACATTTTACTGGCTTTTCAAGTCTTTCTGATCATGACTATGTAGTCATTCTGTAGAGGAAGAAGTACAGGAACAGCCAGGCTGTGAAGAAGTCACTAGAAAGAAGGAAGGTTGGATAGGAGTAGCTTAGTAGGGTATAGCCTGGCTAGTTGGGCACAGAGTACAAAGAAATACATTGTGGGAATAAATATCCACCTATATGAGAGGAAGGAATTAAGAAGACTCTAATTTCTTTAATCCTGGTATAAGCTAATTCCAGATTTGAGAACTATAACTCTAACGGGTTTATCTAGAAGGCCAAACTTTAATGTTGTAGCTATTTATGTGTCAGTGGTAGGGTACAACAGTAAAAGACTTTAGAAAAGCCAAAAGCCTTATAGAAGTGTGTGTGTGTGTGCGTGCGTGTGTGTGTGTGTGTGTGTGTGTGTGTGTGTGTGTGTGTGTGTGTGTAGGAACAGTCTCTTATTTTATAAACTATGTCCCAGTTTAAATGCTACTACATAGATTAATACCTCTGTCATTCCTTCTCTGACATGTTAATAACATGTCTCAATCCACACAGTTCCTGCCACCAATTAGATGGCATATGAATAATAGGCTGACTGCCACACATGCTAAGTGGAAATACACAATCTATCAATCAAAGTAGAATAATGTTTTCCTTGAATAAAAAGAGCCTGAGCCACCTGACAATGAATGGGAGTAACTCTTCCATGTCTTAGGCAAGAGCTGATTTCTGGTTTGTAGTTTTTGTTTGCTTTGTTTTGTTTTGTTTTGTTTTGTTTTGTTTTGTTTTGTTTTGTTTGGGCATTTGCTGTAAATCTCTGAATTACCAAAGAAATTTAGAAGTGTTGTCTTGTGAAGTTTTAAGGGGTTATTCAAAAACAATTAGAACAAAGGTGGTTCTGAATATCTTCTAGGCAAGTGTCACATGTCTCATTGGAATTCCCTTTGCAAGCTGGTCAAGGCCACCAAACTGTGTTATGCTGTCCCCTTAGGCCAGTGCCCTGAGCTGTTCAAACTCCATTCAGATTCTCTAGAGAGCATTATTAGAAGTGATGATCATGTCTGGAAGCCTGACTCCCTTTTTCCCCTTTGTATATCCCATGGTACCTCCCCAGGACGGCACGCTAACGACCTACATCTCCTATAAATAGCAATCAGCTTGTATCAGCATATTCAAAGAGAAAACACACAAAAAGGAGTACTTACAAACAGTAAGCAATGTGCTTCTCAAGAAACTGTTCCAATATGAGTGCTTTGGATTCTCTCTGGGGTAGTTAAAGCTATTTAACCAAGTCCCTTTTTATGTCCTAACATTTTGCCATTTTTAAGTCCTCCCCTTTAATGACCCAGAAGAAAATTAACATCAAGCCAAGGACAGGGGCCTGGGTCCTCTTTACTTCTCTGTCATTTACACTGTTGTGGTTTTGATTGCCACATACTCATTTGAATAATACTGAGTTTTATAAGGACATTTTCATACTAGTATATAAGGTACTTTGTCCATGATCCACCATGTGTCTCATCTGCCTTTTTCTTTTCTCTCCTTTCCCTTCTCCAGTTAGTCCTTTCTGTTCTCTTAAACAGTCGTCCTCTGTAGATCAGCTTGCCTGGCTTAGAACTCAAGATCTTCCATTTCAGCCTCCCAGTAATGGAATTATAAGTATGCCCAGCATGTCCAGGTAATTATCTTTTCTCCTTTAGAAAGAAACAAAAAACACACACACACAAGAGCTAGAGCATCTTCCCAAGCAAACTGAGCTCTACAAACAAGCTTAATTATAGAATCAATCTTATCACTGACAGCAAAAATTCAAGATGATTAGGTTTAATGTTTTCCAAGTAACATAGTTTTAAGAATCAGTATTAGGCCAAGCATAGTAGTATATTTCTGGAATCCCAGCACTTGAGAGGCTGAGGCTTGAGAAATATGAGTTTGAGACCAGTATGTGCTACATCAGCAGACAAAAAATAGATAGATAGATAGATAGATAGATAGATAGATAGATAGATAGATAGATAGATACTGATTAAATAACCTTGTATTTCCTAATAATCAAGGGGAAAGAGGTGTTCTGGCACTGTCCCCTGAAATTGTCCAAGCCTGTTTATTTCCTCTCTGTCCACTGAACATACATATCTTTTGCATCCTTTAGGAGACACTGCTGTCTATAGTCTTACCTAAAATCCTAATGGATTACCAGAGTCCCCAAAAATCACTGTCAGAGGGAGGCCACAGCTGGCTCTGTGTCAGACTCAGTAAGATAGCAGGTTTAGATAGCAGCAGTAGAGAACATAATGAGATTTAGGAAATCCAGTGATGTGTCTTTGTTTGGGGACACGAAATTGCTTTGAGGTAAAGAACCTAATCACTTCCATAAATCCATGTGCAGTGATTACTTCTGCTGTGCTCTTTAGCAACCATCCTCAAGTCCTTTTGCGTAAGATTCGATGATAACAGTATGAGGCATACCAGGGCAGGGAGTGTCCCTGGTTCTTAAGGTTGTGGCATCATCTTTGCGCCCTGAATTTGCCAGGCACTCACATTCGGGTTGTCTAGCCATATGCAAATATGATTACAACACAACTTATTTCCATGGCCCTGGAACACACTGAGGCAAAGTTGATCTTTCTTTTATTTCTCATCCTCTTTCTCTGACTTCCTTCCTCATTCCTCCCTTTCTTCCCTTCCACTTTGCATTTCTTTCATCCTTCTTTTCTCTATTTCATTTCAACACCCCTCTTAGGATCAGAGAGAAACTTAAGGCAGTTCCTGGAAATCTGTGCTGTATTCAGCATGGCTGGGTGGAGGCAAGTATGCTAACTTGGCTGCAAACTTGGCACAGAGCTTACTGGTTGTATGGCCTGGCCTGGCCTGACTTGTCAAGTCAGGGAACCCTGCTGCTCTTCTACTCTGCCCTCCATTGCTCTGGCTCAGTTCACAGCAGAGCTCAGTGGCTCACACTGTCTACTTTGGCAAGACCAAGGAGCTGTAACAAGCCAGAATGAGGTTTTCCTCAACCCACTGTAAAATCCCCTGGGAGACTCAGGACGGCCCAATTTAGCTGAGAATTAATTTCCTCTTAAGACTTCATCATGAAGTTGTAAAATGCTTGATGACTTCCATCAAGATTAGAAGGAATACAGCTGCTGTCAGGCCTAGAATCCTCACCACAGGATGCTTCCAAAAAGGGAATAGTTCCTAATTAATGAAAAACAGTTAGCTCAGCAGCTTAAGGAAGAAGCAAAGTTGGGCAGAGGCAGTTTGCCAGGATGGATAGAGGCATCCCCATTTCAACTGGATAACAGCATGAGCAGAAGTTATCTTGAACTTCTGGTTATGGATTTAAGGCAAACTTTAAGGGAAAGTCGAGTTTGCTGGCAGGCTATGCCCAAAATTTAGAGGAAGGAATGAATGTCTGCTCCAGGGTGGATCTGAAGCAAATTGGGAGCAGGTGAGCCATATCTTGTGCAAAGAACAAAGACCATCTAGTTCCAATGTAACATTTGGTACTTCTGATGAAGAGAGGAAACTTGGTGGGGCAGAGACGCCCAGCTAGAAGAGGCTTCTTTTTATCTCCTCATAGTCTAGAAACAGGATTCCTTTCTACTAGGAAAGATTTAAAGAAAGCAACTTGAAATGATATGCAAAACTACTTACATGCTACTAAACAAGGAATGGGCCACCACAGAAACTTCAAATGAAGGAAGGGTGTGGTGACTTGAATAAGATCGACCCCGATAGGCTCATAAATTTCCATGCTTAGTCCCCAGTTGACGAGCCATCAGGGAAGGATTAGGCATTGTTGGTTTCTCCAACAATGTGTCACTAAGGGTAGGCTTTGAGGTTTCAAAAGCCCACTCCAGGCTCTCCCCTCTCCCCTCTCTCTTACTCTCTCTCTCTCTCTCTCTCTCTCTTGCTCTCTCTCTTGCTCTATCACTCTCTTGCTCTCTCCCTCTCTCTCACTCTCTCGCGGTCTCTCGCTCTGCTCTCTTGTGCTCTCTGTCTTTCTCTCTCCCTCCTTGCTGCCTGAGGACACCATGCCTGCCTTTGTGCCACCATGGCTCCCCACCATGATGACAATGACTGAGCCTCTGAAACCATAAGCAAGCCCCCAGTAAAGTGCTTTCCTTTATAAGAGTTGCCTTGGCCATCATCATCCAACAGTGGATCAATACACTCATGGATGCAGAACCAGAACCCATCCCTTTCCTCAATGTACTATCTCTCATCCCTGCTTGCATTTGAACCAAACCTTCAGTACATGAGTCTTGGGGGCGGGGGAGATGGAGCTACCACATATTCAAATCATTACCAAGCCTCAGAGATAGGTAAGGTATTACAAGAAACCATAGTGGTGGCCTGAGCCACCAGGGTTCCATAGTCAAGTAGCACCAGGAGAAAGTTACTCTCCCAGGAGCATGGAAAAGCCGTGAGTGGGGATAAGACTAGCACCACTGCTACCCGGAACCCACGGGGCACAGGGACTGAGGAAAAGTCGGAACAGAAAACTTCCGGTTTCCATCTGTGCCTGGGAACATCAGCTTGTGCCACAGGGATCCATAGCCAATTGGCACTGTGAGAAAGCTAGCCTCCCAGGCCCTCAGGACACAGAGACTGAGGAGGAAAAGTCAGGGACAGGAACCTTCCGTTTTCCATCTGTGGTGGGAGATCTCTGCCTGGGCCACCAGGGTTCCATAGCCAAGTAGCGCCAGGAGAAAGCTACAATCCCAGGAGCATGGAAAAGCTGTGACTGGGGTTAAGACAAGCACCACTGCTCACCGGAACCCACCCGGAACACACCCGGAACCTGAGGGACACAGGGACTGAGGTAAAGTCGGGCATAAGAACCTTCCGGTTTCCATCTGTGGTGGGAGACCTCTGCCTGGGCCACCACGGTTCCATAGCCAAGTAGTGCCAAGAGAAAGCTACCCTCCCAGGAGGGTGGAAAAGCCGTGAGAGGAGATAACAAGCACCACTGCTCACCGGGACCTGGGGACCTCAGCCTGGGCCACAGGGCTCCAGGAGAGAACTGGTATCCCAGCAGTGCTGACACACCTTCGAGCACAGGCAAAACCATCAGGACCCCCCTGGTCCTCCTGGAGGCTGGACCACCAACCAAAGAATACACATCGAGGTACCCATGGCTTGGACCACATATGTGGCAGAGGAGGGCCTTGTTGGCCATCGGGGGAGGAGAGGCCCTTGGGCCTGAGGGTGTTAGAGGCCCCAGTGTAGGAGAATGCTAAGTTGGGAAGACGGGAGTGGGTGGGCGGGTCGGTGGGTGGGGGAATACCCTCATAGAGGCGGGGAGGTGGAGGGGATAGGGGGTTTCCAAAATGGAGACATGGAAATGGGGAAACATTTGAAATGTAAATAAATAAAGTATCAAAAAAAAATTTTAAAAAATTTGTATACCAAATAAGTGACAGTACAGTATTATTTTTAGGATATCATAATTATAAAAATTTTGAAGAGCAATAAAAATCATTAGTATTATTATATTTGTGGGTGGTGGCAGTAAATACTATCAGATATCATTGACTAGAGTATGTACTGCCATTTGGAGAGCAATTTGAAAATATAAATAAAAGGGATAAATCTATGTGCCCTTTGAAACTGTATCTACTCTTCTGGCATTCTGACTATAGATAAACATGTGCAATTTAGCAAAGACATAGGTAAAAATACTCTCTATGTCACTTATTCAAAAATTAAAGCTGCTTAGTTTCCATCAACAAGAAAGTAAGTAACAGTATACCCATAATATCAAATGTTCTGGCACTGTGATAAATGATAGAGTAAGGTTTGTCTGCACTATGCTAAAATATCTCTGAGATATATTACACTATGTAGTCAGAAATTGAAGATCTGAGAGAACTGAAAGTATATTCTAGCCCAGACCCAAAGGCCTGAGATCCAGGATGATGTAAGCCCAAGTCTAACATCAAACATATTCAAGACCTACAAGCAACAAAAGGATGGATACAAGCAACCAAGGAACAGGAGGTTCCCATCTTCAGTTCTCCTTGCAGAAATGATGCATGTCAATTTCTCATAGGCCTGTTTGTGTTTGTGAAAGTCTCAGACCCCATCAGTGAGACTGAAATACTTCTTTTGTGCACAAAACCCAGAAAGCTGTATTAAAAGGGCAAACAGAACAGTTTTTCTTTGATTATATTTTCTTCCCCAGGCCAGCACTACATTATACCACAAGGGATTCCCCAAGACCACAGTTTCTTGAGTAGAGTAAATAAAGCCATTGCAGAAATATGACTTCCCTAGTGATATCTAGGGCATTTTCTAGGAGATACATTTCTCTTTTTTTGTTTATTTGTTTTGTTTTATTTTTTATTTTTTGATACTTTATTTACATTTCAAATGTTTCCCCCTTTCCAGGTCTCCCCTTTGGAAACCCCCTATCCCCTCCTCCCTCCCCCTGCCTCTATGAGGGTAGTCTCCCACCCACCCACCCACTCCTGTCTTCCCTCCCTGGCATTCCCCTATACTGGAGCCTCTAACACCTTCAGGCCCAAGGGCCTCTCCTCACCCTGGTGGCCAGCAAGGCCCTCCTCTGCCACATATGTGGCCAGCACCATGGGTCCCTCCATGTGTATTCTTTGGTTGGTGGTCCTGTCTCCTGGAGCACCGGGGGGGGAGGGGGTCAGGCCAGTTGACACTGTTGCTCCCTTCATGGGGCTCCAAACTCCCTCAGCTCCTTCAGTCCTTTCTCCAACTCCTCCATCTGGGACCCCATGCTCAGTCCAACGGTTGCTGTGAATTGAATCTTGGGTATTTTGAACTTTTGGGCTAACACATTTCTATTTCATCTTACAGAAAACACTTCTAGAATTGAAAAGGATACCTACCCAACAATCATCTAGTAAAATGGAAATGCAAAAAGATTAAGAAGACCAGTATGTAAATCCTGGTGGATAAATTGTGTCTGGTGGAGACATCATCTAATCAGAGGACTCAGCTTGCAGTTTCTCTTACCTTGAGGACCAAACCTGTGGCTCTAGTTGGTAAAGAAGCACAGGCACAAAGTAGTTCTGCCTCCTTAGAAGTCTGATCTAAACATGGAGCTAACCTCTGTTCTCTCTTAACAATAGAATACAGCCTGCAAACTTGCCCACTTTTACAATCTTTACTTCAAACCTTTCTGATCATTTAGTTCAGCTAGTTGTATCACCTGATCGGGGCAACATGGGTTTTGGAGTCCAGCCAGTGACCCTCACTGGCCCTGCAAACTTGCCAGCAAGCATATTCTTCTGTCTACAAAACACAGCTCAATGTCCTGATAAATAAAACCCAGTGTGAAATCCTGTGTAGATGTAGTCAAATCAGCTACACTTTCCAACCAGGAAGCAGTCTACAGTTTTATACAAGTATGGGAGGAGATTAACCAAGTGGTTCCTGCTGATCTGAGAGCCCAACCAGACACTCCACCCCAAGAGCTAACCACTGGTCAAGTAAAAGACCCACTGAACCTCCACACATGGGAAGTTACCCAAAATTGGAAAAAGACCCTATTAGCAAGTTCCACTTGCCAGCAAATGTTGAAAGCTGGCTTGCCCAGAACTCTAAGATGGACTACATGATAAAGGTGTTAGTAACCTAAGCAAACTTGTAAAGGTTAGAACAATTCACTTCCCTACATGGACAACTACAACACAGGGATTGTGAAGAACTAGGGATATATGATACCACCTGTGGTGGTTTGAAAAAGAATGTTCCCATAGACTCATAGATTTGAATGCTTGGTTACCAAGCACTGGTACTATTTGAAATGACTGAGAGGTGTGGCTTTGTTAGAGGAATTGTGTAACTGGGGGAGGGCTTTCAGGTTTCAAGGACCCAAGTCAGCCTCAGTGGCTTATTCTCTTCCTGCTGCCTGCAGATCTCGATGTAAAACTCTCAGCTACTTCTCCAGCACCATGTCTGCCTGCATGCCAATATGCTCCTGCCATGGCAATAATAGACTAAACCTCCACTTGGCTCATTTCCCAATTAAGTGCTTTCTTTTCTGAAAGTTGCTATGGTCATGGTATGGTGTCTCTTCACAGTAAGACACTACCAAAGGAAAGTAGTGTTCTTGTATGCAGCTGTAAGGAAATAGAAATATATGAAGTGATTGGCAAATAATTCAGCATACTTCTTTTCAGAAATTCAGTGAATTTTAGTTTCAAGACTAAGCAAAATTAAAAAGATAACACACAGGCAAAATAAAAAGCTTAACAAAGAAATAAAAAACATTTTATTTAAAAAAAAAACATCAGAAGGAGCTGAGGGGGTTTGCAGCCCCATGGAGGGAGCAACAGTGTCAACAGGCCAGACCAACACCCCCCCCGGAGCTCCTGGGAACTGGACCACCAACCAAAGTATACACATAGAGGGACCCATAATGCTGGCCACATATGTGGCAGCAGATGGCCTTGTTGGACATAAGTGGGAGGAGAGGACCTTAGTCCTGTGAAAGTTTGATGCTCCAGTGTAGGAGAATGCCAGGGAGGAAAGACAAGAGTGGATGGGGGAGCACCCTCATAGAGGCAGGGGGAAAGGAGAGGGAATAGGGGGTTTCCAAAGGGGAGACCTGAAAGGAGGAAAACATTAGAAATGTAAATATGAAAATATCAAATCCAAAAGAAAGAAAGAGAAAGAAAGAAAGGAAGGAAGGAAGGAAGGAAGGAAGGAAGAAAGAAAGAAAGAAAGAAAGAAAGAAAGAAAGAAAGAAAGAAAGAAAGAAAGAAAGAAAGAAAGAAAGAAAGGCTAGGTTAAAAAAAATCAGAAATTTTGACACTAAATAAGTAAGCACTGAAGTAAAATTTGTTAGCATACATAAACCACACTGTATCAAGCAAATTAAAGAACCCGTATATTCAAAGAGACTTTATTTAAAATTATTCAATTAGAGCAAAACATGGGAGAAAAGGGAAGCTTGAAAAATAGTGCTGGATTTATAAAGAGTTGTGTAGTGCAACTCTATATACATTATGGAAGTCTGGGAGAACAGAGAGAAAAAAGGAAAATAGAAATAAATTCTACTTAAAGAAACAGATAAAAGCTTCCTGAATTTGAGAAGAGAAATGCCAACCGAATCTCATACATTTCTACACATGTCCAACATAAATAGCTCTACCATGAGAAAGATCATAATTAAATGATCAAGTTTTAAAAGTTCTGAGATAAACAAAAAGACAGACACACATTACATAGAAGAAGGTCCCCATAAAATTCTCAGTAGAAGGCTTACATGCCAGTACATAGGGAAAAGTCTAAAAGAAAAAGATCATAACAGTTAGGAATTCTATATACAATAAAAGTCTCCTTAAGTTTGTATGAGGGATCGATATAATGGAAAGGTAGAAGGTTCCTAAGATGTATACATATGTGAAGGTGATCTAACTGAAATTGACAAATAATGGGAAGCAACAGAACCATCAAATGAAGCTTCTAGTCCTAGGACTGGGTTCCATCTAATTGAGTTGTTGGCAGAGGGCATTGGAACCCCCAAACAACTCAGGTTATCACCAAGACTATAGGTTACTCTCCACAAACCGATAGCAATGTCCTGTCGCTGAAGACGACACCTACATAACTCATTGAACATGGAGAAGTTGGGCTGGTAACTACAAAGAGCTTTCATCCCTCTGATCTATCATCTTTTGTACAGGAAGGAACTCTGCATGCTACCAAAGGAGAAATGGAAATATCACCCTAGCCACTAATGCTTTGATCTACAATGGTGTCCTGACTGCAAGATATGCTAGTAGCCTAGTGGCACAAAACTTGTGGGAGTAACCAACCAATATTATGTAATTTACTTAAGGCCCATCCACACCTGACATTACTTGGGTGGTCAAGAACCTGAGAATAGATAGCTCAACTCAAGGACACAGAGTAAAACAAAATACCACTGTTTGAAAACAAAAACCATAGCAATAAAATAATGTTTAATGTCATTCTCCTACACTTGTACATAGAGCAGTGCCTTGCCCAGTCATCATCAGAGAAGCTTCGTCTTGTAGCAGATGGAAACAAACTCAGAGATCCACAGACAGACAGTAGGCAGAAAGTAAGAAATCTTGGAACACTCAGTCCTAAATGGGATGTCTCCAATCATGTCTCTCCCCTCAGGGATCAGGGAAGCCTGCAGTAGAAGAGATGAAAAGAGTATAAGAGCCAGACGAATAGAGAACATGAAGAAAACAAGGCTCACTAAATCAATATGATCCCATCACATATCAACTCACAGTGACTGAGGCAGCATGCACAGGGCTGGCACAGATCTGTACCAGGTCCCTTGGACACATATTGTGGCTTCCAGTTTAGTATACTGCTTGTATTCTAATGTTAATTTGGGTCCCCAAAACTGTTCAGATGAGAGTGTCTTCACGGAGCTTCTGGGAACCTGTCCCTAGTTGATTCTGATGCCAACAACTAATATCTGGGCAGGACAGACAAAGGCAAGACTTTAGATTTCCTGGGCTTGGGACTGGGAAAGGGATGCCTGGAGAGGTTAGAGGACAGGAGAGACAGATGCCATGCCTGAGAAAAGTGCAGGACAGAGAGGCATGGCCTCCCTCTGAAGGAGCCTGGAGAGCACATCCCAGACCACAGCCTAATTGGGTCACCCTCTGGGTCCAGGGCAGCAAAGACAGAATATAGAGTTTAGTAAGTAATAACTCAGGATTATCAGTGGAGGTAGAGTAACTGCCTGGAGGTTAGACAGTGGCCCAGCTATTGAGTGGATTAAGGCAATTGAAATAAAAAGACTGTGTGCTGGCTTGCATTCAGGAACATAAACCATTGAGGCAGGTAGCGAACCTACCACGGGGATTTATTAATTAAAATAATTAATTCAACAGAGTTAGCAAGTGAGTCTCTGTTTCTTGTGCCTTTTCTTTTGGCTCTTTGTTTGTTTTGTTTGATACTAACCCATTAGTTTCTGTTTTATCTTATTTTATTATTATCCCTTAGAAACCTTTTTATTTTCTAATGAGAGACCAAAAAGGAATGGATCTGAATAATAGGGGAGGTGGGGTGGTACTGGGAGAAGTAGAGGGAGGGCAAGCTGTAGTCAGGATACATTGTGTGTGTGTGTGTGTGTGTGTGTGTGTGTGTGTGTGTGTGTGTGTGTGTGTGTGTGTGTAGAAAGAGAGAGAGAAAGGGAAATCCATTTTTCATTAAAAGGGGAAAAGAGGAATAAAATAGAAACACGCAAAAGCTTAAAAAACTTTGATTATCACATAAGCTACCTTACTAGAGATACTAAAAGGGGGGTCTCTAAATTGAAAGGAACAGATACTAATAATCAAAGTAAAAATGTAAAAACATTATTAGTAAAGATAAGTATATACTCTAATACAAAGTCTTCCCAAATCATAACAGTTGGATTAAATCTCTTTAAAGTTTTATAAAAGTAAAAAAGAAAACTGAACTAAAATAACAAAACATTAATTTGATACACAATATTTAAAAACAAATGATAACAAAAACAACCTAAAATGTGAGAAAAGGTAAAATTACCTTTTTCATATACAACCAAAGATAAGTTGTTATGACATTAATATATGGTGTTGGAACTGAAATATTTCTTAGAAAAAGAATGAAGACATGTGCTAATAAAAACTGTCAAATCAAAGAAAGATATCAAGGCAGGAAAAAAAGAAACAAATAAATTTTACCAGAAAAGAAAAACAAAGTAGCAAGCTATTACCTTCTAGTAATTAATAAAAATGTATAAGACGTGAATATCCCAATCAAAAAAGTGGTAGAATGAATAAAAGCCAAAGCCCAATCAATTCTGTGCTGCTTGCTTTAGCTTTGAGGTCTGACACAAACTAAAAACTAAGCATGAAAAGATGTTATCCCATGAAAGTCAGATGCCCCCAAAATGGAGCAGGGATATACTTAAAACAGACAAAATAAAATTTACATGACACAGGAGACCAAGTAAATCATCATATAATAAAGGGTTCAATTCATCAAGATGATATAAAAATTACAGATATTTATGGAAAGCACATTGGAGCATCTAAATAAAGTAAATATTACTCATGGCCAAGAGAAATAAAACAGATATATGTTCATGGTGGGAGAGTTTGTCAGCCTACTTTTAAAACTGAGTAGATAATTCAGCCAGAATATTAGTAAGAAAAGAGTAGACATGCACAGCATTATAAATTAAATAGACCTAACAGATATATGCAAAGCATTCTGTCCAACAACACCAGAGGACACATTCCTATCAAGGTCATACAGAGCATTCTCCGGGACAGAGAATATTAGTTCATGCAATAAGTCTTGAAGAATTCACCAAGATTAAAATCCACTAAGCACTGTCCCAAACCACAATAAGTGAAGCTAGAAAATAGCAGAAGGAAAATTGAAAAATTGACAAATAAGTGGAAATTAAAACCAAATTCCTATTTGAACCAATGGATAAAAGAAGAAATCAAGATGCAGGTAAAAATCTCTTGAAACAATTAAAACTCGAAACACAGCACTCTAAAATTTATAGGCTAAAACAAAAGCAGTTCTAAGAGCAAAGTTTGTATAAATAAATATTATGAAAAACGAACATGTCAAATGTCTTTAATTTATATCTCAAAGACCTTGGGAACAAAAGAGGACAAAGATGAAAGGTAAAAGTAGATCATATAGAACAGATTAGAAATAAATGAAATGGAGCCTAGGAAAAAATGTAATATAACTGAGAATTGGTTTTTAGAATCTGTGATCAAGAAAAAAATATATATATAATATGCAAATTAATAAATTCTAAAAGAGATGGATCATTATAACTGATAACTCAGGAATGCAAAGTATCATTAGATTAATTCCATGAACAACAATGTATCAATAAATTGGAAAACCTAAAAGGAATTAATATATTTTAATTTGAAACAATCCTGAAGAAATGGGCCTAAGTAGAGCAATAATTAGTAAGAAAGTTGAATCAGCATCAAAATCCTTCCTGTCCCCAACCCCCACCTCACACCAAAAAAAAAAAAAATCCCTGCAGTCCTAGTAACTGATGAATTCAGGCAAGTATTTACAAAAGGCCAAGTCTTCTTGGACTCTTCCATGTAATTGAAGAGGGTGAACATTTCTACATTCATTTGAAGAAGCCTATATATTGCCTTGATATGAAAATGAGACAAGGAAGCAAGAAGGAAGTTGGATGCCAATATCTCAAATTAATGTAAATGCAAGAATCATCAAAGATAAACACGTGCGCACACACACACACACACACACACACACACACACACACATACTACAGAGGGGAGAGGAAGAAGTGGAGAGAGAGAAAAAAATATATATGTATAGATATAGATATAGATATCTACATATATATATATATGCATGTGTGTGTGTATATATATATATTTATATCCAAACATTGAAAGGGTGCATATGGCAAGCTTATGTATTTTGTTATAGTCAATGAAGAAAGGTGATATTTTCAAACTCTTTCCTTTAACAACAGGAATCAATTATTTCCATTTCCGTTCAACATTGTGTTGAAAATCCTATTCAGAGCAATTTCATACCTAGAAGAAATAATTGGTGTCTAACTCAGAAAAAAAAAATCTTTGTTTACATATGACATTTTAATATGTATAAGAAACCCCACCAATATATAAGCAGTGAAAATTAATTCAAAAAAGTTCCAAAATACAAAATCAGAGTTCAGAAACCAATTGCATCCTTGCACATAGCAATAAACTATTTGAATCTTGTATACAAGACTATTAGAAACAATGGATTGCCTTATCCAGCTTCGATATGAGGGCTTTTGCCTTGTCTTATTGGACCTTGGTTTTTCCTCTTTGGCTGGGCTGTCCTTTCTTGGAAGCCTGCTGTTTTTTGAGGTAGAAATAAATGGTCAGTAGATGTGGGTGATAAGGGAGGTGTAGGAAGATGGGCAGAGTGAAGAAAGAAATTGTGGTTGGGATGGGATGTATTGTATGAAAGAAAAATCTATTTAAATAAGAAAATAAAATTAAAAAAGAAAACAATATATAGGAATAAATTGATTGATGATATGAAAGATATACACAGAAAACTATCAAACACTTATGAAAAATAAACAGGAATGACATTTTATGAATTGATATAATTAATGTCACTAAAATGCCCATATTCCCCCTAAGTGACCTATAGTCTCAGCATAATATCTACCAAATTTCCAATGGCATTTTTCATTCTCATAGAAATAGAAAAAAATAGTCTAAAATGTGTGGAAATATGAGACATCACAAATACTTAATCTTGAGAAAGAAAATCAAAGTTGAAAAACAAGCAGACATTGTTATTCTAATATCTAACAAAACAGACTTCAAAGTAAATCTTGTGAGAAGACATAAAGAGGAACACTTTGTATTGATCAAAGAACAGTCCCTCAAGAAGAATAGGATTCTCAGTACATATATAACACAGGCTCACCCAATTTTATAAAACAGTGCTACTATATATAAGATCATAGATTAATCACAACACAAAAATAGTGACTCCAGACAGAATACTGTATTTGTTCAGACTTTCTCTGTGTCCTAATATATGATCTATTTTGGTGGAAGTTCCATGGGCTACTGAAAAGAATGTAAAGTCTGTAGTGTTTGGAAGGCTTATTCTGTTGAAGTCTGGCAGGTCCATTTGTTTATTTGGTATCATTAAAATCCAACATTTTCTATCTAATGAATGTCTAATGACAGCCTTGTTCTGTTCTCAGTCTATACAGATAAGCTTTCTTAGCAGTGGTAAAGGTTAGAAACGAGACACATAACTGGTCAAAGTGCTGAGATTCAGTGACTGTGAATACTCAGCCATAAATGGGCCATCTGTATCAAGCTTCCCCAAATGAAGGCTCAGGAAGTTTCATAAAATAATGGACAGAACAAATGGAAGAACCAGGGGATAGGGAAGAGATCTGTGAAATGCTGTCTTCTGGATAGTACTGGTGAATTCACAGCTGCTGTAGCTGCCTGAATAAGACCATGCAAGTAAAAAATCCAACATGGATGGTGGAGGAGCTCCCTAGGCTCCATTCCTACCTGAGAAGCTATTGACAGTTAATGATTGCAGCAAAAGGGAATATCACTTTTCTTTTTGGATATGGCTAATGGTAGATTGTCCAGACTCTAGTGACCATATCCATAACCATGTACATATGGTCAGTGCTAACTGGGATCAGATAACAATTATTAATACCAATTTTTAATGGCATAAAGTCTAGAAGGAGACAGTTTCTGAGTCCTGGGGGAGGTAGAGTGTGGTACTGGGGTGAATAAAATCCAAACACATTGTATACATGTGTAAAAGTTACAAAGAATAAATAAAATATTTTTAAAAATGGTCTATCTAACTGAACAGAGAATTCTAAAAAGAAGAAAAACAAATGCCTAATAAATACTTTTTTAAATGTTCAACATTCTTAGTCATTACAGAAATACAAATTGAAACTACTTTGAAATGTCATTTTGCTTCAATTATAATGTCAATTATAACAAAATGACTACAGATGCTGGCAAGGATGTCAGAAAATGGGAACATTTCTTCACTGTTGGTGGGACTGTAAACTGGTACAGCCACTATGAAAATTATTAGGTTTCTCAAAAGCTAAAAATAAAACTGCTGTGCGACCCAGCTTTGCCACTCCTGGATCCATACCCAAAGGATCTCATAACCTGTAACCAAGATACTTATACATTCATGCTCATTATGGATCTATTCACAATAACAAGGAGACAGAACCTGGCTAGGTGTTCATCAGTTGATGAAGACAATATGGTAGCTATCCACAATGGGATTTTCAGCAGCAAAAAAGAATAAAATTGTGAAATTTGTAGGAACATGAATGGATCTGGAAAATACTATACTGAGTGAGATGATCCAAGCCCAGAAATACAAACCCTGCATGCTCTTCCCTATAGCTTAGTTATAATCTTTTAGAGTAGTGTGATTATTATTGATTGATAGTAAAGGTGAGAAGGATAGAAAAGGTCTATTAGAAGGAGGAAAGAGGGATAGTAGAACACATTGGACATGAAAGTAAAGGAGGGTAATACTGGAGGTAATAATGGGTGTAAAAAGGTCTAATTGGGAAAAGGGTGGGAAGATCAGGAAAATGGGGAGGAGGGTAACAAAAACTATAATTATGAAAAGGCCATATGGAACCCTACAATTTCATAAGCTTGTTTAACATTATAATCTGAAAGAAAAACAATTTGAATGGAGGTAATCTCAGTGGAAGGATGCTGTGTCACCAAGAAGCTATTAGTGATTAAATCAAAGTCCCGGTGCCAAGTAAGGAGCACTTCCCTACAAGTTCTTGGTCTGTGAAGCTCCAAGGATTGCCCAGCAAATATAGACTATTACTGTTGTGTCTGGTCGCCCACCAGGATTTGATGGGAAGACCCAGTTGCTGAAAACAATCACATACTTTGGTCACAGGATATAGAAAAGTCAAGCTGGAACTGAGCTATAAGCTTCCTCCATACTGACTAGCCATTATAGTGCCAGGGGCTATGCTGGCTGTTGGGGGAATATTCATAAATGGTCTTACCCAGCTGTCAGTCCTACAAGCTACAATAATGACCTCCCAGGCAACATGTGTCACTGGTGCAATAATCATGCTATTATTACGGAATTATCCAACCCATGGCTAACTGAATTTAAAGCCCATTCACAAGAGAGAACTTATGTTAATTCTGTAAATCTAATCAAGTGTCCATGGCTAGGGATGTAATAGGCCCTAGAGGAGAACATACTGCTGCTTCATTAAATGGTCAACTTGTCAAACTTTCTCCTAGATATTCATGTTCATACTCATCTGGTGGTTTCTCAGAAAACTGGGAACAGTTCTACCTCAAGACTCAGCAATATCACTCCTGGGCATATACTCAAAAGATGCTCAACAATATTACTTGTTCCACTATGTTCGTAGCAGCTTTATTAATAATAGCTAGAAACTGGAAATGACCCAGATGTTCCTCAACTGAAGAATGGATAAAGAAAATGTGGTTCGAGGAGACCTCTGCCCAGGTCACCAGGGTTCCATAGCCAAGCAGTGCCGGAAGTTACTCTCCCAGGAGCGTGGAAAAGCCATGAGTGGGGATAAGACAAGCACCACTGCTCACCGGGACCCGCCTGGAACCTGCAGGACACAGAGACTGAGGAAAGTCGGGGACAGGAAACTTCTGGTTTCCATCTGTGGCTGGGAACATCAGCTTGTGCCACAGGGCTCCATAGTCAATTAGTGCCAGGAGAAAGCTAGCCTCCCAGGCCCTCAGGACACAGAGACTAAAGAGGAAAAGTCAGGGACAGGAACATTCCGGTTTCCATCTGTGGAGGGAGACCTGGGCCTTGGCCACCAGGGTTCCATACCCAAGTAGCGCCAGGAGAAAGCTACCCTCCCAGGAGCTTGGAAAAGCTGTGGGTGGGGATAAGACAAGCACCACTGCTCACCGGGACCTGGGGACCTCAGCCTGGGCCACAGGGCTCCAGGAGAGAGCAGGTATCCCAGGAGTGATGACCCACCTTCGAGCATAGGCAAAACCACCACTTGTGTTCAAACTCACTGGATCAAGAGGGACCCTTGAAGAGCCATCAAGACACAGGAACCAAGGGACAGCTGGGGGCAAGATCCTTCTGATTTCTGTCTGCACCCCAGAGTTGACCCTGTGCCACAACTCTCCAAACCCAAACACCTCTCAGAGAGAGAGCTGGTCTTCAAAGAGTATTGATACAGAGGCCTGCAGGAGGGACAAGCCAGAGCCAGACAGAGTAAGACCAGCTAACATCAGAGATAACAAGATGGCAAAAGGCAAGGGTAAGAACCTAAGGAACAGAAACCAAGGCTACTTGGCATCATCAAAACCCAGCAATCTCACCACAGCAAGCCCTGGATACCCCAACACACCAGAAAAGCAAGTCTCAGATTTAAAATCATTTCTCATGATGATGATAGAAGACTTTAAGACAGAAATTAATACCCTTAAAGAAGTGAGAACAGAGATAAACAACTAGAAGCCCTTAAAGAGGAAACACAGAAATCCATTCAAGAATTATAGGAAAACACAATCAAACAAACAAAGGAAATGAACAAAACTATCCAGGAGCTAGAAAATAGAAATAGAAACAATAAAGAAATCAAAAAGGGAGACCACCCTGGAGTTAGAAAACCTAGGAAAGAGATCAGGAGTCATTGATGCAAGCATCAACAACAGAATACAAGAGATAGAAGAGAGAATCTCAGGAGCAGAAGATACCATAGATAACATCGACACAACAGTAAAAGAACACACAAAATGCATAAAGCTCCTAACCCAAAACATCCATGAAATCCAGGACACAATGAGAAGACAGAACCTAAGGATAATAGGTATAGAAGAGTGAAGATTCCCAACTTAAAGGACCAGTAAATATCTTCAAAAAATTATAGAAGAAAACTTCCATAACTTAAAGAAAGAGATGAACATAAATATACAAGAAGTTTCCAGAACTCTAAATAGATTGGACCAGAAAAGACATTTGTCCCGTCACATTATAGTGAAAACACCAAATACACAAAACAAAGAAAGAACATTAAAAGCAGTAAGGGAAAAAGGTCAAGTAACATATAAAGGCAGATCTATCAGAATTACATCTGACTTCTCACCAGAGACTATGAAAGCTAGAAGATCCTGGGCAGAACTCATACAAACTCTAAGAGAACACAACTGCCAGCCCAAGCTGCTATACCCAGCAAAACTCTCATTAACATAGATGGTGAAACCAAAATATTCTATAACAAAACCAAATTTACACAATATGTTTGCACAAACCCAGCCCTACAAAGGATAGTAGATTGAAAACGTCAACTCAAGGAGGGAAACCACACCCTAGACAAAGCAAGAAAGTAATCTTTTAACAAACCGAAAAGAAGATAGCCACACAAACCTAAAAGTAACATCGAAAACAACAGGAACCAACAATCACTATTCCTTAATATTTCTTAACATCAATGGACTCTATCCCCCAATAAAAAGATATAGACTAACAGATTGGATCCATAAAGAGGACCCAGCATTTTGCTGCATTCAGGAAACACACCTCCGTAATAAAGACAAACACTACCTCAGAATAAAGGGCTGGAAAACAATTTTCCAGGCAAATGGTCCAAAGAAACAGGCTGGAGTAGCCATTCTAATATCAGATAAAATCGACTTTCACCCAAAAGTCATCAAAAAAGATAAGGAAGGACACTTCATACTTATTAAAGGAAAAATATACCAAGAAGAACTCTCAATTCTGAACATCTATGCTCCAAATGCAAGGGCACCCACATTCATAGAAGAAACTTTACTAAAGCTCAAAGCACACATAGCACCTCACACAATAATAGTAGGAGACTTCAACACCCCATTATCATCAATGGACAGATCTTGGAAACACAAACTAAACAGAGACACAGTGAAACTAAAAACTGTTATGAACCAAATGGATTTAACAGATATCTATAGAACATTTCATTCTAAATCAAAAGAATATACCTTCTTCTCAGCACCTCATGGTACCTCCTCCAAAATTGACCATATAATCGGTCACAAAACAAACCTCCACAGATACAAGAAGATTGAAATAATCCCATGCCTCCTATCAGATCACTATGGATTAAGGCTGGTCTTCAATGGCAACATAACAACAGAAAGCCCATGTAA
>CM052722.1:77076672-77102800 GCA_028551405.1 Uromys caudimaculatus
AGGGCCTTGTTGGCCATCAGGGGGAGGAGAGGCCCTTGGGCCTGAGGTTGTTAGAGGCCCCAGTAAAGAGGAATGTCAAGGTGGGAAGATGGGAGTGGGTGGGCGGGTGGGTGGGAGGTGGAATACCCTCATAGAGGCGGGGAAGGGGAAGGGATAGAGGGTTTCCAAAGAGGAGACCTGGAAAGGGGGAAACATTGGAAATGTAAATAAAGTATCAAAAAATTAAAAAAAAATTAAAAAAAGAAAATGTGGTTCATTTGCACAATGAAATACTACTCAGCTATTAAAAAGAAGGAAATCACAACAGTTACAGGCAAATGGATAGGGCTACAATATGTCATCCTGAGTGAAGTACCTCAGACCCAAAGGGACATGCATGGTGTGATAAGTGGATAGTGGCCATAAAATACATGATAATCATGCTATAATCCACAGACCCAAAGAAGCTAAACAAGAAGAAAGACACAAGAAAGGATGCTTGAGTCTCACTCAGAACGGGAAATAAAATAGACATTGGATATAGATGAAGGAAAGGAAAATAGTGTATGGGAGAGGAGGTGGGAAGGGGATTGGGGGTGGGAGTAAGGTGTTGAGAAAGGTAGGGAGAGAGGCCTGGGAGAAAGAACAAAAATTGTTGGGGAGGCATCCCTGGGAAAGGGGAGGTGACCCTAGCTAAGACTTTAGCAGTGGGGCATATGGAGCCTGAAGTGGCCACCCCCTATAGCTAGGTGGGACTTCCAGTGGAGAGAGGAGGACAACAACTCCCCCACAAACCCTCAACTCAAAACTTGTCCTGCCTACCAGAAGTATAGGAATAAAGATGGAGCAGAGATTGAGGGAACAGCCAACCAATGATTGCCCAGACTTGAGACTCACCCCAAGGGGGAGAGTCAACCCCTGACTATTACTGATACTCTGCTATGCTTGCAGACAGAAGCCTAGCATAACTGTCTCCTGAGAGGCTTCATTCCGCAGCTGGTAGAAAGAGATGCAGATATTCACAGCCAAATGATAGATGGAGCTCAGGGTGGAATAGTTGGGGAAAGGATTAAGGGAACCATGGCAGTCAAGGACACCACAGGAAGACCTACAGAATCGACTCACCTGGGCCCATGGGGGCTCCTAGACACTGAATCATCAACCAAAAAGCATGCATAGGCTGAACCTATGCCCTGTACACATATGTAGCAGATGTGCAGCTTGTTCTTCATATGGGTTCCCTAACAATTGAAGGGGGCTGTCTATGACTCTGTTTTCTGCCTTTGGATCCCTTTCTCATAGCTCAGCTGCCTTATTTGGCCTCAGTGGAAGAGATACACTTAGTTCTGCTGCAACTTGATGTGCCAAGGTGGGTTTGTACCCATAGGGGACCTACCGTTCTCTGAAGAGAAGAGGAAGGGGTATGGAGAGAGACATGTGAAGGTGGGAAAGGGAAGAGAGGAGGGAGAGGGGTTGTAATCAGACTATAATGTGAACAACTAATAAATTAAAGGAAAATGGAAAAAAAGGTTAACTCTGCAAGATTTTGCACATGTTAAGTAAATTGATCTTGGTAAGCATTTCAGTGTGTGTGGAGGGGTGGGTGTGCAAAATTGTCATTCTTTAAAACCTTAGCTATATGCATTATCACTTGCTAAATGTATAGATAAGATTGGAAATGAGTAAGATACAATATGTATTCATTGTATTTATAGTTTTACTGATTTTATATATAGTAAATCTTAATAGTAGTTTGTTCTTACATGGTTTCTCTTTATGAAATACTGGAAAAATGAAATTGATATTATTTTTTTTACAAAGGTATAACCTGACACTCAAATTGTGCCTTTTCTATTACTATGGACAGACTGTTAAAAATTCATGTTTACTTTTTACACTTTTACTGTTACAATTTATCTTGTGCTTTGCTAGAATGTGTTGTGAGTAGGAATTCCAGAAGAACATTACTTTTGACATTAGAACAAAATGAAGTTCTATTTTGAAAGCACCTAAAACAATACTAAAGATAAAAGTTAAAACAACAAAATACCAAATAGAAAATAACAAAGAAGATGCAACCATTTTGCTTGAGTCAAATGTCAGGAAAAGTATAATGTGTTGTTATGTAAGTATCTGCTTATACTGATGCATGACTAGGTTATCTATAATGAACCAAAGCTTATGTCTTATAGCTGTTGAGGCTAGGACATCCAAGACCAAGGTCTTAGCAATGGCAATACCCAGTGAGTGCTGTTTCTAACATAGCACCTTTGTGGTTATATCCTTTCTAGAGATTGAAAACTGTGTCTTGACATGGTAGAATGGACAAAGGAGGCAAATTTGCACCACTGAATGCACTACTGCTATTTTATAAGGAAATGATCAACTTGTGAAGGTAGAATCCTTATAGACTAATCACTGAAGACCTAGAATCTTAACGGTGTTGAACTGGGCATTACATTTTAACATGAATTTTGGAAATGACACACACATTCAATCCAAAGTAGAAAGGTGGTCATTTTGTTCTATTCATACAATGAGCTGAAAACCATCTAAAGCAGGATGCAGTTGGCTTTACAAAATCTACTAAATGTTTAAAGTTCTATTATTGTCAATTATGTGCATTTGGGTGTGATATGTGGACATGAGTGTAGGTATCTAAAGAGTCCAGAATTGTAGGAATTCCTAAAGCTACAGCTACAGGTAGTTGTGAGCTGCCTGACATTAGTGCTGGGAACGAATCTTAGGTTCTCTGCAAGATCAATACATGCTGCTAATCAATTTAATCATCCCCTACAACCATTAAAGCGACACTGAGAATAATGTTTAACAAACTATATTGGCACCCAGTAGCCCAGACAGGTGACACATAAAATTAACCACCATAACATGGGTTTTGTATAATATGAAATTTTTGATACATGGCCTCACTATGTAGTTCTGGCTGACCTAGAGCTCATTGTGTAACTTATCATGTGGCTAGCCTTGAACTCAGAAAGCCTTTCCTGGCTGTGCCCTCTAAAATGCTGGGATTAAGGACATATACCAACAAGTCTGGGTATAATTTTTATCAGAAGAATAGAAGAGATACATATGTAAACACAGAAAGAAACTCTAATAGCAGCCCACATCTAGTGAAATAGGCATGAACATTGATAGTTGACTGGGAATTTATGTCAATCCCCAGTCGATGAGCCATCAGGGAAGGATTAGGTGTGGCATTGTTGGAGAGAATGTGTCACTAAGGTTGGGCTTTGAGGTTTCAAAAGCCCACTCCAGGCTCTCCCCTCTCTCCTCTCCCCTCTCTCTCTCTCTCTCTCTCTCTCTCTCTCTCTCTCTCTCTCTCTCTCTCTCTCTCTCTCTCTTGCTCTCTCACTCTCTCGCTCTCTCACTCTCTCTCACTCTCTCGCTCTGCTCTCTTGTGCTCTCTGTCTTTCTCTCTCTCCCTGCTGCCTGAGGACACCATGCCTGCCTTTGTGCCACCATGGCTCCCCACCATGATGACGATGACTGAGCCTCTGAAACCATAAGCAAGCCCCCAGTAAAGTGCTTTCCTTTATAAGAGTTGCCTTGGTCATCATCATCCAACAGTGGATCAATACACTCATGGATGCAGAACCAGAACCCATCCCTTTCCTCAATGTACTATCTCTCATCCCTGCTTGCATTTGAACCAGACCTTCAGTACATGAGTCTTGGGGGGGGGGGGGAGATGGAACTACCACATATTCAAATCATTACCAAGCCTCAGAGATAGGTAAGGTATTATAAGAAACCATGGTGGTAACACAGTATGAACCAAAGACTGGGACTTGGGCATTTGAACTCTAAGGAAAAGGATCTTTTCATTCAATCAGTCTTTAATTAGGGTAGTTTTAGGAAAGGAAAGGATGTATGGACATTTGTAGATACAAGATTACAGAAAGTCTTCTAGTGCTACATTGTTCTATCTAATCTTGTTTTTAAAAAACACCTGCCTATTAATAAGACACTGCACATTTTAACATTGCCCACACCTTCCATCTTCTTACCCTTTTAGCGCAGTACCTTCCTATACCGTATCATCATATTGGGCTATTATTTCAAAAAACTGCCTAGTGTTATGTTATACTAGCCCATAAGTGTTTCCACGATAATGGCAACTCTCATGCAACCAAGAGTATTCCAAAAGTCAATACATGTATGTCTTCAACCAGGTTTATACTGATCTTGTTGAAAGTATATTAATTAGAACAATGAAGTAACTTTTAATAAATTAAATTCACTCTAAATGCATTCTTCCTACCTGGGGGGGGGACTAAAATAATAACTTTTAAATAAAATCATGGATATTTTTATTTGTAGAGATTTTTATTGTTTCATAAAATAGAAGTTGACAATCCGACATCATCCACAGATTAAATGACTTTTCTTTTCTCTGAAGCCTTAAACACTAAAGAGTACTGCAGTCATCTATCTATCCTGTTTCCAATAATTTATCTTCCCCTCTTTGGGCTTTATCTCTACTTGCTGCTTGCTTTTTTAAAAAAACTCTGTAAAGGTAAATCTTCAGAAGCATTGTCAAATAATAGTGATGCTAAATGCTAATAACTGCTCTAGCAAGTGTTTAATGAGGTACCTAGGGGAAGGCACACACATTGTGCTTGCTTGTTAATGAAACTGTGGGTAGCTCTAGTATCATTAATAAATGAATCACCTCCTGTTATGAACCTCACACAGTCCTCAAACTCACCTGCTTATCTATTGGCAACATTAAAAGAAATAATTTGTTCCATGAGGGACACTCCAAGGGAATTTGACAATGGTAGAAGGAGGCACTATAATAAAGTTGTTCACATATATCAGAACACCACACTGTGTGCTTTAAATATATATCATTTCAGTATCTTTAACAAAAGCAATGTTTCTTGGGGATTTGTTGAGTATTATGATGTTCCTATTGCAATGTTATTATCTGTGTAAACGCAACGTCTTTTCATGCTAGTACGTGAAATGTCAGAAGTCCCTACTGACTTAGAAACAAGGAAGTAGCAAGATATAAAACACCAGTCCTGTGTCCCAGAGTCATCTGATCTCTGCAGTATTCATCAATAAGATGCCAATGGTCTGATGACGTAGAAGCAGTCGTATGTGTCATGATGCTTCTTGAGCTAGAGTAAAATTTGGGAGTTGAACATGTCACTTTTATGCTCTCCCAGTTCTGCTACCTGATGAATCTGTATGTTTCATATAACCGTTACTTAAACTACTTCACTTAAGTTTTCTGATTAACCTATTGCTTCCTTGAACAAGGCAGCCTATTTTGTTTATATTTGCATGTGTCGATTATAAAAAGCAATGGGTTTTATTGTGACATTTTCATATAATGCACTTTGTTTTATTGTAATTCAACATATGAGAGAAAGTATGTGGTATTCTCCCAGTGTGACTTATTTCACTTAACACAATGATCCCAGTTCCATCTATACCCATTGAAATTATATAATACCCAACTCAAACTCCACTGTGTATATGCCACATTTTCTTTATCCATCTTTTAGTTGACAGTTACCTAGTTTGCATCTATGTCTTAGCAAGCCAGTTTTTATGCCTGTCTATATGCCCAAAAGTGGTATGGCAGGTTATAATTTTGATATTTTGAGGAACCTCCATGTTAATTTCCAAAGCAGCTGTGGAGATCAGAATAGGGCATTGGATTCCCTGGAGCTGTAGTTAAATGTGGTTGTAAGCCTCCCAACAGGAGTGTTGGGAAATAAACTCACGTCCAGTGCAAGAGCAAAATATACTCTTAGCCACTAAGCCATTTCTGCAGCTCCTGAAAACATTTTGCAATCAGTCAAATAATTATCTCATTAACATATTTTATGTGTTTATATTAATGGGATTTAGTGACCCATCTTCCTTTATACAGAAAACACGCATTGGTCATATCCAACCAGCTTTCTTTCTAAAGGACTCTCTAGTGCTCTTGCCAGCCCACAATCTATTTTACTTTCAAATATACTTGTTTCAAGTTTCCACAAATGAGAGGAAACATGCAGTACTTGTCTTTAAGTGTCTGGGTAATTATGCTTAAAATGATACCTTGATAGAATACCTTTTACTTCCATCAATTTTGCTGCAAATATCATTTCATTCTTCTTTCTCCCTGAATAATAGTCTATTTTTTTAATTGTTCCTTCATTAATGGGCACATACATTGATTCTATATCTTCACTATTTTAAGTAGTGCCAGAATAAGCATGAACACATATGTATATGTGCTGTGTACTCCTTTTATTTTCTTTGGATGTATACGTAAGGCTAAGATAATGAAATATATGGTAGTTCTACTTATTCACTTATTTATTCATAGTAATTGTCACAGTGTTATCCATAACGGATGAACTAGTATTCATTCACGTAATGGTGTCTAAGAGTTCTTTTTTTCATATACTTACAGCATTTGATATTTTTGTTTTTCAATAATATCACTCTAAGTTGGATGATAAGATATATCACTACAATTTTGGTTTGCATTTCCCTCATGGCTAACAATGTCAAGCATTTTTCATGTATTTACTGGCCTTTTGTACTTCTTTTGAGAAACTTCTATTAAAATCTCTTGCCATTTTTTAGTTTGATTTGTTTTATTGCTAAGTTATTTGAGTTTTAACATATTCATGGTATTAATCTATTGTCAGATAAATGTTAGCTAATATCTTCTCATTCTGTGAGCTATCTTTTAACTCTATTGATTATTTTCTTGGTTGTGCAGAAGATTTAAGCTTGATGGAGTCCATTTTTGCTTTCATTCCTTATGCTTTGGGGGTTCTATCCAGAAATCATTGCCTGTGCCAATATCTTGAAGTGTTTCCTTTATGTTTTTCTCTAATAGCTTTTGGCTTATTTGGGTTTAAGTTTTGTTTTGTTTTGTTTTTCTGTACAGGATAAGAAATAGGAAAGACCATATCTAAGGAGCTATTGGCAACTGATGACTACTGAGAGAAGGAAAATAAATTCTTTTCAGGTATATAACTCCTGCAAGGGTACGCATGCTTTAGCAGGTGATGCTATACCCTTAAACACACATTCAGTAGTAAGTATACTCACTGGGTCAGGGTGGGGGCAAAATGAGAAGGGAGTTTAGAGGGAAAAGTAGGAAGGTAAGATAGAAATGGGATGGGGGAGAAAGCTGGGGGTGAATTTCTTCAAAACACATTATATGCATGTATGAATTTTTTTAAATGGATACATCGAAATTTATTGATGGTATTCAAGAGAGTAGGGAGGGGTCCCTAGGCCCCTCCTGTTATTGTGGGAATCTGCGATGGAAATTGTGAGGGAGATGCTCAGTGTTGGGGGCCTACTTGGGACAGGGACTCCTCAGCAACCAAAGGCCTCTCTCTTGCTCTCAGTGTCCTTGCTGGAGTGAGTGGTCCAGGGTTTCTTACTCCTTGGAGACCATGTAGGCCATGAGGTTCACGACCCTGTTGCTGTAGCCGTATTCATTGTCATACCAGGAAATGAGCTTTACAAAGTTGTTATTGAGAGCAATGCCAGCCCCAGCATCGAAGGTGGAAGAGTTGGAGTTGCTGTTGAAGTCGGAGGAGACAACCTGGTCCTCAGTGTAGCCCAGGATGCCCTTCAGTGGGACCTCAGATACCTGCTTCACCACCTTCTTGATGTCATCATACTTGGCAGGTTTCTCCAGACAGCATGTCAGATCCACAATGGTTACATTGGGGGTAGGAACATGGAAGGCCATGCCAGTGAGCTTCCTGTTCAGCTCTGGGATGACCTTGCTCACAGCCGTGACAGCACCAGTGGATGCAGGGATGATATACTGGGCAGCTATCATGCCATAGCTTTCCAGAGGGACCATCCACAGTCTTCTGAGTGGCAGTTATGGCATGGACCATAGTCATGAGCCCTTCCATGATGCCAAAGTTGTCATGGATGACCTTGGCCAGGGGAGCTAAGCAGTTGGTGGTGCAGGAGGCATTGCTGACAATCTTGAGTGAGTTATCATATTTCTTGTAGTTTATTCCCATCACAAACATGGGGGCATCGGCAGAAGGGACAGAAATGATGAACCCTTTAGCCCCACCCTTCAAGGGGACCCCGGCCTTCTCCATAGTGGTGAAGACTCCAGTAGACTCCACAACATACTCAGCACCAGCATAACCCTATTTAATGCTGGTGTGATCTTCCTCCTGGAAGATGGTGATGGGCTTCCCATTGATGACAAGTTTCCCATTCTCAACCTTGACTGTGCTGTTGAATTTGCCATGAGTGGAGTCATATTGGAACATGTAGACTATGTAGTTGAGATCAATGAAGGGGTCATTGATGGCAACAATCTCCACTTTGCCAGTTGCAGAGCAGAAGGCAGCCCTGGTAACCAGGCACCCAATACGGCCAAATCCATTCACATAGACCTTCACCATCTTGTCTACAGGACGAGGCTGGCACTCCACAAGAAGATACGGCTGTCTCTGGACCAGAGAGGAGCAGAGAATCTAATTCTTGATTTTAAAAAAAAGAACAAAAAGAAAGGAAATAGTAAAGAAAATCCAGTCATCATCTGCACATGGATGTGGAGTTTCCCCAGCCCTGTTCATTATTAAAGAGGCTCTCCTTATGCCAAGGTATGCTTTTTTGCACTGTTGCTGGAATCAATTGACTGTTGGTATGCAGACTTGTTCCTATGTTCTTTACTCTGTGCTTTGAAATAGATATCTGAAAGTGAAATTTCTGGCTTCCACTGGCTTTGCAATTCTGTCTCAGATTTCTAGGATTTTCCTTTTCCTTCTCATAGAAAGCCTTTCCTCCATCTTTGTGTTCCTCCTTCACTGGTGATTAAGGAAGTACTATAGTTTGTGAGCACCTATGAGAAAATTTCCAGAATAGTGATCAGGGATATGAAACTAGAGGGTGTGCTCGATGAAGGAGTAAGTGCAAAATAGTATGTGTTGCATTTATCCTTGATTTACATCTTTATTTATACAGTCTTGATATATCCTTATAAAGCTATCGTGTTTGTATAATCCTTCTTAGCTGTATCTGCAGATCTTTTGCTAAGGAGCTGTTATTGACTAAGCTGACATATTGGATTGAGGCTTCTTTCAGTGAGAGAGTCCAGAGTAAAACAAGCAGCCATATAGAAAGGTGTCTAGAAAATATCAATACTTAATTAGGGACACTGGTCGTTTACTTCCACCAGAACACCTTTTTAGATTTTTTTCATTTATTTATTTTTATGTATGGGTGTTTTGTCTGCATGAATGTCTGTGTATCACAGGCATGCCTGGTGTCTGTAGAGGCAAGAAGAGGGCATTGGATCTCCTGGAACTGGAGTTACAGACCATGCTGAGTAAGTGGCCACATAGGTGCTTAGAATTGAACCCAGGTCCTCTGGGCGATCATCCAGTGCTCTTAACCACTGAGCCATCTCTCCAACCACTCACCAGGACATCTTACCTATCATCTGACATGTATTTTTATCTTTACTTACAACCTAGAGATTAACAGTGGAGCCAAAATGTCCCTTCTAAGATAAAGGATGCTTCAGGAAAGCAGCCTGAAGTACAGATGTGCCATGTGTATTTTACCCAACACTCTATTCATTAACATCTAACTACTTGATCAACCAATGCATTGCAACTCATCAGCATGAATCAAAAAAGGGCCATGTTGCCTGAGAGTTTTTCACACTTTGTAAATGTTCTATCATCTGCAGCATCTTCTATCACCAGGATTCTAAATTAACCTTACTGGACTTTTTTTTTTTTTTTTTTTTAAGACAGGACCTTCTATATACCAGGCTGACCCTCATCATGTAGTTAAGGATGTTTTTTTAACTCTTAATCTTCCTGCATTTACCTCCCAAGTGTGACTTATGCAACGATCAAATTGGACCCAGGGCTTCATACATGCTAGGCAAGGACTCTACCAACTCTGCTACATTCCCAACACTGAATTTCTTGGAATTTTTAACAATATAGTTGAATTCCCTAAATGTAAAGTACATAGAAAATTGTAACTATGAACAACAAATCTACCGAAAATATTATAACTCCTTGTATCTTAACTTCTGTTGTTGTAAATAAAACCCCACGACTAGGGAAACTTATATAAAACAATATAAATGGACTTGTAGTTTCAGAAGAGTTAGAGTCCATGATGAAGGAACAAAAGCAAGGTGGCAGGAACAGTCTAGAGTTTATATCATGATCCAAAGTCAGGAGGTAGAAAAAGGGCACACAGGAACCACAGCAGTCTTTTGAAACTTCAAAGTCTACCCGCAGTTACACACCTCCTCCAACAAGGCTCCACCTCTTAATCCTTCCCAACAGTCCATCAACTGGGAACCAAGTAGTCAAACCTATGAGCCTAGGTGATCATCCTCACTCAAACCCCACACCTGGAGTCAATATGAGGGATCATAGATTTTTATTTTTTTAGTTCATACATGTATTATTAAAATTTGTCACTAAGTATGCATGATTTTCATGACTTTAAAGATTTAAGATAAGTTACCTTCTGAATGTAGACTTAGTGTTTGTTTGAACTGATTGCAGAGAGAGCGAGAACTAAGGCCACAAAGTACCTGAGAGGTAGCTGGGCTAGAGGCAGTTAAACTCCTGAGGTAAACGTTAGTGTGGCTAGTCTGATGCAAGTCTGCCCAGGTGTTTTCAAGGTGGAAAAGTAGTTAGGACTTGCGGTTGACGTTTGCTTTTACCATGACTGCCTCGCAGTCACCACTCCTAGCAACAACAGATTAAAGGACTAGGTGGCCACAGCACAGTTTGAATGGAGTGGGGTCTGAAGAGAGACACTGAAGAAGTCCAGTTCTTGTTTCCATTTCACTCGCAGAACCTACTCAAATTATCTTAGGTCCCTAGGCCTTAAGTTATAGACCATCCCGTGGTTTCCTTAATTTCTTCTTTATTCGCAAGGCAGCTACATCTTCTGCTACTGCTCTAACACCTTTTTGTCTACTTTGTGCAGACAGTCATACTTGGAGCATTAGCCAATGGCTGTGCAGTCTACTGGTTTGAAATCTGGTGGTAAAGTAGATTGGTTTTCATATGTGTTAAAGTAACCATGCCAGCCTGTAATCCCTACAGCCATGCCCAGATGATAGAGTTTTTGAATTAGAATCTTTGTATGTACAAACTAAGCATTATTTACATAGGTTTCCTTCAGATACTTATCAACAGCTTGTTGTTCCACAGTATTAGATTTGGGGTTGGAGCTTGTGGACATCTGCCAAGACAATGAAATATCTTATGGTTTCTGATGACTTTTTCAATGTGTATCTGTAATAAGCCTGTAGAGGCTCCAGTAGGATGCCAAGAAAGATGTCACTTCCTTGCTTCCTTGGGTATAATGGTCTTAGGCCACTTGAGATACTGATTGCAGAGGTATGAGGCTTCTAATGTACTTTGTGAGTTATCTGAATGAGTCTTTTGTCTAAGTTCCTGTCTCAAATGTGCAGTTTAATCTCAAGAATAGTGAAAAATTTGGCAGGAAATAATCAGCTAAGATTTTGGCTTTAGCTGCATTAGCTCTTGAGCTTTAGGTACCTTCTACCAAGAGATTGAGACTAGCCAGGCATGTTAACTAGAAGCTCATTTGTTACTAGTCTCCTGGGACTTATCTCAGTTTAGTAAGATGAGAAGACATGATGTTTAAATGGTCTAAGCCAGGGAGAAGGGTTTCTCGAAGAACAACTGATCTCAACAGGCTGGTGGGAAACACAAACCTACTACTGTCTTCTTTTCCGAAGATTTCCTCATATGTTATTTCTTCTGAACCTTACAAAGTTCCCCAGAGTCAGGTAAAGAAGGAACAAATGTTCTCACTTGACCAGTGAAGAAACTTACCCCCAGAGAAGTGAGATCATTCATCCCAATACCCAGCAACTTAATGGCAGGTCTTACAGTGAAACTGAGATATTCTGGCTCCCAAAGCTGCATTCGGTCAACCATATGCTATTTTGTTTCATGTGATAGTTTCCAGTCTTTTTTTCCTAAATATTGATTGAGTGCCTCCCACATAAAAGAGATTATTGTAAGAACTGAAGATAGGACAGTAAGCAATATAACATTTGTTCCCAGGCAGCTTATGTTCTGGTGTGAGGGGACAATCAATAAACTACTAAACATAAAGATATCATTGTTCAAGTGTCATTTGGGCACCATAAAAAGAAACAAAATGCATGGGAAGTGCTTTTCTTGCTAAGTAATTAAAGAAAGTATCCATCATTTAGATGACATTTGAGCAAAGACCTGCATGAAAATAATTATAAAATAATATAAGGACAGAGGGAACTGTAGATAGATAGATAGATAGATAGATAGATAGATAGATAGATAGATAGATAGATAGATAGATATAGATATATAGATATATACACAGAGGCAGGGATGTGTATAACATATTTAAGAAAAATAGCAATGCAGCCAAAATCCATTTTCTATATCTACATATAGTCTATATATTTTAAAAGAAAAAAAATAATTTCATCTTTGTTTAATGTTCATGCTCTCACATAACATAGGTGGGCTTATGGCTTGTATGAACCAGAGATTTTCAGAGATGAGAGAGTGAGTCACTGTGTCAAGGCAGAGGTGGGCTTTCCAAACAGGAAAGTTCTAACTTTGTGACTGCAGCAAAATCATCAATCAAGGACTGACTTTGAAAAGACTACGTGGATCTCAATTTAATTCATGTTCAATGTTGAGGTTATTTTGAAAAGCTCTATGTTAGTTTGGATTTACTAACTACAGAAAATAGATGGCATTGACTCCAGTTTGAATCAATGTGCTGTATTAAGGGGAAACAACACACAATCAGTGGGGCCACAGTTCAGTGAGAACATTTTGCTTCAATAGGTCTGAAGTTCAGCAAATGAGTGTGGCAAGCTCTAGTGTTTGGTTCCTGGTTTGGTTCCAGGCAAATTCCAGTGTTCAGTGTTCATTAGAAACCCTTTCTGAAACAGAGGTAGAGAGCTTCTTGAAGCATAGATGGTGTCAGTGATATAACATTAAAACAAACAAACACAAAAAACCTGATTTGGTAGATAGTTTTTCTTCTGTCAAGTATTTTAAAAACAAAACTACTTTAAGAGGTTGAAACATAAGCTAACATCAATGAGGTAAAGCAGTTTCCTTTTACTTACATCAAAATGTGACCTACCAGGTACACAAAGCACAGAGAATGCGCTTCTGAATTGGTTTGCTGATATGCTTGTCCCAGCCCTTTCTTTTTCTTCAGTAGCTGACACAGCCATCAGGCATCTATTGGACCAAGTTTCAGAGATGGGAAACTGTTCTCTCAGGTGAGCAATAAATTTCTAGAATTCAGAATTATAAATATCCCCATACCATTACAGCATCTGCAGAGAACATGTTATGTTAGTCCCCCTAGACAATAGTCACACGAGTATAGTTGAATGAGATGGGATTCAGGATAAAGATGAATCTGGTTTGATTTTACTTACCCTACATCACATTTATAGCCTTGAACAATTTGCTTAGCTCCTATGAACCTCAGTTTCTTCGTTTGCAAATTGGCATTCATAAGAGATCACAACCTCCTGCACCAATGTGTCAATCAGAAGATATCACACATATATAGTTTCTATTAGGCAAAAGGACTAGTTAATGTATAGAATGTTAATCAGTGGAGCAGTCAATCAACAGAAAGCCTAAAATACCATCCATCTAACTAATTGCAACAGCACATTTTGCAACAAATTGTCTTCTAGATAGTGCATCATACAATCATGATGATGATGATGATGATGATGATGAGGAGGAGGAGGAGGAGGAGGAGGAGGAGGAGGAGGAGGAGGAGGAGGACAACAACGACGACAATGGTAATGATGTTGATGAGGATGATGCTTTTCTGTGAAAAGCAACAGATTTAGTAGTGTTCTGGTTTGAAACTGACATTTATTGACTCTTCCGAAAATTAATGATGCTTGGAATTGACAGCCACGGTTAATGTTTTTCCTGAAATGATGAGCTAAAAAGAAATAAATATTTAGAAATTCCACAGTTGCCTGGTTTCCCATAGACAACCCAGATCATTTCAAAACCCCTACAGCAAACAAACTGCACTTGGCAGATAGTTTATCTGGTTTGGTTTCTCCTGTGACTGACCAGAGTGGGAGTCAGAAAAGAAATCCAACACTTGCCCTTTTGTTACTACCTCTTTTACACTGTGATTTCAAACCAAACACTAGAAAATCTCCTAAGCCCATAACAAGGATTTTCAGGCAGCATGAGGCTCTTCTGGTTTCACAGCAGGAGGACTTACCAATGGAGTTACTCTGATGAGTAACTCCTTGGACAGAATCTAGAGGACACTTTGTTGCAAAATGTGCTTGTTGCAGTTAGTTATATGGATGGTGTTTTGGCTTTCTGTTGATTGACTGTTCACTGATTAGCATTCAATACATTAACTAATCCTTTTGGACGCCAGAGGTTTCCAGGAGCCTCTGGAAGCTAAGAGGCAGGGAAAACTCCTTCCCTGGGGGCATCTGAAGGAGCCAGCACCTTGATTTTGAACTTTTAAGCTCTAAATAATTTTGAGAAGATAAATTTTCTAATGTTTTAAGTCAATAAATAAATAAATCATCCTATCATCCATCTGGAAGCTACGCTTATCTCTATGTATCTGAGCAGAGAGGGATTTCACACCAAGTCAGGACTGCAGACCCACTGAACCGTGCTTCCATTGCCTGTTGTTCACTTGGAATACATTCAATTTCCTCTTCCAAAGACAGAGGACATTGCTGCAAGGAGTACCACAAGTCAGTGAATTAGCATTCACTGCTATAAGTAGCATATGGAATTTTGATTACTTAATATCAAGAATTTGAATTTTATGACATTCATCTGAGTCTACAGCTATGCCATCCCAACACATCTTATCTTGTAAGGAATGAATCTGACAAGATAGAGAATCTGGTAACTTTTCAGTTGATAGTCATCATAGTTGTAAAATTTTATAGTCAGTAAAACTTGTACTAAAGTACATGAAAAATATCTTGTTAATATGAGATCATAAACTGATCCATAGATTAGTAATTTCAAGTCTCTCTCTTATGGAAGAGAAGAAAGATGAATAAATATGTTATTCACATAAGTGTGATATATCACTGTAAAGTCTAAAGATTAAATCCGTTTAGAAAGTATAAATAAGGAAATTCTTAAACCATAGACTAAATGAAAAGTTGTGGTCCTTCCTTTCTACTGATGTGATATAACTAGCCAACTGAGTTTGTCCAAAAATTGACACTAAAGACAAAAGGAGAATATGCAACATCACAGGAGAGGTTAGACAACATTTGAAAAGTGAATAAATACCACACAAAAGATGCAATTAATCACCAATAATTTATTGGCCTCATAATGGGAAGGAGTCATACTATATTGATTGAATCAAATTGCAGACATTACAGAATTAAGGACATAGTATGGTTTTAATAGTGGCTTCCCTGCTGACAGAGTTTGAAGTTAATAGCTACTATGTACCTGAAACAGAGGACAATGAAATGTCTAGTCCAAGCTCTGCCAATTACCAGCTGAGCAAAATCAGAGAAGTTACTTTCTTCCTGATAATTATTTCCCTAGTCTATGAAATTAAAATTATGAAGCCACAGACATGTAAGACCCTCTCTGCATTGAAATTCTACAAACGTATTTATTGAAACCATAAAAAGGAGCAAGGAAAAAACACAAAATGTTTGGGGGCTAGTCAATGGACATTTGGGTACGTAACAATGATGTCTATCATTGTCATCAGCTATTGTGCTTGACCTGATTTCTTAATACATGCAGAGCCATTGCCAAGCAGTTGCTACATTGTCCCAATATTGCTATGAGTCACTGAGTTATTTTCATTGCTGTGTTTATGCCAACTACTACTCATCATACCTAGAAGCAGAGTATACCCTATCTGGTTTCATGCCCCATAAGCTACATGAAATAATGAAGTTCTGGTAAGTACTGAAGTGATTGTTAGTCTGTGAAGACACCAAGAATTTTGGAGACATATACATCTTTATCTTTTCTATGTTATAAAGAAGCTGTATTTCTTTTACTCAACAGCTCACATTTTAGAACCACAAATGAGAAAATGTAGGTGTTATCCTCACATCCTTTCAGGGCTTTCAATTTAATTGTTTGTCTCTTAGCCAGAACTGCCATCAACAGAGAAGAGTAGTGTATAGTGCTCTAGAATCCAGAAAAAGCAGCAAGAGTACATGAGATGGAAGGGGGAAGAGGTTACATTACATTCTATGAAAATGACATAAAACAAAGTTCTCAGGGAAAGGAGAATATTGAGAAGAGTAAATTATCTATGTGGATGTCTAGGCTAGATTGTAGAGTGGTAGTATATTAAAGGGAGAGGCACCTGAAACCTGTGGAATTGGAGGAGGTGTTTTAAAAAAAAAAAAAAAGCAAGAAATGCCGGGGGCAGTGATGGTACATGCCTTCAGTCCCAGCACTAATGAGGCAGAGGTAAGCAGATATCTGTGAGTTTGAGGCCAGCCTGGTCTACATAGTGAGTTCCAGAACAGCCAGGGCTGTTACCCAGAGAAACTCTGTCTTAAACAAAATAAAACAAGTGTGAAAAGAATTGTAGCTTTGGTGAACTATTCTTAAGTACAATGTGACTTTTGATTAATACATTATTTTGAAATTATTTCCATTACTAGACATTCTTATACTAGTCATGGAAGTCCTCAACTCATAAAAGTTTCAATAATTTCATAAGATCATCTTTCTCTTAGGTTGTGTATCTTGGCCCTGTAGATATGCAATGACATTTCATAACCGACCTGACAAATTGGCTTTCCCCAGTAGCTGAGCACCAAAGCCCTCCCTGAGGCCTTAGCAGTCTAGTGGCAATAGCACTATTCCTCATCTCTGACATTTGGTTAAAAATTGTAACTTTTCCCATAATGCTTTGGAATCAATTTTCTCTTCATCTGTCCTCATGGAAACTCTGTGATATTGCTCTATGGTCCTATGATGTAGAATCAACATATGTAGTTTTATTGTCTTTTGCCAACAAGTAATTGACAGAGATCACAAATACTTGGCTCTTAATCTCGGTGCTCCTTGAGATAGCATGCACAGAATTTGGCTATAAGTTTGACACCTAAAGGATAACTTGATATAGAAGATGCTTGCAAGTAAATAGAGGTCGTGTTAACTGATTATTCTAGATTTCCTTAAATCAGATTATACTATTATAGATGAATACAAAGTGACTTTTCTAAACCCAAATAATTTTACTTTCTTGGAGGGTAATGAAGAGAAGATTCATACTGACAACATAAGATTTCTATATTCCTTTCTGTCTCTTTGAAGAGGATATAAATTTCCCACTCAAAATTATGTCTATGAATTTTGTAAAACAACTTTCATAAAGGAAATATCAATTATATAGAGTCACATGACCAATTCCACCTTAAATAAAGCAGCATGAAAAAGATCTGTCTATACAGAGAAGCACATATGCATCATTTTATTTAGTAAGAAACTACACAATCCACTGGGGAAGGAGTTGTGTCTTCTCACTTATTTTATTTATTTGTTTACTTTGAGTTTGCATTGATTTGATTTTTCTTTTTTTAATTATTTACATGCCAAATGGTGCCCCTCCCAGTCCATCCTCCCAGAGTTCTTCATCCCATCCTCCCTCTCCTTTGCCTCTGAGAGGGTGTCCCCCTTGCAGCCCCCTTCTCTGGGGCATCAAGTCTCTATAGGATTAGGCAAATCCTCCCCCACTGAGGCCAAACAAGGCAGTCCTCTGCTATGTATGTTCCTAGGGCCTTGGACCAAGCCATGTGTGCTCTTTGATTGGTGGCTTAGTCTCTGGGAGCTCCCAGGGGTCCAGGTTAGTTGACACTGTTGGTCTTCCTGTGGGGTTCCTATCCCCTTCAGCTCCTTCAATCCTCCCCCTAATTCTTCCATAGGAGTCCCCAACCTCCATCCAATGGTTGGCTGTAGGTATCTGCATCTGTCTCAGCCAGCTGCTGTAGAGCCTCTCAGAGGACAGCCATTCTAGGCTCCTGTCTGCAAGCATATCAGTATCAGTAATAGTGTCAAGGATTGGTGCCCACCCATGGGATAGATCCCAAGTTGGGCCAGTCACTGGCCAGCCATTCCTTCAGTCTCTGCTCCATTTTTGTCTCTGCATCTCTTTTAAACAGACAGTTTTTGGTTAAAAAAAGAAAAAACTGTTGAAGGTGAGTTGGTGTCCCCATCCCTCCATTGGGAGCCCTAACTACTGGAGGTGGTCTCTTCTGGTTCAGTAGTTTCAGTAGGAAACTACATAAACCATCGTGGAAGGAGTTCTGCTTTCTTACTATTTCTTTAACTGATAAGAAAGTCAGGGTGAAATTTAGTGATCAAATACAATATTTTGTCATAAGATCTGTCTGAGGTTTCTAGTACTATTTCTTACCATCTTTCCTCTTCCTCTTTCTCCTCCTCCTCCTCCTCCTTTCCTCTTCCTCCTCTTTCTCCTCCTCCTCCTTTCCTCTTCCTCTTTTTCCTCCTCCTCCTCCTCCTCCTCCTCCTCCTCCTCCTCCTCCTCCTCCTCCTCCTCTTCTTCTTCTTCATTTATTTGTCTGAACTAAGCTGTTTTGGTGGGATTTTAATATTTGAACACTGTTTACATTGTTCTAGGAAGGTGTGCAAGGGAATTATACACCCAAGGTTTCTCGGTAGAAACATATACTCACATAATACCTGAACAACTATCTTTCTCACCCCTTGATTATTTATTCCCTGTTTGAATACATCCTGGTAGAGAAGAGCAAGCTCCATCTCTATAGCTCAAACACTCAGTTTTGGACAGCTCTTGGCTACTAGGAAGTTCTTACTATTTATAACCCTAGATTTTTAAATTTCACACAGAATCTTCTGCGAACACACAAAACAAACGGTAAGTTATGCTAACCAATGAACATACTCTTTTCAGTGCATGAATGGCAAATGCTTCACTATCAAGCAGTAACCATCAGGGAAAAAATAGGTAACAAATTACAACATTAAAAAATATGTAACTTAATTTGACTATTTTGAATTGTATGTGGTAAATAGGAAAACGGTTCCCTTCTTTGAAAATTTAACTTCCAATAAATGAGACATATACAATAGAGTTTGCTTTTAAATAATAAACATGAAGTTTTATATGCATATATAATGATGATAAAAGAGAGGCAATATAGACACATGGATGGAAATACAAGAAAATATTAAGTCAAAAGGGAAAACTTTACAGAGAACAGACATATATGGAGACACATAGAAGTGTGTAACATTTATTTGACAGTAAAATACATACTGAGTGCCTCTTAAATATATCAGGCATTGTATGAAACACAAAGAGGAATCAAACATAGTTCTAGCTCTCAAGAAGTGTGTAACATTTATTTTTTTCTCTAAATCAAACTATAATACAAGATGACAATTGTCCAAATAATTATATAAGAATAGGTCATAACCACTAAAGAAGTACAAAGAAAATTATTATAGGAGTTCAGAAATAAGGATACATGTTTAGAAGAAATAAAACGAGTTTGCTAGAGAAAGTGATATTTAAGTATTTTTAAGTGATATTTCGTTGAAGGATGGGTGGAATTTTGACATGTGGAGGCAAGGAGACAGAGAATGACTTTTAGGTAGAAGGAGCAGCACAAACAAAGGCATAAAATCAAATACAGGATCAGGTTAGAGGAAGCAATAGGTCTGGGCTAGAGCAACAGCTTGGAAGGCAGGGTAAGGAAAGCCAAGTGAAAGCCAAGGAATCAACAAAAGCAAAGAAACACTGAAGTTTTTAAAGTAGAAGAATTATAAGATCAGTACTCTAGCCCCTCCCCCCAAAATACACTGAAATACAGAAAAAGATTTACACACAGAAAAGGGAAACTCCCTGCGGGAACACAACCATCTTATAACATGCTTTTGGAGTGCTATCCCTGAAAAATCATTAAAGTAGCGCTGCACTTTCAAAGTATAGGCATAAATGGAGATGGTTCACACAAATGCTTGTCCTCGAAGCAAGTGACTAAACCAATCAAAATCTGATTGAAGCGGTTCTACATATTAGAAAACATTCTTACTCTGTGTCTAGATGGCTCCTAGATCAAGAGATGCCTAAAAGAACAAGCAGCTTTTGATTCTAAACCACACCAAAGACTAAAATACTGTCACTGATAAAGAAACAAGTTCCAACAGGCAGTTCTCTAAGTTGTTTCTTTTTATTGCCAATGTGACTTAGAACAATTGCTTTTCTTTTGATTTATAATCCTGAGAAACGTGGTCATGAAAAGTTCATCTGAGGCTAGTTCCCAATCTGGGCCCAATCACCTCCGCAGCTGCTGGCATCAGTAAGCACAGGAGCAAAGCCTCTCTGTTGGCAGTGTGACCTTACCGGGTACATGACTGTAGCCACAACTCGGCCTCTTTCATGGCCCTGATGGATAAAAGTGCTGTTTACAAGTAGTAATCATATTCAGTTTTTAATCTTACTTTACAGCATGAAAGCTTGGTTTTCCTCTGTCTTCCCTCATTCAAAACTGTAGCCTTTGTTTGTGTGACAGACACATTGAAACTGTTCTTGACATCTACAGATGTCCAGCCATAACCTCAGGAATTTCTGAGATCCTAACTCTGTCAGACATAAACCGTGGACCTGTGAGTGAACCCATAGGATGAGGCAGAACTGAAGATTTATTTTGCATCCATTTATGTCACATCAGCTTAGTAATTGTATGGCCGTGCATGAAATTTCATGTGTATGATAAAGGCAATTTATTTCCAAGAACATCTTGATCTTTTCTTTCTTGCTGACTTCTGATGGTGTCAACAGTTACACCATTCCAGACTAAAGTGTTCCTGTCAAGCTCATGTCTATATAGAGAGTTATAAATACTATCCTTATGATCTCTATCGAGTAGCCTCGAATATCAGTGGTTGTCCTGGATAAGTTATAATATCTTCGCTTTGGTAGAAATGGCTGATTATTTCCTAACTAAATGGTGAATTCAGGGAGATGGCTTCTCCTTCCTGAACTCCATTGATTTCCTCTATAGTGTGATGGACTTGACATCTCCAAAGGCCCTACCAAGTCTGATTATATATGCAATTTAATTGGGATTAAACACTTTTTAAAATACTTAGGGACCAGTCTAATTTATAGGAAGCCAAAGTGAGTATACAGATTAGTGATTACTTCCACTCTGGGTCTTTCTTTTGAATGTAATTCATTATTGGTTAGCTTATAGCCAATCCAAACTGAAAAATAAGGAAGACATCAGGGTTTCTACAAACCACTCTAGCAGAAAACCAAACAAAATACAATTAACTGACATAAATGTTTTATAAAAGCTAGTTTATGTCTATGCCTGTGCTATATCTATCAACTATCTTGACTTGGCAAGAAGATATGAGACAGGAAGACAACAAATTTTATTGTGCAGACTCTATTACTTCATTTTTAATGTTTTTTAAAATAAAGCTGTCATGTATCACACAGGCTGGTCTCAAACTCACTGAGTAGATGATGATGACCTTGAACTTCTGATTCTTACCTCCATCTCCTTAGGACTAGGATTACAGTCATGTACCACCACACCTGACTGGAGTACTGTGAGCTAGACCTTGCTAGGGCTATGTTTGTGCTACATGAGTGCTCTACCAACTAAGCTACACCTCATGCCAGAATCCATTATTTTAATGATCTAACAATCAATCAGGTGGGAAATATTCTTGATTAGTCCAACCATGGTTGCCTCAAGAAGTTAAATGGTTGAACCATTGTGCTCTTTCAGCTAATTAGTACTGATTCAACAGAGTGTTTAAGTTATATTCTATTGCCTGATTATAACATAGATGTGAGCACCTAGTACTGCTGCTTGGCTGTTTGCCACTTCCTACTCCATGCAAGCTGATTCCATTTGGATTGAGGACAATCCAATTGATATGAGACAATATTCACGCTAATCAAGGTGTTTGTATAATAGTAAGTGTAAGACAAGGCAGTCATGGGAGTCCTTAGACTAATACATCTTGATGGAATAACTTCATGTAGTCAAGTTATAGAGATTGGAAGAGGTAGTCATCAGTTATCTCCGTCTACTCTAATATGCCAAGTGAGATAAAGAACAAATGGATCGCTGAAATCTGCCAACAATATACAAAAATCAACTTGTATCATCAAAATATTAGAGACATGGCTGACAAGCAAGACAGTTAAGTTTGAGAATCAGCTGATTTAGGCTGAGTATATGATATTATAACATGTTATAATCTATTATGCCAACCCAAAAGGGGAATCACAAAATAGAGTAAATAATCTAAAGTGATGTTGAGCAATTCTAACTTCACTTGTGGCTTTCTATGTTTCCTACATTTTATACAAGGAACATATACTATTATTGTGATCTTTAGAGGAAAAAAAGAAAAAATCTATATAATCCTCAATGGCTGATCATTGCAGTAAGCCATGTTTACAATGGACAGTAAAACTTCAAATAAACAAAAGTTAACTTGTACTTCATTAGCATTTTGCTTTCTTTTTGCAGTAATCTATTTTGAAAAGAGACAAATCACCAGAAAACAAGAAGATGAAATGGTTAGAATAAACTAACTTAAATCTCTATTGGAAAATCCTTAGTTTTCTGAATATTTTGTCTCATACAGGAAATGCAAGCCATTTATAAAACAGTGTAACTGACAGGTGGGCTCACAGAGATCAGGGAACCTATATGGATCTGACCTAGGTCCTCTGCATATATATTATGGTTGTGTAGCTCAGTAGTTTGTGAGATTTCTAATAGTGCAATTGGGGACTGTCTCTGATTCTTTGGCCTGCTTTTGGACCCTTTTCATGCTACTGGGTTGTCTCATCCAGCTTTGATGTGAGAATATGTGCCTGGTCTTATTGTAGCTTGTTATGTTGTATTTGGTTAATGGCCCTGGAAGAATTGGACTTTTCTGAGGGGAGACGAAGAAGTTGGAGTGATAGGGCCAGGGGAAAGAGGAGGTGGGGGAAGGGAGAGACTGGGTGGAGAGGAAGAAGGGGAAACTGCAGTCAGGGTGTAATATATGAAAGAGTATAAATAAAAAGAAAAAATCTAAAAGAAAAAACCCATCACTAACAAAAAACAAAACAAAACAAACAAAAACAGTGCTTTGAAAAAAATTGTTCAGGTCCCTACCAGCTCCATCCACTGTGCTAGCAAGCAAGAGACTGATAATTAATTGTATATAGGAATCAGACTATACCTCATTAAGTCAATTGAATGGGGATGGGGAATTCGTTCCTTCTTCTTATATAATTAACAAATACCAAGACAAATAGAAGAAAGCTTAGTTTTGGTTAATGGCAAAGGCATTTATGCAAAGGAAACCAAGATGAATGGACCAGCTTTACCTAGGAACTCACTTGTGATTAAATCAATGAAAGTAAGATGTGATGAGAAAGAAAACAGGCTAGAAAGGTAAATTTGGTCGGCATACTGAACAGCTAAAGGGAAAGAAAGGAAGTAGGGAGTAGGATCAGGCAGACAGCAAGGAAGCGCTCTCATTATGTCTTGTCCGATGAAAGACTTGGCCAGACCAGTGGTGCTCAACCTTCTAATACTACAACCCTTTAATACAGTTCCTCATGCTGTGGTGACTCCAACCATAAAATTTGTTTTGTTGCTAATTCATAACTGTAATGTTGCTACTGTTATCAGTCATAATGTAAATATCTGTTTTCCAATCATCTTAGGCAACCCCTGTGAAAGGTTCATTGGACCTGCCAAAGAGGTTGTGATCCACAGGTTGAGAACCACTGGGTTAGACTGTAATTATTTTGAAGGACTACACATGGGGAAGCTCAGAATGGGAATATGTCTGGGATGAGCCTGATCTATAGAACGTTGTACCCAGCCTTCTGTGATTACTTAGCACTAGTCCCCATCCTTTGCCTGCAATGCTCCATCCATTTTCATAGTAGAGAGCTGTGTTCTGAAAGAGAAACGCTGCTTGGATTAATCGCTTACTCTAGAAGTAAAGTCTTAAAAGCTCAGCTTTTGACTGACACAAAGAGATGATGACATGTTTATGCCTCCTTCTTCTCTAGAACATCCAGACAAAGAATAAGAAACTCATCAGAAGGAAGTAAAGTCATTATCCGTCTTTCTGCATCCTTCTGCCTAGTAAGTCAACTGCCTGAGGCTGTGATAGCGAGCAAGGTAAGGCACTTTGATTTAGCACTGGAGGAAAAAGAAATGCTGGGGTTGGCTTTTGACTCCAAGACTCAGATTTGGGGTAAGTTGGTTATGGAAAAATTAAACAGTGACAAAGGTATCAAATTATACCTTAGGCATTTCTTCCTTTTAAAGGGGTTGTTCTAAAAGAATTAACTTCTTTACTGGCTTACATGGTTGAGTTAGGTTTTAATAAAGAGATTATTTTTATAATAAAAGGGAAGAAAAGCTTGCTTAACCATTTTGAACATGCCCATGTCTTAAGCCTTACTGCTTTAGTCCATGTGACTATGGCAAGCCACTGCCAATAGCCTCTTGAAAATAGAACCTTGCAAACTAAAATTGTAAAATCACCACACATATTGAAAGGGATCCCCCTTAGGGACATGGAGAAGGGGTGAAGGCAGAGCAGTCAGAAGGAAGGGGAAATATAAGACTTCAAAGAAATTGCTTCCTTGCTTCTGTGACTCGTATGTCTTTTGCCCTGACAGTGTCCCTTACATTTATTCTGTTATGTTCAGTATATGTCCCTGAGGCCCAGGAAGATTCTCACCTAGCAAGGACAATTCAATTATATTGTCTAGATTCTCTGTACTTAGATAAGAAAAAGACAATAATGATTTTTGAAAGATTTTGAACAGTAACAAGTAAGAAGAGAAATTTCTTCTTAGCCTTCAGTTATCCAGATAATACAATTAGCTAGGTTCTTTTCCTCTCCTCCATTTTCTATGTACTCCAGTCACCTAATGTCATAGCATTACAGACATAGACTAGAAGTTAGCTGTCCCTTTCCCTGAATCTAATCTCATGGTATCTGAGTTATTAGTTATGCTCACTAACAACTTTCTAGAAATTCAAATAAAATTAAAAGGAAAACAAAGTATTTTTGTGAAAATAGAGACCTTCTTTTCTATATCCAAGTTGACCGTGCTACTTTGGAATGACTAAACTTGGAGATGGGTGTATTCCCTTGCTTGGTGTTTACATTCATTTCAGTTTGCATTCCAATAGTTTTGGGGTTTTCACTTTGCTTTTGTTTGGTTTGGTTTTGGTGATAGCTTGGTAATGAACAAAACCTATGGGCAAAGTTCCCTCAGGAGACTCCATACACTGGGATTGGGCTTGACTTATCCCTGGAGATTAGGCAACCTCAGAGGAGTAACCATTCACTAGTATCTTGCTTAGGCAGAAGAATATCTTGTTTTGTAATGAGCTTCAATGTTGCTTTGTCAAGAGGAGATTCAAATGCTGGAGTTCTTTCCATCTAGGTAGGAGAAAGAGAACACAGTAAGCATACTTTATCTATCTAGCCCCTTCCACAGAATTTTAATATGACCAATTCTATTCACCACATACCCTTTATCCTATGAACAAGTAGTCAATTGCTAAACTTTCCTGGGTCCTTCAATGTGTAAACATTATCATATTTGTCAGATTTGCATAAATACAGGATTTACTTTTCACAAATATTGGACAAAGGAAGAAGACAAATATACAGGTAGTTTTTAATTTGCTAATGGATAATTTGAATGATTTCCTCTATAGATACTGTGATACACACACACACACACACACACACACACACACACACACACTGCTTAGCTTTCTAGTCAGTTTGAAAAAGCTAATTTAACGCACATGAAGCTCCAATCTTATTCTCCTGCTAAAAGCAAAGGATATGAAGCCTTTCTAGAAAAGGAAAGAAGGAAAGGAAAGGGAAAGGAAAGGGAAAGGGGAAGGGAAGGGAAGGGAAGGGAAGGGAAGGGAAGGGAAGGGAAGGGAAGGGAAGGGAAGGGAAGGGAAGGGAAGGGAAGGGAAGGAAAGGAAAGGAAAGGAAAGGAAAGGAAAGGGAAGGAAAGGAAAGGAAAGGAAAGG
>CM052722.1:77102900-77115390 GCA_028551405.1 Uromys caudimaculatus
CCCTGTTATCCCAAACCTGCCTCTGTGACTCTGTTCTTCAAAATTGCCAAGTTCCTCAATTTCCCTGTCCCAATAAAAATGAAGCTGTCAGGTTCTCCTGACAGTTCAGTTCACCTCTATTATAATAGATATGGGCAACTAATTTCCTTTTACTCTGCAAAAGGCATATTCAGGAATAAAAGAAGTGGCTTGTTGGTCTCAAATTCACCAAAGTTGGTGAAACTAAGGAATTATAAGGAGGTGAGATGAAAAAGCTGGTTTGGGAAGTTATGAATATTTAGAGATACAAGATGAAAGCTACCGAATCAACAATGTGGCCCTGCCTGTCGGGCAGCACCTGGAACCAGTCTACCAAAGCTGTGACCTCTTTCATAACTTCTTTCCTTCTTTAGTGACTGACTGATCATGCAAGGCTTAATAAAAATTTGTTAGCCCTCCTTAGTACAGGTGATGTTGGCAGCAGGCCAGAACATTCATAGGTATTGTGGGTCTTTTGTACAGTGGGTCTCTTTTGATAAGAAGCAGCCTGTAAATTCACAGAAATTTGCAAACATCCTGGAGTAAGTGATCTCATTGGGTGGTATTAATATAAGGCATTTAATGAGAAATAAATGTGGTACCTGGGAATTCTTGAATCCTGAAATTTGTCAAGTGTACACTCCTTTCTAGAGACTTTTTGTGAATTTCACAGGCAACCGAGGTCAGAATGCTCAATTAACATTATAGTAAAAGCACAAATAAAAATAAAGCTCAGATCAGAGGTTGGATCCTCTCCTGGGCCTGTGGTTTCAATGTTTCATATAGTCACAGTCCTGGCTAGTTGCCAAGGGTTCAATGAGTAAGTTTTGTATACAGCCTAAGCTACATCTAAGACCAGAACAGCACCGCCAAGCACACAGCCAATGGTGGTAAGTTAGCTGCACTATGTTCTGCTGCAAAATCCAATACATTTTTAGGAATAGACGGTTCTTCTATAATGCCTTCAATGTCTGCAGCACTCGTTCAGGGGGAAAGCCTTTCAAGAGTTTCCAAACTCTTTCCTGCAGTGTGAGGGGTGAAAGGGGGAAGGAGAGGGGACAGAAAAGAGGAAGGAAGAAGGGAGAAACTGAATCTGTGACTGGTGATATTCTTGTTTCCCAACCCATAGGAAAGAATGTTGCAGAAGTTGGATGACTGTGTGTCCCAGCTGCTTATCTGCTTATGTTGGTCAGCAGGAAAGAACAAAGCCAGACCCCAGGTGGTTGAGAATCAGGAGGTGGTACTGAAAGGCCAAGATCAGATGCTTGTGAAACAGAACATTTTTGACTAGTTCATAGTGCTTGTGATTGTTGCAAACATGAAGATATACTGTGGTTTTCTTTTGACAGAAATCCAGAGAGTTGACACACTCTAGATGCTAGCATGAGAATAGGTGTTATGTGGGTGCCTTTTGTAGTTTTTACTATAATTGTGATTATTCTGGAACATGCTAGAAAGCAAGAGATCAGGAGCATACAGAGATACTCTAATGTTTTTCTTAGAATCTTTTAATATCTTTAAACTGTTGTGACTTCCTTCCTTCAGGGGCAACATTTCTTCTCATAAGAGAGAGAATAAGAAATCAATATACAGAATAGAAGGAGTGAGGGAGATGGCTTTTTCAGTAAAGTGCTTGCCATTCAAGCAGGAGGCTCTGAGTTCAGATCTCCATTACTCGTGTAAGAAGCTGAGTACAGTAGCTTGCACCTCTAAACACAATGCTGGGAAAAACAGACACAGGAAATTTTCTGGTGCTTGCTGGCCAGCCAGTCTAGCTGAATTGACAAGCTTGAGAGTGAAAGACCCTGTCAGAAAATAGAAAGTGAAGAACAACTGAAGAAGACAGCCAACATCAACCATCAACCGCTGGCCTCCACGTGCATATGTGCGCATGTGTATCTGTATATATGTGTGTGCATAAACACATACACAAAAACAGGAAAAAGAAAAGATACTGAAGGGAAAATAAGAAAGCAGTGGATCCCTCAGATATAATTTTGTGGTCATAATTATTTTGCTGTTGCTCCTACAAACATCCCATCCTAGCAGAAATGAGACTTGTCCTGAATTCAAGCCATTGAACAGATAGACTTATTTTGCTTAGCAATTCCACCCATAGAAAAGACCAAGCAGTGCCTCCAGAAGAAATGACATAAGTATCCCAGTCAATATAGCCACGCCCATGCATGGCTCCATGAAGCAGAGGCTATTGCTGTAGTGCCCAGATAGATATAAATCCCTAGAGACCTGCACTGACTAACCACATGACCCACATGCTCAAGAATGAGAGACAGGTGCATCTGCCTGATAACTGGATAAAAAGGCCACAGTTGTTAGCGTTCAAATATGTTATCAATGTAGAAGACAAAGGGCTATCTCAGGCCATGGCAGCCAATATCCCTCAAGTATAATTCACTCTGCAACAGGCATCTCCACAATAAGGTTTTTACCCAACTCAGTGCAGCTTGGAAGTTAACCAGCTAGGCTACCTTCAGCCAAAAAAGTAAAGTCTAAGACTGGCACACATGGGAGTCCCAGCTTGGGAAATCTGTTTCCCCACTGGCCATTACCGTATGGCTTGTTTCGCACCAACTGCCTTTCTGCTTTTCTCCGTTGGAATGCTGCAATCTCTGCTGGTTGCAAGCCATGGCCCACTTGCCTGCAAGGACAGGAGACATGAAAATAGGTATAGAGTATGCCAAAGTGAGGCACAGGAAAAGGGATCCAGTGATTATGAATTCCACTTACCCATCTTTGCCCACTGGTGGGGGTACAGGAAGAGGTTTGGTGAAACCCTTTTTTCCAACAAGCCAGAAGGTCTCCTCTGTGCCTTTGCCCTTATTGAAAATATAAAAATTCTTAACCATGTAATAGTCATTTTTCCTAAAAACATCCTTTGGTCAGTAGGATATAAGCATTTACTTCAGCTCAGATATAATCTTGGTTCTCCCATTGTCTCCATTTTTAAACTCGCTTTTCTATAAGGCTACCTTACCATATATATATACTTGAGGCGAGACAAGCTCCAGATTCAAAGTGAACACCATACTGAGCTGTCTGTCATTCAGGCATTCTGTGTACTCACCACTAGGTAGTTCCATCTTTGGCAACATGTGAATTTTTTTACTTCAAAGCAAGCAAACATCTGCATGGTCATCTGAGGGTGTTGTTTATTATTTTGACCCTGATCTTTTGACATTAAGCAAGCCACTGTCTTTTCCATCTAGAGTACATGCACCCAGAGTCTTTTCCCTACGTTCTACAGTCCAACAACTAGTATAAAACCCCAGAAGAGAATGCAAATAGGATTTACAACTCTGATCTTAAGCCTAGGGGCATCTCAGTTGCTGTGAGAAGTCTATATTTCTGCAGCATAATTTTTTTCTGACAAGGTATTTTTCTAAGTAAAGTAACATCCCAAGGATGCCCCCACTTACAGGCAAGTTGATAAGTTGTCAAGGATCACAGAGAATGATCATAACTCTATGCTAATCACCACAGGTCCATCTCTTTGATGACTCTGTGTCACATCTCTCTATTCCCCCCCACACACACACGTACTTTTCTAGTAAACCTTTTTCTTACTGTGTTTTTCTCTCTTCCTTTCAATTGATTTTTTTGGCCTGTCTTCCTATTTCCTCTAATTCATTTAGAAAAAAAATATTTAGACAAAGAGTAGTATACATTCCTTCCTTAATAATAATGACAATTGCCATATTAAAAATAAGCATCTATAATTAAGATTTTCCAAGCCGGTTGCAAATATATGTTTCAAACAAACCCTTCATGAAGCAAGTAGGAAAAAAATATGCAGAGGCCAATTTTCACTTATGGACAAGCAACTAACCCTAACTTTCACATAGTAAGGTTCTTTGGTGGTCCTCTGATTTCTGAAGAGGAAAAAAAAAAGAATATGCCCTGTCACTCTTTCTTTTATTTACTATATCCTTCCTATACCACAATTTTGAATAAAAAGATGGTTTTCTTCTTAAGCAGATCACAGAATAGTTAACAAAAAAACAACTACCAGGTCACTTTCTCTAAAACACTAGGCACTAATTATCTACTTTCTTTTTTCTCACTGTGGAATGTCTTGTACAATAGTTGCTTAGTAAATGATCAGACAGTTTCATTAATGGAAATTCCTAACCTTTGAGTGCTTAGAATTCTTAAGGTTCATACTGTTAGAACTCAAACTTGAGGACTCAACCCTTAGCCATTTAACTGTTTCTCTTGAGATCTACAGGCCACTAGGACAACACATTAATTTCCAAAGAAACTTTGTGGGTGCCAGGATTATGAAGAGATTTGGGTGGATCCCATGTCTGTCTGCAATGCCCAAACCAATGCTTACAAAAGATGGAAGTGTTATAGGCTCAGACAAGCTTCCAAATCAAAGAGTATGCGAAGGAACTCCAGGAGTTTTAGAGCTCAGCCAAGAATATTTTTTGGAATCCTGGTTCCCTGCTTAAACACCCAGTTCCACTAATCTGAAGACAGGGAGAGAGGCAAAATAAGTAGAGCAATGACCAAAGCCAGAAGCAAATGCTCTGCCCATAGAAAGTCCCAGAGGATCCCCCCTCCACCCAAAAAAATAGCATCCTGCTTTGGCATAATACTTTTAAGATACTTGACGTCTCCTGTCTTATTTATTCTTTACAGAAGTCCTTGAAGGTATTCTTATTATCAGTCTTATTCTACACTTTGGGACACTGATGTTCATGGAATTAAATGGCTTGTGAATAATCATGTATAACATAATTGAACCCAAGGCTATAAGACTGAAAATTATCAATGCCCTTTCCCTCCACACTACATGCTACATGGTTTCTTCAGTGTACTGGAGTCACAGGGCACACATGTCTAGAGGCCAAAAGACAGTTCTTAGGATCTTAAAGGTTGTGAGACTAATGAGCTTTCTGGCAATCTTTGGACTACATATGTGGCAGAGGAATCACCTCGATGGCCATCAGGGAGAAAGGAGAGGACTTTGGGCCTGAGGGTGCTAGAGGCCCAGTAAAGGGGAATGTCAAGGTGGGAATATGGGAATGGGTGGGCGGGTAGGTGGGAGTAGGAATTCCCTCACAGAGGCGGGGAGGGGGAGGGGATAGGTGGTTTCCAAAGAGGAGACCCAGAAAAGGGGAAACATTGGAAATGTAATTAAAGTATCAAAAATAAAAAATAAAAAATAAAAAGAACATACCCTGTGTAGGTAAGTAGAAACACAGAGAAGATGAAGTTGCTTCGTGATATTATGCAAAAATTATAGAACAGACCATTTGGTCTTCATAAACCTAACAATATTACATCTTCATTTCTTAGATCATCTGTGTGTGTGCGTGTGCGTGTGCGTGTGTGTGTGTGTGATGGGTTAAGAGAAAGAGTAAAAGAGATTGGAGAAGAAGAAAGAATACTATTATTTATGGACCAGAGAACCAAATACTCCATAATGCCAGAAATCAGAGACAAAGTCTAAAAGTGTCCACCTCTAGCAATGAAAACGTACATTTGCTGAAGAACAATAGTTTAGGGAAATCTTTTTAGAATGCAAGTTTATATAAAAAAATCTCTGGAAAATGGGACTGATATGCTACAAAATGTTCAAAATCTCTGCAACAAGCTCCAACCTTGTCAAAAGAACAGTTCAGCTGAGGGAAGGGTTAATAAAAATATCCTAAAATTTTATAAATCCATAAGGAAGAGAATACTGAAAAACCAGAAGTGGCTAGTTAGGCATTAGGGAAACATGGCGCCAATATAACGTAGCAGGAGTTTACATAGGCATTGGGGCAGCTCTCCAAACAGGCTAAGCTTCTCATCTCTAAATGATTCCTTTTCCAAGCTACCTTAGTTTCATCATTTTGGTCTCTTTCTCTTATAGTCACCAATCACTATGAGTATCCCATGTAATTATTATATTCTATTCTCTTGTCCAACCTAAGCCACTGCCTGGATTCCACTAAGGAAGACAATAGAGAAAAAGATCATCATTTCAGTGAAGGAAATGTAGTAAGGAAAGAACATTGCTACTGGATCCAAAAGTGGAGTTCAAGAAAAGAGGTTTTACTGGAGGGATTTCAGGCTGGAAGGAAAACTTGTTTGTAGCCACCAACTTTAAAATCACAGCTGGCTGGTCATTGTATGTGGCAAGCAACAACAGAGTGGATGAAGAATGGAAATGTTTAGTTAAAACATTCTGATATGGATTGGCTATATGATATAGTCACATGTGGCATTCGTTATCTGTCTCTAATATACTAGAAACCTGTGGGGAGGAAGATGGAATGAACAGAAACCAAAACGGGGAGCTTTTCTATGTGCTCTCTTTGAGTCTTCCCCTCTTCTTTTCTTTCAAAATGCCTTCCTTTTCTCTGCGGTCTTTTTTTCCTCTTCACTCTCAACATCTCACTCTTACTATGTCTTCCTCATGACGCTCCAGCCACCCTAAAAACCAGGCACCAGTGTGGCATTAAAAACCACGCTTACTATAACCATCTTCCAAAATTCCCTGAGATAGGGGAAACTTCAGTTTGCAAAGGGTTCTTTTGAAGCTAAGCCTCATTTCTCATTTGTGTACTTGAAACTCCTAAAGATACGACTGCTCCTGTCTAGAATCTATAGGGCAATAAAAAAAAAAATCATGGAACTAGGGCCAGTTTTTCTTTTTTCTTTTTTTCTTTTTCTTTTTTTTTCCCCCCGGTTTCAAAAGTGAGAGCTCTTCAGCACTTGGGCTTTTAGGTGAGCTGTCTGTACCCAGCAATACAGAGAAAAGTGCTTCAGGAAACCAGGCTGCCTTTGCCCCTCACTGCTGGGAAATGACAGACTGTACAGTAGAATCATAAAAGCCTTGAGTGATCTGATTTGCTGCCCATGTAATAACCCTACCCCATCATGTCGTTGTGTGAGTTCTCTGCAGAGGTGATGAAAAGCTTCTGTCCCTCTGTAAGTGCATCATCTTACCTGCCAGAAGGCATTAACGATCTATTGGAAGAGCTGAACTAACATGAGGTAGAAAAGAGGTGATCGACTAGAGTTAAACCCTTCTATCTTTAACTCCTAAAATCTACTTACATGTCAATCACCACCATTAGGGGAAAGCACTCCAATGACAGGAACAAACTGCATCACCCTTACTCCGCATCTTTGCTTTTTCCCATGAATAATCACTTAAAATTTATCTTCATATACCATGGTGTCATGGAAGCAAGCCTGTCTTTTTTAGATCTGGCCTAATTCTGCTAGCAAATGACAATGTTATTGGTGAAAAAGCTTTGCCTTTCTGGGTCTTGACTCTTTTTCTTAAAATGAGTAGGTTAGATTATCAGATCCCTGGAGTCTCTTACACCTAGGACCACAAAGCTAGGAGATGAAGAAAATCCAGTGGAAATTCCAAAAGGGAGGTTGGATTATCCTAGTGCCAAATTCTAGGTCAAATAATAGCCTCAGCAGAGAGAAAAGATCTTACTAAACATTTGTCTTTCATAGAAACAGACTCTGTCCCAATCCCCCACCCTTTGAGAACCCCTGGCCTTGGAGAAAGACCTGTATATATAGTGGGCCAACGGTGTGACTAAAAATAGCCAGCGAAGGTGGCCACTGAGTGGCCTAAGTGAAAGATCTAAATTTACCAATATTGTGACTCTGTTCAGCAGTGCCAAGGAGTAAATAAAATGGAAATTAGACAACTAAAATAATAGCAAAACTCATTAGTAAACCAAGTTCTGACAGTTCTTCTGGATAGAATAAAACTTACATTCTTTTTTTTTAAAAAAAAAAAAGGAGAAAGATTTTCATGTCTCCTACATCCGATTTGAAGTTAATATGAAGAAGAAGAACAGGAGGAGGAGGAGGAGGAGGAGGAGGAGGAGGAGGAGGAGGAGGAGGAGGAGGAGGAGGAGGAGGAGGAGGAGGAAAGAAAGGAAGGAAGGGAGGGAGGATGGAAGAAAGAAAGAAAGAAAGAAAGAAAGAAAGAAAGAAAGAAAGAAAGAAAGAAAGAAAGAAAGAAAGAAAGAAAGAAAGAGAAAGAAGGAAGGAAGGAAGGAAGGAAGGAAGGAAGGAAGGAAGGAAGGAAGGAAGGAAGGAAGGTAGGTAGGAAGGAAGGAAGGAAACCTCGACTGGAACTCCACAGTTTGTCCAACATGTAGCTCCAAGTCTCAGACTCCCTGTGAGCTTTTTCAACAGACCATGACCTCTCAAGATGCAATTGTGCCCAAGAGTTTGGTTCCTCAGACAAATGGTGTTTTACCTTGAGTTCTGTTCGTCCACGAAGCTCTACTTCATAGCCTTCACTCAGCGTCCTGAGAATTGATACCGTGCTGAGACTGACATGAATTCGGTATGCTGTAAAAGAAGGGGAAGCATTGCTTTGGCTCCTTTCTCACTGGTAAAATCACCAAGTGAGCAACGCGATGAATGTCCCCACTTCAGAGAATAGGATGCTCTCCGGAAAGTTGAGAGAGAAAGGGGGGCGCAGGAGGGGGAGCAAGAGCTGTAGTCCTAGCTGAATGAAAGGAGGAGTGATGACCTCATCAGCCCCTAAGAAGGCTTTAGCAGTAGCATCCATCAGCCTCCTACATACCACCTCAGATGAAAGGTCATGCAACAGTAAGGTATTAATTTAACTGGAGGCTTGAGAGGGAGAAAGCAACAACCTCCACTGTGCTCTCAGCTACAATGTAGCTTCCTCTGAGGGAAGTTTGGCTTCAGCAGTTTGTTACAAGAGTTATTTGTTATTAAGGCTGAATTCTCCAGACCTATATAATCCTACTTTACATAAAAAGATGTCTTTTCCAAAATAGGTACACTGACAGCCATCTCTTAGTATTATCACATTTAAAACATCAGTGAGAAATAGCCCAACTTCAATCAATCAGTATTTTGTGAGCATCGGACAATGCTAACTTTTTTTTTAATGAGCAGCTAGTGCTTCCAGACATAAGTATGTATGAGTATTTTTGTTCCAGACTTGGATTCCAACATGGGATAGGAGACTTACATTTGGGTAACTAGACTTTCTTTCTTTCTTTTTTTTTTTGTTTTGTTTTTTTTTTGTTTTTCGAGACAGGGTTTCTCTGTGTAGTCCTGGCTGTCCTGGAACTCACTCTGTAGACCAGGCTGGCCTCGAACTCAGAAATCTGCCTGTCTCTGCCTCCCAAGTGCTGGGATTAAAGGTGTGCGCCACCACTGCCCGGCTTAACTAGACTTTCAAAATTCATTTATGATTGAATTGTAATTCTTTACTGAAAACTAACCACTTGCTCTCTGAGATAAGGTCCTTGAGCTTCCTGACAACTATTACTGTGTGACCTGACGACTTGTTGAGATTGAGTCTTAAGTAAAAGTTCAAGATCTGTTCTCATATGTACTCGCAAAAACTGTCTATTCAGAAACTGGTTACAATTTGGATAGGAAGACATGGCTGAAAAGAACAGGAGACCTTTATCATGTATATGTACAAGGATTTGCCTTTACTTTTAACAGCTCAGGACCATTTGTTTGTCTTTTCCATTGATGCACATTCATCCAAAGCCTCTGCTCAGAAACAGATGTCCTGTTCCTTAAAACCATGTCCCTGAGAAGTGTATCCACTAGCCTCAGACCTTCAGGAAGTCTTGAAGTAGGCTGATCCTGCCTATGTGGTGGAGCACATAGCTCAAAAAAACAGTTGATTCTAACGAGTGTCTAAAGACATGATAAGGGGGGATCACTTGTAAGTCCCTAATTACTCCCATTCAGGAATCCCCGTCTATTTAATTGGATATGAAGGAGTCAGATACTGATGAAATTGATTTTTTTAATTAAGAAGTGTTACATGCCCTGGTGTCATATCCAACAGGTCAGTGGTTACCTCTTATCAGACATTCACTAGTGGTGGAGCTTACTGCCATATTCTGTTCAAAGTCATAAGCCTTTTGAAAAGCACAGTGATCAGGTTCCGACGCCCAGAGATCACGCAAGCATGCTTCTTTGTATCTCACACAATGCCGTCACTGCAAAGCCTGGGCTGACTAAGCACTTACTGTGGGTGATGCAGTGCATTCATTTTCTCTTCCTGCCTGACCACTAGACAAGATGCTGCCTAAATCTCAGAATTCAATTTCTGCTCTCAGCTCTCTATTTTCAAAGTGTAATGTGTGGAGTTTTCCCGAGTGCAGACCAGAATATGACTTCAGCCTTCTACAAAGCTTACATCAGTCCTAAGCACTGTGCCAAATCTGCATTGCAGATCCATGATCATTTTCACTCTATATTGGGTTGCACTTGAAGATAAAGTCATTTGCACAGTCATATGCACACGGTGGTCCCTGGATGACCACTTCCATGGCCTCTGCTGTATCTGGGGAGGGGGATTTAAAGACTTTCCCAGATGCCAGAAAATTTATGCTGAAAACATTTTCTAAGTTCCGTGCTGCCTCATAGTCATGGCTGCACAGGCTAGCTAGATCGGCTAAGACTGGATCCATTGTATAAACCTGTTTCTGTACATGAATTGATGTGGAGTAGGATCATACAGGGCACCACCAGCTGTGCTACAGGCCACGGTACCATCAGGGACTAGTGTCATGTCGGTATGTTGCTGAAGTTGGAGCTTGCCTTGCCTAGTCATTGCAAAGGCCAGGGCTGCTGCTGATTTAAATGATCTCTTTCATTCACTTAAAAAAAAGCTCCATGAAAACTGTACATAGGGTTTAACTCTGTTCTCTTATGTTTTTCTTTATAATAGCATGGAGAATTTGCTTTGCTGAACCATGATATAAATAAAAAGGCAGATTGTGATGCTGACTATATTTCAGTAAAGACAATGAGTAGTCAAGAAATGGTTGATAAAACATCTTGCCCATAACAAACAAGTGGCAGAATAATTTGTACAGTTTTATTTGCAAATATAGGAAGAAGAGGAAATAGAATCTTTCCTACTATGATCATTTTTGATAGAAGCTAAGGATTTTATGTACAGCCAGGTTGGAATTAATTATTTTGGGATCTCAAGCTCCTTGGATTGTAGGATTATCGCTAGCTAAGTTCTAGGGGCTTATTTGATAAATCCAGGAACTCCTGGAGACCTAACTAGTTCAAAAATTGGACTCCAGCAGCAAACAGCAGCAGTCAGCTGGGAGGCAGCTAGCTCCTGTGCCTTTACAAACTAGTTGAAAACTGAAAATGTCAGTCTGTTACCTAGTTTTCTTCTCTACAGGACTCCCTCACATCTACCAGGCTGGCCAATTCTTTCTTTTGCCCAAAAGACTTTTTGAAGCTGTTTTGATCAAATTGACTGGTTGTTTCAGTGGCACTTAGCTATGGCTTTATTTCTAGAACAAGATAGGGACATGTTCAGTCCAACATCACCCCCTACTGGTTTGCTATCAGAGGCCAGGGAAATGTGTGATAGACCTTAATTGTCTCGAATTATCTTTCCTTTTTCTTAAAAAATCATTAAGGCACTGAGTTCCCAATTTTCTTTCTCCTCTCTTGAAGAATCACTATGCCAATTGAAAGATGGCCTCACCTTGGCCATCTACAAATACTCACGTAGCCCTGTTGATTCCATTCGAGAAGCTGTGTTCACAGTGTCCCCAAACAAGCAATATCTGGGCATGGTGAGGCCCACCACTCCAGCAACAACAGGCCCTGTTGAACACCAGAGGAGTGGGACTGGAGTCAACAGATGTATATTCAGTGCTAATAGAAGAGCCATACATGTGGCTTAGTAGGAGAACCAAAGCTTCCATTAAATCATTGCTCTAGAAATCTAAAGGAGGACTGATGATTGAATAATGAATGCTCATCTACAAGAAAGTAAATTTACTGTGTTCTAGACATGACCACCTTTCTGATTTACACCTCTATTCTAGAAAGAGTTCTACTCAAAATGCTGATTTCAATCAACAAGGACAACGAAACATCAAAATCAGACCAGAAAAGCCTGAAGAAGGACTCTGGATCCAAATAGGTTTGTTGCAAGGGGAAAATGTGACTGTTTCTTGGACATAGGGGTTAGAAGACAGTCCATCTCCCAACTGTGTCAATGAAGAGAATTATTGCTCAGACAATCAGAAAATGTGTAAACAAGCAGAGCTGACTTTCCATTATCTGTGGTAGGGGTATGGAAGAACAGTGTGCAGAGATAATCTAAATTTATTTCCCATTTGTCCTTGCAGGAATTTTTGTTCTCACACTATTACAGCTGTGTTACATGTTCAAGATAGCTGAAAAAAAAAGACAACTTTAGCAGGTAGGCAGAAGAATGAGCTCAAAAATCAATAGAAAGTCCTCCATCTTTACCTTTCTGATTTTTGCTTTTCTTATGTTTAAATTTTGCATCATTACCTAACCAAGCAAGTGAAAGATCTGTATGACAAGAACTTCAAGTCTCTGAAGAAAGAAATCTTAGAAGACCTCAGAAGGTGGAAAGATCTGCCATGCTCATGGATCGGAAGGATTAATATAGTAAAAATGGCCATCCTGCCAAAAG
>CM052722.1:77115890-77160841 GCA_028551405.1 Uromys caudimaculatus
GGGGGGTGGGGGGGGGAGGTGGAATTCCCTCCTAGAGGCGGGTTGGGGAGGGGATGGGGGTTATACAAAGAGGAGACTCAGAAAAGGGGAAACATTGGAAATGTATATAAAGTATCAAAATAAAAAAGGAGGAAAAAAAAATAAAAATAATAAATAAATAGTTAAAAAAAAAAATTTTGCATCATTATATCTATGCTGTTTCCTGAATTAAAGTCATTGTTTTGCTTCCAAAGTTTTTTCTACTACAAATAAGAACAAATTATATTTTACACACACACACACACACACACACACACACACACATATATATATATATATATATATATATATATATATATATATATATATATACATATATATTCATTTTGATTAATGTCTTTCTCAGTCAATAGCATCTACTAGGGTACCATGGAAAGAACTATGGGGACTCAAAAATAAATAATGTATGGTCTAAATTACACCAGATATTCACATCTGAATGAAGAGAAGAGACTGTCAAGCAAGCAACAGTGCAAGATAATGTGGCTGAGTCCAAGCAAATTGTAAAGACAGAAGAACTGGAGTATTTTAGGAAATGTAGAGTTGGCTATTAGGACCTAACTCAGTGAAGAAGTTTCCTATAGGCAAGGCTTGCCCAGACTCTTGTAAAGTGAGTAGGATTCAGTTACAGGGGAAAGAGACATACATCAAAGGTTTGTTATTGCGATTTCAGCATGCATGGACTTTGGGGGAGCTATTAGAGAAAACATTCTACCAATTCAGGTATCTGTGGAAAGACATAGATAAGGCTGAGTTATATGTGTTGTACAAAATAAGGTCCTTGGCCCACTAGAAAATTTTGAGCAATGGTTATATGAATAATATCTTTGTCTTTTTTCCTCTCGAGTCAGTGTGTTGCATGCATTGAAGGGGTGGATAACCTTATAGAAAAGCTTTTATGGATCTGCTATCATAAAAACAAACACAAGGCTTTGGAAAGGAGGTGGATGGGGTAAAGTAGGCAGTCAAAGTGGGGACCTAAAACACAACATTATAAAAGAGACCCAACAAACTTGTTGGCAGTCTGATTGATTACCATGATTAAGTTGGCATGGGGCTCTATGTTTGTGTTCATTTGTTGACAAGAGAGTTTGACAATTTAAATATGCTATATTTGAAATAATTAGGATACCAAACAAAGGGTTTTGGTTTTTGTTTTGGTTTTGGTTTTGGTTTGGTTTGGCTTGGTTTGGTTTGGTTTGGTTTGGTTTTTGGAAAAAGAGTGATAAGCTGCTATATGAATAAGATATGGTTCTGGTGCCAAAGAACTTATTGTTTAATGGAAGTACAAACAAGACAACATGGAATAATTTGCTAATTGCTATGGAAAGGATAAATAGAGGCAAAGTGTGGAAACAAAATGATGCTAGTACAATGATCACTCCAGCAAGGAGATGCTGGTGGCCTAGAATTGAGGAGGTAACACAAAAAAGCCTCAAGAAATGTTTAAAAGAACAAAAGGTTTTAAAAAGTAGTAGTTGGGGCTGGCAAGATGGTTCAGAAGGTAAAGGCACTTGCCACCAAGTCTGACAACCTGAGTTTGAGTTTCAGAACTGACATGATAGAAGGACAGAACTAAGTGTTGTAAATAGTCCTCTGACCTTGACACAAGCACTGTGGCACAAACACATACACAATAAAATAAAATAACTAGTAGTTGGTTTAATATTGAAGGTGAGAGGAAGGAAGGAGTCAAGAATAACATCTGAGATGATAATTAACTCATTGGCAGTAACACTAAATGAAATATAAAACACAGGAGAGGACATTAATATGGAAAGAAAATAATTCTGTTTTAGACTTGTTGAGTCTAAGGACCAAACAAGACACTGCTGTGGAAATGTCATCAGAAAGGCTGACACACATAGGTGAAACTTAAGGGGAAAATTACCCTGGAACTGTAGTGTTCAAAAGAAGGGGTGTGATTACATTTTAGGTTCTAAAAAATATGTTTAAAAAATAAAGAAACAAATTGTCTATAGTCACCGGCAGGTATATAGTACTTAAATATAAAGGATGGGGGAGGGACTTGAAGACATTTATTCAAGAGGGGATGAGCATAGGAGGGAAATGTTTTTGATTCGTTAATTACATTATCTTAAACACCACAAATACTTGGTGATCTTGTGGAATAGTTAAACAAAGAAATGGTGATACAAACCGAGAAGGTTAGACTGCAGCATCTGTGGTGCCCAGTGCAGTGATATAGGGAGAGGAAAAAGGAAATCTGGCTAGGCAAAAAGAAGTGACGCATTTCTGGACAGCAGACAGAGGACATCTACATATATCTTCCTCTTCTTCTAAGTCTTCCTTGAGGCATATATGTTACCTGAGTGCAGGCCTATTCGAATTCGGACTGGCACCTCTGGCATGTGTCGCATCTTAAAGGTACCCACAGAGCTCAGGATATCCAGGGACATGTTTGCAATCTCAGCGGCATGCCTACTGCCATTCCTCTTTGGAAGGCCTGAGGCCACCATGTAGGCATCTCCGATGGTCTCTACCTGGGAATTATAAAAAGCAGGATTAACAAGCAGGTAACCTCTACATGTTGCTTTTGCCCCATGGGGTTTCAGGAGTATGATGTAGCCACACATGTAAAGTGAGGGAGGCAGGGTGGGTCTGTCAATAATTCATTGGCCTAGCTGTACATCAGAATCATTTAAGGAGCTCTATAAAATACTGATGCATAAGCCTCACAACCAGGGATCCTGAGGTAAACATAGCTACTTCAAAGGCTATTGAATGACTCTAGGAAAATATCAAGTTCAGTGAATTCCTATATGAAGGGAAAGTGGCACTACCCCTAAGATGCCCCTGGCAAATTATTCAGGGAAAATGTACCCAAGATACTGTCAGAAAGAAAGCCTTTCTCCAGCTAATTTTAGGTAAATGGGCAGCCTTGGGGAAAGTACAGGGAAGGAAAAGGAAGGATGAGAAGAATCTGGGCCCTCTAATTGGCCATGCTAATAGGAGAGGCAATTTCACAAGCCGTTAGAATTAGGAGAACTGGGTCTTTTCCCACCAATCACCTCCTCGTCTCAAACTATCCCTTGAGGGACAATGTGGTGGCTTGAATATGACGGTCCATGGGAAGCGGCACTATTTGGACCTGTGGCCTTGTTGGAGTAGGTGTGGCCTTGTTGGAGGAAGTGCGTCACTGTGGAGTAGACTTTGAGGTCTCCTAGTGCTCAAGCTCTGCCCATGAGGAAGACACCCTCCCTTTGGCTGCCTTCACAAGACAGTCTACTCCTGGCTTCCTTTGAATGAAGATGTAGAACTCTCAGTTCCTTCTCCAGCACCATGTCTGCCTGCAGGCTGTCATGTTTCCTACCATGATGATAATGGACTGGATAATGGAATGGAACTCTGAAACTGTATGCCAGTCCCAATGAAATGTTTTCCTTTATAAGAGTTGCCATGGTCATGGTGTCTCTTCATAGCAGTGAAACACTAACTAAGATAGGCAATAATCCTGGCCTTTGACTATTCTTCAGGAAGCAGGACCCTCTTCCTCATCTTCCCCATTACATGTGCGAGTGTGCTCACTCCTCTAGATAGCTCATATGTAGAAGCTTTTCAGATAAATTCAAATCAAACTGAAAGGACTTCTGTGAAGTGTGCCAAGCAGATTGGCTTACTATGAGTTTGATTAGAGCTAAAAATCAATGAAATTCTGGAGACATACTGCCCTGGGTAGAATCTCAAATCTACCACTTACAATCATGGGGCAAGTCACTTACTTCCTCTTTGCTCCATCTAAGGTGCCTATTTTAAAATAAGAAAATGTCAATGTCTACCTCATAGGATTTTTAGAACTAAATAACATAATGTACATCAAAGTACTTAAAACTGGTCAGGTGGAGATAACATATATTAGGTGAAAGCAATCACCACCAATACCATCAACAACATCATCATTACCACCACTACCATCATCATTACCAACAATACCACCAACAACAAAAAGTCTGTCTTGAAGCACCATTCTTAGGACTATGGTCATTATTCAGTTCCAGAAAATGAAGTTTAGGATTCAGCAACAGAGCTCACAAAATGACTTTCTAAATAATAATTTGGGGCATTTCCCCCATAGGACTTTTACTTCAGTGTGCTTCCTTTCAGTCTCCCAGCTCTGGTATGATTTGGAGGGAAGATTTCTTCTGTCAAATAGCCAGGATAGACTGAACAAAAGAAAGAAGGGATACACTGCAAATGCTATGTGGGTATGATATGTTAGTGGTTAGCCATTATCAGAGCATGGTAGTTGACCATTTAGCTTTGATAAGTTATCACCTCCAGAAACCCTAAAGATCTGAGAATATTAAAAGAGCATAAAATCTGGCCCAAATGAGCATTAGTATGTAGATGGCCGTGAGGAATTATGGGACATATCCGTCAAAGAATATGGTTCAAGACATAGCAAAGGCATAGAAAAGGATCTAGTTGAGATGGGGAAGTTGAAGGAACAAATGTGCAAACAAATCACAGACTTCTGCAGTAGACTTCTCACATCCATTTTAGATTATCAAGTTCTAGGGGAGGTGATTCCAATTTTACAAGGAAGGAAAATGAAAATACCCACAGGTTTGGTGACTCACTGATGGTTCAATTTTTATTTCCTTTGCCCTGTGTTGTTTTTAATAAAGAAGCCTGAAAATTTAGATTCCATTTTTGGATTCAGACAGCCCTGTTCCATCTTAAAAACAGCCAGCTAACTCTGTATTGCAGCTAAAAAGTACCAAAATAGCTAATAGCTTCATCCCCAGGACCCCCAATGATTGCCTGAGCAGAATCAGCTGGATTGATTAAACTAGTGGCTGTGTTACTGCCCATGCTGAATCATCTTTGATTTTAGTTTCAACTGAATTAGCTTTCAGTGATTTGTTTTTCTCTCCAGGCTTCTTGAGTTCAACAAGTTAAGACAGGTAGCCTGATTTCATAGATTTTTCCTCCACAGTGGTTTCCATGTGCATCTCTTGATTAGTTTGTAGCTCCTGCTGATTGACAGGTATGATGTCTACTTCTGAACCCTATTTGGATTGCATAGTTTAGCCTTAAGGGTCTCTACCTGTCTAATCTGAGATAAATACACTACCCAATGTGATTTGAGAGCTGGACCATTTGAGACTACTATGAAGGATCCAATAAAGGAAGCTACTCATTCTCCAGCGTTTCCATGGTTCCTGGGCCGTAAGAGTTATCTAAACTTTGGGATACCTGAGGCATCTTTTTCTTCCAATATGACAAGTATCCGTGTTCTTAACAACATGGAAATGTCTCTATAGAACTGTGATATTTTTAGTCATTTTGTACCTAGAGACAATAAATATACCATGTACAAAGAATAATATAGTAAAGAATCATAGACCAAAAAGGATGAAAGGAGCCATCTGTCATCTCCTCATATTCTGCTACCTTTGTTTATTTTGAAAAATAGAGTAAAACTAGGCTGGAGGGAAGGGATATGGTGAATGGATCTTTCCTCAACCTTCAGATCAATAGATGTACTTTGGGTTACCCTGTATCAATCCCCCAAAGTCGCATTTGTAAGAGTACTCTGCTATAATGCTGTATTCCTTCTTCTCTAAAAACAATACCTAAGATGAAGATAAAAATTTTCATAACATGTATCATATCAACATAAACTTTACCAGGATGTACTCTGTAGCAGCCATCAACTTTGAGAAAATGGCGAATATTCCTATATCCTTTTCATTAACCAGCACAATCCTTACTACGTTGTTCAGGTGCATCCAATTAACTGCAATAAGTCTCCCCATCTTAACCTATTCTTAGTCCAATAGGTCTCCTCATCTTAACCCCTTTTTAGTCATAATTCTAGAAAACATCTCAAGAGAAATCTTTCCTAAAAGACAACATTCTATAAAACCACATCCTTCAATTTTGGAATACACATAGAGAAATCCCATGTAAAAAGTTCCATGCTAGAAAACATTAGTCTGCTAATTAGCATACCTTATAGACATCATGACTGCCAATGATGGCATCAAAAAGTGTGTACAGGTCATTCAGAAGGTCCACCACTTCAATGGGCTCACTCATGGCTGAGATGGTGGTGAAGCCCACAATGTCACTGAAGTACAAGGTGACCAAGTCAAATCCCTCAGGTTCAACAGTACATCCCTTTTTGAGGGATTCAGCAACTGATCTGAAAAGGAGAAATAGCTATTCCTAAGAAGAGATTAGCCTCTTTATGTGCCATACCCTAAAGACAAATTCTCTAAAAATCACTGTCAGCCAGAATGAGAAAGAATTTCATCTGGATAGAACATTAAAGAGCTCACTTATTCAACAAGTATATATTGAGTACAAACAATGTGTCAGGTGCTGAGACTGGTACTAGAAAAGAAAGATCTGGTCTCTGTCCCCATGGAATGTCTTCAGCTCCTGGGGCTTCTACTTTGCCCTCTCTCTTTGGGGAATGTTCCCAGGTGGTAAGTTTCCCATGAGGCTAGTTCAACAATGATCTCATTAAAGATCATTCTACTTGGGGAGGGAATGGAAATTTTAGCCACCGAAAAGGGAGAAAGTTCCCTGGAAACAACAGGCCTGATTCTTTCCTACAGGAACTCAAAAAGCTGCCTGTTTTGTTTTGTTTTAAATTGGCCATCTTCTTGGCTCTGTCACTAAGTGACATATAGAAAAATCATGTCCAACGCCAAAGCTGAAATGACCATCATGTTCTACAGGAAGAAGGGAATTAGGATGCATGCTCTGCTTCCTTGCTTTCCAATTCTACTTTGATTTGAAGGTGTGACTCAAAGCCACTGGGAATAGAGAGGGTGAAGGACAAGGGGAGGGAGCAGTTAGTTGGTGAGTAACTTTTTCTTCTTTTTTAAAATGGAGCACACTGTGACAAGCATTCACACCCCTCGGGCGTTCGCACATACAGTGGTAGCATCTGCGTTAGAAGCTTTTCCGTTTTCTGTTTTTCAATTTCCAGTTCTTCAGTCCGTTCCCGGATCAAATCTTCCAAGTTGCTAGAATACTGCTCCAACATCCGAAGCATAGAATCAATAATATTAGTCTTTTTCCCTTTGTTGAAAGTTTTAAACTGAAAGTAAAGGAGAAAGAAGAGCCTATGACTGTTTGGATTCCAAACTCAGTAATGATGGAGCCATAATCTTTTTCCTCTGAAGTGTCACACCGGAGAAATGAGCCCAGATATAAATAGGAGAGGTCAACATTCAGTCTTATTGTCACCCTGGTGCATTCACAGAGCGCTTTCCACCCCTAGCCCCAAAACAGTTCCCCCATTTTTTTTTTTTTTTTTTTTTTTTTGGTTCTCTCAAGTCTGAGCACCAGGGTTCAGAGTAAATGCCTTCAGTTCTGAAATGCTATCACAGTTGTAGCCACTTTCAAGAAAACAAGATCTGGTTTAGAGTCCAAGTCAATTAGGGGTAACATAAAAGGGAGAAAAAAGGCAGGAACTGATGTTTTGTCATTCAAGTTTTCAACCTATGAAATCACCCTTATCCTCAAATGATACAGTGTCATCAAAGAGGGTCTTGACTACTTAGAGTGTTCAAAATATAACATAGAAAGACGTTTCTCTACTTCTCATCATGGGATCTAACCCTAAATGGTTCCATCTAGCACCTGCCTTTCATATCAGTCAGGGTCATGTAGACATTCAGGTAGCTTTGGCCTGTGCTATTCCCTGAATCCTAAGAGGTAGCTGCTTGGTGTGGATGTCCAATATACCCTCGTGGAACCTTGTGCATTTACAAAGAGCTTATTAACATAAGTAATAAGCTCATGAGTGGGTAGCTTCCTCCCTGGTGCTTTAGTCACTATGGTCATAACCAGAAAGGATTGATAGTGGCTTTGTTGAGTAGACGTTAAAGGATCTGCCCAACAAACTTCATACCACATGTCCACAAATGCTCTGTATAGAACTCCTTGTCCCAAAGTGGATAGTAGGAAGCTCCTTCTGAACTCTGTGCACATCTCTGTGCAAGATCCATCAGCCAGTTTGAATCCTCTGAGCTCCCCCCATAGCCTCACCTGAAGAAGTTCATTCATCTCTGTGCATTTAAGGTATATTAGATGCAGTAAGAGAGGAGGTTAATCTTGTCATCAGACAGAATAAACTTCCAGTGAAGCATTTTAGTAAAGGAAGCCCCAGTAATGTTTTGTTTGAAAGTCGCATGATGGGCACTCCTCCTGAATATCAGCGACTTCTCTGCTTCCTTCTGAAATAACATCTTCAGCCACAACACAAGGACAAATGGTTTTTCCTCCTGCCTCATGGTAAGTTTTTAGAAATGTGACCTTTATGGTCCTCTGCTTTTTCCATACCATTGAACACCTGTTAGAGTGTCCTCAAGAACTCCAGCCAGACTAATGGAAGTATTGTTAGCTGGAGGACACGGATGACTTCAAAAGCAGGACCCTTTCAGGCTTTCAAAGTTTTTCTCTTTTCCGCCTCATATCCTGCCAGTCAGAAAGCAGCTCAGTGCTGGACTCCAGCCAGGCTCAAATGCCTCTGTTCCAGAGCTGACATAGCATTCATGAGGAACATCCAAAATTTCTGTATCAGGCAAGTGAACAAAGTTTAAACTGCATGCACTAACAGAGGAACTCTGTCTTTTCTACCACCCTCTTCCTAGCTCAGATTAGGAAAATATCAACCTCTTTAGAAGAGGAGAGAGGTTATCACTTTTCATGTACCCATTCTTTTTAGTAGCTCTCAGGGAACCTAAGAAATCTACTTTTTTTCTGAGCCTACAAAACCAACCTGGCATCATCTAAAATTTAGATGTTAAATATTGTACTCATTAGAGTTCCCTAGAAACTTTTATAGAAACATAGTTATGTGAGTACCACATGTGCTTATGATACTCATCCCCCAACATTTATTTCAGTGCTAATTCTTTCAAATGACTGGTACTTTGATTCCATCATTGACAGGCTGATCACACCAGATTTTGGATGGCTCAGAAAAGTCAGGCAGGCACAGAAGAGCACCAGAATCAACCCTTGGGCTTGTAGAGGATGTGTTGGTGATGTTCCAGGCTTAAGGACCTCAAAGCCAGTCCTGGGCTGCTTATGAAAGTAGAATGTCCTTTCCCCTTGTGGAAGGAAGTCCCTTCCACAATATAAGGACCCAGTGAGTATAGTCTCAGAGAAACTAACTACTGAGCAGTGATTATACTAATAGATTTACCTGGTTAAATATTTCATCAAAAGTTGGTCGCTGTTCTGCAACCTCAGCCCAGCACTGCTTCATCAGCTGGAGACACTCCGGAGGGGCATACTCAGGAGAAACCACTGGTCTATACACAGGGGGAGGCGTTTTAAGTCTGTCTATGATTTCTGACAAGGCACAAAAAAGAGAAAAGTTTGTGAATCATGAGTTTCAGCCAAGAACAGGATTTGTTAGGAGAAAACATGAAGAGAGCTTCTCTTTGATTTATCCTTAGGTAGCTTTAATGTTGACTACATCTCCAAAAAGGCTATGTCAAACTTTTGAGAAAGGAGTGAGAAAATGACCAATTGGCATCTTAGTGTAATTGAATTACAATGTTATCCTGCTTCTACTAAGCTATAGAAGTGGCTTATTTAAGGCCAATTCCAATACTGCAGCTACAAGTCACCTAAGCTTCACAATGACCAGAAGAAAGCCATTGAGCCTTCTCTGTAAGGCTATATCCAGCCAAGGTCTCTGCACTGGGTCCTGGATAGTCACTAAACAAAGGGAACTCTCATGGCTGTCGATCAATGAATGCCATTTGTCATATGCCAAGCTATGGAATGGGCACTTGGCATGTGTTGTTTTATTGGATGCTCAGCACTAAAGGATGAGGTAAGCACTCAGATCCTTTCTGTAGATGGTAAAACTGGAACACACAGAGTATGGAACTTGCCAAAGGTCACATGGGTAATGACAGAGTTCGGGTCAGAACTCAAGCAATCTCCACTTATTCCACTGCTCTGCTTTCAAATGCCTCAGGTCTCAACTGCAAGATCATAGAGCCATGTACAGACTAAATCTTTATTGGCCAAAGGCTTAGTTTATACAAACTGAATTGTTTCTTTTTCAAAAGCAGAAAACTCTGTATAAATAGAAGAAAATCATTAGTTCCCAATGTCCCCATCAACTCATACTGTGCCTCAAACTAATTTATCTGTTTCCAGACTGGACTTCTCCAAACCATTCTAAAAATATGTACCTGGCCATGTCATTTTCTTATTCAAAATTCCCTTCCAAGTTTCTATTGCCAACAGAATAAAATCCAAGCTCTTTATTGTGGCCTCTATTTCTTCAAAATCACTGCTCATCCCAAGTCTCCTCTTCGCACCCCCAACTTTTAACTTCTGCATTGACAGCCAAACTTTGACTGCTTCGTCTATCTCTGCATTGGCTGTACCACTTCAACAGTGCTGCTGCATATCCTAACACATGAGGGAAGGAGTTCTGCTCTTGCTTCTGATTTCTCAGTATATCTTTGTCTCCTTTAACTAAGAGCAGCATGTAATGGGGCTTTCAGTGCCATAGATTCTGTAGCAATGAACCTCTTTTAAAAAGACTGTTTGAGAAAGTCCACTTTTGTCAGAATACATGCAGTTGACTGGGTCAATTCTCTGCTAAGGCCCAGCATGGCACATTTCCTTGAGGATTTCACAGTCTAAGGAGATAAGCAAGGGAAAATATTACAGATACTTTTGCTGGACAAATAGATACAGATAATGACAGATGGAGATACCTAACACACACTGAACAAGTCAAAGGAGAATTCCAGAGTTGGTGGCAGGAGTTGGATGAGGCCCATTGGAGAGGAAATGAGGGAATTCTAGGTATTATGAATGGTTTGTGAAAAAGCACAGTGGTGGTAGGATCATGTACTCTCAAGGTACTAACTAGAATACTAGAAGTGACAAGAGACAAACTCAGAGAGGTAGTAAGTAGATGGAATATGAAGGGCCATCATGGTACATGAGGAGCTTCATCTAGAGAGAGGTGAAGAAAAGTTGGAGGGCTTTAAACAAAGGTGTGATGTGGAACGTTGATGGAGTCAAAAGACAGCTATATAACTTAGTAACATTTCCTACAGCTTAAAAACCTTTTACTTTGAAGTAAATTTAGACTTGCAGAAAAGTTGTCATCGTACCTCAGTGATTGCCTGCATACTTCTCACTGGGCTTACTGTAATGTTAACACAAAAGAACATTGGAAACATTGGCATTTGTATTACTACAGCCCTTCCTTGGATTTCATCAGTGTTATCTCTAATGTATTTTTTTCTGTTCCACAATCCAATTCCAGATCTTTTTTCTGAATGCAAATGTTGTGTCTTAGTCTCTTCCAAACTGTCTTCTTTTTCTGCCTTTCAGGATTTAGATATATTTGATAAGGACTGACCAGTTGTTCATTTATTTGTATAGCCCACACTGTCAGGGAACTTGCCATCCCCCTGCCTCAGCCTCCAAAGTACTAGGACTACAGGATTGTGCCCAGGTACTGGTTGGTTATTTTGTAGAATTCTTCAATTAGGATTTATCTGAAGTTCTCTAGTGATTAGACTAAGGTTTACTTTGCTTTTGTTTTTGTTGTTGTTGCTTTCGTCAAGAACAGCACACCACAAGAGCGATATACCTTTCTTAGTACAAAAGAGCAGAAAGGTACAATACTTATCTTACTGTATCTTATCAGGGGTGTATGATGTAGATATGTCTTGTTATAGGTGATGGTGACCTTGATCACTTGGTTAAGGTGATGTCACCAGGAACTTCCCCTTATAAACTTACTATTTCTCCATTTGTAGTTACTAAGCATCTTGTAAGCTGACACTTTGAGAATATGCAGCTATCCTGTTACTGCTAAAACTTTCATGCAATGATTTTATTCTCCATTGATGGATCTTACCTAATATTCATAGATTTCAATGGGAAACAGGCATAAAAAGTCTATGACACGCTACAGGAAAAGATTGACATTACAGAGTATCACGATCAGTACCAAAGTACTTGGGAGAAGTAACTCAGAGAAGCAGGGGTACTGCATGGTGGGAATAGTGCAGATTAGAAAAGTGATATAGGTCCTAAAGCTCCTGACTATCCATGTTTTCAAAATGACCAGCTTCCTGGGTGATGGCATTTCTTCCACATGCCTAAAGCTGTCTGGCTCCAAGCCCTGTATTCACAGAACAGACTAGCTCTTTGCAGACTAGCAGGCTGTTAACAGTCTTCTAGCAAATCACGACAGTCTAGGTTGGCCTGCCGATATGGGATACACTGGGCCCTTAGTGCCCTTTTCTCACTTCCTGCTTACCTTTGGCAGGCAGATCCATCATGCAGAAAGGAGCACCCCGGACCATCACTTCTTGCATGATGATGGCAAAGCTATAGACATCTCCTGAAAATGAACCTAACCTGATGCCCCCAGGGGCTCTTAACAGTTCAGGGGCCGTCCACAGCAGCTCTGCAAAGGAAGAATTGTCTAATAAATGGAAGGAGGATTAACTGACAGCTGCAATGCCTTAAAGGGCTCTAAGGGTGCTGTTTTATTAACTGCTTTATATTTTTATTAGACAGACTAGCATGCTAGTGCCCCTCAGGGTCTGAATCTATTAATCTAAGGGATTACACACAAAGAGAGAAAGCATACCACTCTGTCTACCCCCCACAACCACTCAGCAAGACACAGTATAAAGGTGTGGGGAAGGTCAGGGCGCCAGAAGTAGAGACACTATCTGGTGCTTGCTTTCTCGCTCTCTTGAGCCTGCAAGTAGCAGTTGGCAGGTTTCCATGAAAAGGCAAGGGCACTGCCAGACTGGTTGTCATGGATTTGCTGCTCGCTAAGATCTATATGTGTCTGGTAATTTGATTGTGCCAGGGCTCAGGGATTTACAATTTGCTTTCTCCAGGTCTTCTCTGAAAGGATTAGAACATCCTCAGGCCTCCTGCATTCCTTGCAGAGCAAAATGGTACAGTAGCTACTTACCTGGTTCTACAAATATTTATTGAGTGTCTAATATGTACCAGGCACTGTGCTATGTGGAAAAATGGTTCCAAGTATGAATCAAACTTTCACTCTGCAGAAGAAGAGCTCACAGGCCAGAGGACAAGAAAGCCATGTACATCCTTTATTGCAATCAATACAAGAGAGCTAGTGATGAGAACTACTGTATACTACAAGAAAAGGAATTGATTAAAAACCGAATTTGAATAATGGCTATGTTCTGCTGACTTTCAGGCCCTATACATGGTTAAAAAAAAAAGATATCTTCCCTTTCATAGATTTTAGCAGTCAGAACATTGGAACATTTCATAGCAGACACCTTACTATATAAAGAAATTGACTTTTATAATATAAAGGGGAAAATCAAAAGAGAAATTAGGTTTGTTGTTGTTGTTGAGTTATATAAAAAAAAATCACGATTTCTGGGTGTTGAAGAATGCTTAAATATGCGGAGTTTTATCAGAGTTCAACTAACAGCCATCCGAAGCAGATACACTGAAGTTGGGGTTGCAATAGAAATGAGCGTGACAAGGTCAGCCAGCTCCTTCCCTGCAGCTTTGTAAAGGGTGGACTTGGAGTAAAGGCCTTGATAATATAAAGAGGAAAGCCAAAAGAGGGGCTGTGGCTGGTGGTGTTGGTGTTGTTGTTGAGCTATAGAAAAATCACCATTTCTGGGAGTTGAACAATAAATTGAATATGGGTAATTTCATCAGGTTTAAACTAACAAACATGTGAGCTAGCTAACTTCATCCAGGAAGGCTAGAGAATCCCTGTTAAGGAGTACGGAAGCTAGGGCCAGGATTAGGGTTAGTGACAGCTAACTTTGCCTCATGTTGAATGTGGAGGTATAAGGATGGGAGCCTAGAAGGCAAGTTCTTATGAAGCAAGAAGGGGAATAGAGGCCGGGCAGTGGTGGCGCACGCCTTTGATCCCAGCACTCGGGAGGCAGAGGCAGGTGGATTTCTGAGTTCGAGGCCAGCCTGGTCTACAGAGTGAGTTCTAGGACAGCCAGGGCTACACAGAGAAACCCTGTCTTGAAAATCAAAAAAAAAAAAAAAAAAAAAAAAAAAAAAAAAAAAAAAAAAAAAAAAAAAAAAAAAAAAAAAAAGAAGGTGAACAGAAAACATAAGATTATTTGTTTTGCTACTAAAAATCCAGGGAAGAGAAAGCAGTCTTAATTTTGGACAACCATGATGAAAAGGCTGAAACAAGAACTTTAGACTCAGTCTTTTTCGTGTGTCTGTCTTCTCATTTTGGTGTTCAAGTAACAAACACTTTTGACTTCCCACCCAACACCTACTTCTATGAATGTCTCTGGTACACTCATGGCAGTGGTTTTGCTCTTATGCCACCCTCCCTAGAAAGTCTGAAATTCAGGAAAATACTGAATGACCGAATGATCCTTTAGTCAAAGGAATGTTTTCTCTGAAGGTGAGATTTCAAGCAGAGGAGGTTGAGGAAGGAGAGCCAGAGTGGATATTTGAAAGCAAAAACAAAACCCAGTCCTTGTTCCTGGCATACTCTCCCTGCACATTTAAAAGCATCAGAGAGAGAAACAAACAGTCTGGTAAAAAGCTAGGTGATTAAACACAATCATTACCAAATAGTACTTTCAGAGAGCACCAGTGTCTATGTTGTTAATGGCTAAAATGGGCTTGTATCTGGACTACAGTCATACAGTTGAAACTGGACAATAATGAACACTCATCCCCATCTTCCAACCAATCCCCCCTTCCTCATGTCCACTCCAGAAGCAAGTAACAGCCACCAGCTACCATTAGACATGGGGTGTCAGAAAGACTAGAAAAAATTAATCTGACTTCTTTCATATCAGCTGCAGTTAATTAACTTTCAGCGTATTGTATTGGTAAAGTCAATTTTGAAGAAACATGATAATATATATAACATTTAAAAAACACAGAACTGGAAGTCAAGAGACCTGGGTTTCTAAACCCTAGCTTGACCACTCATCAGCTTTCGTTACTCAATTTTCCCAAAACCTCAATTTTCCCAAAGCAGACGTTGAGTCACATGACCTTCAAAGACTGTCTAATTATAAGGCGCTATAAGCCTCATCATCAAGGTAGGAGATCAGTTCCAACATTTTATTTCATCTAATTTCATTTGCTAATCTAATGAATATTTTATTCATTATTCTACCAGAAACTGTGGACTCAAACCTGCTTCTTACCTCCACCAAGATTATAGTTTGGGTGGAGGGAAAAGACAACTGAATTATAAAGTGTTACTAACAAAGTACAAATCGACAATGAATGTTGTTGACCTTAAAGATCTTGAAGAAAACAACTTAACTGGGCATAAGGAGTCATAGGAAACCACTCAATGCAGCAGTACTTAAGCTGAGTCCTAAAGGAAGAGAGCATAGCTATGCTCAGATAAACGCTTATGATGCTGAGAAAGGCAGAGTTTCCCAGGCAGAAAGCAGCAAATGTAAAAGGGCTGGAAGGAAGAGGGAGCTTGACATACATAAACAACCTGAAGGAGTTCAGCAGGGCTGGATCAGAGAGATAGAGAATATTGGTATTAAGCCCATACCAAATAAGACTCATATGTCATGTAAAGGAATTTGAACTTTACCCTAAAGGCAATAAGAAGCCATTCAGTGAGGGACACCTATAACAAAATCAGATTTGCAGTCTAGAAAGTTCCCTCTGGGTACAGTATGTGAAGAATAGGCTGCAGTTTGGAGAGTGAAGAAAAATAACAGTGAGAAACCAAGATACAAACAGAGACAGTAGACAGTACACACTCACTCACACACACACACACTCGGAGGCATGGGCACTGACATTGGCACAGCCATGCACAATTGAAGATATCCTTTCCCCAGGTTATAACCAGATGTCCCTAAGGTTGAAAGTTTTGCCAGTCTGTGGGATAAATGTGAAATGGAACTCTGGAAAAGTATTACATTTTACCTTTTCTAGATGTCTAATTTTTATAGAATGCTAAGTACCTGCCATATCTGCAGCTATTATACCAACATCCTATTATAAAGCAAGGCAAATGGCAAACTAGGCATTCAAACCAGAATTAGACAGTAATTACCACACAACTATGTCAGGGATGACAGGGGAAGGGGGTGTGAGAATGAGCAGGACAGGGGAAATATCACAGTTGTCACTGTGATTTTCAAGAGTTTAAACTCCTCCATAACATGAATGGACAGAAAAAGAGAAAACTGGGGTTTGTTGACTGGGCAAAGACCTGGACTGAATTACTGTGAAGTAGCTGTATGGTTTGAGTAATTCAGGAGCCTCTGCTCTCTCATCTGTGAAGTAGACTAAACGGACTCCTACGGTTTGGTGTTGTATGCATTTGGGGAAGTGCAGATATGATGCCCTCAAAGCTATCTGGGCATGTGACTCTCTGTCTTTATTGTTCTTGCCTCCCATGTAGGGAAGTCAGCAGTTTTGAAACTTGTAAAGTCACCATTTTCTACCCTCGTGTCTTTGGGGGACTGTCTGTTCTCCCACACCTCAGATTTTGCTTTTAGCTTTGATGAGTTAGGAGTCTGTCAGACATTCCTTAGCGCTGCTACTGGTGCACTAGACAGAAGACAAAAACCACAAAGTGGATGACACAAGCATGCCTGCTTACTTACAAGTCTGTCACTCTCTCTGAAGCCATACACACAACCCATAGAACACTCATTTACAGGGGGGCTGCCCCCTTGCTTCTTTCTGAAAGACACAGTACTGATACGCTCTAGTGACATCCCATTTGAGAATATACTTCACGGGGGGTCCAGCTTCTAAATTACTCTCCATTCAATCTGACAAGTATTTATTGAGCGCCTACTGTGTGCCTAGCACTCAGCAAGATTCACCAGGGACTGCTGGGGTGTCTAAACAATACAGCCTAATCCTGTCTCAGCAGGGACTGAACATTATTGCAATGGCTTTGTTTGGAAGGAAAGGCTGGGCTGAGGTTATAGCATGCAGACTTCATTCAAGTCCCTTGGCTTGGAAATGAGGCTAGATTTTCAACAAAAGTGAGGAGTTTAAATCACTCTGAGGCTTTAATTCTATGCATAGTTTCATTTGAACCTTGAAGTTACCTTGTGTACATCCGAGGGTACAATTCATTGCTTACCTTCTTCAGAAGGTTCCTCTTCAGAGAGTCTCAGCATTTCTAAAATGACATTAAAGCCATAATCTGTCACTTTTAGTACAAAACGCCCATCTACCACACAGTTCCGAGACTTTAGCCTCCCGTGAATAAATTCTCTGTGGTGTAAGTATTTCATTCCCTGCAGATGATATAACAAAACTTATTTAGGCATTCATTTAACTATTTGATGCTTTTAGAGCCAATTTCTAAGGTTGTTAATGGCATTGGCAATTATGACCCAGAATTCAAGCTTTTTCTCTTATTTATAGGCAAAGTAAACCTTTGACAAATGTTTAGGTCCATTCTAGCTCTAAAATGTTTGGCTTTGATTAAGAATCATAGCTTATGTTTATTGAAAATTATGTGCTACTAGGAGATCTATTGACATTTCAAGCACAAGATGGATCCATTCGCATGTAATTGCCAGGAACTGGGAGATTCCGATTTTTCTGAACAGATATAATGCATCTTTCATCCATTATCAACAGAAGCGGAAACTTGGTGTGACTTTGCAGGTTGGCAATTCAACAGTAGCTGCAAAAATTTTTAAATATGCATACTATAGGTCTTCTAATTCTTCAGATAAAGCATGTATTCTTGCTTATGCACAAATGTACACAAACAGAGCAAGGAGAATGCAAACAGAGCTTTGATTTTATATGGTGTGCAATTGGGAATAAACTGAATATTAGTGAGGGAGTAGATAGATTTATCACACATTCTTATCTGTTAATATTCTGCAATACTTACAAAGAATAAGGTCAATCCATGTGTATTGATAGTGATATAACTAAAACCAAATAGTAAGTACCAAATAGTGCATTTCCAAGTTATGTGATGGCATATGTATTAAAAACAAATAAAATTGTTATAATATAATGTAAATAAGCACGAAATGAATTTCAAGTCTAATTTCCAAATTTTTAGCAGTAGCTTAACTTAGTTTAGAGGTGATGAAAGATAAGGGTTGGATAAATGTCAATATTTTCCCACATATATTTATAGCACTTGATTTTAAATATTAATTCAATGTACTACTTTTAAATAAAGAATATATAAATGAAGAAGAAAGCTAGGTATTTCTGCTCTCTAGGGTTGCTTGAGAGCCTTTGAATGAATTTAAATGTAATGTACAAGAACTTTCCATCAGATGGGTTTAATCCTTCTGCACAGCTGTATTTTAGTGACGTCATCTCAGAATTGTTGATACCAAGTGTCCTTTTAGTGAGCTATTTCTGCTTTGAAATCTGATACCCTTTTGAATTCCCATGATTTCTATTTTGTGCTCTCAGAACCCCTATAGTCTCCATTACTTGCAAGCCAAGTCTACAATGGGCAGGATTTTCCCCAGGTTAGCTAGTGCTTGACTATTACTCATCACAGGCCTGTGCTAGATGGTGCAAAATAAAGATGACCTCAGGTAGCCTCTCTGGGCCTCTGGGTATGTTGAGGGTTTAATCATGGCCATCTTCCAAGGTGAGACGGAGATAATATCTTCCCCTTCCATACCTCCTTAAAAATGTTTAAGTTGCTATTCAAACCTCAAGGCTGTGATTAATGTGTACATAACTCAACAAGTAATCAATAATTGAGACCAATTCCATTAAAATACACATACGCAGAGCTTTATAGCACCATATAGAGTTCATTGGCTCTACAGAAGCTTATCCATAAATTCCCATTGTAGTTGTCCATGGCACATACAATGGAGGTGCTACCTTATATGATCAGTGGACATTTGTCCTTTCCATGGGCAGAGTTGCACATCCATACAGACATGCAAAGTTTCATCATCTACTTCTAGACTACGACACCTTTTAGAAAATGAAAGCAAGCAGCTGGTTTTAAACAGTACAAAGGATTCTAAGAATGATTAGCTCCCTATAGCAACAAAGCAGAGAACTGGAAGGTGGTCAAAAGTAGAAGAGAGCTTGATATTAAACACAAGAAGACAGAGAAATCTGGCCCCCAAGTTGAGAGGGGGCACAAGCAGTTAGTTTCTATATCAATACTTGAAAATAAATATGGACAAAAGGGTGGTGAAAGGGTAGTGACTCAGGACTCAGGAGACAACGTGGAGAAGGGAAAATGATCACAACAACCCATGGGAAAGAAAATGCCTCAATATCTTAAATTCCTAACCCAAAAAGAGTAGAATAAAAACAACAGCCAAAATCTTTGTAAATTTCAAATCTATAAGGAAAATCCAAGACTCCTTTAGGTTCGCCATTAACCTTGATGAGGTCAAGCAGCAGTGATGATTTGAACATCCAATCAAGTTTCACGTCATCATTTGTAAGTATGTCTTCTAGGCTCCTTCGAGAACAAAATTCTGACACGATGGCAAACATCCCAGAATCATAGAAGAAGCCCAATAAAGGGTTGACATTTTCGTGCCGCAGGTCCTTCATCTGCAAAGAAGACAGAGACCAATCACGGCTGTCTTGTTTCAGTTGCTGCTCAGTGTTGACTGTATTACACAAAAGGTACAAGAATAAGGCTATGCAAAATGTCATGATTAAGACAACTCTTTTTATATAAACTGTAAAAAAATAAAATATATGAGAAAAACAAATACAATGCAGTTACTTGTCTTAGAAGATCTTATACTCAGTGGAAAGTAGTAAGTGGTCTGAAAATTATATTTCATCATGAAATGTGTTTTAAATGAGACCGTGAGATGCTGAGTGAGCTCAAAGGTTAAATATCTCATCTAGACAGACATAGAGGGAGGCAGGTATCAAAGGAAACTTTCCAAAGAACTGATAACTAGACAACATTGACGAACATAAAAGAGTTGACCAATAGACCTGATGGAGGAATTCTTCTGAGTTAAGGAAACTACAAGTTTAGTCTTCCCAGACTACAGTACAATGAGGAGAATATTAAATATCAAGCTATAGAAATAGCCAGGAGCCAAAAGCCTAATTTCAGTATCATATGTGTCATAGAATTTCATAGAGAGCCCTGGTATGAAATTTAAATAACTATACTCTATTAATATTTCAATCAAATAGATTGTTAAGTTAGAGGTTCCATTGTCGTGAGGAGACACCAGAACCAAGGCAACCCTTATAAAAAACAATATTTAATTAGAGTTGGCTTGTAGGTTCAGAGGTTCAGTCCATTATCATCAAGGCAGGAAGCATGGCAGTGTCCATGAAGACACAGTGCTGGGGGTGCTGAGAGTTCTATATCTTGATCCAAAGGCAGCCAGGAGAAGACTCTCAAAGCCCACTCCCACGGTGACACACTTCCTCCAACAAGGCCCTACCTCCCAATAGTGCCACTCCCTGGCCAAGCATATTCAAGCCACCACATATGCTGAATATTTATAGAGTTTTTTCGTGTCACCCCCAAAACAATACAATTATGCACACAGAATTTAAATTGTAATGGCCATTCCAAATAAACAGGACATAATGTAAAGTATATGGTAGGATGTACACAGGTTGAATACAAAGTATTTTTCTATTTTATGTAATAGATTTGAGTATTTGTGGCTTTTGGCATCTGAAGGGTTCCTGAAACCTATTCCCTGAACATAATAATTATAACATTCTGGCCATATATAGTTATGTATATGCGAGTGTGCACACTTTCATGAACACACAGGCTTAGAATAATAGCAACACTGAAGGACTATAAAGAAGTTAGATCTTAGATGTATATTGGAGCTACAAATCACATGTCATAATGAGGGAAGTGAAAGAAAGAATTCAAAGATTATCATATGGAGTATGGAGAGACTGCCAATCCATTTACTAGTATGGATAATACTGTAAGACCTTCAACAAGATAGTCTGAGTTAAAACTATGTTAATACTTATAGGAATGAAAACTACTGACTACCTCATTTGCCTACTAAGCATAAAAGCCTGACACCCATCACAATTATTAGTCCACTTCAACCTAAACCAATTAATTTGAAAACATGAAATCTCAGTTTACATGTAACAAATTCAGCACCTTCTTCTAAAATTTCATTCTCTTATGAACCAAACAACCAAAACTACTGGTCTCTGGAACTGCATTCTAGAAATAATAAAAACTGATTAGGAAAGTAGCTTAACTCACATTCCCTTCCCTCTACTGAAGCTAAGCATAGCAATATAATTGAAGTCTAAACAAAGGAATAGAAGAGAAGGGATATGTCCAATTTCTAGATTAAGGCTTTTAAGAAGCAAATATACTCTGTTGCATATCACTTTTCCAACTCTGTGGTTAAATATACATGTTTATAAGATCACATGACACAGCAGAGCCATAAGATGACTATAGCCTGGGTTTTAAACCACCATATTGAAGGAAGATCACTTCCTACCAATCAAGAATAACCATCCTTTGTTATTGTTTAAGAATTAATTTTTTGCAACATTTAAAACAGTAAATGGTCCCAGTGTGGTGGCATACACTTTTAATTTCAGCACTCAGTAGGCAAGGCAGGCAGATCTCTGTGAGTTCAAGGCTACCCTGACTATAACTTCCAGTCCAGCTGAGGCTACATAATGAAAACCTGTCTTAAAAACAAACATATCAAGACTGAAGTTATAGCTGAATGAATGAGCACATACATGTTTTCAGTGTTCAGTCTCCAGGACCAAATGGCATTAAATATTTTGGAGAATACAGGCATATTTCAGACCTACATCTCTGCCTGGACTTTACAACTACCCATCCTCAGCTGCAAATGAGAGAAGGTCCTGTTTTGAAATTATATAAATACCTACATGCAGGTATGTCCTACAGAGATGGAGAGAAAGTCTAGAACACATTCACAAGGTGAATATTTACTAGGTAGACATATATTTCACCTCTACCACAATGCTTACTTAGCTGTTTAACAGCAAAATTTCAAGGTTTGAATGTGTCTTATATCAGTATATTTGATATTCACCTCTTTGATATAAAATCTTTAAGCATTCAACTAACAGAGATACCTGCTTCTGAGTCAAATACTAACCTACATAACCTTAAATACTTGTTTGGCCAATTAAAAAGCATATTGAACTATGGCAACATTAGAGTTAATCCCATCCACCTTTTCCCATACCAGGTATTATTCAATTATCCATTGATGCATATTGCAGCAGCAAGATTTTTCTACCTCAATTGCCTAATTGACTACACATGTCTCTCTGTTTCCAGCACATTATTTTGTTTTGGTAATTGTATAAAGTATTGTTCATATTACTATACTACTCTATCTATTGCCTACCACCCAGAAGTCAATAGCCATATAGAATATATTATTTAGGTACTGGAAATGGATTTTTTCAGGATTATTTTCTTTTTTCTTTTATCTTTTAATCCTGTGTATGTGTGCATGTTTGTGTGTGTGCTCATGCAAGCATGCATGTACACACATGTATATGTGAATGCAGCTCGCCTCAGACACATTAGGTCTGATGGAGCTTGAGTTCCAGGTGGTTGTAGCAATTGAACTTGGATTCTCTGGAAAAGCACAAAGTGTTCTTAACCTCTTAGCCATCTCCTCAGGCCCTATACTAGAAATTTTATGATGCCAACCAAAATACTGCAAGAGCCAGAGACTTTTTGAACTTTTTAAAAGGCATATATTTTCATTTGTATTTATGTATATGTATGTGTATGTGTATAAGGATGTATGATACATATGTGTGTTCCCATAAAAGACAGAATAAAGTGGCAGATCCCCCCAGAACTGGAGTTACAGAGGATTGTGAGCCACCCAATACAGTGGCTAGGAACTGAATTAGGGTCCTCTTGAAGAAAAGCCATTACCCTAACTGCCAAGTCATCTTCTCATCCCTGACTTTTAAAATTTTATACCACTTTTTGTTCCCATATCTTTCTAACACTGTTAGGAATATATCAACTATTAGGAAATGTAGAAATTATTACAAATAGTGTGTTGATAAACATAAAAGAGTAAATTGTATTTAATTGTCTTAATTTCTATCAAATACATATGAGCATTTAAAGTAAAAATTGATACTGTATTATATGGTTTATGATAAACATGAAGGTAATATACATTCAAACAGTAAAGCAAAGAATATAGAGGTAAAAAAGTAAAAAAAAAGCAATGGGTTCACAAATTTCCCATATTTTAGGGAAAGTGATATAATATTAACTCTAAGTATATTGTGACAAATTAAAAATGCATTCAAGACTTTCTAGAACAAATAATTTTAAAATCCAATAAAGTATACCTAAGATGCAAGTATAAGAAGCAAACTGAAGTCCCTCCACATAATTTTAGTCCACAGGCAAGAACAATGAACCAAATAAATCAGAGAAATAGATGAGATAGAGGATAAATAGGATAAATCGTTCAAACTTTGAACGATTTCAGTTGGTGCCCCAGTGTACTAGAGACTGCTTTTACTAGCTAGAGGTTGCAGAATAGTGCGGAGAGGGGGCAAAAGAAAACAGATGTATATTCCCTGAAAGAAATGAACATTAAAACCAAAATTTTTTTTAAGTAACATGATAGAAAAATAGACTATACAAAAACAAATTATAAAGCTGAAGTGGCTATAGTATTGTTGAATAAAATACATCAGGAAAATAAGTATTCCCAGAGCTAAAAGTGAATGCTTCATAATAATAAAAGTTAAGACCTTGCTATCATACATGTGCATGTGGAGCTGTGTCCTGGAGCTAAGGAAGCAAATTTTACAGAATTCTTTCAACTCTGTTTTTGTTGACATTACATAGGTAAAAAAGGAAAAAAAACCACTCATAATGAAAGTATTTACAAAACCATAATCAGAAAATATTCAAAATTGGGTATTTTTTTCACATAGACACTACCACAAAGTATTTACTAACACACTAACTTGTATACCTATAACATTAGAGAATCAAAGAATATTTTTTAAAAATCATAGAATTAAACAATAGGGAGATTTTAATAGTAAATGAAAAATATATTGACAAGAATATGGTAAGGATATATAACATAAAGAATGATCCTATCAATAAATCTTTCTAACAAACATAGTTGCAAAAAAATCTCAAAAGTATCATCCAGAAGTACTTGACAGTGTACAATGAATAAGTAGAATTTATCCCAGCTATATTAAGGTTTGGCCAATACTTATTTTAAAGCAATGTGAACTACTATATCAACAGAATAAAGGCATAAACAACAACCTATTCAATAGGTAGAAGAAATTATTTTGAGAAACTTACATGATAAAAAGTTCATACACACATGTATGTGTGTGCATATGTGTATGTGTGTGCGTGTGTGTGTGTGTGTGTGTGTGAGAGAGAGAGAGAGAGAGAGAGAGAGAGAGAGAGAGAGAGAGAGAAACTTACAGATAACATGAACTGTATTAAATATTTTTTCTTTTAGAACCAGAAATAGGGCAAAGATGTTGACCCTCCCTAACCAATTGGAAAGCCTATACATGCATAATGATTGAAAAATAAAATAATGTAACTAATAGGGGAGAAGGGAAGGATCTTTCTGATAATAAATGTCAACCAGTAAGTACAGAAAATTTTAGTATTATAAAATTATCAACTGGTAAGTAACATAGTGAATAAGACTGGCCTATAAAAACATCAAAAAGGCCCAAGCATGCTGTCTTAATCTCAGCTCTTAGAAGGCTAAAGCAGGATGATTGCTGTGTTTTGAGGACTCAGCCTGTACTACAAAGTGAGTTACAGGCCAACCTTTGTTACAGAGTGAGATCCTATCTCACAAAAAGGAGAAAACTATTTCTAGAGATTCAAACTGTGTAAAAATTTTATTTATCAATTACTGTGAGGAAAAGTAACTCAACTGACAAAGAAACGATGCAGCTCAGCAAAGTACTCAAAGTTAGTATCACTAGATGATAGGATGGCTGACATTGTGTGCCTTTTGGATAAAGTGCACAAAAAAAGACTACATCACTCCTGAAGTTATCTGACTAAAGATGCATGAAGCAAACGATGAGAATATTAGGAAACCTAGGTGGAGGGTTGATCTACCAATAATTGACCAGAATTCTTTAAAAAATATTAAGGTGAAAAAAAGAGAAGTCTGAGAAGCTGTCATACTAACAGAACCCAAAGAGGTATACAGCCAACTACAGTATGGGAACATAGAGTGGAAACTGTCATCAGAAAAACTGCATTATAATTGTATTCTATCATTGTAGGTCAAGTAAACAACGGAGCAAACTGTAAGCAAGTGCCAAATCTACGCAGAATATGAAAAAGTCCCCTGAAAGATTCTTGACGGTTCTTCCACAAAATTGAATTAATTGCAAAATTAAAAGTTAACACATACACACACACACACACACACACACTGGGGAAAAAAGATGGAATGCACAACCCTTACTTTGACTTATCTGTTTATTCACACGCTTATATTTTGTCAGCTTCCCCCAGTTTGAGTCATTTTGTCTTTTTATTTTGAATATAGTTTTGGGGGGATTAGCATCTCAGGTTATAAAATCACTGTGAAATGAGCTGTTTCAGCTGCCTTTGGTCCTCGAGGATTTATCTCCAACTATTTTCCCTTCAGCTTCAGGCACCAAAATCCTATGTAAGGGAAATACCATATCATGATATTTCATCTGAATCCTTAGGGCACACCTTGTTCCCCACAGGTCATACCCTTTGTTTCCTTTCTTTTCTCACTTGCACTGTGGTCTGCATGCCGCTGGTCCTCATTCAGATTTGTTGGAATGATTTGCCTGCTTTGCAAATTCGGAGAAATTTACTATTACTAGCGTTTGAAAGAATCAAAGACAATATAGACAAATCTTTTGTGGACTCCAGTGCAAGTTCAAGGAGGAGACAAGAATTTAAATAGCTTAAAAGAGATAATGCCTGAGTTATTTATAAGCTGCTTCCTTAAGTAAACCATCCAAGGACACTTTGCAGATAACTAGTGGAGTTAGGAAAATAACCATATTCCAAACCAATATTAGCAGGTGAGTCTTTAAGGTCTGAAAAATGGGCATGTGAATGTTTATGGTATGCTTAGTTGATAATTACCTTAATAGGCATAATTTTTTTCTTTCTTTTTCATTTATTTTTTTAATTTTTGGGTATTTACTTTATTTACATTTGAAACGTTTTCCCCTTTGGGAACCCCCTATCCCCTCCCCCTCCCCCTGCCTCTATGAGGGTATTCCCCCACCCACCCACCCACTCCCATCTTCCCTCCCTGGCATTCCCCTATACTGGGGTATCTAACACTCTCAGGGCCAAGGGCCTCTCCTCCCACTGATGGCCAACAAGGCCTTCCTCTGCCACATATGTGGTCCAAACCATGGGTCCCCCCATGTGTATTCCTTGGTTGGTGGTCCAGTCCCCAGGAGCTTCAGGGGGTCTGGTCAGTTGACACTGTTGCTCCCTCCATGGGACTGCAAACTCCCTCAGCTCCTTCAGTCTCTTCTCCAACTCCTCCATCTGGGACCCCACGATCAGAATAGGCATCATTTTATAAAGAAATTATGAACCAGAAATATGCAAGAAGTTTTGTGTGTATTGTCTCTTAATTTTTTGCCCAACATAGAAAGGAAGGTAGTAAACAGACATTTTGCAAACAAGGACATGAAGGCTCAGTGCTCAAGTTATTGAAGCTCCTTCTTTGATTCAGATTCAGTGTCTTTCATTTTCATGACCTTGCCACTGTGTCACAGGATTGCACCAATCTCATAATAACAACTCTGTACTTGCACTAGGTTTCTAAGACTGCCTCCTTCCTACCTGCAGAACTTGGAAGAAAGACTTTATTCGAATAGGAATGTCTATAAATGAGGGTTTCTCATACCATTTCAAACACATCACTTGCACTTGATTTGATAGACTTAATGTCCCCAAAATCTCCAGGAGGGAACTTTTTCAGCCATACCCAGTCACCCTGGAAAGAAAAGGGAAAGAAAGCTGATGAGACGCAGTAGTCAGCGGCCAGAGCAATGTTTCTCCCACATAAAAGGCTAAGAGTAAAAATACCACTAAGAACAGATGTTTTTCTCCTTCCCCACCCTCTACCCCATAGAAACTCTATATTCTGGGTTAAAATGACCTCACACAAGGAAGTTAAAGTTAAAAGTGTCAAAGTACTGCAGGCAGGGAAACAACCCACAGGGATGCAGATCCCAGGAAATGCATGGATACCACTCTGAAATGTCTTCCTTAACTAACTGCAGAACGTGTCAGGTCATTTCAGTTATTCATAGCTAAGTGATGTCGCACAGGGCTTGCTTTGATTAATGGCAATGGTCTGTGATTGCAATTTCCACTGCCTTGAGGCACCTGAAGTGGGAGATGCAAGGCAGGAGATTGAGTGCCACAAATGTTTGCAGCATTTACCTTGATTCATTTTGCTTTCCTGTGACAGACCATGGGGTGGAAGTGGGGCCTCTCTGGTTAATCGTGAACTGACTGATTTAAATGTAGGTTACACAGTTTTTGTTTTGATTCATACATGTATCACTATAGTAGAGATCATCTAGACCCTTTAGAAAGTCTATTTCCAACTTTTCCCATTCGTAATCATTTTATCTTTTTGAGTTTAAATGTTTGTGGGCACAGTGTGATAATTTGATACATGTGTAAAGATCACATCTAAGTATTTAGCATTGATTCTTAACTTTTGAAACACAAAACTACAATTTCTATGGCCACTGTCAATTCAAACTCAATTATTTTATTGTCTTTCTTCACTTCACTTCAGGTACCTGATAATTTTCTTCTGCATGCATAGCCTCAAGGAGTCATCAGTCACCAAGCCCTACTTAGTTCTGTCCAACCAAAAAAATTTAAAAGCAATATAAATAGAGATTCCTCTTTCTCTGTGATAATGATAATGTCTTACACTGTGCTCCCTGGTCTTCAAAGTGCCTGCCTGTCTATTACCTATAGCCTGGAGATTTCATTTCAGGCTGCACCTACTTGTCATCAAGTAGAGATAGTAAAGCAGAGAGCTCTGCACAATCAAATTGTGAAAATAGGAATGTGTAACCACCCTCTTATTAAGGAATATACCCAGCTATAGCAGCTCATCTGGAAAGCCGCCAGAGGCAAAGGCTAATGGTAGCTGCAGGTGTCTCAGTAACTCCCCAGCACTCTGTTACAAAGCCTCTCCTAGGCAAGGGGAATTCAAAGCCCCCCAACTAGGAAATGACTCTAAGAAACCTTGCAGAGCTGAACAAATCTATGAGAGACAAGCTCCTTGACCATGAAGCTCAGCAAGGCACCATAGCATTAGTGGTTGGCTGCACCAGAAAGGTCAAAGTGTGAGCCTGGACCAGCTGCATCAGGGTCAGCTGGGAACTGTTTAGAGGCACCAATAATTGACTTCCACAGAACACATAAGCAACTGGAAGGTGTAGGCATGGGACCTGCAGTGTGAATGTTCCCGAGTCCTCTGTATTTCTAATCCATGTTTAAGCTTGCAGCCCACTGTCCAGTCTTTCCCTTTGCCTTATCTCTGCGATGCTCCCTTCCTTCACAGCCTCTCCATTTGCCTCACACTAAACTTCTCTTATCAAATGCTGCTCTCAGGCAAAGATCTAAAACTCATAGAAGTCAAGAGGACCTGCCATGAGCTTAACAGTTTTATTTTTCAAGGGACTTTATCCTATACAGTCATCAAAGGTTAAGCCTTAAGCGGATAGAAAAAAAAAGTCTAACTGGAATTCTACGAAGAAAAAAAAAGTCTAACTGGAATTCTACGAAACGAGACAATGTATAATACACACTAATAGATGAAAGAAAACAAAGCTTTCTCAGCTTTTTGGCAACTGTCACTTGGCCCTTAGTAACTACCAGCTGCTATGGCACCTTAGTGCTAATTAGATAATGATGTTTTCCCTTGGGTGAAAAAGACCAGTCGTAATTTTTTGAGTATATAATTGTGCACTCTGTTTTTGGGCAGCAGCCTAAGTGCATGCACATTTTACAAGTGTGCATGTTCCAGCTCACATTTACTCATCCAACAACCTGGTCACAAGGGAGCGCATCCCAATGGTAGTGTGCGCATTCTGCATACTACCGACCTCTCCCTGGCGAATACTAAACACAAGAAAGATGCAACCTTAAGGAATTTCTGAAGTATAGTCAAAATAATAACTGAGTGATGTGTATAATAGGTAGCTGTGGCAGAGATGATACCATATCTAGACATATCTAGACATAGATGTGAGGCTGGACACCCTACCCAGAACTAGTCTGGGAAAGCAGAATGTCTGCATCTCCCTCTGTACAACCCACATTTAAGTTAGAATGTATTGTCACGGTGAATAGACCCCTTATAAATGTGATGCCCTCATATGGTGTACAGTCTGAACATCAGTTACTAGTAGTTCTGATTGCCTTGCAGATTATACATGATACCTTCTTTTTTTGGCTCATAGTTTCAGGGATATTTAATTTACTTTTAAAACATTTTTTGTTGGTTATTTTATTTATTTACATTTCAAATATTATCCCCCTTCTTGGTTTCCCCTCCACAAACCCCCTATCCCACCCCCTCCCTCCTGCTTCTAAGAGGGTGCTCCCCCAGTCCCCACCCACTCCCTCCTCACCGCCCTAACATTCCCCTATGGTGCCTTCTTAATGGAGTTTAATCAGAGACATAGGTTGGCCTTCTATTTGGTTTACTCGTGCTATAGTAGTTATCAATAGCGTTTCCTGTCAAATTACTAAATTTGAGAGCTGGAAAGAGTCTTATGTACACCTAACTCAATCTCATATCTCCATAAAGAACCCAAGAGCTAAAACTATACCAATGTCTTTCCGGGCCCACTCTGTTCCTCTTTTCTCTCCTAGGCTCCCTGTGTTTGGAGGATTTGGTTGTTTAAATTTTAGTTCTCACACACACTCCGTAAGGAAATTTTTACTGAATCTGTGTGCATCCTCATTCATGAAAAACGAGGGAAAGGGAGAAAATGGGCAGGTTTTATCTTCACCATACGGGCTAAATAGCTTTTGTTTTGGTCTCTTAAAACAGAATGATAAAATATTTCACTTATCACTTACTTTTTAATTAAGAGAAAAACACATCAAATTCTATTTGGGGAAGTTTTCTGAAGTAATTTAAAGTCTATCTGTTTTTCAGTAAGGCCATTGTGAATTAACTTAAACAAGAGAGCAAGGTCTTAAGCATGACTCTGCTTCAAGCTCAAGGGTAGCCTTAGTATGTCCATTTAACCAGTTGGCCTTGTCTTCAGCTTCCCTGTCTTTTGAATAAAGTTTACCAGATAACTTATCAAGGCTCTTTGACTTTACTGATCTACACCTCTGTGATGAGAGGCAATGGCTTTCGGGAGGGAAAGAGGGAAGTGTAATAGGAAGGATGAAAAAGAAAACCTCTGAGAAAGATAAATGAGTGCATAGAGAAAGGAGAGTCAAGGAGGAGCACAGAGGGTGAGGCTAAGAGTTGCTTTCTCCCCACTGGTCAGCTCATCTGGCTCTCCCGTCTGTATTCAAAAAGTATCTATGGAAGGTTACATATCTGTATGCAAACTAGAGTATAAATATGTGTCAATGTAATACAATATATGGAACCATCCAGAAAAGCCCATTTTTGGCTATTTAGCATCTACAAGCATATTATCTGGGAATTCCAGGACTCTCATTTGATTGGTTGGTGGGGATTGTTTGTTTCTTTCTTAACTTTAAGTGTATACGTGTGTGTGTGTGTGTGTGTGTGTGTGTGTGTGTGTGTGTGTGTGTGTGTGTGCGCGTGTTTTCATGTAAGGGAAGTCTGTGTGCATGTAGAGGCCAGAAGTTGAAGTTGTATCTCTTTCTCAATGTTTTCTGCCTTACATTTTGTGGCAGGGTCTCTCACTAAACTGGCTGGCCAGAAATTCCCAGGGATAGCTACCTGTCTCCACCTCCCCAGTGGTGGGATTATAAACACACAGTGTTGTACTTAGTTGATTTTTAATGGTTCTGGAGGATTCAACAAAGGTCTTGGTGCTTTTGTGGGAAGTAATTTACTGACTGAGCCATCTCCCCAGAAGAGGTATCATTATGCAGCTCTAACTTGTTTAGTAGGGATTTTGTAGCTCAGACTGTCCTTGTAACAATCCTCCTGCCGTAGTCTCACAAGTGTTGGGATTACAAGTATGTATTGTCATGCTTGGCTATGGTAACAAGTCTTATGGAAAACTGACTTATTTGAAACTGAATCTACTGATGGTGACACTTCAACTTCTAATCGAGAACCATTTGAGAAAGCTGATTTCTTTTTCTTTTTATATCTCTCTTCTTTTTCTTCCTTCTCCTCCTTCTCCTCTTACTCTTCCTCCTCCTCCTCCTCCTCCTCCTCCTCCTCCTCCTCCTCCTCCTCCTCCTCCTCTCCTTCTTCTAATTCTCATTCAATTGACTTACACTCCATCTTAGAAACCTCTTGAACCCTAGCTAGGCAGTTTTGTAGACTTGTCTTTCTTCCTTTACACCTTACTATCAACCTAATATTGACTTCACTGTGTGGTGTTACTGCTATTAACACCCTTCTGGGGCTGGAGAGGTAGCTCAGAGTTTAAGAGCACTAGCTACTCTTCCAGAGGACCAAGGTTCAAATCCTACCACTCACATGGCAGCTCACAACTGTTTGTAACTCTAGTACCAGGGGATCTAACATTCACTTCTATACTCTAAGGCCATGCACACTGGTGGTGCAGATATACGTGCAGGTAAAACACCACACACATTAAAATAAATAAATAAAATATTTTTTAAAAGACCCTGAGTCATGAATTGACTGACCAGCAGCCAGTCATGAAAAGCGATATAACTAGCTCTCTGTTCAACTTCCAAAACAGGGAAGTATCTGACAAGATCTTCAAGGCCAGTAACAAGTATTTTTTGTAACCTTTCTCAGTTCTACACTGTAACTTTGAAATCCAACCAAATAAAGCACACTGTGATTCAACACATAAATTTGTCCACTGAGTCAAAGAACCATAGCAGAGCCATGCCAGATGTGGCCTTAGAGGCATCTCTATCTAGCAATTATCATACCTGGCTGGACATATCAAAAGCACGTCAATGGATTTAAAAATATATCAATGCCTGAATACCAACAAGAATCAATTGGTAAGAGTGGGAGTCTGGACATAATTCTTTTTTCTCATGAGCCCTCAGAATTAAGAACTCACTTCAACTTCTATTTTGGTAAATGAAAAGCAAAAGTTATTGATATTTATTTCAGAATCTTAATAGTGTATTGCAAATGTAAAGGCCTAAATTCATTCCGTTTGACATTCCAAAGCTAGCCAATCATTTTCACCTTTAGGCTTTCAGAGAAAAGTTTTGTTAGAAACTCAAGCTCACTTTGTAAATAAATCCCCTTTTTCATTGCATTAAATCATGGTTAAAACCAGAGATTTCCTGCTTCAAATTAAGATAAAACCCTCAGGTATACTGAAAGACCATGTGCTATGCTAATTTGGTGTGTAGGCCTGGGTAGTCCACTTGTGAAATTAGGTAATTTATTAAAAAAAAAAAAACAAAAAAAACAAAAAAAAACAAGAATTTATTCATCACAGTTCTAGAGAGTGAAAAGTTCAAGATCAAGGGACAGTAGCTTCAGTTGTTGAGTGAGAGCTGTTGTCTATGTCCAAGATGGTGTTGTCACATCCTTTGAAGTGGAGAAACACTGTATTGTCACATAGTGGAAGTCAGAAGGGCAAGTGGGCCAAAAACTGTAAGGGCTTTCTTTACTCACACTGATTTAATCCCTTTTTAAAAACCTCATCTCACTTTATTGACACATATTCATTGTGTACAGTGAAAGTTTCATAAAGACAAATCTTCCGAGAGTATCCAGTACCACATTCATGTCCCCATAGCCTCCTTCTCCCCATCCCTCCAAGTAATCTCCTGCCTTCCCCGAGTCTTTCTTCTACATTCATGTCAAATATCTCTATATATTTATAAAAATCTAGGATCCATAAAGGAGAGAAAAACATATATTTGTCTGAGTCTCACTTTTTCATTGAAAATCTCAAGCTGTTCTAAATGTCATCTGCTAGTCATTAAAATTTAACACCTAAAGTTTGGAGGGTAATATGTTCAATCCTTAGCGAACCCCCTGTGAATTATTTATTTGATAGAAGAGAATATTCCCTTGGAAAAATCCATTGCAGCCACACTCTAAATTCTTCCCTGTTCTAGATTTTCTTTCCATTTACTATTCATGTTGAGAGTATCTGCTGCTTCTTGGGAGTGTCTCCAAACACAACGAGGAAACCACACCAGAAAAGCCTCACTAGGAGGGACAGAAGGATGGTAGAGTTTCCTTCTTACTGACTGCTTAACTCTTGCCTGCTGAGAAGAAACAGCTCTTCTTTACAACTGATGCAAGATTTGTTCTGGTTGCCAAATTCCAATATCTAAGAACAATAGGGAGGAGGTGACCTCCTCCATCTTGAAAGACAGAAACTTCAAAGGGGATTTCTATAAGTAACCTGTTACTCCCAAAGATAGTACAGGTGACTAAAAAGAAAGGATTTTGAACGTTTCAATGTCACCAGACAAAAGTAACCAGACTTTGAAGATTACCCCCAAACACTACCCCATGTATCTGTGTCTCTTGACATCTCAAACCAAAAAAGTAACTCAGAGATTTATTTCTTCTATTACATATAGGGTTGTGAGACAACTGCCACATTTTAGCTATTTACATCTCAGACCTTTTACCCACAAACCTAGTAAACGTATCAAGTTGAAGTGTTAATGAAGTTTTAAGGAAGAAGATAACTTTTGGGGGGAAAAATCACTGCCAAAATTATCAAACAAGCTTATAAATGGACACAGACAGGAAAACTTGAAAAAAAAACCCTCACTATTTTACCCAAAGACTCTTCAATGGCAGCCTCATTTGAAAAGCCAGGAAGGCTGCAGATTAAAGAACTCCAGATGTCTCACCTCGTAGATGGCTATGTTGGAGTTCTCATAAGTAGCCGGGGTTAGACTACCTGAAGAAAAGGACAGCCTTGGAGACCTCCCACTTTGAACTTCTGAGATGATCTGGAAGCTTACACTGGCACGGCTTCCTCTCTGTGAAAGGATTAGGGAAAAGGTTGAACAGAATTGTCATTATTTGAAACTAAATCATGATAAACATGCAGAACTCTTTTAAGGCTGCAGTTGGTAGCTTACTTAAATCCTATATACCATCAAGGAAAGGTTAACATTCCCACATATTTTTAACTGCCAGATAACTTGCTTATTGTTTTTATCGTCTGAAAATAAATATAAATCCATCATTTCTCTCCTTCCGTTTTTTCCCTCCAACCCTTCCCTTGCATCCCCAATTGCTCTTTTCAAATTCATGGCACCTATTTCTTTAGTTGCTATTACATATATATGTGTAGCTATATATTACTCAATGTATAAATACAACCCTCTCAGTCCCTAAAATGTTACTGGTTGGTTAGTTGGTTGGCTGGTTGGGTTTTTTTTTTTTTTTTTTTTTTTTGAGATGAAGTCTTACTGTGTGTTCCTAGCTGGTTTAGAACTCATAATCTCCCTGCCTCAGCTTCTCAATTGCTGGGATTACAGGTTATGCAATATACCGTTCCTGGTTCCCAGAGAAAGTTTGAATTATGTACATGCTACACAAGGAAGAATATAACTGTTATTAATTTGACATGGATTTCTCATTTTCTAGACTTGACAGTTAGATCCAAAAGGTGAAATTAATTTCCAAAACTTATCTACTCAATGATTTAGTTAAGAGAACTGTGGGTGTAGAGAAATCAAAACTTTAAAAACTAGAACCAGGGAATAATTTCAGACCCTGACTCCCAATACTGGCTCCCTTTTATTCTCCTCTACCAGAATGACAATGTTCTTTCTGACAGAAGACCTCCCACAGAGCAATTAAGAAACATAGTAAATGGGTTATAGGCCCATAAGAAGTGCAAAACTGAAGTAGGACAGATCCTTTACGCCTTGATTTTACTTGGACACATAGTCTGTAAGGGGTGCTGCAAGCTTCCCAGTTGAAAGAGAATATGAAGACAGTTCCTTACAATCTGTGTTAACCTTTAAAGATAAGCTTCTGTACCCTCAAGTAAGCCAGTAGTACACTTATTTTATATGAAGATGAAATAAGTCAACAGGTACTTCAATATTCTTTCTATATTTCTTTAAATGTCTTTTAAAAGAATTGTAATGAATATAAATAAATAGATACCCTTGTTATTATCTAGGCAAAGGCCCTCTTCTAACACCAATACCACCCTTCATTCATTTATTATTAATTATTTTTATTACTAGTAGTCATGGTAGTGTTTTGGTTATTTTCAGACAGAGTCTCACAAAGATTCTACCATGTATGACAGACCGGCCCTAAGAACACAATCCTCCTGTCTCTGCCTTCACAGGACCAAGGTTATAGGCACATGCCACCAATATTCTCCTTTTTATAAGGGGAAAACAGACAGCTAAAGAACACAAGGGCTTGAACAAAGATTTGGTGTTCTAGGTCCCTGTCCTGTGCTCTTTCTTACCAGCTCATGCTTTTTTTGCCAAACTTGCTTGCCAATAATAATTAATCTTAAATAATTTCTGATGCTGTAATTACAATGGTCTTTGATCAACTGGTTGCTTTCAGTTCTTTTCAACACTAAGTCTGAAGAAAATGTTCTGAAATTTTAACAGCTCAAGACTTAGGCAACATGTAAGACCTGACTCCTCACATAACCCCTCCATCAACCTGCACTCCCTCGAAGAGAGCAAGGCCAGGGAGCCATCTCCTTCTCTTCTCTTCTTTATTTCCAGATTTCAGCAAGAGCACGTAGATGTACATTAAGACATAACACTCTCTGTAAAGGGGAAGGGAGAAAGTGATAAAATCTGCTAAAATCCACATATACATGGATTTCAGCTTTACTTCTTTCTAAAATCTTCCGTTTCTGACTTGGCTTCTCCTGACCTGCCAATTTTTCTAGACTGAATTAATTCTGTATTCTCAAAGAGTTTACACTTTCAGACATTCCTTTTGGATGGAATTCTTGGCTTGGTTTCTTGACTGATTAAACACAGCCAGCTGCAAGTTTGTGACTGCAGAGCAATTAAACAGAATATATGCTTTCCTTATCTGTTCCACTCAGAATCTTTGAGAGAAGCCAAATGCCAAAAAGGGACAGAGAGCTATGTTCTTCTTCTTGGGTAATGCCATTCTTTTCCACTTACACCAAAACACTGAAACAAGCAAACAAGCCTCAATATCCCCTAAAGGACTATAGATATTTAATGTCTTTTCACTTTTATACTAAAATGTTGCAATGATGTTTTTATTCTCTTCAGGTCAAAAGGTATGCATAAATGAAATAATCTATCACCATGAGCATGGTCTTAGACCCTAGGCAATCTGTCTGTGTGACAGTAGCTCTAGTGTGCTCTTTATGGCATTTTGCAAGTGCTGGCACAATTTTGCAACACAGGAGCAATATTATTAGGCTTCACTAAGCTAATACAAGATATTTGCATTGAAAAGGCCAATTTAGTTCAAAATTGAGTATAGTTACTGTTTTTGCTACTTAGAGCCCAACATCCAGGCAGCTGTCAAGAACTGTCAGGTTGGCATGGATAATACCGAATTAATAGGGGGGTTGAAAACAGGTTTGTGTCTTTTGATCAAGACGTTTATCTCCACTTTCACAAGACTTTATCAGTGATCACATTTCTAGATAAAATATTTTTGACCACAGGACTGAATTATTTTATCTTAGTATCAAGTTATAGATTGACTGCCTCAGAGCTTTGGCTTCAATGTCTGCTTCAGTTGGAAGATTTCATACAAAAAATACTGAGTAAAAAACCCAGAGAGACTCCCCACTATGACTGTTAGTCTCCTCTGGTAGTTTCAAAAACAAACCGATTCTTAGTGTGTTTCTGGGGCATGGGGGTAGAGTACAGTCACAGTGATAGTTTTGTCTTTAATCAGTACATTTCTCTGAAGGTGATATCCACCTGACAAAATCATCTGAGGATTTAACCCACATGATTATAAGTGGGAAATGATTAAATAGCTCATCAGTTCACTTGGCTGACCACACAGGACTTTACCACATAATTCCATTCCTGACATAGCCAACTAATTCCATTTACATTTCAGTGTCATTTTTAAGCAACTGACCAGTTTGCCACTGAGATAGCAAAATTCTCAAACCTGGTGTAGTAAAGTGACAACAGTAAATGGTACATGGAAATGATATGATGCTTTTTTTTAATCCTCTTTCTACATCTTGCCACCTCTACAAAGTATGCAAAGATCAGTGTCATTATTGCAACCAAATATAAGCTACCATAAAGAAACACACCAGCACCCTTAACGAAATTGTCCCCCACATGCTTTCTTTTTTATGTTTCTTTTTATGCTGTCTCCTCTGCCTAGGATATCTCTTGGGGCTGGGAAGACAATAGGAAAACAGAATGGAAACTGTATCAAACCACAGGAAGTTTGTCTTTTAATAATAATAACAATAATAATAATAGTAATAGTAATAATAATAATAGCCATTTACCAATAACCAATAACCAAATGTTGGCCAATTCCAACTTTTAAAAATATATATTGATAGATAATACTTACACAGGTTTGTGGGATACAGTATGATGCTATGGTACATACAGTGCATATTGCTCAAGTCAGGGTACTTAAGTTGCCTTCATCTCAAACATTTATCATTTCTTTGTGATGAGAACATTCAAAAACCTCTATTCTAATTATTTTGGAGTATATGACACAACAGTGTTAGCTTGCAATCATCCTTCTGTAATAAATACCAACACTTACAAGCCAATTTTTTAAGAAGCTCATAAATCTAGATGTTTTTATTTGTAATTTCAAAGCTTACTACTAATTTCTCCTGGGAGGGTCAAAGAAAAGTGATTGATAAGTAGTCTGTAATCTGTGACATAGGCAAATTCTACCTTCCCTTCTTTTAAGAGTCAGGTTAGGATCTGGGTCTCTCAAAGGTTCCTTCTATTGATCTGACTTCTCTAAAGTCCTATTCTATTTCCGGTTCATTTGTACAAGTTGACATGTATTGGTTTCCTTGCAAGATTTCATTATCTTCAACTTGACTATAATGCCCTAGGAGGTAAGAAATATACATAATCTCACAAAATACATCCCAGGGACAGTAGCAGGTCTTTAGGAAGATTACCTATAACACAAATACAACCTGGACTCTCATGAAACTCAACCTTCTTTTGTGAGTTGAACCATCCTTCTCCAAACTTTAAGTAGTATATTTTATAATATAAGCACTGTGTTGGGTGTTAGAAGCCAACACAAACTTTAGTTAAAAGGGGTTTTATGAAGTCAAAGCTAAACTATTGCCCATAGTGGACTGTATTCACTTTCAAAACACAGTTCTACGTCATCATTATCTAACTGAAATATATCAAGAACTATATATGTAAACTTAATTAACAATATTCATACATATATCAGGGTATAAAACTGAATAATTAATATTTGTACATAATACATGCTGAAAAATAAGAGTAATTAACATTTTGATATCCTTAAATTATATATATATATATATATATATATATATATATATATAAAACATTTCTTTTTTAAAATGTATTTTTATTTTGTGAATTTGTCTGTGTATATGTGCATGCTACATGCATGTAGGTGCCTGAGGAGGCTCAAAGAGGGTGTTGGATCCACTGGAGCTAGAGTTATAGGTATGCCACTGAACTTGGGTGCTAGGAAATAAATTCAGGTCCTCTGCAAGAGCAATACAGCTTTTAACTGCTCTGCCATAGTAGTCCTCTGTACCATTTCTTTATGTTAAAAAACTTTAGCCTCCTTTTTTCAATTTCTTTTTCTTTGTCAATTATGCAAAAAGTTGTAAATTACAGTCACCCAAGTGTTCTATAGAACACTGGAATTATTCCTCCTGTCTAACTATATTTTGGTACCATTTATCTAATATCTGACTATTTTCCTGTCTTCTACTCTTCCTACCTTCTGGTGACCATTAGACTATTTTCCTAATTCTACATATGAGCAGGATCATGTGAGATTGTCTTCCTGTATCTGGCAAGTGTTCTAAATACAGTACATATTTTACTCATATATTTGGTTGCTAGTCTAGCTGTTAATCTCTCCAGCTCATGTATTTTATTCTTACAGCAAATCATAATTGAAACTAATAAATGGTATGCATTCAATGCTAACTTGTAGCTTCTGCCTATGATATGAGGCAATACAGCCAGTAAGAGGGCTACTTACCTTACTGCCAAAGTGGGGATTAATAAATGTCACATCTTCCAAAGTCAGTAGGATTCTGTTAGGTCCTTTAATCAACTGGATTTTATTTATACGTCGCCTGAAACAAATATGAAATAAGATGGTCGGGGAGGGGGTGCTGATGCTTGGTTCTAATAGATATATATATCTGTAGGCATGCATTATGAATAAAATATACACATCACATACATGGATCTTTACCATAATATCTACAGCAAAGGAATAAACCAATAAACCTGGTAGTCACAACTTAAAAAGACAAAAACACAAATGGGAAAATATTATCGAAAAGGTATCCAAAAAGAAGCAAGGGTAATGTAGCATCTCAGATAAATAAAATGGTGATCTCATATCAGGAGCACATTCCAAATTCTTCCAAATCATTTGAAGGAGCTCTGCACACTTCTTACTCACACTACAAATTCTAATAATCTTAGGGCCAAAAAGTCATTGATCCTCAGTTTATAAACAAAAACACATTAAGGAAACAAAGCAAAATAATGAAAATTGTGTGAGATTCCCTAGCCTTAGGCAGAGCTGGAACTGGAATCCGTGGTCCCTGGCTGTAGGCCCAGATTTCTGCCCATAAGACCACTTGTCTCGCAAAGTTGCATGCATGTGTTGCCAAAGCAACAGGATGAAAAGTGGAAAAAAATCAGTCAGTTGTTTGCTTTGTCTACATGATTCCAAACAAGTAGGCTGACTGTTTTTTTTTTTTCCTTTTTTACTGAATTAGTCTGTTGCCTGAGCATTACAGACACAGTTTAAACATGACTCTCTCCAAACATGTCCATTAATTTGCAGGCAGTGTAATTTTATACAAATCAATAGAGATATAGGAGTGTATGATGTTCACCTCACACAGCCAGGTAGGCCTACCAGGCAACAGGAAGGAACCTCTCTCTCTCTCTCCCTCCCTCCCTCCCTCTCTCTCCCTCTCTCTCCATCTCTCTCCCTCTCCCTCCCTCCATCTTTTTCTCTTTCTCCCTCCCTCTGTCTCTTTCTCTCCTCTCTCTCTCTTTCTCTTGCACCCTCTCTTTACCCCTCTTCCTCTCCCCCTCTCTTTCTTGGTCTGCTCAAAGGCTACACTCTGACTTTCTTTTTTCCATAATTCAATACTGCAATGTGTTCACTGAAAGAGCCAGGGTGAGAGAAACAACCAGTGAATCATAATGCTTTGCCAAACTGGTCTAAGGAGACTTCTCTAATAATATCATTGTAGCTTTAAGTACCAGCAACCCAGTCAATTGTTCTCGGTGACTTCACTGGTTTGGAAACAAACAATTAATGTGTTTCTAATTGTCTGCCAACAAATATGTCCCTTATCATGGTGGGAGCTGGTACCCAGCAGAGAAAATTAAAAGAGCCCTGTAGTGACTTCTTGGGTAGAGCACATGAATCTTTTGGCAAAGTAAAACATCACTCCCTAACTTATCAGTTTCATATGGTGTAGAAAATTGTCTACACATTAAAGCAGGCACACCTGTGAAAATAATTGTACTTCACAATAAAGTCTAGTTGAAAGCAAATTGGACTCCCAATTTGGGAGGGAGGGATGTAGCACTGATTCTCTCATTAATTAGCCAGGTGCAGGTGACCTTGGATAAATCATTTAACCCCTTCCTGGCTGAGTGTCTCCTGTCTAGCTGAATAACACTCCTTACATTCCCTGCTATAAAGAGTTGTTTTGAAAATCAAATGAGATAATGTATGTGAAAGTGCCCTGAAAAGCAGGAAGCACCAGGGAAGTATCAGGGCTCATTATCATCATTATCATCATTAGTATCACAAAGCTCAGAAGAGCTTTACAGAAAGGCAATTCAATCTGGTTCGGAGGAGTAGGGAGAAAAGAGAAGTTCAAAGAATCCTTTGTTTTGGAGTAGTTAGGTTCTTTGCACGTCTTTCTTTCTGGAAAAAATAACTTAAACAATCAAAACACACCAAAAAGGAAGGCACAGAGAGTCACTCTCCTGCAAGTAATCATCTATTACAGAAACTCATCAGCTGCTTGGCTCTTCTGATTGCAGCAGTGGTGGGCAGAGAGAGGGAGGAAGGCAGAGAAGAGGGCGCATCTTTTATGCTGTTAGCTGAAGAACCAAGCACCAAGTGACTCTGGGAAATGATGCGCCTCTCTCTCATCTCTGAGTTGTCTGTGACCGCTTGAAGTACCAATTGTCTCAAACTCATTTTCCTCTCCAGTCATTTTCTTCTCTAATCATGTCCCTCTCCAATCATGCCCCTCTTCAGTCTTCTTTGCCCTTCAGCTCACGAGCTCCAAACAATCCCCCACCTTCGTGGGTCTGCCTTTTTCTTTTTTCCCTTCTCTTCCCAATGATTAATGGGTTGAGCTCACTCAAACCCCAGAGTACCAATCCATTCTGTTTAAAAAACAAGCAAGAATTATCATTTGATTAGGAATATAAGCAGCTAGCTGACTGTGAGTCCATTTTGCCATGAAATGGTTGAAAGAGCCTGTGACTTCTAAAATTTCCCGGGGGTGGGTATTGTCTGTCATTTATTTTTGCTGAATATCTAAGGATGTTTAATGAATATTAAATTACTTGGCAGTGTGTCACATTCAGACCAGTCTTGAAAACAGGTCATCAAATTAGTGGACCACCTGTTAAGGGATTTGAGGGAGGAAGACAGACTTGATGATAACTATGATGTTGATGAATGAAGAGGATAGTTTTTATTCAAGGAAGAACAGTAGAAATTCAGATTGTAATGTTCTGGACAAGAAACATAGATGTCCAAATGAAGAGCCTGGGTTCTCAACAATTACCAGGAGAAGTCTACAAAGGGCTCCAGTTTTTCCATTAATTGAATGCTTACCTTAAATCACATACTGAGGTAAGTGCTTTATTCACTTTTACTTATTTATTTTTAATTATACATACATGTGTTTATGTATGGGTACCTGCATGAGTGCAGTACCTGCAGAAGCCAGAAGAAGGCATCAGGTTCCCCGGAACTGGAATTACAGGCAGTGATGAGCTATCTGACATGGGTGCTGAGAGCCACTCAGTACTCAATCTTATCCACTAAGCTACTCTACACCTCCTAAAATATTTGTATGTATCCTATGTGTGTGCACGGTAGGGAGAGGAGATGAGCTCACATGTGGCATAATGTGCATTTGTTGGTCAGATGACAATCTGTGGAAATCGATTCTCTTGTTTCACCATTGTGGGTCATAGGACTCAAACTCAAATCTTCAGACTTAGCAATTCCAAACGTATGATTTAGCACCACTATCATAGAGCTTAGAGTCTAGCCAAAGCCTACCTAAAATATTCCAGCTCCATTTGCTACCATACCATTTCATGGAGAAGGCGGGGCGTAGATAAACAATAATAGAAAGGCCTAAAATCCTAGTTCTCTTATTTCAACATCATATTGATCTACTCATAGGCAACATCACCACTGACAATACAGCTGTGAAAGTTTTTCTCGGCATCATGAAAACATTTCAGTCTTAAATGGGGCCAGTAGGGACTGTAAAACACTATGGGAAAGAAAATCAGTGGGTCATGTAATGAGGCAATTGTACCAAACATGACTTCCTGGAAATCAGTATTAACAAGGCTGTTGTGGACTTCTATTTTGTGTATATGAAAAGAACAACAACAACAACAAAAGTACCTTATAAAGTAAGCAAATCCATTGAGAGACAGCAAGGCTATAAGCAAAGCAAAGCATACCATCATGGCCAAGGCAGGGTCAATACCTGCTCAGGGGGAGAGAGAAGAAAAAGAACAGCATTAAAACAGAAAAAGCAGTAAATAAAGCACACCACAGAGTGACTCCTCATGCTTTCTAGTGACTCTAAAATCAAGCCAGATGTACCTAACCTAATTCTATTTTTTCTACAGGATAGTCTGTCTTGTTGACTTTATGGACAAGAAAGCAATTTCACTGTTCTGAAGCAAACCCACTCACCACCCAGACAATAACGAATCACATGAATTAAGGCTGACCAGGATGTTTTCATTAGAGGAAAAAGTCTACAAATGGAAAACTCTGAGTGCATTCATTTATGGAGGATAGCAATAAAGTTCTTGAGAATAGGTGTGGTGGCTTACCTGTGAAGGGTAAGTATTATGTTGTTTAAAATAAAAGCCCTTCTTAATCCATCTGAGTCCACAGACCTCATGAATTACACAATACTTGTCCTTCAAGGGTGAGCTAGGGCCAATTTATGACAATTAGTGTTTTCATGAGCATGTAAGTTGTTCTCTATGAATCTAAATGTTTAAATAGATTACAAATATTTCAAGGGAAAATACTTGATGTGAGTAAAGAGGTAGTCGTATGTGTCATGTTAAAGTAGAATGAGTCAAACCTTAGTCCAAATAGATGCACATGTTTTTGGAAAGATATAGACAGACACTTAAGTCAGAATTATATGGGTACTTCCAAAGGTATGCTCTGGCTGTCAGAGGTTTGATGAAGTTTCCCTCTTTCAAAAGCTAGGAGAGGCCCACTAGTCAATCAAACTGCAGGACGGGTGAGGAACATCAAAATTACTAGGTGTGCTTCCTACCCTCAAGGAGCAGGATATTCGGAGAGTGAGGAGATGCAGCCACTACACGAGCAACACCTAAAAGGTGATTTTGTGCTAAGCTGTAAGGCGGAGAATGTTAATGAAATGGTAGTTCAGTGGAGAGATGGTATAAATATGGGGTACTTGTGGTAGGATCTGACTGACAAGAGTAAGGTACGCAGGTGATCTTTCTGGTAGGGGAAAGCAATCATAGGCCACAGGAAACTAAAGTCAAGGGAGGAAAATGTTTTCCTTTTATTAGAGTAATGTCTTTGGGAAAGATTGAGACCTCTTTTGGAACCAGTGATGGGTTAGATTTTAAACTGTGAATGATTCTTTAAGACTGGAAAGTGCCTCTTGTGGTTCTGATTATTTTGAAGTTAAGAAGATAAAGTGCCAAGATGTTTGTGCAACCTGAAATACAAATGTCTGCTCTTATGAGTGCTTCAATATTAAAATATACCTTGTCTTAAAGAAGCATCCCTATAGCACACACTGAACTAAATTGATGACCAGTGACTTCCCATTCCTTACCTCCTTGGCAGATCTTTCCTGCTGCAAACCAGCATTTTGCATCTGCGCTAGTAGGCCTGCCACCAGGGAAATGAATGGGTGTCCCTCTGAACCTTAGCAGTTCCGTTTCCATGTCTACAGTGTAGGTGCCACGGAGTTCCCATTCTTTCCCGTTGGTGTCCAGGATTACATATTCAGAAATTCCGTTTCCATTTGAATCTGTCCTTATCAGCTGGTTGAATCCATAGAACTGCATGTTTCTGGAATGCTGAGCCAGGCTGGCAGCACTAGCCCGTCCAGTTTCTTTCATAGCATTAGTCATGGCTTGTGCGAGAAAGTAAATTGAATTGTAGATGGTTCCAAACAACGGTGAAACCTAGTTTTAAAAATTACAATTATCTTGAGCCCTACTCACCCTAGAGCAATTTTAGAGTATATTCCAAGCTTCTCTTCATTATTATGTGCCACACGTCTGAATGGAGCAGAGCTCTGAAGAGCGG
>CM052722.1:77160941-77171534 GCA_028551405.1 Uromys caudimaculatus
TTCCAGGGAAATTTACCAGGAAAATTAGTGGTGCGCTGTACATGATAAAATCACTTTCTTGTACTACTAGAGTGGTAGGTATATATATACATATATATATATATACGTATATATATATATATATGTATATATATATACGTATATATATATATGTATGTGTGTGTGTGTATATATATATATATATATATATGACAAGATTGTAAATAATTGGTCACCACAATCCATGCCTGTGTCTCCCTGTCTTTGTCCAAAATGACTAGTTTATTAGATGTATACTCCTCAGAGAAAAGGGCCACTATGATTCAGTTTTAAATGCATATTCACACACTAGACAACTTGAGTTTAAATCAACAAATCCTATATCTAATTGGCTAGCAAAGTTGCAAAACTCTGGGGAGAAACCACCATAAATCAGTAGGTAGGCTACAGAAAATTGCATGAATATGCCTGTTACACAATTGTTCCAAAGGCATTGATATTTGTAGACATGCCTGATATGCTGTTCATTGACCTTGTAACTTGTTTCTGGAATAACCCTTGTATTTTTTTATTATAAAAGATGAAGAGAAAGATCAAACAACCTCCCTGCTCGGCAGCCCCCTACAGTCATGGCCTCATAATTTCCTATAGCATTTCAAATCAAGTATGGAAGTCAAGAAGCTTATGATCATGTTGTTTTTAGCAAGTTTGAGGAAAGGTTTTATATCCTAAGGTCTACAGAGCTAACCTCCTGTGACAAGCTTCATATGTGAGAAAAAACAAAATACAATTAACTGAATTGTGATTGTATTGGAATGCAAGTCGATATACAGAGAGATGCAGTAGCTAACAGGATAATGTCATGTTTTGTTTACATAGAATATGGTGGATCAACCATGGCTACATATTAGCATCATCAAGATACATCACAACCAAACTCATAGTACAAATTAAGATGCTAATTTGGGGATTATGAAAAACCTTGGAGAAATTCTAATATATCTAAAAATTGTAAAAGCAATACACTAAGGAAAGAATGTTTGGGTGAGTCATATATTACCTTACATAAATGATAATACAGAATTATGGTTACTTTAATCTTTTATATCATTTGATTAGGTATCTTTATAGGTAGAAAAAAGGGGGATCCAGAGAAGCTAGGTGATCTTACAAGTTTACTCATTCAAGCATAAAATCAGGACTAGAATACAGGGCTCCTATATCTTGGATACTCTTGATTGGAAGAAACATTGGCTACAGTTCCTTCTGGTTCTGATCTCCTCTAAAAGTTGCTGACTTTTGGCCAGTCAAGAGACTAAAATTCACAAGCAAACATTTTGGAGGACCTATATACAGGTTCTTGTTTAGCTTTCTCTTCTCTTCATATTGGAGTACCCCAAACTCAAGTTTTTAGCTTCCTGTCTATCTACACTCTCTCCTGTGATGACCACTTCTAATTTTATGAATTGAAATAGCATATCTACCCCATAACTCTCAGACTTAAGATTTGGGTTCAGACCTCTCTCCCGTATTCTAGACTCAAATAGTCAATTGCTTATGTCAATAACATTACTTGATGTTATATTTCAACAAACCCGGAAAGGATCTCCACCCCAACCCCCATTCCATATGATATAAGTCTCCCTCCTTTTTCTAAATACCAACTATATACTTCCTTTTTTTTAGACAACTGAGTCTCAGTCTCCTGAATTCTGTTTTAATGAACTCTCCTCACTACCCAACCCCAACACACACTCTTCAGAAACAGATTAAAAATACATCAAAACAGGGTATCAACCTTTAACAAACGACCAACCATACATGGAGGTCACTTAGGAAGTTTTCAATAATCCCTTGTCCTGACTTTTGTGGACAGTGCTTGCCTTTAGGATTCCTGCAAGTGCCCAACTACTTTCTGAGATATTGGTAGGTTATGAGAAAAGGTGAAGGAAAGAAGGCAGAGTACAAAATCAATACTAGTAAAATAAAAACTAGTTTTTAAATATCCACAGGGCAGCAAGCTCCTGACAGCAGAAAAGATCACTGGTGTTCTGTTTTGAAAGGCATAGAGCCTTCTGGGAAAGGGACCATACCTATCTATCTATGACAAAAAATAAAACATTGAAACTCTTAAAAAACACTTCTGCCTCTGAGTTGACACACTGCACTGTGTTTTCTGCTGGCTAGTCTATCCTGCCCTCTGTGTTCTTAGGTAGCCCCTTGGTAGAACTGGTTGACAGCTGCTCCCTATGATTACTGAAACTTGAAGTTTATTATTCAGAATTTTCTCACCTCTTCCATATTTTACAAACAGACATGCATACACAAACATACATACATACACACACACACACACACACACACACACACACACACACACACACACAGAGGGGGGCTGCTCTAAGTGCCCTCATAGCCACAAAGGAATAATGGAGAAGGGGCTTGAAGTTAAAAGAAAAGCTTACCAGCAGTATTCAATTACAAACAAGGAGCTGTCACCCTGATCCATTGTCCATGGGAAAGCTTGGGTCTGTTTTACCCGTTCAGCTCCTTAGCAATGGAAATTTCCCCCTTCACATAAATCCAAAGTCCAAAGCATGCTCTGTTAGTATCAATCACAAAAGTTCTCTAGTTGTATTTGTAGCAAATAATGAGAGTAAGAAGTAGAGGATGAAACAAGGGACATGCTCAGTGGCCCTATCCTGACTTCTCACTATAACAATTAAAAAAAAAAAGTGTGGTGGTTTGGATGAGAATGGTCCCCATAGACTCAAATGTTTAAATAATTGGTCCTGAGTTGGTGGAACTGTTTGGGAAGAATTAGGAGGTATGGCCTTCTTGGAGTAGGTGTGACCTTGTTTGAGAAGGTGGGTTGCCAGGGTTGGGATATGTGTGTGTGTGTGTGTGTGTGTGTGTGTGTGTGTGTGTGTGTGTGTGTGTGAGTGTCTACATTGGGGATCAGAGGTAAGCTACTCTTCGAGGACCATGCCCACCTGCCTACTGCCATGCTCCCTGCCATGATAGTCATAAACTTGCCATCTTAAACTGTAAGCTCCATTAAACATTCTCTTCTATAAGCTCCCTTGCTCACGGTGTTTTGTCACAGGGACAGAAAACTGACTAAGTCAAGAAGCAAGACAGAATGGGCTGGAACACCTGCCAGACAGATGACTTTGTTGACTTCACAGTCCAGAATAGAAAAACCATTAATGATTCATGCTATTGTTTTTGCCTACTATGTAGATCTGAACCTGAATAATTGAATTAAAAATAAATGGTAATTGAAACATGTCACTGGTTTTTGTTTTATGACTTTAGATAACTCTATCCTAAGCTTTTCCGAACCATTAAAAATGAGAATAAGGTCACAGTAAGGAGCAGTGCTATCTGAGTTTTTTCAGCAGTTTATGCTGATATAAAGTGATTGTCATCACTTGGTCCTCAGAAGTACACTCTAAAATCTACTTCTTCTAACAGTCATTGTTTGAATAACAAAAATTACAGCATCACTTTCAAACAAGAAGCTAGGCATATGCAGAGTCTTAAGAACTTTTAAGTTAATTGAATTTCTGTTGTTTAAAATGATAAAATAATTCATGATCAGAATCCTTTGACTTGGTCAAAAGCTGGATGAAAAGACAATGTTTGCTATGACAGTCATGAACACAACACTATAATTTGTATAGAGTAAGGTAGATAGACAGCTGTGGTCACTGGGAAATTTGGGAAATCTCTCTTTACAGACTTTTAAAAGGTCTCCTGGGTTTCTTTCTGAAATATCCAAGTTGCTGTCTCCCCTAGAGCTTAGCATCTCCTGCCAAGCATCCATATTTAGGGGAATGAAAGACAGTAGGTATAAGGAAAATAAGCTCCCCACAACTAGCATCCTAAGAAACCTGGAGCATTCCCTTTGCTTAACCTTATAAGCCACACTTGAGAAAAATATCCAAAATGTGTGTACTAGCAATGTGTGCTTGTAGCCAACAGTACTTCATTTAAAACAAACATTAGAGTATAATTTTTTTTAAAAAAGGAAGAATTCAGGCATCAAAACCTAATTTCAGAAGTCTATTTTGTGCCAAAGTATAAAGGTACATAGTGATAATTCTTGCTCAATCACCCTGAGACCAAATTAGGAAGTTTGTCCGTAGTTTCCCACCCCTACATTTCCCTATTTTGATGTACTGGTCTCTTTTCATGGCTCCTTATAAAGTCTTACTACCTCCTACATCCAAGGAAAAGGATCCAATAAACATGTTCAGATCAAAATATCAGTCACTTAGTTCTGTTACTTTCCTTTAGTAAAGAATTAGCATTAGATACTCGCTATGCATAATAATGCACATTAAGCCTGATGTGTGGTCCTGTGATCAGGCTCTGGTAGCAGTCTTGGGTGGAGTCCCAAGTCTATCACTTGTCTTGACCTTGAGAAAACTGCTGTGAGCTTTAATTTTCTTACTCATAAAATATAAATGTTAGTATGTAATTTGTGGGTTGGCTTAAGGATTCAATGGGATCATTTATACAAACTACTTAGTACAGAGAAAACACTGAATGTACAATACCTGCTATTATTTGCATTTATGAGGAGGAGCTCCCGTAACTGGCAACATTATCCTAGAAATGTGGTGGTTTTGCTCCTTGTTCCAGTCTTAAATCTATGACCAGTTATAATCTCAATGTCCCCAAATGGTAAAACCATTCCTTTTTATTGGGACAAAAACCTATTTATATTTTGCTTCCCATTACAACTTTGCAGAATTCCTGAGTCACAGTAATATTAACAATGGCTACTTAATTAATAATTATGACTAACATTTATTAAGGGGTATTTAGGTATCAGGAAAATTCGTTAATAACTTCATTCATTTGATTCTCACAGTTCTGTGAGAGGGTACCAGTGTTATGTGCAATTTAAAATAAAAAGAAGATACAGAATTTAAGCATACTAAAGGTAGTCTCTTTGAAGCTTTAAACCAATGTGCTATGTTTGAGCTTAATAAATTCTTGTTGAATTAATTACAAAGCTGTGGCAAACAACAAAAAGGAATATCATGTACACCCTTTTGTAACTTCTTTTGTCCCACATTATTTGCCCATAGACTTCCTAATACAGGGAGAAGAGAAACAGAAACATTGGTGTTTCATAATTAGTAATATCAAAGACCTCTGCAAGCCAGAGAACATGTAGGAGAGAAGGCTGCTATAGGAGCAGGAACTGATTTTGCAGCATGGAGGCCAATCAAACTTAGGGATCTTCAGAGGGAAGCATTGGTAAGCAGCAAGCCGCTATGTTTTCTTAGAATACTAGAAAGTAGTATTAGAGTTGTTTGACACTATGCTAGTAAGTTTGAGTCTGAGCATTAATGAGAAAAATCTCTTTAAATATCTGAGTAAGGAACACATAGACATCTCCCTGTCCTGACATACACCGAGAACAGACAGACCCTGGGAAAACAAAGACAAAAAACCAAAAACAACAACAAAAACCAGAAATCCATTACATTGTTTCACAGACGCTCCAGAACCAAAATGGTGGAAACAAAGACACTTGGAATTGAGATGGGGCACACACAAAAAAATAGTGATGAAGTTAAAGTATTCATGAAACTGATAGTGAGAATCTCAGGTTCTTTCACCCAATTTGTGCCTAGATTCTGGCAGAAGACTTCTACGTCTCTTCTCTAAAGACTGTCTTGGACCCAAGGATCAAATCTTAACAGATATTAACCAAAACCAAACAAACAAAATAAAATTGAGCAACAGGGGTTTAGCCAACAGCTCTCTGTAGAAGCCCACTAGGCAACATACCTATTTTCAGATTTGCTGTTTAGAGCTTCATTCTTAACTGCAGGCAGACATTCCCATTGTTAGATATCTAAGCAAAGTGTGTAACAGTAAATAGAATGATCAGAACAAAGAAACATGAAAATGAGGAACTAAGGGAAAAATACAAGTGAGCTTCAAAGAAGCTATGGTATTTTAAAATATAAGAAAGAAATAAGAGCTCTTCATGTCCTTGAGTTCCACATCTACAAGTTCAACCAAATGTCAATCATAAAAAAATACAACACACACACACACATATTTGTATGCATACAAAATTGTAAGCATATATCTGCATGTATATATACTGTAAAAGAATGTGTGTATATTTGGAACCTTTCTTTTCTGTTATTTTCCATATAATATAATATAAGACATGTGTGGCACTTGTATGAGACAACATAAATGATCTAAAGGTGACTCAAAGCATGCGTGAGGGTGAACATAGACTATATACAGATGCTATACTATTTTATGTAAAGAACTTGAGAAAGCATAAACTTTGTTATCTGGAGGAGATTCTGAAACCAATATTCCATAAATATTGAAGGACAAATGTAGTTTGTCCTTGATGAAACAGAACACCACTAAAATAGAACAGATTCTTAGAAATTAAAAATGTTGTAACTACGCATTTTTAAAAAGAATTGGTAAAAGGCTAAGAGCACAAAGTAGAGCAATTCAATAAGATAAACTAAATCAAATATATAGGACATATAAGAGAACAATAAAATAATTAAAAGATCAGTCCAGCATATAGAGAGAGCAAATGAAATGTTTACACAAAAGATACTTGCACCTCCATGTTTATTGCAGCATTATTCAGAATAGGCAGAATAGGAAAGCAACCCAGATTCATCATCTCAGCAGATGAACAGATAAAGAAAAGGAAGTAGAACAGTCATCTGTTGAAGATAAAAATGTTGTCATTTGCAGCGATATGGAAGGCAATGGAGAATCTTATCTTAGGTAAGACGAGGCAGAAATATAAATACCATATGGTCTTACTCATTTAAGACAAATGATAAATCAACTTGTAAGCATACAGAACAGAACAGGGGTCTCTAGAGAAAAGGAAGAATAAAAGGGAGAAAGGAACAGAATTAATTAAGAGGTACTTTCAGGGACTAGGAACTGTATCCAGGGGAGAGAGGGTAGAAGTCTGAATATACCCCGTGAGCACATCATGGACGTACATAGAGAAATCCTAATTTGAATTACATTAATTTTCAAAATATGCATTAAGAATTATAACAAAATAGAACTAAAAACTAATCATTTATCTTATTTATTTGTTTATTTGTTCATCATTATTTTGTGGTTTTGTTTGTTTTATTTGTTTCAGACAGGGTTTCATGTGTCTCAGGCTGATCTCAAACTCCCTATGTAACCACAAATAACTTTGAACTTCTTTTTTTGATACTTTATTTACATTTCCAATGTTTCCCCTTTCCAGGTCTCCTCTTTGGAAACCCCCTATCCCCTCCCCCTCCCCCACCTCTATGAGGGTATTTCACCTCCCACCTACCTGCCCACCCACTCCCTTATTCCCACCTTGACATTCCCCTTTACTGGGGCCTCTAATACCCTCAGGCCCAAGGGCCTCTCCTCCCCCTGATGGCCAACAAGGCCCTCCTCTGCCACATATGTGATCCGAACCATGGGTCCCTCCATGTGTATTCTTTGGTTGGTGGTTCAGCCTCCAGGAGGATGGGGGGGGGGGGTCAGGTCAGTTGACACTGTTGCTCCCTCCATTGGGCTGGGAACTCCCTCAGCTCCTTCAGTCCCTTCTCCAACTCCTCAATCTGGGACGTCACTCTCAGTCCAGCAGTTACTGTAAAGTGAAACTTGGGACAACCCAGATGTCCCTCATCAGAGGAATGGATACAGAAAATGGAGTTTATACAATGGAGTACTACTCAGCTATTAAAAACAATAACTTAATGAAATTTGCAGGCAAATGGATGGAACTTGAAAATATCATCCTGAGTGAGGTAACTCGGTCACAAAAGAACGAACATGGTATGTACTCAATGATAAGCGGATATTAGCCCAAAAGTTCAGAATGCCCAAGTTTCACTTTATAATAACTTTGAACTTCTAATCCTCCTGCTTCTACTTCCTTGAGTGCCGAGATTACTGGAATGCAGCGTTGTAGATTAAGCCCAGGGCTTTCTGCACACTGGATAAGAACTCTACTAACTGAGCTACATCCCTAGTTCCTTGTCATTTATTTAGATAAAATATTCCAAAATCATTAATATATAAAAGATCAATCTAGAACATCTTAGCTCCCTACTTGTCTTCCTAAAGATAACTATGCCAAAATTATTGAAAATAATATCAAATAAATAATAAAACAAAATCACCCAGGAAGAATGGGCTTCTAGACCAAAAGGGTCTATGAAAGGAATAGTATGAGATGTGTTAAAGACTCATACACCATCATGGTTAATAGCATCAGAAACAAAGATAAATAAAGCTGAAGATTTAGTACCATGGTCGAATGATAGCCTAGCAAGTGTGAGGTCCTAAATTCCATCCCCAGTAACCACCTACCCCCACAAAAAATGAGTAAACCTCAAAAGACTGAGAGAAATGATTTTTCACCAATATTGATAGAGCAAAGATGGACTAAAGACTTGCTGGACACTTAAGACTAAGTGTTTACCCAACATGCCTTTTCCAGAGGCTACAGGGAGATGTGCTCGACAAAATAAATGAGGAAACAAATCAAGAAAAATGGGAGTCATGAGAATAATGAAATGTAGTGCATCTAGAACAGAGGAGTGAAAATGGACATATTTTAAGTGTAAGAATGGAGATTTCAGACAAATTGTGTGACACTGTTAAAAAGCATAGGCTTAGATCGGACTAGGAAGGCAAAGGGCCTTAAGAAAATCAAAGTTGAGAAGCAATTTTATGGGCTTTACCATGTATAAAATTGTTTGAGAGGATTTTACTGTCTTATGAGAAAGCATGGAATGACTGAGAAATGCAAATTAAAGTAAGTTTATTTTGAGTACAAGGTAAATTTTGCTGGTATTGTAACATGCTCCACATAAACTTTTGCTTTTGCAACCATCATTGAATGATACTGAAATGGATACCATATTAAGAAATACTATCTACACTCTGTGCTGGGACCAGAGCCTAGCAGAATCATCATCAAAGAGACCAGAGAGAATTCACCCTGCAATTGATGGGAGCAGGTGCAGAGTACCACAGCCAAACTCAGGGAGTCCTGTAGAGGAAGGGGAGGAAGGATTGTGGAGGAGCCAAGGGATCGGGGACACCACAAGAACATAGCCCACAGAATCAACTGAGCAGGACTCACAGGTGCTGGGCAGAGATCAAGCAGCCTGTAGGGGTCTGACCTAGGTCCCCTGCATAAGTATTGTTGCTGAGTAGCTTGGTGTTCTTATAGGAATCCTAATAGTGGGGTTGGGGCTATTTCTGATTCTTTTGCTTGTTTGTGGGACCCTTTTCCTCCTACTGGGTTGCCTTGTCCTGTCTTGATGTGGCAGTATATGCCTGGTCTTATTGGACCTTGTTGTGCTGTGGTTAGTTGATGTCCCTAGGAGATCTACTCTTTTCTGAGGGAAGAAGGAGAGGGGTGGGTCTGGGAGAAGGAGAAAGGCCAGAGGTTGGGGGGGGGGAAGAAACTGCTGTCTGGATGTAATATATGAAAAAAGAATAAAAAATAATAGGAAAAAAACACTGATGGGTGTAGTGGTCAGTAAAAGAACTAAGAAAATCAGGAGTCCACAGCCATTCTCCTTGGCCACATGATAAAATTAAGATATGCCTGGGATTCATCATACTCTGTCTATAAAAAAGAGAAAGGCAAAGAGTAAAACATACTTATATTTAACTAAAAATTGTGGCAACATATTGAGGATTGGAAGAAGGATAAGAGTGTAAAAAAGGCTAGCAGTCCCACTCCACTGTAATAGAAACCAAGAGTGGCCCACACTGAGACATCAAGATAGACTAATACCAGTATGGTGGAATAAAATGGGCATAGGAGACAGCTCTGCAAGCTAAGAGATCATCCTGCTGTTTAGGACAACCTGGGTTTGGTTTCAAGCACACATGTCAGGTAGCCAGTAACTCCAGCCCAGAAGGTCCAACTCCCCCTTCAGAAATTTGTGAGCTCTGTATTCACAAGTTTTACCCACAAGCACACAGACACACACACACACACACACACACACACACACACACACATACACTGAGAGAGAGAGAGAAAGGGAGAAAGAGGGGGGGTATACAAGAATCAAGACCTAAGCTACATGATACTTCTGAAGGGGAAAATGAAATTTTAAGGATAGCTTTTTTGTTGGTGTAAACATTTCAGCATTTCCTGACTTTCAAATCTATGTGCACTCATCTCTTTGATAGTTTATTTGCTTAGTTTTACTCATATATTTTACCTTTTAAATAAAGCCAGAAATAAATTAAGTGCATTTGAAATCTTTGATGTAGATAATGTAGCCTACTTAGAGAAAATACAATTCCATTGAAAGTTATTAGCAAAAGAATTTTAAGGGTGTATCTATTTGATTTAGGTGTATGTGTGTAAGTCTTCATGAGTAAATGTGTGTTGCGTGTATGCAGGAACCCACAGAGGCTGAAAGAATGTGTCATATTCCAAAGGGCCTCTCCTCTCCCTGATGGCCAACAAGGCCATCCTCTGCCACATATGTGGTCTGAACCATGGGTCCCTCGATGTGTATTCTTTGGTTGGTGGTCCAGCCTCCAGGACGACGGGGTGGGGGGGGGGGG
>CM052722.1:77171634-77208572 GCA_028551405.1 Uromys caudimaculatus
CTCGCTCAGGATGATATTTTCAAGTTCCATCCATTTGCCTGCAAATTTCATGAAGTCATTGTTTTTAATAGCTGAGTAGTACTCCATTGTGTACATGTACCACATTTTCTGTATCCCTACTTTTTAATCAATCAAATTATTTTAATTATGAACGATCTCTAATACATTTGCTAACCCAGAACTCATTGTTCACTCGTTTATTTTCTCTATTCCTAGAAGGTAAGTCTCATTCAGTCAGGGATAACAATATGCTGGTAGATTTTTAACAGTGATCCTACAGACGCAACAGAAGCTTCATCTGCAGTGTTTTCAAGTTCTGGTCATGTGAATGCTCTTTCCATACCTAATTTCAAGATACCAAAATGATGTCACTAAACACTGAATTGGTAGCAGATGCAGCAATTTGGCTTTGGTGACTGGCTCAACCATACCACTGAGAGAAATTTTTCCTGTCTTGTTCCCTCTTTCCTCTCTCTGCACTTAATCATAGTGCTTAGCACATGGTGACTCAATAAACAGCACTTTACCTGTTGATTGAAAGAGAATAAACAACAGCACTGAGCCCAGCTGATATCCAGCCACATGCTGCAGCCTGCATGCTTCCCAGAGGTCCACAGTGACCAACGACACAGGTAAGAATTTCACCCAAATACCCAAGTCAGCTGGGACTCCCACATAGCCCAGTTCTCCACCTTCATTCCACCCCACTTCCCCACCCAGGCTAGAGAAGCTGTCCTGGCCAATATCCACCTAAATGATACTGCCTGCAAGCTTCCCAGGAGGTCCACAGTAACCAGGGGCACAGAAGGTCCACAGTAACCAGGGGCACAGGAGGCCTGCTCTGACCAGAGACACAGGAGGCCCACACTAACCAGAGACAACACTGCCTGACTCCAAGAAGACTAACTCAAACTCAGGTCACAGAACTCTACCTGCCTCCAAGGAGGGCGGTTCCAGTCAAAGACACCCAGCTCAGTTAACGACAGAGAACCAGATGGCCAGAGGCAAGTGCAAGATCATAAGCTACAGAACCCAATGCAATTTGGCACCAACAGAACCCAGTTCTCCCACCACAGCAAGCCCTGTTTACCCTAACACTCATGGAAAGCAAGATAATTACCTAAAATCCCATCTCATGATGATGATAGAGGCCTTTAAGGAGGATATAAAGAACTCCCTTAAAGAAATACAGGAATACAGCAAACAGGTATAAACCCTTAAAGAAGAAACAAATAAACTTCTTAAAGAAATACAGGAAAATACAAAAAGCAGGCGAACGCAATTAACAGAAAGGTCCAAGTACTAAAAATGGAAATAAACGATAAAGAAAACACTTAGGAAGCTATTCTGGCTAGTTTTGTGTGTCAACTTGACACAAGTTGGAGTTATCACAGAGAAAGGAGTTTCAGTTGAGAAAATGCCTCCATGAGATCCAGCGGTAAGGCATTTTCTCAATTAGTGATCAAGGGGGGAGGGCCCCTTGTGAGTGGTACCATCTGTGGGCTGGTAGTCTTGAGTTCTATAAGAAAGCAGGCTGAGCAAACCAGGAGAAGCAAGCAAGCCAGTAAGTGACATCCCTCCATGGCCTCTTGATCAGCTCCTGCTCCTTGACCTGCTTGAGTTCCAGTCCTGACTTCCTTTTGTGATGAACAGCAGCATGGAAGTGTAAGTCGAATAAACCCTTTCCTCCCCAACTTGCACCTTGGTCATGATGTTTGTGCAGGAATAGAAACCCTGACTAAGACAGGAGCCAACCCTGGAGATGAACAACTTAGGAAAGAGATCAGGAACTAAAGATACAAGCATCACAAACAGAATATACGAGATAGAAGAGAGAATCTGAAGCATAGAAGGTACCATAGAAAATATTGACACATTGATAAAAGAAAATACAAAGTATGAAAAGCTCCTAACTCAAAATATTCAGGAAATTCAGGACATGATGAAAAGATCAAACCTGAGAATAAGAATGGGAGAGGGTGAAGAATCTCAGCCCAAATGGCCAGAAAACATCTTCAAAGTAGTCTTAGAAGAGAGCCTTCCCTAACCTAAAGAAAGAGATGACCATAAATGTACATGAAGCCTACAGAACACTAAATAGATTGGACCAGAAAAGAAAATCCTCTTGTCACATAATAATCAAAACACTAAACAAAGGAAGAATATTAAAAGCAGTACGGGAAAAAGGCCAAGTAACATATAAAAGCAGACCTATCACAGTTACATGACTTCTCAACAGACTCTAAAAGCCAGAAGATCCTGGACAAATGTCATCCAGAACCTAAAAGAACACAGTAATACCCAGAAAACCTCTCAATCATCATAGATGGAGAAATCAAGATATTCCAGGACAAAACCAAATTTAAACAATACCTTTCTTCTATCTACAGAGGATATTGGAACAAAATATCTAACACAAGGAGGGTAACTACAGACAAACAGACAAAACACACACACACACACACACACACACACACACACACACACACACACAAGAAATTTAACAGTTCACAACAGATCCAAAAGAAGAGAATCATACTCACATAATACCACCACCAGCAACAAAAATAACAGGAACTAACAGTAATCTGCCTTTAATATCTCTCAACATCAATGGACTCAATTCCCCAATAAAAAGGCACAGGCTAACAGGCTGGATAAGTAAGCAAGATCCAGCATTTTGCTGCATACAAGAAACATACCTCAGTGAAAAAAACAGATACTACCTCAGAGTAAGAGGCTGGGAAAAAAGTCTTCCGAGCAAATAGTCTCAAGAAACAAGCTAGAGTTGCCATTCTAATATCCAATAAAATAGACTTTCAACCAAAAGTTATCAAATGAGATGTTGAAGGACACTTCATATTCATCAAAGGAAAAATCCACCAAGAGGAAGGCTCAATCCAGAATATGTATGCCCAAATGCAAGGGCACTCACATTTGTAAAAGAAACTTTATTAAAGCTCAAAACACACATTGAACTTCACACAATCATAGTGGGAGACTTCAACACCCCACTCTCACCAGGAGGCAGGTCATTGAAACAGAAACTAAACACAGACACAGTGAAAATAACAGAAGTTATAAACCAAATGGATTTAACAGATATCTACAGAACATTTCACCCTAAAACAAAAGAAAATACTTTCTCAGCACCTTCTCCAAAATTGACCATATAATTGGACATAAAACAGGCCTCAACAGATACAAGAAGATTGAAATACTCCCATGCATTCTATCAGATCACAATGAGCTAAGGCTAGACTTCACTAACAACAAAAACAACAAAAAGCCCACACACTCATGGATCACAGGAAGGACATGCTCCAGACAGATGAAGGGAGGGCAGGTAGCACTAGAGATAACCAGATGGCAAGAGGCAAATGCAAGAACATAAGCGACAGAAACCAAAGTTACCTGGCATCATTGGAACCCAATTCTCCCACCATAGCAAATTCTGGATACACCATCACACTGGGAAAGCAAGATTCAGATCTAAAATCACTTCTCATAATGATGATAGAGGACTTTTAAAAGGACATAAATAACTCCCTTAAGGAAATACGGGAGAACACAGTAAATAGCTAGAAGCCCTTAAAAAGGAAACACAAAAATCCCTTAAAGAATCACCTCGATGGCCACCAGGGAGAAAGGAGAGGACTTTGGGCCTGAGGGTGCTAGTGGCCCCAGTAAAAGGGAATGTGAAGGTGGGAATATGGGAATGGGTGGGCGGGTAGGTGGGAGGAGGAATTCCCTCACAGAGGCGGGGAGGGGGAGGGGACACGGGGTTTCCAAAGAAAAGGGGAATCATCGGAAATGTAAATAAAGTATCAAAAAAAAAAAAAAGAATTACAAGAAAACACAACCAAACAGGTGAAGGAATTGAATAAAACCATCCACGATCTAAAATTGGAAACAGGAACAATAAAGAAATCACAAAGGGAGACAACCCAGGATAATGAAAACCTAGGAAAGAGATCAGGAGTCATAGATGCAAGCATCACCAACAGAATACAAGAGAGAGAAGAGAGAATCTCAGGTGCAGAAGATACTATAGAAAACATTGACACAACAGTCAAAGAAAATGCAAAATGCAAAACGCTCCTAACACAAAACATCCAGGAAATCCAGGACACAATGAGAGGACTGAACCTCAGGATAATAGATATACAAGAGAGGGAAGATTGCCAACTTAAAGGGACAGTAAGTATCTTCAACAAAATTATAGAAGAAAACTTCCCTAACCTAAAGTAAGAGATGCAAATAAACATACAAGAAGCCTACAGAACTCCAAATAGATTGGACCAGAAAAGAAATTCCTCCTGTCACATTATAGTCAAAACAACAAATGCACAAAACAAAGAAAGAATATTAAAATCAGTAAGGGGGAAAGGTCAAGTAACATATAAAAGCAGACCTATCAGAATTACACCAGACTTCTCACTAAAGACTATAAAAGCTAGAAGATCCTGGATAGATGTCATACAGACCCTAAAAGAACACAAATGCCAGCCCAGGCTACTATACCCAGCAAAACTCTCAATTACCATAGATGGAGAAAACAAGATATTCCATGACAAAACCAAATTTACATAATATCTTTCCACAAATCCAGCCCTACAAAGGATAATATATGGAAATCATCAACACAAGGAAGGAAACTATACCCTAGAAAAGGCAAGAACGCAATCTTCTTTCAAAAAAACCAAAAGAAGACAGCCACACAAACATAAAAATAACATCAAAAATAACAGGAAGCAACAATCACTTTTCCTTAATATCTCTTAACATCAATGGACTCAATTCCCCAATAAAAAGCCATAGACTAACAGACTGTATACATGAACAGGACCCAGCATTTTGCTCCATACAGGAAACGCACCTCAGTTACAAAGACAGACACTACCCCAGAGTAAAAGGTTGGAAAACAATTTTCCAAGCAAATGGTCCCAAGAAACAAGCTGGAGTAGCCATTCTAATATCGAATAAAATCAACTTTCAACCAAAAAGTATCAAAAAAATAAGGAATGACACTTTGTACTGGTCAAATAGAAATATTTAAGGGGTAACTTCAGCAAGTGTTGTAAGTATCTAATGAATCTCAGATGAATTCCTTTGCCTTGGGAAATGCACAGGAATGTTACTCTTTGCTCAGAGTGAAGCTAACAATGTTCTCAAGGGAGAACAGTGGAAGTATTTGAATTTTATGATCACATTAGGGAGGTGAATCCTGTATATTTTAGAAGACTAACATTTATTTTCTCTGAATTTAGTCAGGAGTTGCCAACTTATTTCTAGTTGAGTATGACAGTAGTACGGTTTTCAAAACCTACTGAAAACAAGTAACATTAAATGTGTGATTTATGAGATTAGGTTGTGTGCTATTTTGACTGAAGTCAACTTTCCTTTGTCATTTCAAAGGAGAAAAAATGAATGGCCTATAAAACTGTAAGAGTTGCTCTGTCAGAAATAATTTCCAATTGCATAATGTTTTTAAAAAAACATAATAAAAGCAATATATAGTAAACCAACAGCCAACATTAAATTAAATAGAGAGAAATTAAAATAAATCCCACTAAAATACAGGACAAGGCAAGGTTGCCCAATCTCTCCCTATCTATTTAATATAGTACTTGAAGCTCTACCTAAAGCAATTAGACAACAAAAGGATATCAAGGGAATAGAAATTGGAAAGGAATAAGTCAAATATTACTATTTGCAGATGATATAATAGTATACATAAGCAACCCTCAAAATTACACCAGACAACTCCTACAGCTGATAACTTCAGCAAAGGGGCAGGATATAAAATTAACTCAAACAAATCAGTAACCTTCCTATACTCAAAGGATAAACAGGGTGAGAAATAAATTAGGGAAACCACACCCTTCACAATAGTCACAAACAATATAAAATATCTTGGTTTGACTCTAACCAAACAAGTGAAAGATATGTATGACAAGAACTTCAAGTCTCTGAAGACAGAAATTGAAAAAGACCTCAGAAGATGGAAAGATCTCCCATGCTCATGGATTGGTAGGATTAATATAGTAAAAATGGCCATCCTGCTGAAAGAAATCTACAGATTCAATGCAATCCCAATCTAAATTCCAACACAACTCTTCACAGACATTGAAAGAGCAATCCTCACCTTTATATGGAAAAATAAGAAAACCAGGATAGTCAAAACTATTCTCAACAACATAAGAACTTCTGGGGGAATCACCATCCCTGACCTCAACCTGTACTACAGAGCAATAGTGATAAAAACTGCATGGTATTGTTACACAGACAGACAGGTCGATCACTGGAATAGAATCAAAGACCCAGAAGTAAACCCATACACCTATATACATTTGATCTTTGACAAAGAAGCCAAAATCAGACAGTGTAAAACAGAAAGCATCTTCAATAAATGGTGCTGGTCTAAATGGTGATCTGTATGTAGAATAATGAAAATAGATCCATATTTATCACCTTGCACAAAGCTCAAGTCCAAGTGGATCAAGGACCACCACATAAAACCAGATATACTGAATCTAACAGAAGAGAAAGTGGGAAAGATCCTCGAACTCACTGGCACAGGGGGAAATTTTCCTGAACAGAACACCAATTCCTAGGCTCTAAGATCAAGAATTGATAAATGAAACCTCATGGAACTGAATAGCTTCTGTATGGCAAAAGACACTGACATTAAGACAAAACAGCAACTTACAGATTGGTAAAAAATAAATCTTCACTAACCCTACATCTGACAGATGGTTAATATCCAAAATATATAAAGAACACAAGAAGTTAACCTCCAAAACCCCAAATAACCCAATTAGAAAATGGGGTATAGAGCTAAACAGAGAATTCACAACAGAAGAATCTCCAATGGCTGAGAAGCACCTAAAGAAATGTTCAAAGTCCTTAGTCATCAGAGAAGTGCAAATCAAAATGACCCTGAGATCCCACCTTACACCAATCAGAAAGGCTAAGATCAAAAACTCAGGTGACAGCAGATGCTGGTGAGGATGTGGAGAAAGAGGAACACTCCTCCACTGTTGGTGGGATTGCAAGCTGGTACAACCACTCTGGAAATCAGTTTGGCGGACCCTCAGAAAATCAGAAATAGTTCTACCTGAAGACTCTGCTATACCACTCTTGGGCTTATACTCAAAAGATGCCCCACAATACCATAAGGACACGTGTTCCACCATGTTCATAGCAGTCTTATTTGTAATAGCCAGAAGCTGAAAACAACCCAGATGTCCATTCAAAGAATGGATATAGAAATTTTTCATTTACACACAGGAATACTTTTCAGCTATGAAAACCGATGACATCATGAATTTTACAGGCAAATGAATGGAACTAGAAAATATCATTCTGAGTGAGGTAACTCAGACCCAAAAGGATATGCATGGTATGTACTCATTGATAAGTGGATATTAGCCAAAAATACAGAATACAGAGAGTACAGCCCACAGACCTTAAGAAAAGTAACAAGTAGAAATGCCCAAGTGAGGAGGCTTCAATTTCACTTAGAAAGGGGAAGAAAATAATCACAGGAGGCAGAGGGAGGGAGGGATCTGAGAGTCAGAAGATGGGGAGGGGAAAAGGGGAACAAGATCAGATATGGGGGGGGGACAGGAGAGAAGCCCAGAGGGCCAAGAAAATGAATGGAAATAAACTACCTTGGGGAGTGGAAGGTAGGGGCACCCTCTAAAAAGTACTAGAGACCAGGGAGATGAGACACTCTCAGGATTCATTGGGGGTGACCTTAGCCAAAATGCCCAACATTGGGAGAAGGGAACGTGAAGAGTCCACCTCCAGTAGAAAGATAGGGCCTCAAGTGGAGGGACAGGGTTACTAACCCACAGTCAAAATTTCTGACCCAGAACTGTTTCTGTCTAAAACAACTGCAGGGACAAAAATAGAAAAGAGACTGAAGGAAAGGCTGTTCAATGACCGGCTCAACTTGTAATCCATCTTATGGGGGAACACCAAGGTCTGACACTATTCCTGATGCTATGGTGTGCTTATAGATGGGAGCCTAGCATAGCTGTCCTCTGAGAGCCCCTACCAGCAGCTGACTGAGACAGAAGTAGATACCCAACCATTGGACTGTAGTCGAGGATCCCTATAGTTGAATTAGAGGATGGATTGAAGAAGCTTAAATGGAGAGCAACCTCATAGGAAGACCAATGGTCTTAACTAACCCAGCTCCCAGAGACTGAGCCACCAACCAGGAGCATACAGGCCCAGTCTGAGGCCCCAGGCACAAATGTAGCAGAGGTCTGCCTGGTTTGACCTCAGTGGGAGAAGATGTGCTTAATCCTGGAGAGATTTGAGGCCCCAGGGAAGCAGGAGGCCTGGTGGGGGGGAGCACCCTTTTGGAGGCAAGGGGGAGGAGGAATGGGATGAGGAACTGTGGGAGGGGGGATCCTTATGGGGAGGAGGAATGGGATGAGGAACTGTGGGAGGGAGAACCAAGGGGGGCAACGACTAGAATGTAAATAAAAAAATTTAAAAAACATAACCACAGAACCAACATTGAATGAATGCAATTATTTAATTTGAAAAAAAAAATCACTTAAAACTCCCAAAGCCAAATAATGTCTAAGGCTAGAAATTTTGAAAGATCTGCCAGAAAATCAGAAAACCTTGAGAGAATGAGAAGCTGCATAAATTCATTGTTCTTTGTGACTAAAAAGGTTTCATTGTGTAACTATACCACAATTTCTTTATGCATTCATCTGTTGATGGACACCTGATATATAAAATCATGTATTTACAGATTTCATGAGAGTAGAAGTGAAATTGTCTAGGGGTGGGGATGGGACAAATCAATGAATGGGAGGGGTAAGAAGGAACAAGATAGAGGACTGCTCAAAGCAATTATACACTTGCATGTAAAGAACCTTATGCAACCTGATCAGACAAAAGTTTTACATTAAATGTTTAAAAAGTAAAAGCTTTTCAAATTTGAAACAAAGAAAATATCAATAGCTGAGGTCAGACTGTAAGTTGGTACTGGGTCACCATCAATCAACAATATCATGCTAGTCTCAAAGGGGAAAAATAGAAAAGAAGATAAGAGTGAGCTAAGCATTCAGCTATTCAGTTTATACATGCTACTTTGCTTAATCATCACAAGAATCCCAGGAGATAGGCCTCCCCATTTTACAGATGGGGAAACTGAGAGTCATCAACTCCAAGCAACTTTCCCAAGATAGTAAGGATGAGATCTGGCTTTGATGTTTTTATTTTTGCTTGCTTTTAACTGACCTATTAATACACAAATTTATATATGCATATGGGACACCATGTGATTGTTTTATACATATTTACCTCTATAATGTCTTAATCATTGTAACATTTATCACATAACTAACACAAATAAGATGTCATTCAATAATGAAAATATTTTTTAAAAATCTTTTCGGCTACCTTTTGAAAAATATGCTACAATATCTTATCTATAGTCACCCTATTGTGCAACTTCTTACTTCTATCTAGCTGTAACTAAGTCTTCATTGATCAACCTTCCCCAGAGAGCTGGGATTTAGACCCCAGTTTGCTTAGCTTCTCATTATATTCTCTTCCTGCTATACCAGCTGCCTTCAAAAATACCTTTTTAAAAGGGTTATTTTTTAAATGGGAGTTTTGCTTATGAGAGACGTGAGGCTAATTATCTAACCTCTATCATTCTTTACATTCTTTAGTTATACAGTTTAGCCTAGGTACCTGAAAAGTGGGACTAGAAATGCATCCACGAAGCCTTTTTTAAAAAATAAGCTCTGTATTCTTTGTTGTAGCTCTCTATTTCCTTGTCTAAAGCAGAATGCAGGCTGCCTAGCAACCAAGCTAATGGTGTCTCTTTTTTTTTGCCTTAATTATCTTATGTTTTGTACAAGCTCAAAGGGATTGAATCAAATATCTAGAGTGCAAGGTCTGAGTTTTCATATCAATATATGTGTTCATACATATGCATAGCACGCACACACACACACACACACACACACACACACACACACCTCTTCTTCCCTCCGTTCAATAATCATAGGAAAAAAGATGAGTTTTCAGACTATATTTATATGATGCTGTATCATTGGCACAAAAGGCACAAAAATTAACAACCTGATCATTTGTGAATAACTGTAACACAAAATGTCTGTTCTGACCAACAATTCTTATTAATCTGAGAGAGTCCTGTAATTCCTGACTATACTGAACAGTTGTTTTCAGGTGTGTGTGTGTGTGTGTGTGTGTGTGTGTGTGTGTGTGTGTGTGTGTGTGTGTGTGCGCGCACGTGTGTCCCCTAAATGAGATTTCTAATAGACATATCAGCAGTGATGATGCAGAGCAAATCCAGTACTATCAGTATTTTTTTGAGCCAGTTTTGTTAAAAGAAAAACAGTTTGAGAAATATTTGCTATCAAGTCAGGAAATCATATGCAATCCTAAATTTGATCTGAATCACTTATTCATAGAAAAATAACCAACTAGACAAATAAAAACTGGAATGAAGGAAGGCATGCCATTGAAGAATGTGATAATTAGGCACAATCTCCCTTCTTCTTTGCTAGCTGAATTTCAGCTTCATACTGTGCTGGCAACTATAGACTAAATCACAGTAGTCTCATTCCTCTCTCCAGATTATTGATCCAGGCATTGGCAAGAGACACAATTGCAACAAAGAAGGTATGGGGGAAAGTCTAGATGGATATTTTCCGAATCTTGAACAGAGATATAAGAAAGAACATTCCTGTTTTGCATTTCTGAATATCCATACCTGTGTACAGTGTCCGGAAATGTGGCAGTCATTTGGAGAGCCAGTTCATGAGTGAAAAAAACCAAGCATGACATGACTTGAAAAGTGTAAAAGTGAAAACAAGCTGGTCCATGAGTGACATTACAGATTTGCTGGAGTGACCACCACCAGAGCTATCTGTTTTACATTTTGCAAAAATAATTATTATTTAGTACAATGTATGTGGGGCCCTCTGTAATTTATAGTAAGAATCAATAAAACTAATATTAGCAAATTCTCACACTTTGAAAATATATCCACATGCCATTCTAGCTACTTTTGAAAATGCTTACTGGTCTACATATAACTTCTCATCTACAGAAACTACCATATGAGCTGGTTATGGGTACACACAGGCAGAAAGGAGGGTAGGAAGGAAGGAAGAGACACAGGGAATGAGAAATAGTGGGAAGAAGGGAAGAATGACAGAAAGGAGAGAGGGAGGAGGGGGACAGCCAGCTTACATGTGTATTTCTCTAATGTAAAAGCTTCTCTGCATTCCTGTTTTCCCTTCATTCTTCTTTATTTCTGTCTTTGCTCTCCACCCAGTTCTCTGCTTTCTTCCCCTTCCACTCCTTTTCATTTTTCCAGTCTTTAAGTGACATGAACCTACACACACACACACACACACACACACACACACACTCCTAAATATATCCTGCTCAGTTTGTATAATGTTGTTTGTATGTATGTTTACAGGGAGGGCCATTTGGCCCTAGACAATGGATTGGTGGACTTACTGGGGAAGAGCATCTCTCCTGCTTCCAGGTTTCCTCAGTTGCCTACAGTTATAGCCCACTGTCTTGTATTGTTGGTGAATTGGTTCCAAACTTGGGTCACAAGAAAGACCTCTGTTTTTTAGCTCCCCTTGAACAGCCCCAGCATATGCTAAAATATGCTTTTCTTTCCTTCTTTCTAGTTACCAGAGAGAAGAGAAAGCCTGCAGAATTGGGGAAAATGTTGGCAGCTATTCATCTGACAGGGAATTAATTCTCAGAATTTGGTAAAGGAAAAAAAGCCATTTGTTTTCCCATATTTTTTATGTTCTCAGCTTATGAAACTACTTGTGTGTATGCACTTACTTGGTGTGAGTCAAGCTTCTCAGGAATTTCTCCACTGGCTGATGCTTCTGTATAGGCTTCATAGAAGTTCTTTTCGTGGGACTCCACTGTGATAGTCAACACAGCATCGTAGGCTTCCCGGAGCTTTTGATTGTTCCTCAGGACCTGGTAGGGGCTGTGCTTATAAGGTAAACTGTAGAGCAGTACATCATAGGGGACAAAGACGTACGTTCCATCTGTCATTTTCAGATCATGAGCCAATTCCAAGAAGTGTGTCTGAGTCTCTCCCCCAATCAAGGCTGAGTGCATACACATGATGATTACTGAAACGGGGATGGGGGTTATGGTAGTAAAACATAGAATCAGAAATCAAACAGGAGAAGAAAGAAATGTGTTCTAACCAATCATTTAGAAATTATTTCTTCCCTATTCCCACAGGATGGGCAAGATACTGAAGTCCTAAGTTCAGTCTGAGTTATATGTTGGAACTCTCTAAGTTGTGTATACAGGCAAGAAAGACATGTCTACAGGCTGCAGAGCCTAATCCTAAACAGAAGTAATAGTATAAGTTGGGGAGAGCAAACACAGAGGCCTTGAAATTGAAAGGTCTATTAAGTTTATACCCTGATAGCACTAGGTATTAGCTGTGTACCTCTGAGTGAATGACTTGTCCTCACTGTGCCTCCGGATGTCAATAATTCATGAAGAGGTAGTGATAATTCAAGGAGAAAATTCATAAGATGGGTCTAGTACCCAGCACTAGATGGATAGTATATGAAGGATAGATTAGGACAGAGGCCCATAGCCACTATTGCTTTCGTGCTATCCACTCACTCCAAATGTGCTCTCCAGCATATTTTCACTAATGTTCCCAGCTCTTACCAAAGCCATTAGAGACAATGAATAGCACTAACACATACTCATCTATAAATGCCACTAAAATTGTGGATGATATGTTCAACTTTTTCAATCTTACTTCCCTATAATTGGAATTACTTTGCACTCAATTTAATTCTTCCTAGACTTGTGAACCTATGTTGTTTGGCAAGGCTATGCTAGAATAGACTGGATTAGAGCGGGCCACGGTTGAAGAATGGCAGCTAGATCATGAGACTGAAAGTCTTATATCCAATTTTGTCCTTGGCATGCTAAATGAGTTTAGTTTAAGCCCACTTGTGCTTCAGTGCCCACATCTTTAAAATGCAGATTCCAATGCATTTCACAGGTACATTGAGTAGTTTAATTAGATAATGACTGGCAAGCATTCTGAGCTCCTTGAAGAAAAGCAAAAGTCCTATCACCACTGGTAAATATTAATTATACATGCTTCTATGGAACCTTTAATCTCAGGAACTAAGTGTGCTTAACAACATTCAATGCGTCCTCTTTGGCATTACTGTATTGCTTCATATGTTTTCAAAAGCTTTCTTTACATTTTTTTAAATACTCCTGCAAAGTTTTGCTTTGGAACTAGAGCTAGCACCTCTCAATTTTTAATTCACCCCGTAACTTATAAGATGGATTTTAAAGACACATGCACAATACATGTACAACCCAGCCAAATTTGAGTTCTTAAATGACCATTAGTTCCTACAAAACAAGTACCTTAAGAGGATCTACACATATTTGAATTCTCAGACCTTCCTCTGAGTTCTCTAAAGATATATCTTTGGAGCTATGTCTTGAGTCACACAAAGAATTCTGCTTCAGTTGTTGATAATCACACATTGTAGACATAGGGAAAATGTAGTACCAGAGAGGTTTGGCAATGCAAAAGTTGGGCTTGGGAAGAGAAATTAAAACTAGCATCACCCTATCTGTTTGCCTATACCATCAAACATGAATTCATTTGACCCAATGAGTCAAGTCACAGGTCTGCTGGGTGGGTGGAGAGCATATGGACTAAACCACGTGCTTTAGTTAGTTGTCTAGTTCCTCAGTATTCTTGGCACGAAAGTCAGTTGGCATTTCTCCTGCAAAGGTAGTGGTAAACTGACTTGATCGAGGTTACCAAACACAGCTCCATTTAATTTCCTTAAGGGATGTTGAAATTAGTGTGTGGAAAACATCAAATAGAACAAAGTACTTTGTGTTTGTTGAGATACAAATATTTCAGTGCATGCAGAGGGAACTCTTATGGTGTGCCATCCAGACACACACTTCAGGACTGACGCGCATTCCCCCTAGCTGCTGAGAATGTTAGCATGTGAGAGCTAATGGCTCACCAATAATTAACCTCAACTGAAGAGAGCCACCTTTCACAAGGTCACATGCCTTTAGCAGTGAACTGAAGCTGGCTGGGGTGGGCTTACACTGAATCTATGGTTACATTTTCAGGACATCTGTACGCCAGTAAACAACATGTTATTAGCTTGAAATTGGCCATGGTGATGGTGATTTATTCTATGGAAATCAGCAAACGACAAATCAGGGCTTTCTCACTCCCGGGAAGGTGCTTGCTAAAACAATTATTAGCACACTGCACTCTTTCTTTGGGTCAGCCTACACAATAAGCAGTCTGCACACAGCAGTAGAAAGCTGCAGACTATCTCAATTCTAGTTGTCCCAGCTCCAGAGTACCCCTTATGGATTGGACAAGGTCTTTTTTGTTCTGTTCTTTCTGCCTAATTCTCTGGCTTTCTCTCCCTCATGAGTGTTATACTTGAAAACAATCACCAATAAAATTCTGGCACTCAAAGTTACATCTAGAACCAGTTTGAAGTTACAACTATACCCTCAACTGGCTTCTACTACCATGATATCCACAGTATTTCTTGCTTTAATTTGTGTATGACAGCATCGTCTATGAAACTGTAGACTTCTTAGGATCAGAGACTTTGTCCTATTTATCTTTTATCCTGATACACATGAACACACACACACTAAACATTGTTTAGATGGGTGTCTGCATGCTAGCAAATTCCTAGGAAGAAAGAATCTGCATTCATTCATTTTTTAAATGTTCCATGGGGTGTATAAGAGACATGGGCACATTTGTATGAGTAGGAAAGCAGAACAATTGGAAGCTATACTCTTCCGTGAGAGATGCTAGCAAGCTTATATGTAATGTGGAATGCCCTTATCTTACCCCTCAATCTGAATCTCTATTTTATTAAAAATGGCCCAAATTTCCAAAACTAGAAAGGCAAGTTAAAAGTATCCAGCCCAAGCTTTCCCTCTCAGTTTTAGATTTAAAAAAAAAATGGAAACATTGAAATTGAATGATCTCTGGCCTCTATTTTTGCAAGACAAGAACTTGTCATTGGACACAACTAAAGTAGAAAGCATAAATACTGAATTCAAACGACAGCATCTTAATTTAATAGATTGAGTGCTTCATGCACAGGGATTTATGAATGCATCTGTTCTACAAGATGGTTTTTACTAAATAGCTTTTATTATCTCAAAATTACATTCATTAAAATGGGATTTGACCTCTAAGTTGTTGTCAGGAAAGGATTAGTATACAGAAAACTTAAATCCTAGACAAGGTTTAGGTCAACAGGTGGCCACCAAATAATATTAATTTGTAAGTTTCCATCTTGATTGTTAACAGTCAAGACATTTTATAGCCAAAACAAGGACCAGAAAATACATCCTCTGGAGATCATATTTTACAAGGATGAATCAAGCACTTTCTCTGAGCACTCCACTTGAGCTGCCTAGCAGTCATGTCTTCAGACTATGGGGGTCCCCATGATAAGCTCTGTAGGATCCTCTCTCACCTTCAGTATTACTAGAAAGGAATGTCATGAATGAAAGAAAGCCTGGATCTTCTACTCTTCTTTTTCTCTTCCTATATTGAAATTCTCTACCTACTATTTCCTTGAGATGGGTGATTTATATTCTTCAAAGGACAAAACTTGTCAGACACTGTTCTTCATTCCTGTGATCCCAGCACTAGTAAGAAGTGGACAGGATGACCATGATGAAGTATTACAGTGCACAGCCAGCCTGGACTATAACAAGTTCAAGGTTAGCCCAACACACAGGAATACATTGTCTTAAAAAACCAAAAAAAAAAAAAAAAAAAAAAAAAACCCTCGTTATTTTGTCCTCCACCTGCAGTTTTGACTTTTTTGTGCCATTTTCTTCTACTGACATTCATCTTAGCTTATTTTAGTTGAATGATTTGTTAAGACTGACTAAAGAGAGGGCAGACTGTAGGAGGAAAGAGATATAGATGACATAGAGTGTTCATAAATGCAGGGAGTCTTCTTGCCAGTTATATTTATGTACATTTACATTTATCTATAGCAGATTTTATGTCAAAATCCCTACCAGGACTAATACCATTCACCACAATATTACCAATATCACTATTATTAGTGTTGGAAACAGGGCGTAACCCTTGCACATGTAGGGACACTAAAAATCATTTCATCAGTAGGCCTTTGAATTAAAATAGAAAATCAGAAGTGCTGGATTATATATGACCCAGAGAAGACAGACTCTCCAGTGTGTGTGTTTTAAGAGCATATCTCAAGCAGAGAGGAAGCAGCAAAGGCTTTCCATAGGTCAGTTATCAAGGTATCTTCACTCTGTGGCCCAGCAGGATGAGCAACACTTAGGAACTTACTAGAAATGCATATTCTGGACCTCACCCCAGCTTTCTCTGAATCAGACACTTAGAAGAAGAAACTTAGCAAAGTGTTTGAAGAAGCCCTCCAGGCAATTCTGGTACTCACTTAGATTTGAGAGCCACTACATCAGATAAACCTGGAGGCCCATCTCTTAGCTCTCCCATTCACTAGCTGTATGATGTCAGGCAAGTTATTTAACCTCACTGCCTCAGAGGTCTTACCCATAAAACTGGGAAACAGTAATTGGTCTTATTTTATAGGGACATTGAAAGAACTGAATGAAAAGTCCTTTCCAAATGCTTAGGATATAATAAACTCTCAATAAATATTAGGTATTATCAGTTATTCTTTCATGTGGAGGAATGTACTCGACGGAAAGAAGCCAGTCAGGCCCTGGCTATAAAGAAAGAAAACTGTATCTAATTTGGGGAGAACAAGAGAACAGCATTTTGACTGACACAATAAAGCAATTCCAATTTGGAAGGATTTAAAGAAAACTCCAATTGGTGGTCAACCAGGTAAGCTCAAGTTGAAAGGATTTCAAAATAAGACAGAAGGAATTGAAATGGTCATTTGAAAAGACCTCTGAAGAGCTAGAGGTAAGGCCTCCTGCAGGCCTTTGTAGGAATGGAAAAAGGAACCCCTCCTGGGTGGACGCAGTCCTTCAGGTGCTTTGCCTTGGGGGAGTGAATGCTCCATTGTATCAAGGGACAAAAACCTCCAGCAGTGCTCATGGGTGGAGGAGCAGAGAGGAGATGGATTTGTGGCCCCCTTATCCACTCAGTTAGGTTCCCAGGCACCGGGCAAAACCCACATAATCCTACACAGGACTTCTGACTGCAAATTGAGGTCTTTGTCTTTGATCAATACCTCCACTTGACTTTGTTGGAAATAAAGATAATTGGCAATCACTTCCAAGATTTAAAAGAAATGGGTCGCTAACCTTGGGAAGGCTGAATCCCCCTACTCCGAGGCTGCATTGCCCCTATTATTCGATACTAATAATGCTTACACCTACCTATCTACTTGCTCTTGTGAGCCTCACAGATATTGTAAACTTTGAAAATGAAAACAACTATCTCTTGGGAAATACTGGCAAATGAGTTGGTCAATGTGTACATACCTTGTAAACTGTAGAGTACTGCTTAAATGTAAGATAGAATGAATTATGGTTGCTTTTATTGCCTCTGTGACCCAATATCTAATGAAGCCTCTATTGTTTTCCCTTCCAAAAGCATCTAGCTTTATTATTATTACACTATTGTTTAATTAACCATTGCCTTTGTACTGTGCAAACATGACTCAAATTTGTTTCTCAGAAAGACACTCCCTCTAACTCCAGTGAAGGGCCAATAATATGGCTTAACTGAAAACATTAGTTTATAAGAAACAGAAGTAGCATATGGAGCAGCGCCTGCTCTTCTTTTCCTCCTGTCCCTATTGCCCCCAGGTCCCACCACCTGCTGCCACTGTCATACAGGAATGTCATCACTGTTACTGTGAAACAACCTTACAACTATTACCAGATCTCTTCAAAGGAATAGGTCCCTTCTCACTGTATTCAGATCTACAAAGTATTCTCCTATGAAAAACTCCTTATTATTGAGTTCCTTTATCATCCTACGAAGAACCTGGGGAGCTCTTGGTTTCACGACATAACAAGACCTCTTTACATTGACCCAAAGGTCTATCTTCTCGAACTCACACTTCTCTTTTCCAACTCCTACTGCCATATCTCACCTACTGGTTGGCACAGACTAAAATCTGAACACTTAATTATACCAGTTGCAGGAACCCCATATTCCTTTGCTCACTCTACACAGAAATAACATGACATCACCTTCAGTCTCACAACCCAGTTTCTCTGTTTCCATACCTCATCACATTGTGACTCATTTGAGTTTACTTATAGAGAGATAGTGCTCCTGGAGCATAGAGACTTATCGTCACCACCAACACTGTCTCTTTCAGAGTCCCCCTCCTTGGGGGTTGGAGAAATGGCTCAGAGGTTAAGAGTACTGACTGCTCTTCCAGAGGTCCTGAGTTCAATTCCCAGCAACCACATGGTGGCTCACAGCCATCTGTAATGGGATCCGATGCCCTCTTCTGGTGTGTCTGAAGACAGAGTCCCCCTCCTCCACCTGCTACCACCATCCTTATACAGGGGCTTCCATTACTCCTTAAACAGTCTCTGTTGGGTTCCCCCCTCAGTCTCAACGTTCTCATCCCTTTAGTGCGCTCACGCATATCATCATCAAAAAATACATTCTGACCAAAGAAAGTCTTATTAAGGAAAAGATGACTGGTTGCTTCAAATGAGGAACACTTATTTGCATTCTGAAGAGCTTAAAGGCAGAAGCTCTTAACTCTGTGCTTTAAAAGTACCTGAGAAGTCATTTAAAAGACCCTGCTTGCTCGGGGCCCCTCCACAGGCCAATTCAGGTCTCTATAGGTAGCTTCAGTCATTTTTGAGAAGCTGCCCAGATAATTGTAGTGGTCAGCTAAAACAAGAATGGTGAGAAGACAAAGCTAGGCTTCAAATATAGGAAAATAAATGCATGGTTGCTGCCTCTCTATCTTAAAGGAATTGGTGGTCCTAATTCCTCCCTCTCTGATGACAAAAGAGGCCCAGGGCCTGTATTTTATTTAGCATTTCGTGATAGGGACCAAAATATCAGCTCAAAGTATAGTATTTAGAATGAGTGGGATCTGAAACTTACAAGAAACACAGGTCTCCATGAATCTCTAACATGGAAATGATTTTTTATATTAAAAAAAATTCTGTGCTCAACAGGTGCTAAGTTCTGTTATGAAATAATCAGAGCCATGCTAATTGCCTAAGACTGAAGTTCTTACAGAATGGCGCTTACAGACTATAGGACTACTGTAGCTCCTGCAACTTAAACCTCTGGCTTTCATCTTCCCGCAAGGCTCATAATTACGGTGCAATAGGGAGACACTTGAAATTCAAAATGGATTCTGGTTATAAACCAAGCCTAAGATGAACCAGTTTCTAGCAAGACTGTTGTTATGTTAAAGAAATGACTGGGACCAGGACTAATCCTTGAAGCCATCAGGTTGACAAGTAGGTTCTGAGCTACAGGTCCTACGGTGATGAAGCAGCATGAGCGTCATTCCCATAGATCACTGCCACTTCCAGAGGAAGGTAAAGAGGGAATTTATTTTGAAAAGTCAAATAGAAAGAATAGAAAAGAAAATAATCAAAACCAAGTGTCAAAAATGTAAGAAAAAAATCGGATTCTAGAGAACTAGGAAAGTTCCCTCCTCAAATTAACTCAACTCCTGTTGGTAATTGAAGCTTCAGTGAGTCAAGTCCCCTGTGGCACACTTTGCCTGCCTACTGCCTCTGTGAGAATCATTTCCAGGCATACAGCTTCCCTTGAAATAAGAGACATGTTAACACAAAGCATGCTTTGCTATGCTTATATTCGCCACCTAAGCGCCTCCATACCAATGAGCTACATGCTGCCTAGAGAAATATCTGCTTTATTAGGAAGGGGAGAGAAGGACCTATGTGATGACAAAAATGGTACTGGGCACCCATGAAGGAGCCACTCAGAAGGGAGTCCAAAGTACATCTCCACGATTAAAAACAAAAAACATAAAACAACAAAACAAAGACGAGACAAAACCGTCAGAGGACATTGCTGTGGTTAGTCTGAAACTGCTGTGGTCCTCAGGACAAAGACAGGGTGTGCCTACAGGACTCTTGATGCCATTCTTCTACACCAGGTGCTGCGATCAAGTGCTGGCACACAAGGGCATTTGACCATAGAGTTCTTGAAATCTCTATGAAGTCCCTAAGATTGGCTCTGTTGAAGCTACATTCTTGGGCTCTGATTATGGATGAAAAGAGGCATGTGCATAAACAATGAGGGAATAGCCGGGCAGTGGTGGCGCACACCTTTAATCCCAGCACTTGGGAGGCAGAGACAGGCGGATTTCTGAGTTCGAGGCCAGCCTGGTCTACAGAATGAGTTCCAGGACAACCAGGGCTACACAGAGAAACCCTGTCTCAAATAAAAACAAAAAAACAAAAAACAAAAACAAAAAAACAAGAATGAGGGAATAACATGTTAGCCTAGGGTATGGAGGTAGAAAACCTTTTAGAAATTATCATGCTTTTCACCAAAACCACATTTAAACCTTAGTCAGGAGCAAGCACTCACTGCGAATTCTGTCTGCCTGGCGAATCTGCTGGAGAGCTTTCTGAATGCTTTGGCTATCTTGTCCTGAGGTCAGGACGACCCCTACAGGTAGGCCGTGGCTCCGAAGAGCACTTGAGACTCGATTGGCTGTGTGCATCCAAATGTCTTCATCTGAGGAAATGACCCCAGCATGAGCCCACTGGAAATACTTCATGACGGTTACAAGCACTCTGATAGGAGAAGGGAGTGTCCGAGAGAAGGTCGGGTAGCTATGTTTGTTATCTAATTCATGATTCACACAGGCCCAAGAGAAAATCCCTTTGTCCCAGCTGTTTCCCAGGAGTGAGGCTGCCTCACAGTAGCCAGGGTTGGCAGGCCCAACAAATCCTGAAGCCATCTGCTGGTGGGATATGAAACTGGCGAGGGCCTTTGAAGTCTGGCAGTCTTCATTAAGAATCACATATTCGAAGGAATAACTCCTGTCAAATGACACGTCCCGGCTGATTCGTTCAATTGCTAAAGCAGCAGCAACCTCAGGCAGGGCCTTGGAGAAGAATGGGTCACATGTCCAGGGGCCTATGACCCCTATCTTGTAGGGGAGTGCTTGCCCCCACCGCATGAGAGGCAATAGGGCCAGGAAGCACAAGCATCTCAGGAACTTAGAGGAAGCAAGGCCATGCTGTCCTGACAGTCTGCTGGAAATGGCAAACCAGGACAGAAGGCAAGAAAAAGGCCAGGGTCCGAGGAACATAGCCTTGCTGCCTTCCAGCAAGCTAGTGATGAGATCCTGGAGGATTACTCTGCCCTCTGGAGATGAACAGTGGTGTTTTCGAATGCCTGTCAAGCAGAGGGAAATATATGTTACACTATTCTGAAGTTTCTAGGGGAAAAAATCGCTTTTGAAACAATGCAGTCTCCCTAAGTAAAACTTTCCGTTCCCCACCCCAACCAAAACGTTTCCACATCTGGTCCTCCTTACCCCACAGTAGATGGCATCGTCTCCATCCACTGTTCATTCACTTGCTTCAGTCAAAAACTGTAGAATTATGGAGGCTCCTCGTTTGCTACCCCTCCACATTCGTTCCATCACCAAGTCCAGTGGATTCAACATTAGTAAGAACTGTCCATTTCACAGTTGTGTAACAATTACAATGGGTAATATATGGGAACAGTCTGAATGATCATCAGAATTATATTTGGTGTACTATTATAGACACGTTGGTTTACAAGATGTCCATTTACCCCCATTTTGCCTTCCTAGAGACAGACCGGTAAAAACAGATCATAGCACTCAGAGAAGAGCTATTTAAGGTAGCTCACACAGACAGTAACAACTGGGCAGAGGAAGTAGGGTAAGAAGAGAGCAGGGGCAAGGGGTATTTCTGGCTGTTAGAAAGATACCTTTGTGTTTGAGATCTCTGCATTCTGTGCTTATAGTAGTTCCTACTTTCAACCACAAGAAATAATCTTATAACATTTAACATGTTTATGATTTGTTTTAGTTGGGCCAACCTCAGAGCTATCCCAGCTGTGTGTGAGCATGGCTTGTAGGTCAGACATGCCTGCTATTAGCAGTGTGGAGAATGGTCTGAGGGGAAAAACCAACACATTCAAGTTGATTCCAGCCCAGGAATCCCCTCAGTACATCAAATTAATTGCTCATTACTGTAATCACAGCATTTAAGAAGCTAAGTTAAAAAGACTGAAGTAAGTTCAAGGATAGCCCAGTATACAGACTGAGACCCTCGAAAGAAAATTAATTAAAAAAACTATATACATTCAAAAACATTATTTGCTCATGAGAGATGATAATGAGGAAAATCATTACTTAGCTTGAATCAAATGTCAAAATAAAGTCTTGGCTCTCCTCTGGGTTGGTAATAAGCATAGGTGTGCACTGATCAGGCCAAACTATTTTTTTATTATTATTAACTGTAATCATTTTGCTTATGGTAGCCCTGTTGGATGTTAATCTGACTCCAACACCTAATTTTGTGAGAAACCCTAATTGGGGCACACCTGGTAGATTTTTTTTTCTGGTTTTTTAAATTATTTATTTATCTTATGTATATGAGTACACTGTAGCTGTCTTCAGACACACCAGAAGAGGGCATCAGATTCCATTACAGATGGTTGTGAGCCACCATGTGGTTACTGGGATTTGAACTCAGGACCTCTGGAAGAGCAGTCAGTGCACTTAACCTCTGAGCCATGTCTCCGGCCCCACCTGGTAGATATTTAACAGCCACCAAACTAGTGCGGTCAACATTCATACACCTGTGAAAGTTGTTTTAAAGGACAGTGGGGGCAACTTGGGAAAGTCGGAAGTTGGAAAGTAACCTGCTGAAGACGGGTGTGAGCGTTAGAAAGAGAAGCTCCTAACTGCTTTAGGGGTAGACAAAAGGTGCTTCTGGGATGACTATATGTCTGAAGATCTCAGATTCATTGCTAGACCCTGAAATATCATATGGCTTAATCTCTCTTTCATAAAAAAAAAAAAAAAAAAAAAAAAAAACCTCACACTAGTCTGTGTGCTATGGTAGAAGCATGCAGGTAAGAGACAACCTAAAGTGGAAGGTGCCGCTACAAGTCGAGATCTGATAAACAGCCATGTGCTTCTCTTCCCACCTTCTTCCCATTCGAAGGTTTTCCATTTTACAGGAGTGGACAACAATGAAAACACTTCCGTGTGGTGAACTGCCTCTCATTCACAGCAACAAGGCGAGGAAGCTGCTAATATTCATACAGAGCTTGTGCATTACAAAATTCATGGTGGCGCGTCATCACCGAGGTACCACCAGTGTTGTGGTGGAACTTGTAAGAGGTGAATGGGCCTTTTGGAGGGACTTGGTGTTCACACAGGGATGGATGAGTCCTTGAGAAAATGAGTGCATTCATATCAAGTGAGTCTGGTACCTCTCCCAGGGTTTTAGTGTTTTATGCCATTCGGTCTCTTATCTGTGCTCCTCTCACTCAATGTCACCTGAAATATTGCAGTGTACTATGAAGCCCATAGCACATGCAGCTGCCAGATCTTAAATTTTCTGATATCAAAGCTGTGAGCTTAATAAACATCTCTCTTTTAAAGTACTCAACCTCAAATATGTTGTCATAGCAACACAACGTGGACTACCAAGACAAACAATCGGTTCTTTTAACTCAAACATAGCAGTATTTCCCATAACCTGTATATTTAAATTAGAACTTAGCACCCTGAATAATAAAGGCTTACATTTACTGAACTCTGAGTATGTGAGAAACAGTATTATCTTATTTTAATAACAACTTAATTTAAAGACTTCATTTGAGCTCTTGGAGGCACCTGCTGTCATAATCAATTATAGATGAGGAAAGGGTCCTGAGAAAGAACAACTTGCCTGAGGGTGCCATGGTAGACTGAGGATTTACACCCCAGTTGATTAAGCACTCAGAAAGAAGGCTTACAGATATCCCTAATCTATAAAATAATTGAGATCACCTCATTATATCTTGTCTTCTACTCAAATTGAGTTTTATTGACTCATTTGTGGTTTAAGACTTCCTTAGTTCCCCCAGCCCCCATGAAGGAATAAATTAGACCAAGAGGTAGAGAAACAAAGCAAATTGGAGAAAAAAAAAATCACCATCTAAATGGAAGAAAATCTGCGGTTTATGTTTAATCCTCTCCCTGAAATAACCTGACTTGAAACAGAGTGCTTCTGGGGTAGAAGTGGGGGTCACTAGTAGCCCTGCACTATATAGAGAGCAAGCCTACATAGGTGTTCAGGAATGGAAGCACATCCCTCACTGTTCAGTTTCTTCATCTGCAAAATGTGGTTAAATAGAATGTAACCCTTTGGAATTATGATGCTAAGCACACAGCAGGCTTTTCATTACCCCGGTTCATCTTTGCTGCTTGCCAAGTGGGTCATGCTGGCAAGCACGAGGCCAGGTCTCTGGATCCAGCTCTGCTAGTGATTCAGTACCATGTAACTATCAACAAATTGGTCCCCTCTCCCCCTAAACTGGACTTCGGGGTCTTTAATTATCTTTCTTCTTTGGCTTATACTGATCCTGGCTTCTCTGCTTCTTCCAGTGATTGTAAAGCACACCACTGTTAAAGTGCTTACTAGAACAGTCAGCATCCCCCTGCAAAAGGCCTTCGTCCTCTAAAAGGCTTCTTCCTCACGTTTCAAACACAATTGTTTTCTACTGAGTGCAAACTGGAAGATCCAGTTTCTTCATTTTGATTTGTAATCCTTGGTAGAAACTCTAATATGTGAAGCCTGCTTTCTCCTTCAGTGTGAATTATACTATGCTGACAGCATGGATTCCTAAAGCCATCACTTACCATTATTGTTCCTACACATACATTTAGAACCTGGGCATGTAGCACTGTGCCTAGGACATAGTAAATGCTAAATAAATGCTGTTGAGCAATTAGCAAAGAGGAGAAAACAGCAGTAGTGAGATGTTTTTACATTATTGTGTTTTTGAAAAAGCCCTATTTAGATCTTGGTCAGTATCCACCTTTGCAAAATGATCCACAAGGTGAAGTTTGCCCCCAATTTTTTCCCTCAGTTCTCTCTGACCTCTCCATTAATAGAGAGAAAAGCAACTCTAGAGAAAACTGTCTTTAAATAATCTGCATGGATATGTGAAAGAATTAGAACATCTGATGGCTTCTCCTACCCTTCTCAAGAGAAGAATTTGAAATAGTGATAGAGACACACTCATACCAACATTATCAGTATTAATTTGTAATATATCACAGGTACATGAAAAGCATCAAATTTTAAACAGGGAAACTAGAGCTTGTAGATCAAAGTTATCAGATGTCCTTTCTAATATAAGCCTGGCATTCTAATGATATAATCCAGGTCAGTCTTCCTAATGCCTACCCCATCTCAAATTCTTCAAAGTTTGGTATTCTTGAAGCATTTTCAAAGTTTACATGCACTCATAACATAGGCCCTTCCTTCAGCCACAGGTCAGAGAGAGCCCCTTGCTCACCGTCCCAGCTGCCGCAGCTCTTTCTGGCATGTATGCCATGCATTAAGCCCTCCTGCTAATGCTGCTAGGTCTCCCTGAAGAACCAGAATTTTCTATATTATTAAAGTATTGCATCTTGTTTCCCCAACTCAAGACTTTACAGAAATAAAACTTATTCTTTAAAAAAAGGAACGAATAGAGGAACAAAAAGGAGAGATGGAGGTGGGAAAGTGGAGATAAGAAGAGGGAGGGAGGAGGAAGTAAGAAAGAATGCCTTTACTTGTTGGTTTTGATTTAAAGACAAAGCATAACACTCTTGTATAAAAAGCCTTTGTCTGTTGCCTGCAGGACAAGCCTGCTCTACAGTTCCCTAAGGCTAATGGGAAGCCTAGACACAACAAAATGAAATCTGAAGTTATGCAGTTCACTACTAACCCAAAGTTCTCTGGATATTGTGTAGGTAACTCAGGTAGAAAGACCTGCACCAGGGTCCCGCTTCCTTGGACAATGCTCAGCGAGTAAGGACACACCATCTCCTTTCAGGTAGCGTTCCCAAACCTTTTGGGCAGCCTGGCTCCACAGGGCAGACACTGTTCTCTAAACATACACAAAGAAAAGCTAGGACAGATAGAGCTGAAGGAAATGGCTCCTTATCAGAGCTTGTCAAACTGGGGACTTTGGAAGATTGATCTTTGCAGTTACAGCCTGAATCAAGTTAACAGCTTGGCTACGACAACATCAGGAAGAAATAAAAGAGTCATGGGAGAGAGTAAATGAAAGCTTGGAGGAGAGTTTTTAAATCCGAATCTTGATTTAAACGTGTCTTGAACTGACCACCTCCTCTCTCCCTCCCTCCCTCTTCCTCTCTCCTCTCTTGCTCCCCTCCCTTTGTTTCCATTTCTTTCTTCTTTTCACCCACATATTGCAGTAAGTGTAACATATCTCAGGTAGTGTCTGAGGTCACAAATGGGCCATTTTGCTTTCCCCCATCACAAGCTTTCCCATAAACAAGAGTTCTCAGCTACTTACCATATAAATCACCATTCAAATCTCTCCAGTGGACACTCTGCACACGTAGATCTCAGGCACAGCTACTCCAGTGCACCCAGTTCGGCACATCTTCTGGGCTGTCATAATCCTGCCAAGGACTCCAGTCTGTTGACAAATTCCATTGAAAGAGTAAATAATTGTGAGGCATTGTAAACCTTTCGAAAATCACTGCAGTATCCCCACACCAAGACTTGGATAAGGATTTAGAGTGACACTTGTAATCCTTTAAATTGATCCCACCTGAAGCCGAGTTAGAGCTGACCTAAATGCATTGACCCAGAGATTAACAATTTGAATCCTCTAGACATACGCAGCCTCCACAGACTACTGCTTTCTTCTACCTTTCCAGCTAGGCTCACATAGCCTTGCATTTTGCCTGTGTGTTCCTCCTTTTCCCCCTGTCTGTCTAATAACTACAAAGCTCCCTTTCTCCAGGAGAGCTCTAAATGCCACAACATTCATCAGCTGAGATTCTGGTCTGAGATATGAGGGACGATCCAGACTGAATCCTAAAAAATTCAAAGGAGATGCAATTCCTCTCCCTTTTATACCCCCCTTACGTACCTGCACTTCCTTTCCTTGCAAAGAAGGGTTTCTAAGTTCCCTGCACTGCAGTCCTCCCACTCTCTACTTAGAGTTCAGATCTGTGCTTTTCCCACCGTCCCTCTCCCTAGATGCCTGCTCATCATTCATACAGGGCTCTATTCTGGAATCCAGAGTTTAAGAGTTGAGATATCAATGAATAAAAATGACTTGTATGAAGGAAAGGTTACTACATGAGAACCATTTTACAATCACTTAATTTTGTTATAATTCACCTATCATATTTACTTCCCTGACACATATGATTAAGAGGTTTTTAACATATCCGCAAAATTGTACATTATTACCATTCTTTCATCCCAGGACAATTTTCACTTTCCCCACAAGGTAATGCTATGCTTGAATAAAAATCACTCTTAATTCCCCCTTTCTTCCCATGCCTAGGTAACCTCTGATCCGCTTTCACTCTCTGTGGATTGCCTATCCTGGAGATTGCGTATAAATAGAAGCATGCAGTATGTGGTCTTTTGAAACCACCTTGTTTCACTTAACATTGTATTTCCAAGATTCACACTTGTTCTATCATTCATGAGTGCTCCATTCTTTTTTGTGATCAAATAATATTTGACTCTCTTTGTTTACCCTCTTTTGGACATACCACATTTTGTTTCTTCACATCCTCTTGGATGCACCACGTTTTGTTTACATCCTCCAGGACACACCACTTTTCCTTACCTTGGACATACCACATTTACCACCAGCTGGTTGGTATTTTGGCCATTCCCACTTTTCAGTCATTATGACATGTTCTATTTTATGTGAAAGGATTTTCTTGGGGTTTGTGTGCTTTCTGCTCATATGTGGGGATGTGTGTGCATAGATGCAGAGACAAGTTCAGTGTCTTCTGCAATCGCTATCCACCTTATTTTTTGATACAGGGTTTCTCACTGAAGCAAAATTTGGCTAGAGTGGTAGCCAGCAAGCCCAGAGGATCCTCTTGTCCCCATCTCACTGTCACTGGGATTTTAGAAGCATGCCACTGTGCTCTGCTTTTTTATTTATTTATTTATTTTGGTTGTATTAGTGCCTACTGTTTTTACTCAATATTTTATTTATTTACATTTCAAATGTTTTCCCCTTTCCCGGTTCCCCCCAACCCCTTATCCTACCCCCTCCCCCTGCTTTTATGAGGGTGCTCCCCCACCCTTGCACCCACCCACTCCCGCCTCCCTGCCCTCGCATTCCCCTACACTGGGGCATCGAGCCTTCACAGGACCAAGAGTCCCTCTTCCCGTTGATGCCAGACAAGGCCATCTCTGCTACATATGCAGCTGGAGCCATGGGTCCCTCCATGTGTACTCCTTGGTTGGTGGTTTAGTCCCTGGGAGCTCTGGGGGGTCTGGTTGGTTGATATTGTTGTTCTTCCTATGAGGTTGCAAACCCCTTCAGCTCCTTCGGTCCTTTCTCTAACTCCTCCACTGGGGACCCTGTGCTCAGTCCAATGGTTGGCTACGAGCATCCTCCTCTGTATTTGTCAGGTTCTGGCAGAGCCTCTCAGGAGACAGCCATATCAGGCTCCTGTCAGCAAGCACTTCCCAGCATCCACAATAGAGTCTAGGTTTGGTGACTGTGTATGAGATGGACCCTCAGGTGGGACAGTCTCTGGATGGCCTTTCCTTCAGTCTCTGCTCCACACTTTGTCTCAATATTTCCTCCTGTAAGTATTTTGTTCACAGAAACACTGAAGCATCCACACTTTTGTCTTCCTTCTTCTTAGGCTTCATATGGTCTGTGAATTGAATCTTGGATATTCCAAACTTTCGGCTAATATCCACTTATCAGTGAGTACATACCATGTTCGTTCTTTTGTGACTGAGTTACCTCTCTCAGGATGATATTTTCAAGTTCCATCCATGTGCCTGCGAATTTCATGAAGTCATTGTTTTAATAGCTGAGTAGTATTCCATTGGGTAAATGTACCACATTTTCTGTATCCAGTTACTTTGCACATCCTCACAAATGGCACTGCAAATGTACTATTTCTTTTTTCTTTTTGTTGATACTTTATTTACATTTCAAATATTTTTCCCCTTTCCACATCTTCCCTTCAGAAAACCCCTATCCCATCCCTCCTCCCCCCGCCTCTATGAGGGTGCTCCCTAACCCACCCACTCACTCCTGTCTTCCCTCCCTGGCATTCCACTATAATGGGGCCTCCAAGACTCTCAGACCCAAGGACCTCTCCTCCCACTGATGGCCAACAAGGCCCTCCTCTGCCACATATATGGCCAGCACCATGGGTCCCTCCATGTGTATTCTTTGGTTGGTGGTCCAGTCTCTGGGAGGATGGGGGGGGGGTCAGGCCAGTTGACACTGTTGCTCCCTCCATGGGGCTGCAAACTCCCTCAGCTCCTTCAGTCCCTTCTCCAGCTCCTCCATCTGGGACCCCACGCTCAGTCCAATGGTTGCTGTGAATTGAATCTTGGGTATCTTTTATTTTTCAGAGAAACCCTAAGACACAGGGACAATTCCTAACCTCACTATACCTCACTATATGTGTAGAAATTTGCATAATCCTATATAGGTTATGTAGCTTGCATAATATTACATGGTTAGTAAATGATGGGGTCATAAATGGAATATACAGACTGTGGTTTGAGAACCTAGAACTTAATACGTTTGCTATATTTCTTCAGGCTGCATGGGGAAAAATGGAAATTAACTTTCATGCATATATTATTCTGTGTACACATATGTATTTATCTATGAGTTTCAACAGGACAGGTGGAATATTGTTCGTGCTATCATAGTTAGTCCAGAGTACATGACCAGAACACAGCTCAGTGCTGACCTCTAGTGGTCAGCTTCACAACTGAAATCAAAACTAACGCTGCAATGACAGCACATTGCCACACGATGTCACTATTACATCATTATGACTACAAAATTCCTCTAACTTGATGCTGAAAACATTTTGTGATGGAGAACAAACAGTACAAAATGATTAAAATATTTTGCTTATATTAAATGTCCTATTTGTGTGTGCATTTCCGTCTTTGAGAAAAGGTCTTACTCTACATAGCAGACTGGCCCAAACTTGTGGCAATCCTTGTGTCTCAGTCTCCCAAGATCTATGTCTAGAGGCACTACACTGAGTTTATATTTTATACCAGGATAAATCCCTAATTGCTGGGATTAAAAGCATGCACCATTATGCCCAGTGACGTTCATTTTTAAAATATGATATTATGACATACATGTTCTCATTATAACCACAGGTTATGGAGTCAAACTGGACCTCTCTTCAAATACTAGCTTCAACTTTCCTAACTTTCTGAACTAGAATTAGATGTGTAAGTTCCTTAAATCCTGAGTTTGCTCGTGGGGATTAAAGATGACTACTCTAGTATTCATCAGGAGCTCCAATAACACTGTTTCTTACCAACCAAGGCCTTTTATGTCTATGGTAGGCTCTCTGCACTTTTGCATTTGGAGGCTCTGCCCCATGTCTTCGCCCACACACATTGTCATGTAATGGTAAATGTACTTTTGGAAAATAGAGGCTTGGAGAGATAATTCAGCTATTAAAGAGCACTGGATACTCTTGCAGAGGGCTGGGTTTCTGTTCCCAGATCCCATGTGGCAGCTTACAACCATCTGTAACTCCAATTCCAGAAGATCAGCATCTTCCTCTATACTCCTCAGGAAGCAGGCGTGCATGGGCATAGTACATGGACATCTATTTGGGCCTAAACTAAAAATATATATTTTATTTAAAATAGAAGAATTTGAGCAGTTTTAAAGCTTTGACTTTAAAATTTATTATTAATTTTTCATTTTTGGTGAAAATTCTGTGGTTGTTGCTTAATACAGGTTTTCATGTCTAGCCTAGATTGGCCTCAAACTTGCTATCTAAGATTGGAATGGAATGTCTTTATATTTTATTTTAAAATTTGTTTTGTGTGCCCATGTGCATATGTGTGCATGTACGTGTGTGCGTGTGCTTGTGTGTGCGTGTGCTTGTGTGTACATGTGCTTGTGCGAGTGTGTGTGTGTGCTTGTGAGTGTGTGTGCTTGTGTGTGCATGTGCTTGTGTGTACATGCATGTGCAAGCAGGCCCCAGCATGCTAATCCATGCCACAGGACAATTTGTGAGAGTCAGTTCTCTGCTTCCATAAAGTGAGAAGTGGGTATCAAGCTGAAGTCGTGAGGGTTTAAGATATATGCATTTACCCACGGAATCATCTCATTGGCCCTGACACTGAACTTGTGATCTTTCTGCCTCCACCTCTCAAACACTGGGAATATAGTTGTACTAACTCTACCTTACCAAGTATTGTTATATATTTATACTTCTTAGTAGAGATTATATATACACAGGAGTTCTTATAAACTTAACATCTAAGCAGACACTTTGACAAACGACTGGATTTTTCTGAATTTAAACTATAAGCATTCATAAAATCAATGCATTGTATGTTTTGACGTTTACTTACCATTTATTGACTTGGATTTCAGATATCTGGATGTGTTGAGCCAATACCCCTAAGAGCTTTAGTCAAGCTTCAAATTCTTTTGTAGGCCCTTTATAGGTATAAGGCTCTGTGCTGATATTTGAAAGTGAGAGCCTCTAGCAAATATTATCATTTAACTTGCATATTATTATTATGGCTGCAGAATATTTAGTTGTGTCTACTCTAAAGTGAGGTCAGTTATGTTCTATGATTATAAATTTAGATTGTCTCCAGTTTTCTTGTTATAAATGATGTGGCAATGTGCGATCTTTAAATATAACCCTATTTATAATATGGTAGGATGATTACTTTAGGATAGATTCTCAAAAGTGAAATTACCACATCAATGTGCATGAAGATCAGTTATAGGTCATAGCATATGTGTTGTAATCATTCTACAAAATATTAGGACCAATTTGTGCTCTCACCAAGAGTGAATGAAATAAAAGTGCCCATTCTATTGCTTACCGAAAGCTTTGTGGGCCCTATAAATGACATTTTGTTTTAGTATGTATTTTTATAATATATGATTTAATATTAAAAACTCTATTGCCATAATTTTGTAAGCCAAACCCACACCTGGCTTGGTGAATTATCTGTCTTTTTCTGCATCTAAGGTCCAAGAGTAGGCAGAGGATTCCCCCAAATTAGTATTTTTCACCATTATGCAGGACTATATAGTGTGGGACCTAGAGATGACTCAGTAGGTAAAATCACTTGCTGCTGCTAAGACTGAGAACCTAAATTCAATCCCTTAGACTCACAGGGTTAAAGGCATGTGCACACACATGCGTGCATGCGTGCGCACGCGCACACACACACACACACACACACACACACACACAGATAAACGCATAGATGTGCACAAAATAAGTAGATAAAAATGTAATTTTAAAGAATTAAAGTGAAAAAAGAGGTGTGTAGTGTGTTATACTATAAATGTATTCCAATCAGATAATAAAAACAGATTGGTTCTGCTTTCTTTCCATGTCAGACTGTTACATGGCTGGGAGATTTCATATACATCAGATGCTAACAACTAAATGCATTTATATAAAATTTGGCAGTTGAAAGTGGCCTGGCAAGCAAGAAAGGAGTGTGTGTGTGTGTGTGTGTGTGTGTGTGTGTGTGTGTGTCTGTGTCTGTGTCTGTGTCTGCGCGCGTGTGTTCTCGAGTACGCGCCTGAATGTGCATGCACACATATAAACTTCTCACATAATGTGAGAAGTGGGTATCAAGCTGAAGTCGTGAGGGTTTAAGATATATGCATTTACCCACGGAATCATCTCATTGGCCCTGACACTGAACTTGTGATCTTTCTGCCTCCACCTCTCAAGAACTGGGAATATAGTTGTACTAACTCTACCTTACCAAGTATTGTTATATATTTATACTTCTTAGTAGAGATTATATATACACAGCTTTTTCTGTGGTGTTTATTGTCCACCTTGCTGAGTATCTAGAGCAATTGAGGTTCTGTACACAGAAAGGTTATCAAACACAGCCTCCTGACCTCTTTCTAATTACTGAATCTCATATATGGTTGTTCTTATTATGGGCTACATAAATGAGATAAATATGAAAGAAGATACTCAGAAATACTGTACCAAACAAGGGTCTTGTTTATAGCTGACTAAATACTGTTACTGAGAACAACTAGAACAATCAGAAGAAAGACCAACCTGCCTCCCCATACTGCCCTTTCAAGACATCAGAGACATGGGACCAAGAAGTCAGTTCCCAGAAAGAAGGGGAAGGGGAGCTAATTGAGGCAAGCCCAGATTTAAGCATGCTGGGTTTTTCCTTTGGGTAACTGTCAGGCTGTGGGCCAAACACAGGAAAAAAGGCAGAAAAGCCAGCATAGCTTTAGATAATGTTCCCAAACTCAAGAGAAAAAAATTGAGTTTGAGATGGGCTAAGCCTGCTAAGATTTGAGCCGTCTTGATTCTGAGGAGGAGGTAACATAAAAAAATGGAGCTGCCACTAAGCATAACCATCAGCATCCGTTAACTTACTGGTCATGTTGCAAAGGACAAAAGACTAGATCTGAAGAAACTGGCCTTAATAAGTAGTGTGGCTTTTGCAAGTGTGTCATAAAGCTAAAAAGGAACTTCTCGAAGAACACTGATTCTGGGACGCCCAGTCCCTGCATCTCATTTGTGTATCCCTTGATCTTGGGGATGGGCTGGACTAGACATAAATAGAGCCTGGCAAATATTGCGGTCTAGCCTCCAGTCTTTAGCCCAATGATTGCATTGGTTCAAGTAATTTTTATTTCTGCCTCTTGGCCAAAAACTGTGGGTCATCTTTGGAAAGACACAAGGTCATCAAGAGTCTGTATACTTTTTCAAGCACAAATGCACAAAGTCAGTAAAAAAAAAAAAAAAAAAAAAAAAAACCAAACAAACAAACAAACAAAAAAAACAGTAACAGAAATATGAAGAAGAATTACATTGCCCAGAACTCAGAAATGTGGCCATATTTTGCCATAAACCTGCCTCGTAAGCCAAGAAATGTAACCTGGATAGATGTCTGCAAAAAAAGAACTTAGAAACATTAGTTTCCACTGTTACATGGGAGATAAATCCCAAGCCATCTACCCATGATACATAGTACTGAAACCTGTATATAGTATTTTCCTATACATACATTTATATCAAATTTTAATTAATAAACTAAGCACAGGATGAGACTAAGAATAAAATATTACAATGATATCTACCAACTGTGATAAAACTGCCAGACTCATTGTTCTTTGCACTTTGAGAACATTATTAACTAGAACACAGTTTCCTTGAACAGCAGCCATGGCAACTGTATGTAGCAATCAAGCTGATAACCAAGACTGCTACTAAATGAGTAATCAGACATTAGAATGTGCAGCCTGTATACACTTGACAAAGAAATGATTCATGTCCTACCCAGAACAACACAAGATGGCATGAGATTCCATCACCGTTCTCAGAACTGTAGAAACTAAAAACTTAAGGATTGTTTTGCAAATTATATATATATATATGCCTATTTGATCATGCAAAACTAAAACTTTATAAAGTGAAAGTGTGGCTCCGTGGAGATTACTGAAGTGATGAACCCCTGGAATCCATACTATAGCCAACTATAGCCAAGTTCATCTGTTATTTGCTCACAAAGGACTAAAATCAAGACAGTGAAATAGAAGGATAATTTTTGAGACAAGGTCTTATTTTGTAGCCCTTGGTATCCTAGAACTTGCCATGTAGATTAGGCTGGCCTCGAACTCACAGAGATCCATCTGTCTCAGCTATCCTAGTGATAAGATTAAAGCCGTGCGCCACCATGCCTGCCACGGGAGATAGGATTTTAGCAGGTAGAGCTCGTAAGGGGAAAAACAGGGGAATTGGTATAAACAAGGAGAAAAGAACATTGTCTGGTTTGACTGGAGCATGGACTGCATATTAGGAACAGTCTGAAGCAAGACTACAGGCAATAGGGTCCTGAATATAAGACTGAAATCTGTAGACCAGGAGTCTACAGATGATAGCCAACATGCCCTTAATAAACTAATAATTTAAAATGGCTAGGAATTTTTTTAGTTATTCTTTGAAAATTTCATGCATGTGTACAATATGTTTTAGTCATATTCACCTTACATTCCTGTCCAATGGCTCCTGGATCACCACCACCACCAACCCCCGGCCATGGTTCTCCATCCTAGCTTCATGTCTTTTTTTTTATCCTGAATCCCATTAGTAATGCCCATATGTGCATGAGCTTGAGGCCATTCAGTGGAGCATGTTACCCACTGACTTTTGAGTAAAAGTGTGTTGGAACACATTCCTGTGTAGTTAATTACATACTGCACATAGATGTTATCCATATATGATGGTAGGATTCAGTACTTACAACAGGAAATATAGAGCCCACTAAGCCTAAGAATATTTGCTGTCTGGACTTTGACAGAATGATGTCACCAACCCTCATCCTAAGCTACTGGGAACCACTGTAGGAAGTTGAGCAGATGAATGTTATGTAAAATAGCACTGCTGCAGAGTGGTAGTGGTGCATACCTCTAATCCCAGCACTTGGTAGGCAGAGGCAGTCAGTTCTCTGTGTTCGAGGCTAGCCTGGTCTACAGAGTGAGTTCCATGACAACCAGGGCTAAACAGAAACCCTGTCTCAAAACAAACAGACCAAAACCAAACAAACAAAAAAACCCACTACCAACAAAAAGATAACACTGATGTACATTGACATGTGTGAGCCAATTTTTTGTCTTGAGCTATTGTTCTATTTGTTACTTTTCTGTTGCTGTGATGAATAGCATGTCCAATGCAGTTTAAGAAAGAATGAGTTTATTCTAGTTTTATGGTTTCAGAAAGATAACAGCAGGGAGACATAGCAACAATTAGTAGACATGAAGGTATGAAGGCAGGAGCAGAAAGCTGAGCTAGCACACCCCAAATCACAACAACAAAACACAGCATCAATAGAAAATATGGCAAGACAATAAACACTCACAGCCCCGCCCTCAATGGCATACTTCCTCGAGCAAGCCTCCAACTCCTAAAGTTTCTACACCATCCCTGAACTAAGATACTAGCTGGGGACCAAGTGTTCAAATATCTGAGTAAAAGGACACCATCCTTCAAATCATAGCAGAATGACTAGAGAGAGATCAGGTAGACTGTCAGGAAATAATTAAATAGTCATAGCAGCAACATAGAAGTTGTCATTTAGTGGCTAATATTTTACAAGCATGTATATCTTGCAAGTGTTATAAGATTTTTAACTTCACAGCAACCATGGAAAATACATTCCTAGTTTTCATGGTGTACATGCAAATTCAGCTTTCTGTGTTTGATGTAGCAAACACCAGTTTTGCATTCAAACGAATCCAGTATGCATCACTCCTTTGAGGCAGTGCTTGTGAAAGTTGAGTTTCTTTTTAATCCCATTGACCATTATTGCAATAGGAATTAGACAGGACTAGTCACATTAAACCTCGTAGAGGTGGTCTTTCTTTTCAGATTTGTTCTGGGTGTAGGGTTCTTTTCGGAAACCCGAAAAGTTTCCATTTTTCTGTTTAATACTTGTGGTGGTTTCAATGAGAATGGCCCCCATAGACTCACATGTCCCGCGCGCTGTTTGGTCTCGCCAGCAAGAACCCACGCGGACACACGGATCCTTCTGCAGCAATGCGTTTATTGCATCATGAAAAGAGGAAGACCCCGGGCTCCAAAATGGCGCTGCTTATATAGCCCTGAGGCAGC
>CM052722.1:77209072-77248725 GCA_028551405.1 Uromys caudimaculatus
CCAAACATGATTTTACCAGCTTCCACAAAGACATGGTCCCCATAAAGAGGGCGAGTGCGGCCGATACTATAAGGATAGCTTCTATCACGTCAGCCGATTGTGGAAGAAAGTGAGGGAAAAGGTCGCGGACAGACATACCTCTCAGAGCTTGCCTTCAGTCCTGCAGTTCTGAATCCACTCCGCAGAAGCGGAGGGTCTCCTCCGGCGCCGGCGATGATGAAGTCGCTATGTTCCCGGGTTTCAGCACCAGTTGTCCCGCGCGCTCTTTGGTCTCGCCAGCAAGAACCCACGCGGACACACGGATCCTTCTGCAGCAATGCTCTGCAGCAATGCGTTTATTGCATCATGAAGAGGAAGCAGACCCAGGGCTCCAAAATGGCGCTGCTTATATAGCCCTGAGGCAGCGTGTCCTCCACTGATTGGTGCGCCCCGGGAGTGGGCGGTGATTAGTCATGTACACCCTTAATGTGCAAGCGCTTCGGGCGAGCCACCCCGCACTATCCACAAGTTTCCTTAGAGCGACAGCGGAAGTCAGCACCATCTTGTAATGGCGAATACTCTAACCGCTCCCTACACTCACAGATTTAAATCATTGATCACCAGGGTGTGTCATTATTTGAAAAGATTAAGAGATGTGGCCTTAGTTGAATTAGGTGTGGCCACATTGGAGGAAATGGGGGTGTGCTTTGAGATTTCTAGAGCCCAAGCCAGGCCCAGTAGCTCTCTCTTTTCCTGAAGTCTATGAATCAGCAGTAGCTCTCTCTTTTCCTGAACCTATGGATCAGGATGTAGAATTTTCAGCTACCATGTCTGCCTGTGTGCTGCCATGCTTCTCACCATGATGAAACCTCACCATGGACTAAACCTCTGAAACTGTAAGCAAGCCACAATTAAATGCTCTTTAAAAGGGAATTGTCACAGTCATGTTATATCTTCATAACAATAGAACATCGACTAAAATAATATAGTATTAAATCATCTTGTTACAATGCTATTTAACATGTGCATTGTATTGCTATACATAAATTACGTTGTTTAAATTAAAATTTATTTCAAGAAGAAATAGTAGGAAGTGAACAGACCCACACTGATACTCGAGAAATAAGGTGGAGAAAGAGAAGAGGAAGAGCATTGAGAAAGTTCAAAATAGCATGTTGAATTGTAGAGCTAAATCCAATCAGATCTGCAATCACGATACATAGAATAAAGTAACATCTCCATTTAAAATCAAAGACGAAAGCAGTGAGATGGCTCAGCAGTGTGATGCACTTACCACAAAGCAGGAGGGTCTGAGTTTGAACTGCAAGAACCACGCGGTAGCAGGAAGAACTGGCTCTTATAAGTTGTCCGCCAGCTCCACATGAGCATTATGGCATGCTTACATCCCTCACCCCACCCCATTCTCATACAATAATAACTATTTTCTAAACTTTAAGGTCAAAGATGGGACATTAAGGACTTCTAGTTCTAATAAAGGATTAGATTTTTCTCTCATTAACTCCCAGACTATGTAAGAGAAAAAGGAGAAAAGCCCAAATAGTAAACATCATAAATGAAAGAAGGACCATTTCAGTTGTTTCCACAAAACAAAGGGATTACAAGAAATTATTATGAACTAGCTAACAAAGCTCCATGTGCCACTCAGGCCACTCGAAGCCAGTGTTTCCAGCCTGGGTGATCAATGATGTGTCCCACCGGCTACTAGGTTTCATGGCCAAAATGCTGCAGACTATGCAGAACAATGTGAAGCAGGCTCCTTACTAGTTCTCACATGCAAGGGCACAGCTCTGTGCTCCAGAAGACCCTGAGCAAACCTCAAAGTCACCCCTCAGTGACAAACTTCCTCCAACAAGGCCACACCTACTCCAACAAGGCCACACCTACTCCAACAAGGCCACACCTCCGAATAGCGCCATTCCCTATGGGCCTATGGAGGGCATTTTCATTCAAACTACCACACATTCTTTCCTTCCTGGGACTGCCTGCCATCATTAGGGTTATTTTTCCACTATTGGCCACTGGGTATGATTAAGTTGTCCCAAGATGTTCCCTCAGCACTCTCTGCTTCATGCTTCACGCTGGTGAGGACATATTCAAAGATGCATGGCTATGCCAAACGCCAAACACACGGGAGAGATCAGAGTGATGTGTAAAATAAGCATTTAAAAGGGGTGTTTATACTTCATCCAAGTGTAACTTTAATTTTTTAAAATCCTATTTTTAATGACGGTTCTTAAATGCTTTAACCTCTCTTCTAGCCCACCACCCACCAGAAGTAGTGGAAAAGAAAGGATACAGGAGAAGTGGACCTGTTTAGAAAGGTTCTTTGGAGCAACTCCCATCTATGTTGTCTGGAAATCTGCAGTTCCGTTCACAGGTTCACAGAGGCAGCTCAATCCACTTGCAAAGACTTCACAGATACACCAGCAGTCCAGTTCGGTAGAGTAGGAGTAGCAAACAAGAACCAGCAGCAGTGGCACTACCTAGCAGAAACAACCAGGCCTCAACCAGAAGGAAGGCCAAGGAAGTTCTCAGCTGTGACTCGCAGCAAAGGGAAGATCAGGGGAGACCAACAAGCATTGCGCAGCCAGCTCTACAGGCAAGCCAAGTTCAAGTTCCTCTTACTGTCCCTGGAGTCCTTTTTATACTCCCTCCAAACATGTGTCCTCCACGGGTATTGCCTCAGCACGTGCGTCTGTCTCAGCTGACATCTCTCTGTCAATCAGTCAGAGTTCAAGGAAGTGGCAAGAAGCCGCATCATACAATGAGAAGATTTTTAGTGTGTTTCTATGATGTCCTGGCAAATGCAGCTCAACTACACAATGTAAGGTGGACTAATACATGTGTGTTGTTAGCAAAGAATCCTTCATCCAAAAGTGTTATGTAAAAAAATAAAGAAGAATATGAACACATTATAGAACACAAAACTGAAGTCGATTGCAAGAAACATATCACCTACTGGAGCTGAATCATGAAGAAGAAATAGAAAATATAAACAGAGCAACAGCTAGTAAGGTCATTGAATTTGGTTGGGTATGGAAGGAATACACCCAGTGCACCAAAGCTCATATGTGACAAAGCACAGGTAACATGATATTGAATGTGGAAAAGTCAAAACCTTTTCCTCCAGGATCAGGAAACGAAAGGTCAACTCCCATCTGTGTAGAAACTTAAGGGTTCTTTGGAAAGTCAGTTGGATGGTGTTTTGCTGGGGCAAACGCATGAAGGGATGTTTCGTTAAAGTGGACACAGGAGTGAAAGGCTAAGGCAGACTCATGAAGGAATGTTTCGCTGAAGCAGACACAGGAGAGAGGATGTTCTGCTAAAGCAAGCACGTGAAAGGACACGTGATGAAGGATTCTTTGCTAATGACACGCATGTATTGGTCTGCCTTACATTGCATAGTTGAGCCGCATTTGTCTGGACACCATAGAGAGAAAAGCACCAAAACACTTCTGGTGGTGTGCTGCAGCTTGTTGCTGTTCCCATAGACTCGGGCTGATTGGATACACATGCTGAGGCAAGGCACGTGGAGGACACGTGATGTCTGGATGGTATAAATAGGACTCCATGGAGTGACAGAGACAGAGCTTGACTTGCTGGTACAGTGAGCTGTGCAATGCTTGTTGGTCTTGAGTCTTTGTGTCTTCACTGATCTTTGCCTCCCTGAGAGACGCACAGCCTAGAACTTCTCCTGGTGTCCCTCCAGGTGCCTCCTGCTGACTTGAGCCAAGGCTGAGAGGCCTGGCTGTCTCTGCTAGGTCATGTCATCACTGTTGCTAACATGACTCTACCGAACTGGACTGCTGGTGTATCTGTGAAGTGTTTGTGCGTGGATCGAGCTGCTGCTGCCTGCTAGTCTGTGAACTAAACTGCAGATTTCCAGACAACACAGATGGGAGTTACTCCAAAGAACCTTTCTAAACAGGTCTACTCCCCCCATATCCTTTCTTTCCCACTACCTCAGGTGGGTAGTGGGCTACAGGGGAGGTTAAAACATTTAAGAAACATCATTAAAAATAGGATTTGAAAAAACATTAAAGTTACAGGAGGACTTCTCTCTTTCACCATTTTTCTCAACGTTCTATTGAAAGCACTTGCCAATTCAATTAGGCAAGAAAAATAAATAAAAAATATCCAAGATGGAAGGAAGAAAGTCACAGATAACATAATTTTCAATATTAAAGAACACGTGTATGACTTCACCAAATACTGTAAAAACAAACAAGCAAAATCAAATTTGGTAATGCTGAAGAATGAAACACCAGCATACAAAAATCATATCATTTCTATACATTAGTAAAAGCTAAAGAAAATCACAATAACATCTATAATTACCATAAAATACTTATGAATTAAAAAGAGGTAAATAATATCTATAGACAGTAAAGTGCTTATCATGAAAGCATGAGGATTTGTGATCAAATCCTCAGCACCCATATAAAAACTGGGAGCAGTGATGATTGCCTGTGATGCTACCAATGAGGAGGCAGAAATAAGAGAATCCCTGAGGCATGCCGTCCAGCTGGTCTAACTCCAACCAAAGCTATAAACTCCATGTTCAATGATTGATCTGACCTCTACACTTATGTTCACATAAGTACACAAAACCATACACAGAGAGAAAGGTAAAAAATACTAAAGAAAAATGATACAAACAAAATGAATGATACAAATGAAAAGATACTCTATGCTCATAGATTGTAAGAATATTATTAAAATGTCCATATTACCCCAGCCAGCCTATAGATTCAGTATTATTCTATCAAAATATCAGTGTCATTTTTCACACAGATAAAAAGAAATCCTGAAATCCATACAGAATCACAGAATAGCCAAAGTAATATTTAGCAAAGAGAACAAAGCCAGATATTTCACATAACAAATATGCTACAAGCCTTTAGTAATCAAACCATCATGTCATTGAGATAAACACATGAACCTGACAGACATAACAGACCAAGTGAGCAGAATAAGAATACCAGGAGTAACCACATACATTTATAACCAAATTATATTTAACAAAGGAACCAAAACCACACAATGACGAAAGACATAATTCCAATAAATGATGCTAGGAAAATTGGACATCCACATATGGAATAACAAAATTATACATCTTTATCTAAGTAGTTACAAAGTCAACTAATGAAAAATGAAAATTACAAATGTATGAATAAATTTACAAAATTTATGTTAATATAAATGTATTTATATATTTATATAAATAAAATTATTAAAAAGTGAAATAAAGGGGCTGGAGAGATGGCTCAGCGGTTAAGAGCGCCAACTGCTCTTCCATAGGTCATGAGTTCAAATCCCAGCAACCACATGATAGCTCACAACCATCCATAATGTCTTCTGGGGTGTCTGAAGACAGCTACAGGGTCAGAGCCAGCAGGGCCGGAGCAAGAAGAAAAAGTGTCTGAAGACAGCTACAATGTACTTACATATAATAAATAAATAAATCTTTTTTTTTTAAGTGAAATAAATATTTAAATGTAAGACTAGAATACGGGCAGCAGGCCCGGTGTTCTGTAGGTGGCTGCTGGGCCTGCTGCCTGGCTGCTCAGGCTGACCACACTCCTGGGCCACGTCTAGGCAGGAGCTGGGAGTGCTGTCGCCGGAGGTCACCATAGCTGTTACTGGCTCCCTTGCTGTCCCCAAATGTTCCTCAGGTCACTTCCCCACCTTGCTGCCTATGTCCCGAGGGTGTTCACAGGTTCGAGTGGATTAAAAACAATGACTTCATGAAATTCGCAGGCAAATGGATGGAACTTGAAAATATCCTGAGCGAGGTAACTCAGTCACAAAAGAACGAACAGGGTATGTACTCACTGATAAGCGGATATTAGCCCAAAAGTTCAGAATGTCTAAGTTTCACTTAACAATAACCGCTGGACTGAGAGTGAGGTACCAGATGGAGGAGTTGGAGAAAGGACTGAAGGAGCTGAGGGAGTCTGCAGCCGCATAGAGGGAGCAACAGCGTCTATGGGCCTGACCCCCGGGTGCTCCAGGAGATTGGACCACCAACCAAAGAATACACATCAAGGGACCCATGGCTCGGCCCACATATGTGGCAGAGGAGGGCCTCGTTGGCCATCAGGGGGAGGAGAGGCCCTTGGGCCTGAGGGTGTTAGAGGCCCCAGTAAAGGGGAATGTCAAGGTGGGAATAAGGGAGTGGGTGGGTGTGTGGGTGGGGGAGCAACCTCATAGAGGCGGGGGAGGGGGGATGGGATAGGGGGGTTCCAAAGGGGAGATCTGGAAAGGGAAAAACATTTGAAATGTAAATAAAGTATCAAAAAATAATAAAAATAATTTTAAAAAAAAAGAAAAGAAAAGAAACCTGGTCCCAGAATTTGGTGTCTCCAGCTCTCATGTCAGGGTGCTGTCTTCCCCTGCAGAGTTCTTTGAGCCAAGAGGCGAGTCCTGATGGCATCCCTCTACTTGGGGACAGGACCTGTGGAACAGGAACTGGTGGACTGTCTGGAAAGTTCTCTAGAAAAGTCACTACAAGCAAAGTTGCCTTCCAACCTCAAGGTCTCCATTCTGCTGGACTTCACCAGGGGCTCAAGAGGTAGGAAGGATTCTAGCACTATGCTGCTCCCACTGCTGCGGAGGTTTCCAGAGCACATGCGTGCGTGCGTGCGTGCGTGCGTGCGCCAAATCTCTGAGGACTCCTCTGACTCCTTATCCCTGAGCGCTTCAATGAGACCATCGGCCTCCAGCCCAGCAAGGTGTACCTCTTTGACAACAACATACTGTAGAGCAGTGAACAAACGAGTCATGGACGTTATCCACTCAGCCAGGACCCGACAGCAGATGCTGCATGCACAGACCTTTCACAATGATTCTCTGTTGAGCCAGGAAGAGGCTGCAGCTGCTGGCGATCGGAGACCAGCACCGGACACCTGGATTTACCCACTGATACAGATGAAGCCCTTTGAGATTCAGATCGATGAGATAGTCACTGAGACCCTGCTGATGGAAGCTGAGCGGGGAGCTAAGGTCTTCCTCAACACTGGCTACTTCAGCCTGACACAGGCCTACATGGGCCTGGTGCTAGGCACTCGAGCTGAGTATCAGATCCGTCTAGCCTCACTGGAGGTGAATGGCTTCTTTGGAACAAAGGGCGTGGCCGGCGCCATCCCAGCCGCCTATGTGCTCATTGAGTTCTACAGTGAAGTGTATAGCCTGGGGCAGTAAGATTGGGTCCAGCTCCAGGAATACAGGCTCAGGGACTGGACCTTTCATGCCAAAGGTATGTGGTGGCTGACCAGAGGGCCCCGATCCCATGAGGATGACCTGCATGCCTGGTTCACAGAGGTCTGAGGTGTTTGTATCTACATGTGGGAGAGAGCCCTGCCCTGTGTTATCTTTATGGCAGCCCTTGCAGGGCTTGCTGCTTGTCCTAGGTCCTGTTTAGGAGTTTTAGTTGTGTGGAATACTTTCCCTTTATGTGAACAAAACTTTAAAAATGGAAGAAACTATTTGGTGGATTTTTGCTCCCTCTGGTTCTAGGGGCCAAACTCAAGAGTTTTACTTTTACCATTGATGTAAATTAAATCCTCAGTCCTTTGGTAGCTGTTGAAGAACACGTTCATGTGATATCTGCTAAAAAGACCACAAGGAACTGTGTGAGGCTGGCTTCTGCCTCCGGGCTTACACCTGCCTGTTATGCAGAGGACTTAACTGCAGACTGCTGATTTGTCGAGAATAGCGCTGTGCTCCAGTCTCTGCCTTTTCTCCCCGGAGAAGATGGAAGCTGCATGCTCTGTGTATAGCCCTTAACTTACATAATGGAAGGAAGTCATGCAAACTTTAGTTTTTTCTTTGTGGTTCTGAGTTGGGCCCAGGGCCTTGCACATGCTAGGCAGGTGTCCTCCACTGAGCTGTGCTGTGCATCCAGCCAGTGCCCTGGATCGTCCATATGCAGCCCTGTGGTAGAGATGATAGAGTCTACATTGGATATGTGTTTTTCAAGAAGAACAACCCAGATGAAGCAGGCTCGCAGGTGTACCTCTCTGAGGTATGGGTGAAGCATGTTGAAAAACTTGTGCATGGCACCAGTTTGCCCTATGCACCCTTTCTGAGCATGCCCACTTCAGGGTGACTCTGCTAAAGAACCCATCTTACCCCAGTACTGTCCTATACCTGCAAAGGTATGGAAAGTATCTGGGGAGCCCTGGGTTCTTATTTCTGGCTTCTTCAGGTAGCACCTGGCCTCCAAGCACATATCTCTGACTCCTCAAAGGGGACTTTTTCACTTTCTGAAACCAGCATTTTCAGTGGGGAATACTTTGTTATTGTTGTTGTTTGAGACAGGATCACTATGTAACCCTGGCTGGTCTGCAACTCCCTGTGTAGACCAGGCTATCCTGGAAATCATAGAGATCACCTGCCTTCTCCTTACCCAGTACTGGAGTTAAAGGCATTTGCTACCATGCTTGACTAGTGGGGATATATTTTAAGAAACACTGAAGTACCTTGCTGTTCTAGAGTGATTCCAATTTTCTGTGTGGAATTTAACTGGTATTTTTATTTTACTTATTTTTTAAAAATATTTATTAGTGTATGTGTTGGTGGAGCATGCACGTGCCATGGCATGCTTGTAAAGGTTAGCAGACAACTATGAGAATGGGTTTTTTCCTTCTACCAAGTAAATTCCATCAAGTAAAAAAAAAAAGAGAGACTAGAATACATGAAACTACTAGAAGAAAACCAAGAGGAAACTTTTCAAAAGCACAGCAACAAAAGTAAAAATTAACAAAGCATATTAAATCAAACTAAAAACCCTCTTGACATAAAAAGAAATAGTTAGAATAACACATGGATAATCATCCAATGAGAGAAATATTTGCAGTGTATAAGTGATTAATACACGGGATTTCATAAGGAACTCAAACAATTCAGAAAGAAACACTTCTAAATGGTGCAATTTTAGTATCAGATAAAAACCTGAATGGGCATTTTTGAAAAAGAAACATGTAAATGTTCATCAGACATTTGAAAAGTATTAGATATCACTAATTCTCGTGGAGCTGATAAAACACTGTCTGTGCATATGATAAGAATCAGAGTAACTATCAGTAGTCAGAAATAATATGTGAAGAAATGTTGAGCAAAATTTTTCTAAGACTGACAAAAGACATACAAAAGGAACCCCCTTTAAAAAACTAAGCAGTATAACACAGAATAAACCAGAAGTAGACTTTTGAAAAGTTAGTCAAAGAAAAGATGAAAAGTAGTTACAGAAGGAAAAATAAAAACACATAATAAGGAAATGTTTTTTCTTCAATAAAAAAATTAAAGAAAGTAGAGCCGGGCAGTGGTGGCGCACGCCTTTAATCCCAGCACTCGGGAGGCAGAGGCAGGCGGATTTCTGAGTTTGAGGCCAGCCTGGTCTACAGAGTGAGTTCCAGGACAGCCAGGGCTACATAGAGAAACCCTGTCTCGAAAAACCAAAAAAAAAAAAAAAAAAAAAAAAAAGTAAAGAAAGTAGGAGACAAAATGACACTTTAACAGTTGAGGGAAAGAGAACCTAACAAAAACCACTCCAGGCAGGGAAGCAAGAAGGCTAACTGCAGGTCTTCACCTGTCTCTCCATTCCTCCAAATTCAAATCCCTAGCTTCATCACCAGCAGACCACCTGTTGTGGCCTCCTGCTTCCCCACTCCCGTCACCAGTGGATCACACAGATCTTCCCTCCCATACTCACCACTTTATCCCAGCCCCCAACTCTAGCAGGTATCCCCTGAGAACCCACAGGCTGCTCCAACCAGGAAAGCCTAACTGTAGATCTTCACCATGTCCTCCTCTTCTCCAGTGTAATCCCCCCATTCTCAACCTCTTCTCTGTAGCAGACTAGCTCCTGCCACCTCCCCCTCCTCTCTGCCCCCATCCAGGGGATTTAGCAGATCTTATGTTAATCTTGAAATTTGCCAGAAATAAAACAATTTCATCATTTTGGGCCAAATTTAAAGCAAGCATTTGTTAAATATCAAATACTGACCAAGAGATGGACTTTGGTCAGGATCATTTCCCCAGAATTTCCCAGCTGGAATGGCCTGAGGACTCTTGTTGTAGGGGCTTATAAGGACAACCATTTCTGCCACTGTCCTTTTCCATGAGGCTTTGTTATTTCCCAAATATTACAATTCCTAGCATTCAAGGACATTACCTAGTTCCTGGGCAGGTGGGGCTTACACATGAATTTTGAGAATTACACTTATTCTCCAATCTTACTCTAATTCATCTTGTTTTCCCAGATCCCAACTCCAGAACACCTTTTCCGGGATCCCGCCAGCCAAGCCTGACAGAGAAGCATGTAGGCCAGCTGAGCAGGTAGGTGAGCTTCAGAGCTTCACTGTCCCTCCCCTCCTCCATATGCAGTGTTCCAGTCTCATCCTCAGCACTGTAGCAGACGACCTGTTGTGTCTTTTCTCTCTCACATATTACCATGGGGCTTTCCACACTCCCGAGGACTCCCCTATTCCCCCTAATTCATGCACCTTCCTAAGTGTCAGCTCCAAATACCTAGGAACATGTCTTGCCAGGGACCTCCAGTGACCACATCTATCAGAATCCCCAAAGAATTTCCTACCAGGAAACACACAGCCACTTCACTCTCCTAAGAATCGGATGAGGCAACAGAAACCAAGGAACAAACCACCCACACAACAAAGACAAAACCAGATATCAGTACTTAGAACATTGGTGCTGTGACCCTTTAATATAGCTCCTCATGTTGTGGTGACCCCCAACCATGAAATTATTTTCATTGCTATTGTGTAACTGCAATTTTACTACTGTTATGAATCATAAAGTTAATATCTATGTTTTCTGATAGTCATATGTCAGCCTCATGAAAGGGTCATTCAACTACAACCATAGGTTGGAGAACTACTAGGACCATGATAGCTTGAGAACTACTGACCTAGAACAATAATCTTCCAAACCCCATCTAGATGTCTAGACACTGGTATAAAAACATAATCAGTATCGGCCAAGACAATATATCTCTACTATCGCCCAGTAACTCTACCATAGTAGGCCCTGAGAATTGCAACATAGCTGAAGCATAAGACAAATATTTTAAAATAGTCTTTATGAATGACAGTAATCCTTAAAGGGGAAACGAATAACCCCCCTAAAGACATCTATGAAAACACATACTAAATGTACTGGCTGGGTTTGTGTATCAACTTGACACAAGCTAGAGTCATCAGAGAGGAAGAAGCCTCAGTTGAGGAAATGCCTTCATGAGATCCAGTTGTAATGCATTTTCTGGGGGAAGGCCCAGCCCATGGTAAGTGAGCAAGTCATGTGAAGCAAGCCAGTAAGAAGTACCCCCACATGACTTCGGCATTCGCTCCTGCCTCCAGGATCCTATCCTGTTTGAGTTTCTGTCCTGACTTTCTTCAATAATGAACAGCAATATGTAAGCCAAATAAACCCGTTTCTTCCCAACTTGCCTTTTGCTCATAATATTTCATCGAAGCAATAGAAACCCTAACTAAGATGATAAAGAAATGAATAAAACAGTTTAAATCCTGAAAGTTGAAATAAAGCCAATAAATAAGCCCCAACAGTTGGTGGTGGTGCACACTTTTTTTTTATTTATAATAAGCCTTAATCAACACAAGAGCTGGGCAGATATCTATCCTCTATGACATTATGTCTATTCCCAGTGAATAACCCCATTATATAATTTGCCATATTTTGTCTCAGCTGCTCTTAACTCCTATTAGCCAACCACATGGCCATTATTTTAAAGTTCTTAGCTGATGGAGGCTCTCTCCTCCTTCTTATCCCATCTTGTGGTTTCTCCTCTGACCCCCAAGCCCTGGAACCCTAAACCCCACCTATCTCTTTTATACCCAGCTATTGGCTCTTGGCATCCTTATTCATCAATCAGATATAGCTTGGGGGCAAGTTAACATAGCCACATAGTGTCACTTGGGTTTAAGTGTGACTTGGTTGTCTCTGGGGCAATGAGGTCTTGGGGGCCTGCACTTAGCATTACAATACGGTGGTACACACTTTTAATCCCAGCACTCAGGAAGCAGAGGCAGGTAGATCTCTATGAGTTGGAGACCAACCTTGTCTACAGATCAAGTTCCAGGACAGCCAGGGTTACACACAAAAATCCTGTCTTGAAAAAAACATAATAAAATAAAATAAAAATAAAAATAAACAATAAACAATAAACAGTAAAGATAACCCAAACTAAAAGAAATCTGTAAATGAAAGTTTTAGGAAGTCAAACAGAATCTCATCAAAAAATACAAGAGATGGAAGACACACTCATAGATATTGAAGACATAATAGAAGAAATGGATACCCCAGTCAAAGAAAACATTAAATCTAAAAAAAAAAACATCCTGGCACAAAACATCCAGGAAATTTGGGACACTGCAAGAAGAGCAAATCTAAGAATAATAGAAATAGAGGAAGAAGGAGAAACACAGGTCAAAGGTGCAGGAAATATTTTAATAAAATCATAGGAAAAATGCCTTAACCTAAAGAAAGAGATGTTTATAAAGTACAGGAAGCATACAGAACACCAAATAAACTGGACCAGAAAAGAAATTTCCCACAACACATAATAATTAAAACACAAAACATACACAACAAAGAATATAAATATATTTTATAGGTTTATATTTATGTATATATAGATAAAAATATTAAAAACTTTGAAAAATACCAAGTAACATATAAAGGCAGACCTATTAGAATAAGAACTGACTTCTCAATGGAGATTCAAGAAGACAGAAGGGCCTGGAAAGATATAGACTCTAAGAAACCACAGATGCCAGGCCAGACTACTATACCTAGCAAAACTCAATCCAATTAGTTCTTTTTATAAACTGAAGTCTCTTACATTTTGGGAAAGATGTTGTTAAACTTTCCCAAAAAATTACTTCAAGCTCTTTGCCATTTTCTTCCCATACTGAGGCTAGTAAAAAGGTCCTATCATTTCTGCTGGGTCTATTCCTGCTAATTGACAAAGTCTCATTTTCCTTTCAGAATCAATTCAGAAACCTTTTCTATGTAGTTCTTTAATTTTTACTCTATGTGCTAAAAATATCCATTCTAGGATATTATTTTCCCTCTGCATAGGAATACCTGTGGAAGAACGAGTAGAAGGCAAAATAACAAAATATAATCTAGCTTTGCATCCAGTCAACATGTGTATCCTGTAATCTCTTTTCTACCAGAGACAATTATTTTTCAGCTTCAGCTGATACTTTACTTGGATGATTTAAGTCCTTATCACCTTGTAAGGTTTGAAATAAATTACATAGCTTGGGCTGGAGAGATAGCTCAGCAGTTAAGAGCAGTGACTGCTTCTTCCAGAGGTCCTGAGTTCAATTCCCAGCAAGCACATGGTGGCTCACAACCATCTGTAATGAGATCCAATGCCCTCTTCTGGTGTGTCTGAAGACAGCTACAGTGTATTCATAATAAATAAATTTTTTTAAAAGTGTTCAAAAAATTACATAGCTCTTGAATAGTTAATCCATTTATGAGCCTTAGCCCATTAATATCTCCCAACAGTCTTTGAAAATCATTAATAGTTTATAATTGATATCTCCTGACTTGTACTTTCTGTGGTCAAAGTTTCTGTAGACCTATCTTATATCCTAGATAATTAATAGAATCTCCTCTTTGTATCTTTTCAGGAACAATTTGTAATCCCCCCAAAAGACAAAATTCTGTTTACTTCATCAAACAATTTTTTTCTAAGATACACATTATCTGCATCTGAATCTGCCAGCAAAATATCATCTATATAATGATAAATTGTAGCTTTAGGAAACTGTTTATGAATCATCTCTAAAGGCCATTGTACAAAATATTAGCATAAGATAGGACTGTTTAACATTCCTTGTGGTGAGACTTTCCAACTATATCTTTTTATTGGACAACTATATTATAAGCAGGTACTGAGAAAGAGATCTTTCCCCATAATACTTATGCAAAGGGACTGTGAAAAAGCAATCTTTTAATTCAACTACTATCATAGGCCACAACTTGATAATTGAGTAATAAAAATGATGCTGTGATTCCAGGCTGTAAAGGGCCTTATTAATAGCTCTTAAATTTGTTAACACCCTTCATTTTCCTGATTTCTTTTATTATAACACACACAGGGAAATTCTATGGTCTAGTAGATTCTTCAATGTGTTGAGCAGTTAGTTGCTCCTGTACCAGATGTTCTAATATCTGTGATTTTTCTTTTGTCAGTTTTGCCAGGTTTGTCAGTTAGCTATTTTAAAGTTATGACAGCTGGTATATTTGAAAGGCCAACACCTGTCATGTCCTGCTCATGGACGACATGGACAGTCTGTGACTGTTCTTGATAATACATTTCAATATTTTTCTCAGGAGCATTTTTTATTTTATGGTTTATTTCTGAGATTGAAAGAATGTTAATACGTGTCTTCTACTGCTACAAAAAAATCATGTCCCCAGAAATTCATGGCTATATTAGCCACAATTGGCTTTAATTTTCCTATTTGACCTTCTGGCCCTATATACTTAAACCATCTCACACTTTGTTCTATCTGGGATAAAGTTCCAACCCCTAGAAACTAAATATCTCCCTCTCAATAACGCCAATCTGGAGATCAAGATTTTGCTGAAATTATTGTGTCTACCAAACTTTCTGTCTTAGTTAGGGTTTTACTGCTATGAACAGACACCATGACCATGGCAACTCTTACAAAAGGCAACATTTAACTGGGACTGGCTTACAGGTTCAGAAGTTCAGTCCATTATCATCAAGGCTGGAGCATGCAGCATCCAGGCAGGCATGGGGCTGGAGGAGCTGAGAGTTCCATCTCTTATTCCGAAGGCAAATAGGAAAAGACTGGCTTCCAGGCAGCTAGGACAAGGGTGTTAAAACCCATGCCCACAGTCACACACTTCCTCCAACAAGGCAACAACTACTCCAGCAAGGCCACACCTCCAAATAGTGCCACTCCCTGGGCCAAGCATATTCAAACCACCACACATCCCATTTCAATATCACTTATAAATACTTTTAATTTTGGTATTGGATCATCTATATCAGATTGTCAGAATACTTGTTTTCTGCTTTCTTCTGAGTTTTCTGTTTTATCTACTGAAGCTGCTCTGAATTTGATATCTGGGTTATTAATGGCTATATCCAGAGCAGTACTGTTAAATTGCTATGCAGGTGAGTTTCTCTACTGCTGACCTGAAATGCCCAATTTGAAGATGATACCAAGGCCTGCAAAAGGCCCCCTAGGTCCTTTCCCAACAAGGGGTTACCTTATTTGTCCTTGTTGATATGCATTCATTCATATAACTGGCCTTTCTATAGCTTCTGTATAGGCTCAGGGCTTTTTCGAAGTTATCTTGGCTCTGTCTATAATTTCTTTAGAAACAACCTTGCTTGCCATGCTCAAGACCTCTGACAGTTTCATTTTTCCTAAAATCTTTAGAGATTACTTTTAGTAAAGTTACATCATAAGTATGAGATCCAATATCAGCTGTATTTCTAATCCATTCATCTATTGGTGCTAATATGGTTTTAGAGACCTAATTATTTTTTTGAATTCAGAATTAGCAATTTTTAAACCGAAAAATTTGATTATTCTTGCCTAGCTTCTGGATTTCATATTCTATTTACAGCTAATGTCAATCTTTGTAGAAAATCAGTGTATGTTTCTTTTGGAGCTTGTATAATTTTAGAAAATGGTTCAGACCCTTTTCCTGTTTCTTCAACCTTGTCCGAAGCACTTAAAGCTGCCATACAATACTGCACCAAGATGGCATCATCATATTAAACCTGCATTTGTACCTCAGCATATATACCTTCACTTAGCAACTGATCTTAGAAAATATTGATACTGCTGGCCCTATTTCTCTGTTCTATCTCCTTAGCTTCTTCCTTCCACCATGGTCACCATTATAACTAAACACTAACTTCTAATAATTGCTTTTGTCATATCTTTCCAGTTTGGGGGGATTATTCTATTTTGAATTGCCTAAGAATTTAGTATCTGCTTCATGTATGGTGAATGCATATTATATGAAGTGAGAGCTTCTTTAAACTTTTTTTAAATCCAGCATTTCTACAGGATACCATCTAAACTCTTCATAACCTGGGGGGTGCCAAGCATTATCTGGCATTTATCGTATAGTAACCAGATAAGCTAAGGTTGGTTTTCTAACAACTTTTGGCTGACCTTCTTCAAATTCATTATATGTTGACACAGTAAGCTCTTGTCTTAATGTCTCTGTCTCTCTCCAAGTATCTTTTTCATTTTTATTTATAAGTCTTTTAATTTTTTCTTCTAAGGGTTGGCTTTCATCAATTCACCTTTTATATTTTCATTTTTCCTGTATCTCTAAAGCTTTTTCCTTTGAGAGGGCACAGAAAGCCACTATGACTATTAATAAAATATAAAATACCAAAATGAGAGGAATCATAATCACTATTGAGCCAATCTCAGTTAACTCATTTATTTTTTTCATTTTGTTTCTATTTTTAAGCCACCTTAGGTAGCACTATATAGGGTCTAAGCACCCTGTGTTATGATAGTTCCCATCTTTATTTGGCTTATTCTTGTTAATATTACTTAACTCTCTCTCTTCCCAAGTCTGATAACTTCTCAGAATTTCCTGCCCTTTCCATATGTCTGTAGCTGGTGTGATTTTTCTGCTTGTGCGATATGCTTACTGCCTGGCATTTTTCTGCTTGATTTCTCTCTCTGTGGACTTTTGCTGGTGTATCTTCTGGCCCACCAAGTTTCTACACCCTACACCCTCTCCATGGGTACAGGCACTTTCTCCAACTCAGCTAGCACATGACACTGGCTATTTCTTCCTGTCCCAGACGCTCCGCTCACAGGGAATAGACAGTTCTGCTGCTTGGGTCCCACAACAGCCAAATGGAGAAACCATGCCTTCTGTGCACTGGGACCTATTCCTCCCACTGTACTGCCAGCTCACAGGCTCTGTCTTCCCTCCAACTCTGGCTGCAGCCACACTGTCCATCTGCTGGCAATCAGCAATGTTCCTTAGGCTACTGTGTGCTCCTGTCGTAATCTACCACCTGCCCTGGGCCCACATGCCACCCTGTGGGCTGGGCTGCTGTTTGCCTTCCTGTGAGAGCCAAGCCTCATGGTAGCCAAGCACCAGCAGTGCCAGCAGCTCTGTCACAGGTCTGGGAAATTCCTCACTTGCAGACCTTGCAATGCTTCTCTCTGCTCTTTCTTAAAGGGACCTAGTCTCCTGCCAGTTCAGAGCAGCCTCTGGCTGGTAGGGAAAAGTTTTCCCTGCCTTCCATCTGGAATTTTTCTCAGGCTCTAAGTTTGAATATATGTGCCCTCATGTTGGACACCATTTATTGCCAGAATGTTTCAATATTCCAAATTCCCAGGTAATGACAGAAAGACTTTTAATTAATTATAAAAGCTTAGGCTTTATTGCTCAGGCTTTTGATCAGCTATCTATGTTAACCAGATTATACTAATCAATTGGTTCTGCCATGTGGCTTGTCAGCTCTCTTCAGTCCTGGTGCTTGTTTCTTTCTCTGCATCTGGCTGGTGAATCTCCCATGCCTGATTTTTTCCAGAGTTCCTATCTGTGTCCAGAAGTCCTGCTTATCCTCCTCTGCTTTGCTGCTGAGCTCTTTATTAAACTAATCAAAAGGTGAAGGAGAAGATATTTACAAAACTCCAAGACAGGTGATGCTTCATAAGAATAACAATACCAAAGGGGGGGGGCCTTACCCAATTCTCCTACAGTACAGAAATCAGCATTTGAATAATACAAAGACATTCTTTACACAGTGCACAAGAGATTATTCCAACATATCTACAAATCCAGCCCTACAGAAGGCCTATAATGAAAATTCCATCCTATAGAGTTAACCACACACAAGAAAACAGAAGGAATAAATAATCTCACACAAGCAAAATAGAAAAAGACATACACACACACACCACCACCACCACCACCACAACAACAACAACAAAATAACAGGAACCAACAAACATGGCTCATTGTTACCTCTCAACACCAATGGTTTCAATTCCTAATAAAAAAGACACAGACTAATAGAATGGATTTAAAACAGGATCCATCCTTCTCGTGCACCCAAGGAACACACTTTAATATCAAGGTAAAAAGGATGGAAAAGATAGTCCAAACAAATGGACCTAAGAAGCAAGCTGGTATAACCATCTTAATATCTGACAAAATAGACTTCAAACCAAAACTAATCAGAAGAACTAGGAAAAGACACTACATACTCATTATAGGAAAAATCCTCGAGGATGGCATTTCAATTCTTAACATGTATGCTCCAAACTTAAGAGCACCCAAGTTTGTAAAAGAAACACGACTGCAACTTAAATCACATTCTGAACCTTACACACAATATTTCATTCTCTCCAATTAACAGATCACCAAGAAAAAAAACTAAACAGAGAAATGCTGGACCTAAAAGACATAAACTAAATAGACCTAACATATTTACTGAGCAATTCACCCAAACATTAAAGAATATACCTTTTCCTCAGCACTTTATGGGACTTTCTATGAGTTGTTGGACAAAGGGTTCTTATGGGAATTCACAAACATCCCATGATGTGGACAAGACCATAGATTGCTCTGGAAAAACTGACAGAAATACCCCATTGCTGAGCACGATACCTATACAAATCATTAAATATGAAGAAGTATAGCTTGTGCCTACATAGAGCCTTTACTCCTATATGCTAGCATCTTTGGTACTCTTCATGCTACCAAAGGGGAAATATAAACACCAACCCAACCACAAACCTTTTGATCTACAATGGTGTTTTGCCTGAAAGATATGCTAGTGCAATGGTGGCAAAAAGTTTGTGAGAGTAACCAACCAATATCTGATTTAACTTGAGGCCGACTCCACAAGATGGAACTCATATCCAATACTGCTTGAATGATCAAGAATCTAAGTCTAGATATCCCAGGGCCCTAGGATAAAACCAAACACTACTTTTTTTAAAAGTAGCACTAAAATGACTCCTAATAACATCCTGCTATGCTTGTTGCTCAGTAACCATCAGAGAAGCTTCCTCGAGCAGATGGGAACACATACAGAGACCCACAGCCAGATATTATACAGAGAGCAAGAGACCTCCTAAACAGGATGTCTCTATGAAATCCATTTCTGCAGTATCCAGAGAACTGAGTGCTCAAAAGAGGATGCAGAAAGAGTCTAAAAGAGCCAGTGGGAATGGAGAACATGAAGAAAACAAAGTCCTTTAAATCAATATGATCAATTAACATATGAATTCACAGAGACTGATGGAACATGCACAGTACCTGCATGGGTCTGCATCAGATGAGCTTCTAAAGCTGAAAAAAAGGTGGATATATGCTCCCATCCCTAACTCAGGAGCAATCTCCAGTTGATAACCATTTTCAAATGAAAATTTTGTTTCCTCCAATGAGTTCTCATTGGAGGAAACTACTCTTAAGGGTAGGCTACATGTCTAGCACTACATCCTTGCCTCATAATGTCAGGGCTCTTCCTTTATTTAATTTTTATATTTTCCTATCGTTTTATCCTATAGGTCCTTTGCATATTTACTGTGGCTTCCAGTTTAGTGTTTTTATGGAACTCCTGAGTGTAGGACCAAATGGGCTTCTTTCTTGATTGTTTGTTTTGTCCGATTCTGATGTGTTAGTTTTTGTTTTGTCTTATTATATTAAATTTTATTTTATTATTATCTCATAGAAGCCCATTTGTTTTCTAATGAGAGACAGAAAGGTAATAGATCCAAATAGGAGTGGAGTTGAGAAGTAGCTGGGGTGAGTATAGGGATGGAAAATCATGATTATGATACATTCTGTGATTTTAAAAAATCTACGTTCAATAAAAGGGGAGAAATTAAAAGTTTCACCTATTCCTCTCCCCAAAACCAAACCAAAACAATAACCAAGTCCTTTTTTAAAAGGTAAACAGTGCTATGGAGGAAAAAAAAAAAAGGTCCAATAGACCACCCAGGGCCCCTTCATCTCATTTAATGCTGTGTATAACATATAGACTGAAGATCAGAAAAAGAAAGGAATGCAACATCATAAGCCAAAAAAATCAAATACAAATTCATCATTTGACAGCCTCCAGTAGAGAGACCCATTTCAAGCCCACACTGACCATTCTTTGTAATAAATCATATGTTAAGTCCTCCAAAATACTCTTAATACATTGAGAAAGATTCCTCATACAATGGATTTCCTCTGAGTACCACAGAATAGAGCCAGAAATAATTGTTAGGACAAAACCCCTGAAAATCCATAAATGTGTGGAAATTAAACATTGTGGTCTTAAACAGTCAATAGATCAACGAAATCACAAGGGAAATTAGAAAGGTTTTGGAAGATTCTGTTTTTTAATAACTCAGCATACCAAAGTATGTGGTATATAATGAAACCAGTGGCCAAAGGGCCATTTTTGCAGTAACTGTTTATGTTTAAGAAAGAAGAGGCATCTAAAATCAATAACTTTACACCTGAAGGAATTGGTGGGAGCAAAAGAAGCTAAAGTCACTAAGCAGAAGGAAATAATGAAGATTATCATGCACGGCAATAGGGAATAAACTGAGAGCATTTCCAGATCCAAAGTTAATTTTGTGAAATGGTTAACAAACTGGCAAACATTGATCAATATTAACAAGGAAAACAGAGAAAAGGTGAATCAGTAAAATAAAAATTAAATTGAAGACATAGCTTACAAATACAAAAATACAGGATAGCTTGGCATAAAAAGGCACTTGACACCAAGCCTGAGGACCTGAGTTCAATCTGGGACACACATAAAGTGAAAGCAAACTAATGGCATCCACATGGTAGAAGGAGAAGTAATTCCTGAAAGTTGTCCTCTGACCTCCACACATGCTCTGTGGCACAATGTGTGCATGCGTGTGTGTGTGTGTGTGTGTGTGTGTGTGTGTGTGTGTGTGTGTGTGTGTGTGTGTGTGTCAGAGAGAGAGAGAGAACAAGAGAGAGAAAGAGAATGAGAGAGGAGAGAACACCACAGATAAACCAATTTTAGTAAAAGATATAAAAGAATACAATGAACAATGATAAAATAACAAATTATGTAGCCTAGATAAAACATACTCATTCTTGTCTTTTTGCCAAGATGGTGCTAAAAGCAAAGAAGGATACTCCTGCCCCTTCCCAAACTGAAGCCAAATCAAAGGCCTTGAAAGATAAGTAGGCAGTGCTGAAAGGAATCCACAGCCACAAAAAGAAGACCCACATGTTGCCTACCTTTGTGTGGCCCAAGACCCTGCAGTTCTGGAGGCAGCACAAGCTCCCTCAAAAGAGCACAGCCAGCAGCTTGAGCACTATGCCATCATCAAATCCCCTCTGTCCACTGAGACAGCCATGAAGAAGATAGAGGATAACAGCACACTTGTGTTCCTTGTGGGTGCCAAGGCCAGCAAGCACCAGACCAAATGGACAGTGAAGAAACTCAGTAACACTGACGTGGCCAAAGTCAACACCCTCATGAGGCCTGATAAAGAGAAGAAGGTCTATGTTAGGATGGCTCCTCATTATGATGCTCTAGATGTTGTCAACAAGATTGGCATTATCTAAACGGAGTTCAGCTAGCTAATTCTAAATATACATATTTTTCACCATAAAAAATTATGCTCATTCACACACACACACACACACACACACACACACACACACACATTACCAAAACAAAAGAAAACCCAAAAAAACAGCTAAAATTAACAATGGGCCATTAAGATAACTCAGTGGTTAAAGTGATTGCCACACAAGCCCTATGAACTGAGTTCAATCTCTAGGGTCCACACAAAAGTGGAAAGAGAGAAAAAACTCCACAATATATCCTACATATGTACTTCATGGCACCCCCATATATATCATACACATAATAACAATAAATAAGATTTTTAAAAATATGCAAGAAAAATATTATAAAAAGAAAATTTTAAACAGATATACAAATAAAGTGATTAGATAAGTAATTAAAAATTTTCTATTTAAGAAAGCCTTGAGCAAATGATTTCAACTGGTGAAAGCCATTAAATACTGAAGGAAGAATTAATGCCAATCATTCACACACACACACACACACACACACACACACACACACACACACACACGCACATACACACACATATGTACACGCATGATTTTGAAGAGGCAGAGAGAGACATGTCCCAAATTATTCAGACAATTATGATGAATATCAGACGCATCACAGTAAAATAAAACGATATCCAGTACCCCAAAGTATTGGAAACAAATACACATATGTGAGTATATTCACAGCAGCATTATTTACAATAGTTAAAAGGGGAGTAACTGCTCAATATCCATTAATAGATGAATTGATATATAAGATGTCTATCTTAACAAAAATATTGTTCAGTTACAATGAAAGCATTTGGTTACCCACCCCCAGCTTCCCATGACAGTAGAGCCTTTAATACTAAGTGTTAAAATTTGAGTACTTATAGAAGCCAGAAAATTAGAGAGGCCACTAGGAGAGCGTTGGCTTAAGAGGACTGGGCAGGGCATAGCAGAATGTAGGTAATATGAAAATAAAGAGAGTGAATACTGGGGATTAAAAGGTTTAACTAGGGAAGGAGGGATGAGGACGGGAGAAGACAAGAGACCAGCGAGAGGGTTAATCAAAGGAAAAAGGGGTGGGAAAGCCATAGGGAACCTTGCTGTCAAGTTTTTTTTTTTAAAAGTAATTTATTTAATCAAGGCAGTAATGGCACATGCTTATATTCCCAGCACTCAGGAGGCAGATCTATGTGAGTTTGAGGCAAGCCTGGTCTACAAAGCAAGTTCCAGGACAGCCAGGGTTACATAGGGAAATCCTGTCATGAAATAAATAAATAAATAAATAAATAAATAAATAAATAAATAAATAAATAAATAAATAAGTTTTACAAGGGGAAAGTGAAAATTATGTACCCCTCGTGACTGGCAAAAGCTTTTCATAGAAGCTATGGAATACTATACAAAAATGCAAGTTCCAGGGGTGTGAACAGACAGTTCCGGGACGCTCCAGAAGTCGATAAAACAAGACACACTTTTGTTATTTCTCTTGGATGCCTACCAAATGATAACATGACTATTCATAGTCTATTCAAAAGAATCTACAGATTATTTAAAATATTTACGTGAACACAACAAAGTGCCAAATAAAATTAAACAGATACAATCATTGTGTGTGTGTATACTCATTGTCAAACAACTAGAAATAATTTTAAAAGATCTACCAAGTCTGTTACTACATGCCTGTAATCTCAGCACTTGGGAGGTTGACGCAAAGGATTGCTGTTTACTGGGGCAAAGGATGATCCATGCTTCAAATCACACCATGTAATAAAGAGCACAAACTTCTTAAGTTTAGAAGAATACCTTAAGAACCTCCAAAGTAGTCAAACTTTTCTAAACTAGAACACAATCAGAATAAATATTCAAAGGGAAAAGTAACAAATTCTCCCTCATCAAAATTAAAACCTTCTGCTTATCAAAACATACCAGTAAAAGAAGAAAATTGAAAGCCATGAATCTAAAGACATTCATAGTACATACATAATCAGTTTTGATTACCTACACTGTATAAAATGTTTATTCATTGTAAGTGGTTTCACGCTAAATATATAAAAATTATATAATATAATTCCTGAAACACTAAATCCACTAGAAAATATAACTATATAAATAAATAAATAAATAAATAAATAAATAAATAAATAAATAAATAAATAAATAAATAAATAAGGGAGGAGTAGTACAGTAGTCTGTATTTCTATAGTAAACTCCAGGCAAGACAGTGAAACATTCTCTTAAAAAAAAAAAAAACACACTAAAAATCTTCAACTTCTCTGGGTGGTGTTATGTATGCCTTTAATCCCAGCACTCCGGAGGCAGGGGCAGAAGGATGTCTGTGAGTTGGAGCCTAATGTACAGAGTGAGTTCCAACACAGCCAAAGGCTATACAGAGAAACCCTGTCTTGAAGAACCAAATAATAGTAATAAATAATAATAAGTCATCATTATTTTATTTATTATTATATTTACATATAACATAAATAACTATATTAATAGTATGCAAGGTATATAATATATCGATAATAATTTTTAATAATATAATATATAATAATATGTAATATATTATTTTGTATTATTACTAATATTATTACTAATATTATTAGTATTATTCAACATCCCAAAGAGATATTTCTTGACCAAAGCCTTGAAATATGACTAGATATAATTCTTTCAAAGTGTGTCACAATTTCAAATTTTACATACATGTAAAAGTTTCCAATAAATTCACCATAAGTTGAAAAAATATTTCAAATGAAAATGCATTTACCATGCATCTTAAACATCATACTTTAGCAACGCCCAGTCCACTAAAGAGTACTGTTTGTGTACTCCTGTGATCCAGGAACAGCTCACTGTCACTGCCCAGCAGCACAAGGGTATACTTATACTATATGTTAGGATCAGATGTATAAGTAGGGGTGGGGTGGGGAGGAGGGTAGAGCAAAGCATGTCAGGAAGAATGAAAAGTGCAAAAGCTGGAGGTCAAGCCAGTGTGGCGACACATGCCTATAGCTCCAGAACTAAGGGGGCTGGGGCAGGAGGATGGAAAGTTTCAGGTAAGCTTGGGCTACATCATAGCAAGTTCCAGGCAGCTAGGGCAATGGTGACACCCTGTTTCATGAAAAGAAAGAAAGAAAAAAGGCCTCCAGTTTTAGGAAGGCCATTGAGGATAGTGGTTAAAAAAAAAATCAGGGTCCATCAGGCTAGATAATATCTGAGGACCATAGTTACAATAACATTTGCAAATTATATAGGCAAATAGTCACCCTTAGCTTGCCTGTAAAATATGAAAACATAAACCATTTTGCCAATTCTTTTGCATTGGGAATTAAGTTTACCACACATCCAAACTATAGCATGCATTCTCTCTCTCTCTCTCTCTCTCTCTCTCTCTCTCTCTCTCTCTCTCTCTCTCTCTCTCTCTCTCTCTTTTCCCCCACCCCACAGAGTCTCACACATGATGCCTGGCATATGATGGTTCATGTTACTACTTTTCAAGTATTTCATGATGCTTATGTTATATTCAGTTAGCAGAAACCATTTAAAGACAGGGCTTCACTGTGTGGCTCTAGCTGCCCTGTAACTCGCCCTCTAGACGAGGCTGGTCTCAAATTCAGAGATCCTCCTGCCTATGTTGCAGGCTTGTGCCATCAGGCCTGCACCATTGCCCAGCTAGAATGCAGATTTTTTAAATGAGTAAAATATGCAAATAGGCTTTTCACTATGAAGAGCAAATACATAGCCAATAAGTATAAGGATCTTAACTCATTACATATCATTGTGAAATACCAGCACATAGCCTCCAAAATAGTTCAAAATAAAATTTATTGACAATATCAATCACAGAAAAAATAGAGTAAGTGGAATTTTTAAAATTTACTAAACTGAGTAGCAGTGACTCATGCCTTTAATACCAGTACTCAGGAGGCAGAATCAGGTGGATCTCTGTGAGGTTGAGACCAGCCTGGCCTATGGAGCAAGTTTCAGGACAGCCAGGGCTACACAAAGAAACCATACCTTGAAAAATAAAACAACAGCAAAGATTAGTGGTAAATGTATCAATTTGAATGATTTCTGCCCTTATCTCACGGAGCTAATCATATTTAGACACTACAACCTAGCTATGCCAACTCTTTACAGTAAGTAAATGAGCTCTCTTCACAACACAAGCATGTATATCCACACCAACTTTATTTAAAACATCTCCAAACTGAAAACAATGCAAAGATCAGTTGATAGGAAAGGAGATAGGTACATTGTTGTATATTCATATAGACACCACAAATTAATGTGAAACAACAGATTACAAGACAACAACAGGGATGAATCTCAAAATGATGCCCAACGTGGGGAAAAACAAGAGGAGCTTCAAGATCTGTTGTATACCTAAGTGATAGTAGTTAATAAGCCATACTATATTTCAAAATTGTAAATGAAAGATTGACATGAAATAATTTCTTGACAAATAATAATTATATCAAACATAGATGTATTTATTTGTTTGAAATACTATGTGATATAGTATATATACGTACTATGTGATGTGTACAAATGGCATTTTAACCACTAGGCCATCTCTCCACCCCCATTAGTCAATTCAAAAGTTTGAATTAACATTTTAAAAGCCAAGTGTCAAAGAACATATACTATGTTATGTCATTTATACAGAGACTAATAACTGTCAAGACCTTCCTATAACCAGATGAGTCATTATAGATACTTTTAGGAAGTATGTATGGGGGGGCAGGAAGGAGCTTTCTGGAGCAATGCAATCACTCCATTTTGTTGCAGTTCTTACAGGAGGCTATACATAAAATCCAGCAAGCAATACACTTGAACAGTATGAAAATTACTGTAAGTGTGATGGCTATTCTCAGTTGTCAATTTGACTACATCTGGACTTAATTAAAACCCCACAACAGAGGGACACATTTGTGAGAGATTTGAGATGGAAAGATTTAATTCTCCTCCAGATTTTTGAGGCCAGAAGACACACCTTCAGTCTAGAACTTTTCAGGTGATAAGACTCACCTCTAATCTGAGTCGTACCTTTTATTGGATGCCTATATAAGGACTAGGAAGAAGGAAGCTTTTACTCTTTGCCTGCTTGCTCTGGCCTCACTAACAAGTCCATTCCTTCACTGGCATTAGAATCTACTTCTTTGAGATTCCAGTATATTCTGAAAACCGGCTGAGACATCCAGCCTCATGGACTGAAAACTTACTGTGTATTCATATATCCACCACTCCTTGTTCTCTCTCAAATTCAAGGCCTCTGGCCTCTTTTTCTTTACTTGTTGTTACATATATGAAAATATGAAAAGATAATATATCAATACTACAACTCAGAGACATTGAAAATAAAATGATAAAGTTATGCCAAACACATACTAAAAACTCTAATTAAAGACATAACTCAGTAGTAGAGTGATTATCTAGTACAGGTGAAATGCTGTGTTCAATCCTTATTTTCATAAAATACTTTGTTACTGAAAATGGTGATAGATTTATGTTATTATCAAAAATGTAGTCAAAGGTAACAGAAAAACTAAACCATGACATTAAGTACATATTCTTTCTGTTTGGGAAGGTATGCAGGGAAAGGTCACATATTGTCTTCGTAATTTTTTATTTTGACTTGAGTTTGTGGAGGGATGAAGGTTGGAACTTGATAAGAAGGAGAGAATATAAAATAAAAAGTATGAAGGACACTTCACTGGTCGAGTAAAATAACAACGAAATGTTCAGATTTTAGTTTGTCATTTTGTTAATTAAATGCACATTTAGGCCAGAATCTTTCATTGCAATATCTTGACAATTATAATCATATTTTTCTAAGAAATTTTCAGACTGAATTAACCAGAGTCTCAGCAGGACTTCCAGAAACCAGAAAGCTCAACCAATACAAAAGGCTTATTATATGTTTTTATTCTGAAAATAATTAATTGAAGGCCAAGTTTCCAGCAGGGAGTTGAAAGAATTGTTCTCCCTTGAAGATAAGACTTGTGAATGTCCCATAGAGGAGGCAATTGGAATGTAATAAGGTGAAAATGGATTGTGCTTTCACTTCTGTGTCACAGGAAAAAAAATTCTCTTTACAGGAAATTAATTCACACCTTTGCTTCTTCCAGAATGGATTCAGTATACGGATGTAGGGAGGTTTACAAAAGGAAGAAATTGTATTTGGTCACTCAGTTTCAACCACATATTCTGTAAGATTGTTTTTTACTCATTGTCAGTGGTCAGGGTGGAAATTACATAAAAATTATATAATGTTATTCCGAGAAATGCCAAATCTACTAAAAAAAAAGTATATAAATAATAAGAGTGTTTACTATAAAGTATTTTAAATATAGATCTCATGTCTATTCAAGATAGTAAAGATACTAATCATCTCACACAGTTAATCATTTTCCTTTTATGACTAAATCATATGCAATCTATATATTTACATAGTTCTTGAATACAACACACTACTAGTAACTAGGACTCTTGTTGTGTTAGCTCTGTAGACTGCTACTTTCTGTCTTTTGACCTGCGTCTCCCCACTCTCTTCTGTAGCTTGCTCCTAATAATCACTGTTTTATTCTATGCATATGACAATTTTTAGATTCTACGTGTAAAAGAGATCACACAATATTTTTCTTCCTATAACATGCTTATTTTACTCATTCATATTTTGACAAATGGCATAGTCTCTTTTTAAACATGTATTGTTTTTAATTACTGTATAAAGTATTAGATACTGTGGCAGTTTCAATAATAATGGTCCTCCACAGGCTCAAATATTTGAATGCTTAGTCACCAGAAACTAGCACTATTTGAAAGGATTCAAAGGACATGGAGATATCAAAAATCTTCTATTAAAGATGCCAAACAAAAATGATCACATTTGTACAATTCCACTTACATGAAATGTCCAAAATAAGTTATGTCTAGAGAGAGACAGTATATTAGTGTTTGCCAAGAGCTGGATTAAAAACAAATCATAATCAACTGATAAAGGGAAACCTGTTTCTAATAACACTTGAATAAATCTGTGACTATATGAAAACTCTTGGAGCATAGGCTCTAAATGAGTAGTTCATGTGGTATATGAAGTATATCTAAATTAAAGGGTATTTAGAGCATTGTTCAGTATGAACAAGATGCTTGCCAATTATAGATCCAAGAGGAAGTTACTGACAACTCAGACCTGATCAGCCCTTGCCTCTGAGTATCTAGATTGTTCCTGCTCAAATCTGATGCAATGGAAAGATTCATGTAATATTGCAGTAACTATGAAGAACATTAATCCTCCTATGTCTCTACTTTAGAAGAGTTGGTTGTACAATACAACTATAAGAATCCTAACACACACACACACACACACACACACACACACACACACACACACACAATCTATTGCTCCTATAATCTGTTTTACAAGAGTTTTCTAATCTCTTCCAAGTTTATCTTCTCAGATATTGGGCTGCTAATCTCTGATATGGATAGGAAAATGTATTTTTCAAACAGAGAGCACATGAGAGTTGAAGCGACTCTCATAACAATGAGCTTTACAAAATACACTTACTTATTTATCAGTTATCTGTACAGAGGAGGGGTGCAAACCATGACGCAAATGTGGAGGTCAGATGACATCCTGTAAGAGTCAATTCTCTCGTCCCACAAAGTGTGTCCTGGGGACGGAGCTGACGTTCACCAGTTCTGGTGGCAGGCTCCTTTTCCCATAAACTGTTTTTCCTATTCTAACAATGTTTTGAAATATATACTAATATTATTTCCATTTTACAGATTGAAAGACTGAGTTGTATAATGCCTAGGTAATTTCTTCAAGGTCAGAAAGCTACTCAGCAGCACGGTAAGAATTTGAATCCAGACTGATGGCAAAAATAGCGTGTTTAATCACAATGTTATTTTGATTCATGAAAAGCCCTTCAATACAGTTCCTAGTCATGCTTGTACTTTAAACAGTTGCAGTTTTCTAGCAATGATGAACCTTGTTTCTCACCTGTTGTTTTCTTCTTCACTGTGTGTTGTCCTCCATGCCTCAACACGTATCCAACATGTTTTTCAAATGTCTTCATTTCCAAAGAGGAGACCTAGAAAAGGGGAAACATTGAAAATGTAAATAAAGTATCAAAAAAATAAATAATTAAAAAAAAGAATCAGAGCCCAATACTTAATCCAGTGTCATCACTTTACTCAGCCTCGTACCTTTGTAGCACCTCAATGTAGTAATTCTCCCATCGTAGCACAAAATTATGTGCAATAAAAATCAGTATAAAACTCCTGAGTTTTCATTCCTCCTCTAACTAAATATTCCTTTCCCAAATCTCAGTACTTCTTTATTCCTTGAGCACTATTGTCCATTCCGTTAGCCACTTTTATAGGCCTAAGAGCCGTGTCCTATACACTATATTTCTAGAAAAAAAAATGAAATGAGGTAAAGCTTCCCAAAAGTGAACATACTAGCCCAGGTATCTGAAAGACAGGTGGAAATGAAGTAAGCCAATCAAGAAGGAGAAGATGGAGGAAGAGAAGAAGAAAAAGTAATATATAAGAAGAGAGGAAGGAAAGAAAGAAAGAAAGAAAGAAAGAAAGAAAGAAAGAAAGAAAGAAAGAAAGAAAGAAAGAAAAGAAAGGCTGAGTCCATAGAAGCAGCAAGAAGCTGCAGCATACCACCAAAAGTTTTAAAAATATGATCTTTCTATTAAGTCCTGACAAATAAAGCTCAACTACACAATATAAGACAGACCAATACATACATGTCGTTAACAAAAAATCCTTCATTGTGTGTCCTTTCACATACTTACTTTAAAAAAACAACCTTTCACCTATGTCTACTTCAACAAAATACTCCTTCTCATTTGCCCCAACAAAACACCATCCAACACAACTGACTTTCAAAAACCCTTAAGCTTCCACTTCTAATAAATGAATAAATAATAAATTAATTAATAAGTATTAAATGAATAAATGGCAATGTGTTGATCAGGCAGTTGTATCATCTTGTTTTAAAATGTTTATGTGTATGTGAGTATGACTGAATATATGTCAATGTACCACATGCATGCTGATACCAGAAAAGGCCAGAAGACATTTGATCTCCTGGAACTGGAGTTACAGACAGTTGTAAGCTGACTAACATGGGTGATAGGAACTAAACCCAGGTCCTCTGTAGGAGCAACTCTTAACTGCTGGGCCAATTCTCCAGCCCAGACTGTGTCATCCCAGCAAAGGTTTTTTCCCCCTTGTTTGAGTTTCATCTCAAATTCTTTTTTAAAAAAGATTTATTTATTTATTTATTTATTTATTTAGTGTATATGAGTACACTGACATTCTCTTCAGATATTACATATGGTTGGGAGCCACCATGTGGTTGCTGGGAATTGAACTCAGGACCTCTAGAAGAGCAGTTAGTGCTCTTAACTTATGAGCCAGCTTACCAGTCCCTTAATTTCTTAAAAATATGGATAATATTAATATTTGCCTCTCTGTTTGAATGTGTGATTGAATGAAATTATACTAAATACCTTCCTGTATTGAAGAAAAGCCAAAACCAATATAACAATGAACAGTAGCTAATTTGTGAGGAATCATAATTTACTAACCTTCCTTAAATTTTGGAGAGAACTCTGTAAAAAATAAATGTAAAAAAACACATCAAAATAGGCTTTAAATATTAGAACTGTGGCAGTGGGGATAGAGTGACTAAATGTAAAATGAAGAGGTAAGAGTGAGGGGGAGGAGGAGAAGTGCAGGAGGGAAGAAGGAAAGGGAAGAGGAGTTAGAAAGGCAGAGACACACAGAGAGAAGATGGGGTAGAAAATGTTTTAGAGATTGGCCAAAACTAGATATTCAGAATTAATTACATGGAATTCCTTTAAACCTTATTAATGCATACTTGATTTTTTGCCATTTTTGTTAGTAAGCTTTGCAATTGTATTATGTCCACTAAGTTCACTGCTTAGCAGCTAGAGCTTTGCACAATGCCTGGACCACAGTAAATGATTATAAATACTTGTTGATAGAATAAATAATAAAAAGAGAACCAAACATTAATATGGAAATAGAAGTAAACTGAGAAAATATGGAATAGAAATAAACTGGAATAAAATTAGTTTAAATTTTGGGTTTGAGTGTCTGAGAAACCTGAGAAACATTCTCATATTCACTATTAGTCAGATTCAGTATGTATTATCTCCATAAAGAAGGTAGAACCAAAGATACAAAACGGTGATCCATTAGCATATGAAGAACAGCAGAGCATCACGTGGTAGCAGCTGCCCCGGAAGTTATAATACAGGAAGTAAGCATCATAACAGACAAACCGGAAGTAGCTGAAGCCAAGTCTTGCGCAGTCACGCGCAGTCACTCGCAGTCGGAGAAGTGAGCGGCAACCGTTAGTACGATCGTGAAAGCTGGCGGAGAATATAGATATGAAAAAGTTTGGTAATAACTGGTCCAATGGGGACAAACATTGTGGAAAGTCTGGCAGTTCCCATGAGGATCTACACAGCAACTACAGATAGTAAGTTTATAGAAATATTTGATTCAAAGTTTAGAAGTCTGGCGGTGGCCGCTTTGAAATCAACGGTTTTAAGAAATGTCAATGGAGTAGTGAAACCAGTTTCATTACTTGAACTTAAATCCTTGGTAGTCACTGGTTAATTTTTTATAGACTGATGACTAAATAACATTTAACTCATAGTTTTCATAGATAATTGAATATGAGTAAAAATGTTTAGAAACGTGCTTGTGATCACTACTAAACTGTTTCTTGTCATGCTGTTCTTGAATAAGCTGTGGAAACATACACCATAGGGTTTAGGGAGTGGTCCTTGTTATATAATCCCCCCCCCCCAGGGGAGCGAATCAGTAAAATGCTTGTGCTTTAAACGGTGAGAAATTGTAGGCATCCAACTGAAGCTTTAGTGACCGAGGCTCAGAATGGAGAACCTTCTAGAACTTTAAACAGTTTTCAACCCCTCCTGTACTTTAAACGGTTTTCAGGCCTCCCCCCTCCTTTAAAGTTTCAGCCCTCGTGCACTTGGCAGTTGGTGTGCCTTAACATATGTTCTGCCCCCTTTTCCTATTGGCTACTGACGTAGTTTATTCCGTTTCTCATTGGCCTTTAAATTTTGGGCCCGCCTCCTGGAGTAAAGACATCCCCATCCAAACTTGTGCCAGGGCAGGTAGCTGGTAAATGGAGATGCATTTGTTTTCCATATTAAGATTACAAAAGCAAGGTCCTCACTTTATTTTGTTGGGGTTTTTGTGGGGTGGTGTAAGTTAGTTTTTTCGTTTGTTTCTCTTATGCTAAATAAACAGCAAGTCATTTAAAACGGATGGGCGGGATCAGTCGGAACTGAAAGGAAATGCTTAAAGTTGGAACATCGGGGTGATTTTAACACCGGACTGAGCTACTTCCGGGGGACAATGGGCGGGTTGAAAATTCTGTGCCTTTGGCGCGGTTCATTTTGTTGCTAAATATTTCATCCTTCCGCAGCCAAAGGATCCAGACGAGAAAGGAGGTGCTGACACCTCAGGGGCCAGAGCCAGAGAAGACCATTTCAAGTTCTCCGATGGCCATGGCGGTGGTGAGTGCGTGACACCTTGCGCTGAGCTGCGGAGCGAGGAAGGCTCGGGCAGCAGAGGGGGAGGGAGGGGAGGCGCGAGCGGGGCTTGGGCACGTGAGCAAGTGGCGAATCAGGGTCTGGCCCGCCAGCCCCTGGGGCGGGGCTCACGCCCTCTGCCCGCCCCCTGGTCCTGAGAAAGAGCGGCAGGTGGGAGGGTAGCAGCCAGTGGGAGGATGAGGGTTCCGTGGCTTGTGGCTTTCAGTGGTGCTTTTTCTGTTGGCGCTTTAAAAAAAAAAAAAAAAAAAAAAAGCTCCCGATTCCTTTAAAAGGGTGGCGATTGTTTATAACTCAAAGAATAGAACTGCCTCAGTAAAAGGGTTACTTTATCAGGGATCCTCTTGTGAGAGCGAATCTGAGGAATTTCGTTTCTTAGTTTCTGCAATTCACTTCGAAACACCAGTGAGTGGTTATATAACGTAAGAAAAATGTCTAAGTGAGGCTGCTTAGACTTTCACATCGTTTTTGACAGTTTTTTTTTTTTTTTTTTAACGCAGTAGATTTTGAGCTTGGTCATAAGAAACGAAACACTTTGCTAGCCTACTCAATCATTGCCCACACCTCACACCTAGGGTCCTGTCCCTGCACATCTCCGAGTTACAGTTACTATGGTGTCCTTTTGTAGCTGAATGCTTTGTAATATTGAGCAAAGATCCCAGATTTATATGTGAACAGTGAAAAAAATGGGAGATGAATATGTTTTAAAGACATACACCTAAAACTAGCAGATTTTTTAAGCTGAAATTTGTGCCTTAACCTTTAAAATACTCAAATTTATGTGATAGGAGTGGATTTCAAATGCAGCTTTAGAGTGATGAGCATAAATTGACAACTTCTTTTGTGTATTTTGTGCTTGAGAGGGATTGGTGGAATTATAATTTCCCTTTGTGAAAATTTTCTTGTAGGATTTTAAAACCTATGTGGATCAGGCATGTAGAGCTGCTGAAGAATTTGTCAATATTTACTATGAGACAATGGACAAAAGACGACATGTGAGTTTTATAGTCTCTATTAGTCTTTATTTAAATATTATTTTTAAAATACCATTTATCTGACCTGCATATGTAATGATGGTGCACAAGTTCTTTAATAGTTGCTTTTATTGGATTACAGTTTGGTGGATTGTTTTTGGTTTTTGTTTTTTCTGTATTGGTGGTGTTTTATTTTGTTTTCTTGGTTTGCAGAGTGGTTCGTTGTATTTTGTTTGAGTTTTTTGAAACCCAAACACATTGGAAGGCTAGAGAGAAGATCTGGTGGGACGGTGGGGGGGGGAGAAAGACTATGATCAAAATATATTTAAATTTAAAAATTGTTTTAAATAAAAATATAAAAAGAAAAGAAAACAGGTTGGTATTAGTGAGGATATCAGTTCTGGACTCATATCATAAGTTTGCCTTTACCTAGTACCATGCTCGTAGGCAAAGTCCCAACTTTTCTTGACTTCATTTTATTTTTAAATAGGAAAAGAAATTGTGATGTTGAAAATTGAACTCAGGGCCTTAACATATTATGCAAGTACTTTACCACTGTCCTATATCCCCAGTTCAGGAATTAATTTAAACACTTCATATAACTGAGTCCAGCATATCTGTACATAAGTGGTTGATCTTTTCTTAGTCCCTCGAATTAACGTGGTTAAAGAAATTATGGTGGTGTGGAATGGTGTACCATTGCAGGGATGTCTCTTGGTTTGCTTCTTTTATTTTTTGTACTAATAGAAAATGTCTGCTTAAGGTTCACAGTTGTAGCTGATGTTCACAATAAAAATCCTTTTAATAGATCAAGGTCTCACCTTGTTTTTATTTTCATTATAATTTATTCCTCAACTCTATATAGATTTTTTATGTGCATTTGTGTTTTGCCTTCATGTATGAACTGGAGTTAGATGGTTGTGAACTGACATGTGGTTGCTGGGACTTGAACTCAGGTCCTCTGGAAGAACAGTCAGTGCTCTTAACCACTGAGCCATCTCTCAACCCCACCTCAACTCTATTTTAAAGGAATTAATTACTCCAGTATGTGATGAAATGAGTTCTGCCTTGTTTTCCTACCAGTACAGGAAGGACTGTTTTGTTATGTTTAAAACTTTTTAAAGTAAGATAAAACATGTTACTATTGCTGACATGGAACTGGGGATGGGAAAAGCTATGACAATGGATGTTTATTGTCCCTTGTCATGAATATCTGTCATTTGTCCTGTCTTGGTGCTTTCAAAAGTAATATAAGCTGTTGAGTTTAATGGCACAGGCCTTTAATCCCAGCACTTGGGAGGTAGAAGCAGGTGGATCTCTAAATGTAAAGCCAGCCTGGTGTACATAGTGAGTTTCAGGACAGCCAGAGATGAATAGTAAGATCCTGTTCCAGAAAAATAGATAGATAGATAGATAGATAGATAGATAGATAGATAGATAGATAGATAGATAGATGGTAAAGTAAAGGGGTAGAGGACGCATAGCCAAGCCCCTCTTGGTATATATACCTGTAATTGTAGAATTCTAGAGGCTGAGACAAGATCCTGGGTTTGAGTCCAGCCTGGGATACAAGACAAACGTTTTTTAAAAAGGGTAACATAGTTCATTATCAGTGCAAGGGCATGTGTGATCCTTTTAATCCAACTTATCTTTGAGAAGAAAACAAATAATGTGTCCCTTGACCCAAAAGAGTTGAAGCTGTTGGATTTTTGTCTCATTTGGACCTTATCGCACACACTGTCAAAAGCACTACTTTAGGTGATTCTGACTCTTGAGCTTACTATGCCAATACTAAAAAATGAATTCTTCCTAACCTAAAAACATCAAATAATTCACATGTATTTAGTCATTAGAATTAAAGTGTATTAGGGCTTAGTTGGCAACCTAATTCTCAGTATTGGAGAATAGAAACCAAAACTGGATTGAAATTGCATGTGCTTGGGATTTGTGATCACGTAATTCATTTTTAAATAGAAAAACTTTAAAACCCTTGCTATTTAAGGGATGCAAGTTTTCTCATCAAACCTAAAATGGAAATATTAAAATAACAAATTTCCAGATTACAGAATTGGATAATACATATTCAAGACAAGGCAGACATCGTGGCCACATTATTTTCCAAAAGTAACGAGGCAAAAGAAGTAGAAATAGAGTCAGTGGAGGTAGAGACTGTGCCATGAAAAGGGTTACATACTGTAACCTTTTAATGCATTTGTACAAGATGCTTATGGGTAAAAAAAGAATCCATTGTTAATTTTTTTTATTTTTTATCTTTAGGCACTTGTCAGGCTGTATTTGGACAAGGCCACTCTAATCTGGAATGGAAATGTTGTTACTGGGCTGGAAGCCCTTGCTAATTTTTTTGAGATGTTACCTTCCAGCGAATTCCAGATCAATATGTTAGATTGCCAACCAGTTCATGGTAAGTATCGAAGGCTCTCCTTTATTTTCAGTTAGTAAACACTGAGGTTTACACCCCAAGCAGCAATAACCTTCAATAGTATGTGTGTTTACTTATTTGAGCGAATTAAATGTCACAAAAAAATAATTTATACAGTCAGGCTTTGGGTCTTCTTTAGCTGCTTTTCACTCCAGAAAACCACCATTAATTTTTGGAGATTGTGAATTTTTTGTTAATGAAAAGGAAAATGCCTACAGAAAAAAATAATTTTTGTCATATCGTAGATTAATGTGTTTGTTAAAATTTCAGAGAACTGTATTCTGTGAAAGAATGACTTGTGACAGAATTTGATTCACAGTGGATTGATACAGTATACAATACTTACCTCTAGATGGGATAATTACTATCTTAAGTAGTTGTTTATAATGATATTTCCCTGTATGTTTCCTGAAGAATAGCTTCAGAAACAAACTATGAATGAAGTTAGATATCTAATGAAATATTGACACATATAGGGAGCATATGGTCGTGTTAGCTTTATAATCTCCGTTTTGAAACTTGAGAGTACCCTGCAAATCTTGCTGGACTGAAAAATCATCTTAATATCTCTTTTTAAATATTCAACTATTGACTTTGGGATACCTGCTTAAAGTACAGAATATTCATTAAAAACCCTTTAACACTACACCATAAGCTTAGAGATGTAAAGTGACCTATTTCTCTTGTTTATGCTGCTAAAGAGCAGGCTACTCAGTGCCAGACTACAGTGCTTGTTGTGACCAGTGGAGTTGTGAAGTTCGATGGAAACAAACAACACTTCTTTAACCAGAACTTCCTGCTGACTGCGCAGAGCACTCCTAACAGCACTGTGTGGAAGATTGCCAGCGATTGCTTCCGGTTTCAAGATTGGGCTAGTATTTAAAGAAGCAGAAGCGCATTCTATTGGTCCATTAGTTCCAGCAAGAGAAGTTTAATGTGAATTAATATATTTCATTGCAAAAGTACTATAAACTTAAGTGTATGTGCTAAAGCTAAATGTATGTAATATTTTTTTATTCCTAGCAGCACCTTTGCTAGATCAGCTGCCAGTTTGGATTATTGCCCTTAAGAGCTTTAAAGATAGTTTTTTTATAGGCTTATGCATACATTCCAGTACTAACACTCTCAAGGTAATATTAAACATGATCTAGGTACTAAGATACTCACTGTGAACCCGATCTATTGCACAAATGGAGTCCTTTTGTATACTGTCTATGGGATAGCACAAGATAGCTCCGTAGGAGGAAGTAGTGGTTTTTCAGTTATTAGGGTCATTTCTCAATGAAGCACATGCCTGTTTACGATTAACACTGGTACTAAAGTTTTAATATATAAGTATAGATATTTGAAGTCAGTTCAACGTAGTTTTACGCTAGTGTTCTGACATATTTGAATTGCACATAAGTGTATAATAGTCCCTGATGTTTTCTTGCATTGACATGTTTCCTTTTGAAATGAGGTAATCATCTACATGGGCAGAAAATGTTCTTGGTTGATATTTGCGTATTCGGTGCATTTAGTGGCAATAACAACTCTGAAATGTTTTCGTGGCAGCTTCAGGTCAATATATGTGATAAATGGGAGTGAAAATCAAAGCTCTAATGGGAGAGTAAGGAATGAGAAATACAGACATCCGGAGGTGATCATGCTTGTTCCCTGCCTCCTGGAAGTGGAGCCTAGTTTCAGGGTTTGTGTCCCAAGAGTCTCGAAGAATCCTTGCCAAATAGTCCTAAAAACTGAATTTTAGGATCAGTTTACTACCCCTTCATGCTTGTCCCCAGTATCCATCCCAGCTTATTTATGACCTTTAAGGATTAAGATATCAGCAGTAAACTTAACTTTGTCTCAGAATCTGAATGTTAGAAAGAAAGCTCAGTCTGTGCACACTGAACTCCAAGACTTCCATAGCACCTTGAAGCCCAAAGCCTCCTGAGTATTACCCACCGTGCACATGAATAATTTTCTTCTCTGGTTTTTGCACTGTCAACTGTATTGCCTACTTTTTAAGATTAAGTCTGATTTTATGATTTATTTCTATATGGCACTGGATAAAATTGATATTAAAACATTTCTGCCTATGGTTAAAAAACCAGAAATCAAAGAAAAGATCTTCATGATAAACTTCAAAGGAACAAGCTCATTAACTTTATGTTTTAGCTTCTAAAGTAAAAAAAAAAAAAAAAAAAAAAAAAAAAAGCCTTTTTTAGTTTTTAGCTAAACTTTACAGTTCTTTGCAATTTTTAAATATTTTAACCTAAACATATTAGCTTTCTTCTGTAGTACAATCAAAATTAAGTTTTTATCACTCAATTTTAAAACTAGTAATTTACTTTGGCCCAGAAATGCACTATGTTTGTAATTATTGTATTATTTAAATTAAATAGAAGGGGATAGAACTGATATTTAAAACCATGGCTTATTTCAGTTCTTATCAAAACATACACATTCTAGTCTATTCAGAGTGAGCTTGCTCTTACTTTGAATTTTTCCCATTAACTACATCTTTAGCAAAAATAATTAAAATGCCCAATCACTGCCCTTTCTATTGATGGAGAACAATCTCAAAAGCTGTGTATAATTAGCAATAACAGAATTGAACCATTGTGAATTACTTTATCCATACTATGTATAATTCCATAATGTGTATGACTTTAAATGGCTGGAACTGCTCATATGTGGACTAAACTATTTTTGACATGTTCATATTTTTATAACTTAAAAAAATAAAATAAAAATTGCATTTTCACAAGTTTTCTCAAGTCTTTTTTAAGGTGTTTTTGTTTTTGTATTTAAAGTCCCAGAATGGGAATCAGTTAATTATGACTTCTTTTTTAATATTTTATTGGTTATTTTATTTATTTACATTTCAAATATTATTCCCCCTTCCCAGTTTCCCCTCCACAATCTCCCTATCCCATCCCCCATCACCCCTGCTTCTATGAGGAAGCTCTCTCACCCACT
>CM052722.1:77249225-77288709 GCA_028551405.1 Uromys caudimaculatus
TCCATTTGCGAGAATTTTACTGAGTATTTTTACAAAGATATTTATTAGGGAAATTGTTCTGAAGTTCTCTTTCTTTGTTGGGTCTTTGTGTGGTTTAGGTATCAGCATAACTGAGTCTTCTTAACTTAAAAAAAAAAGAACACATTACAATGTTGAAAACAATGATAAATAACTTGGACTTTTTTTCTTTGTCAATTATACAGTCCATCTTACTTTCCCTCTTTTTCTACCAAGCATTCACATTGCAAAGAATCAACTGTTTGAAGTACCACTAAAGTTTCAGGTGAGAACTTGGAACTCTTAACCTGGAAAAAATAGTCAAAGCATTACATCCGGTGAACACTGAAACAGAAATACAATGGCATTCCATAATTTAGGCACAGTGATTAAGAGCTGGCGCAATACAAAAGAAACTAACTCTTGGTGTTATTTTTTTAATTATTTTATTTATTTGTATCCCAACTGTTGCTCCCCCTCCTAATCCCTCCTCCCAGACTTTGTCACCTCATCCCCCATCCCCTTCACCTCTGAGAGTGTGCCCCCCACCAGGCATCCCCCTTCTCTGGGGCATCAAATCTCTACAGAATTCGGTGCATTCTCTCCAACTGAGACCACACAAAGCAGTCCTCTGCTACATATGTGCCCACCTGTGTATGCTCTTTGGTTGGTGGCTTAGTCTCTGGGAGCTCCCCAGGATCCAGGTTAGTTGACACTGTTGGTCTTCCTACTGCCATCCCCTTCAGTTCCTTCAATCTTTCTAACTCTTCCAAGGGGTCGCTGATCTCAGTCCAATGCTTAACTGTGAGAAGAGATTTAAGGAAAGACCATCCAGTGATCAGCCCATCTTGGGATCCATCCCATGCGCAGGCACCAAGCCCTGACACTATTACTGATGCAACGTTGTGCTTGTAGACCAGAGCTTAGCATAGTTGTCCTCTGAGATGCTCTACCAGTAGCTGACTGAGACAGATGCAGATACTCAGCCAACTGAGGTTGGGGACCCCATTTATTTAAGATTTTATTTATTTATTTATTCAATGTATGAGTGCTCTGCTGCATGTATACCCACATATCAGAAGAGGTTATAAGATGCCCTCATAGATGGTTGTGAGCCACCCTGGGTGTTGCTGGGAATTGAAGTCAGGACCTCTGGAAGAGCCATCTCATCAGCCCACTGTAACCTTCCCAGCCTTGAGCAGGCTAAGCAGACCTTGAACATTTGCCACAACAGGTCTTATCGACCTGGACAGAGACATCTGTCTTGGCTGCAGTTGCAAGTTCCCATGGTAACTGAGCTGTTTTGGCTGCCTGGGCTGACCTTGCTTAACAACACACTCCAGCTGATGAAGGGGATGGGTTCTGTAGGTTTTGCCTTTATATGCGCAAAGCTTATTATTAAACTTGGTGCCTTAATCAGAATCTTGGCTTGGCTTCATGCTTCTCTCACCCCCCTACCCTTTCATTTTCAGCCCTCCTTTCAGGTAAACCCTGTCCAACCGTAGGCTGCTGGACAGCAACAGCCCACTCTTGGCATTATTTACACAAGAGTTAGTGTGACTTGTGCAGAAGAATTCTAATCTCTCCCCTGACATCATTGATCTCTCAAACAAAGGCTGTCCTCTGTTTATTGAACAGCATAGCAAATATGTTTTCAAAAAGGAATGATGGATTTTTGTCTTAATCCTTTACAGAAGGCTTACAAGGGAAGAAATTTTTTCTTTGGCCCTGTTGACTCAGAACAGTATGCAAAACCGCAATGATATATATATATATATATATATATATATATATATATATATATATTCACCCTATGTGGTTTTTCAATACTTTCCACAGGTGAAGTAGACATTGCTTTCAGTGCCTCACTGTTTCCAGTAAATGATCTTAGGTCTGGTCCACAACATCTTATGCACATACACTGTTCTGTGTCAGGAGCATGAATGTGTCACAAAGGAAAAATAGAGAATACGGCGCATCGGAATGTTCAAAGAATAGTAAGATTGCAGTGTTTTTCTTAGAAGTCAGTTAATTCTGAACAATTTTAAAATATAGTACATAAGAAGAAGGAGCATGACACTATAAAAGATCTCAAAGCACTTCACTAAGTTGGTTACAGGTTCAGAGAGAGTGTGATTTGTAAAGGCAAGTTTTAAACAGCATTTTTCAGAAGAAGTTATTCCCACAAGGAACATTTGCTGCTCTTACAGAGGATGGAGGTTTACATCCCAGCATCCACACTCTGACTCACAACTGCCTGTGACTCCAGTTCTAAGAGATCTGACACCCTACTTCTGACCTCTATGGGTACCAGCCACCCATATGGTTCACATACATAAAGGCACTCATGCCCACACAAAATACATCTTTTTAAAAAACATGTCATCAACTACTTAGAGTGATGTATGACTGCAATCCCAGTACTCAGTAGTCTGAGGAAAAACTGTGCATTTGTGGCATCAGTTTGGGCTATATAGCAGGATTATGTCTCAAAAAAAAATAGTCTACAGACACTTTGGAAAAAGAAGTCATAGCCCTTAAAATCAAATGCCATTTTCAACTTTTCAAAGACACATGGGGTTTTCACGTGTTTACATCTCAGAACTTTGGATGACTCTTACATTGACACTGCATCAAAGTTGAGCCACTGTCCTCCATTTATCATTGGCACACAAAACAATGGTGAATGTTGTAACTAGCTGTATCTTAGATGAAGTATTAACAATAAGTTTAGCCTAGCCAAAAATGAGTTAAGGGGGCTGGAGAGATAGGTCAGTAGTTAAGAGCACTGGCTGTTCTTCCAGAGACCAGGGATTTAATTCCCAGCACCTACACGGTGACACACAACCTTCTACAGCTCCAATTTCAGGGGATCCACCTCCCCTGGGCACTCAGTGCACACAAGTGGCGCCGACATACAAGCAGGTAAAATACCCCCACACATAAAATAATAAATTTACTTATAAAAATTGGACAGGAATACATTCAGTTCTAAGTTTATAGGCATTAGTAGAAATTAAGGCTAAGAGGTTTTCTATTGTGTGCTGCTTGGTGTTTTGATAATTTGATACAAACTAGAGCTTCCTGGGAGAAGAGAAACTCAGTTGAGTAATTGCCTCCATCAAAGTGGCTTGTAAACAATTCCACGGGGCATTTTCTTCATTAATGGTTGATGTGGGGGGACTCATATCATTGAGTATCTCAGTTCTGAGCAGGCATCCTGGAATGTAGATGGAAGCAGGATGAACAAGCCATGGAAGGCGAAAGCAGCTTTCCACTTTGGTGTCTCGCTTCATTCTAACATATAGGCTCTTTTTTGAATTTCTGCTGTGGCTTCCCTCAGTGATGGTCTGTGACCTATAAGCCAAAATAAACCCTTTTCTCCCCCAAGCTGTTTTTGATCAGTGTTTAACACAGCAACAGGAAAGTAAATTGGGGCAGGCTAGTAGTCACATGGTATTCAAAGTCTTACCATGTCATTTGCATTTCATGATGAACTCATATGCATGATGAACATATTGCTAGAAAAACCAAAGACTAGTAAGTACATCTGTGCCTCAATATATTTGTCACAATAACATTTTTCTAATTTTTACCTTAAGAATACTTAGTAGTATATGGTTTTTATAAAAGTATAATCCAGGGGGCTGCATAGATGGCTCAGTTGGCAAAGGGCTTGCTTTGTATGCAGAGAACCCGAGTTGGGAATCCCTAGCACCCATATTTTTTAAAAAAAAAACCCATAGTAGCACATGGTTTTAATCCCATCACTTGGCAGTGGAGACATTAAGACCCCCAAGGACTTGTTGGACAGCTAGTCTAGGTAGTGTGCGAGCTCCATTTACAGTAAAAGAATCTGCTTCAAGTTGGGGAGTTATATTCGTCAGCAGTGCCCAGTGGTAAGTCACCCTTGTTCAAGTAAATAAATTCCCACCTATGCGCACATAGGCAACCCTAATTAAATGCAGTGAGTTGTAAACAAAAGAGGCATGTAAAAGGAGAAAGGGGTTCAGGAGGAGGGTAGAGTGGATGAGAGAATAATAGGAGAAAAGCATGATCAAAGTCACATGTATATGTGTGAGTTTGTGCAATGTAATTGTGAAAAAATTAAGAAAAAAGTTAGAGAAAGGATCTGGAGAAATAGCTAAGCAGTTAATAACATTGGCTTCCCTTTCAGAGGAACTGGGTTCAATCCCCCATTGCAGAATGATGGACACCCGTGTCTGTTACTCTAGTCCCAAGGGACCTGACTCCCATTTTTGACCACCATGGGCCCTGCTCACTCATGATACACAAATATACATGCATGCAAAAACCAATACACATGAAATAATAGATGTATGTATCAGTTATTTGTTTTTAAAAGGGGGACACATAGGAAGAAAACCAGTGTCAATCAGTGGCCTCCACATAGGCACACATAGTCATGGACACATGTAAATACAAACTACACACACACACACACACACACACACACACACACACACACACACACACACTTCCAAGGTATTTGGGAAGGAAACAAGAAGTCAACTAAGCAATGAAAGCCAAATGTTGACTACCTATTCAGAGATTTTGTTGGATTAATATTTGCCAAAAACTAGATGGGAAATTTGGTAGAAAATGTTTTCTGTTGTTGTCAGAAGACTTAATGTAAAATGAGAAGGATAAACATGCTTTATTCTGGCTGACACGATAATCCAAAACTCAGGAAGCAGAGTCAGCCATAGCTCTATGAGCTCTAGACAGACTAGCTTGGTCTACAAAATGAGGCCAGGACAGTCAGAACCAGAGAGGGGAGGGAGAGAGAGGGAGAGAGAGAGAGAAAAAGAAGAGGAGAGGAGAGGAGAGGAGAAGAGAAGTGGAGGGGGGGGGAATATTTCTTGTGTATTACCATAGTCATACATTTATCAGGGAAATGGTAGGCTTTTTGGATTTGAGGGTATTTTGTCAAAACATTACCAAATGTTCTAGTTAAATATTTTTCTTTTGCCAAGTCCTTCTGCACAAAGGATTTCTTACTGGGCTACATAGTTAAACCTAGCGATAAAAGCTAGAGACGTGTACAGATTATTGTTGCAGTAATGTGTATTTGTCAGATGAAGGCTTTTAGAATACAGCATATATCTGTGATTAAATGTGCAACAGACCTCCGGACAGTGAGGGCTGGGGAGATACCTTATCTGCTAAGAGCTGCTCTCCAGCATCCATATGGTGGCACACCATGTAACTGTATTCCCGGAGGATCTGATGCCCTCTTCTGGCCTCCACAGGCACTGCATGAATGTGGTACTCAAAAGATAGATGTAGGCAAAGCACCCACATACATCAAATAAAAACAAATCTTAAAAAATACCTACAGATAGGTGGATTGTACAAAGTTTACTCTGACTCATAAGATGTATGTTTCACTTCACAAGCCATTCTGAGAATGCATGAATAAGTGAAGTCTAAAATACAATTCGTACACTCCTGGATTATATTGTAATTTCACACTACTATGTCTTGTTAATTCCAGTTATAATCTGCTCCACTGACTTTTACAACTTCTTAAAGGATTGAATCAACAGTCTTAAGAAGACAAAAATTGAACTACACATATTGTTGCACTATCTCTTTTTCTGGAGAACGTAGGGTCAGTTTCAAAAATATGGGGCTGTATGTCAGTGATGTCACCCTAATGCTCAAATTGTCAAAACCTTTCTCTTCTCACGCTTGTCTCTTTAGTGAGGAAAGTTGTATTGGTTACTTTTCTATTGTTGTATAAAACACCATGAAGAAGGCAACTTACAGAAGCTAAAGATAATTTGGGATTCCATTGCCAGATGTACTCATGATGGCAGAGAGCAAGTGGCAGAATGGTGACGGGACCAGCAAGCTGAGAGCTTTAAATCTTCAGCTGTAAGCAGGATGGAGAGAGAGAGAGAGAGAGAGAGAGAGAGAGAGAGAGAGAACAGGGAAGGGTCTTTAAATTGTCAAATCCCACCTCCAGTGACATATTTTCTCCAACAAGGAAAAATATATACTTCCCTAAACAGTACCACTAACTGCAGACTGAGTATGCAAATCTCTGACCCATGGGAGTTATTCTCATTCAGGCCAATGCATATCATGTTCTTTTTCTCTTGGAACCATACATTTCCCTTCTATTTCCTTTGCCTCATTTGCTTTTTTTTTTTTTTTTCATTGTAGATCCACATAGAATGTAGTGGTTGGAATGAGAATAGCTCTCATAAGCTCATATGCTTAAATACTTGATCCCGACTTGGTGGAACTATTTTGGGAAGGATTAGGAGGTGTGGTCTTGTTGGGGGAGGTATGTTACTTAAGACAGGCTTTGAGGCTTCAAAAGACTAGTGCCATTACCAGGGCCACTCTATCTCTATCTGCCTCATACTTGTCTCAAGATAAGAGCTCTCACCTACAAGTCCAGCACCATGCCTGCCTGCTGCCAAGCTCCCTATCATAATGCCCATGATTTGAAATCATGACCCCAGATTAAATTATTTATTTCATAAGCTCCCTTAGTCATCATGCTTTGTTACAGTAATTGAAAACTAAAACAGAATCTGGTACAAGGTATGTTAACAGGATTAAACACACTGAGGTTTTTGGGAATAACATGAAAGACGTTGGAACTTTGGACTATGAAAAGGGTTTCATGCTGTAAGAGGGGCTTATTGCACTATCCTAGTAGGAGCTTGGAGGGCAATAGTGCTGAGAGCAATGTGAACTATGGAAACCTAGCTCAAGAGGTTTCAGAGGGGAAGACTAATAAGCAACTGGGTTAGAGATCATTGTTGTAATGGTTTAGCAAAGGATGAGGCTACTTTTTGCCCTTGTTCTAAGAATATGCTTAAGATTAAATTCTTTGGCAGAGGAGATCTTAATATTGACTCTGTCATGTGATTATTAGTGATCATCCATTCATATCTACAGGGAAAAAAGAGCAAAAAATGCAAAATGTACAGTTTGAGAAGAAAAGGAGCACCAGGAAATTGAATGTTGAAGCCAAGGTTTGTGCTGAAAGAGAGATGGAAAACCCTGGTATGAAATGAAATAAAGTAAGCGATGCCCTCCGGGTAAGACCCACCCCAGCTATTCCTGCAACATGTGAAATGAAAAAGCCTAAAGAATTTTATGCTCCTAAAAAAATGAAGCAACAAATCAAAAGCTTATGCAAATGTAATTCAAGAAAGGGGCCATGTTCCACTCCAAGAGGGCAGCGGAACTTGGTAGCATCAGCTACATGGTTCTGGCTGTAGGGTCATAAAAGATACACTAGTAAAGGGTTTGTAGACTCTTCCTCCATGGTTAAGAAGAGTTACAGTGGCCAGGCATATAGCAGGGGAGTCTTTATATGGAGGTACTGAGAAGCCATTGCGTAAAGCTATGAAAGTGAAGGCTGGAGTGCATTCAGGACCCCACAATGTCAGAGATACCAGAGCTGTGGGATGCCTGCCAGGGATTGCTGCATGACAGGGAGTGGAAACAGCCCAAGAGAGATAAGGGGTTGCAGTGAGCAAAGGTGGGGGGTGGAGCCATCTAAGCCCTTTGACATGGTGATACTGGATTTGGAGTATGCCCTGCAAGGTTTTTATTTTGTTTTGATCCAGAATTTCAACACTGTGACTCCATTCTTTCCTTTTGGAATGGTAATATGTGTGCTGTGCCATTGTATGCAAGAAATATGTAATTGTTATACATGCATACACGGAACAAGTGCAGAAAAGAATGTCAGATGTCTTGCTCTGTCATTATCTCCCATATTCCCTTGAAATAGGAGCACTCAAAGACTCTGAGGTATGACTGGAGGCCACCAAACCCCGGCAATCCTCCTCTCTCCACTCCCTACAGTCCACTGTTATAGACACACTTGGATACACACACACACACACACACACACACACACACACGTGCATGCACGCACTCACAAAACCTTGCCTAGCTCTTTTTCCCACATAAGAGCTAAGATATTCAACTTGGGTTCTCATGCTTGTATTGCAGATTATTTTTTACCCACTGAGCCAACTCCCCAGCTCCTGGATGTTTTTGTACAAATGTGTGTGTGTGTGTGTGTGTGTGTGTGTGTGTGTGTGTGTGTGTGTGTGTATGTGTGTGTGTTGGTTTAAAAGAAAATGACCCCCATAGGCTAATAGGGAGTGGCAGTATTAGGACTCTGGCCTTGTTGGAGTAGGTGTGACATTATCAGAGAAAGGATGACTCAGTCTCTTTCTACTGCCTTTGAATCCAGATGTAGAACTCTCAGTTCCTTCTCCAGCACCATGTCTGTCTGCATGTTGCCTTGCTTCCTGCCATGACAAAAATGAACTAAACCTCTGAACTGCAAGCTAGCCCCAATTATATGTCTTTCTTTGTAAGAGTTGCAGTGGTCATGGTTTTCTTCACACCAATAAACCATTAACTATTAAGAGTCATTTTGGAAGAGGGAACCTCAATTGAAAAGTAGTCCCACCAGATTGGCCTGTAGTCAAGTTTGTGGTCCATGTTCTTGCTTGATGACTGATGGGGATGGAGCATGCTTACAGTGGGCAGTGCCACCCCTGGGCCTGTATTCCTGGCTGCTATAAGAAAGCAAACTGAGCAAGCTATAGGGAGCAAGCCGGTAAGCAGCCCTCCTCCATGGCCTCTGTACCTGCTCCTGCCTTCAGGTTCCTGCCCTGCTTGTAATTCTATTGTAGCTTTCCTCAATGATGGACTGTGATGGAGAACTGTAAACTGAAATAAGTCTTTTCCTCTCTAAGTTTCTTTCCGTTATGTTTTGTCACAAAATAGAAACCCTAAATAACACAGAGAGGAAAGGGCTTATTTCTTAGCCTACACTTCTAGCTCACAATCCATCCTAGAGCATTCAGCACAAGAAATCAAACAAGGAACTGGAGAGCTGCCTCAGAGATTAAGAGCACTTGTGCCTCTTGCAGAGGACCCAGTTTTGATTTCCAGCCCCACATGTAACCCCAGTTCCCGGGGTTGTAATATCCTCCTGACCTCTGTGGGTACTAACCACACACACGGTGTACATATATGCATGCAATAAAAACAGTTATACATGTAAAATCAATCCAGTTTTAGAAAGAAGAAGAAATCAATAAGGGAAGGAACTTGAAGCAGAAATCATACAGGAACATCGACCTACTCTCTGCCACATTCACTCATTCTATGCACAGCTAAACTTTTATTTTTGTTTTTCATTAGTTTTTGTGAGAATCTCACACAGTGTGTGTTTTGATCATATTCATAGCCCTTTCCCAACCTCTTCCAGATCCACTTTTCCCCTGCCCTTCAACACTGTGTCCTCTTTGGATTCACATTTTATTGGACAAATTATATTTACTTTATTTATAATATTTGTAAATATAATTACATCAATTCCCCTTCCTTTTCCTCCCTCCAATCCCTCCCATGTGCCCCTTCTTACTCTATCACAAATTTATGAACTTTTTCTTTAATTGTTGTTACATATACACAGATAGGTAGATAAGTAGATAGTTGCATATTCCTAATTATATAAATATATCCTGATCAACTCATACATCTACAACAAAACTTCTGCATCTAATTTTCAGGGACCATGCAGAAGAGGGGGCAGAAAAATTGTAAGAGCCAGAGGAATGGAAAGATAGTGTCTACTAGAAATGTCAGAAAAGCTAAAAGTCCTCTTAAAAAGAAACAAAAAGCTTCAAATCCAATTTATGTTGCCCATATATTCTTTTGTTGTTTCTGGGGGGTATTTTGTTTTGTTTTGTTGAGAAATTGTTTTGCTGTATATCCCTGACTGTCCTGGAACTCACTATGTAGACCAGGCTTGACTGTCCTTGAACGCACCTGTTCAGAACCTAGCAGAGATCCACCTGTGTCTGCTTCCCAAGTCCTGGGTTTATTGTTTTATTACTTATTTGTATAGACATTTTGCCTGAATGTGTATATGTGTACCATGTGTGTGCTTGCTTTCCCCTGGAACTGGAGGTACAGATGGTTGTGAATGCTGAGAATAATACTGAAGTCCACTGGAGGAGCAATAAGTGCTCTTATTCACTGAGCCATCTCTCCAGCTCCTGCCCACATATATTCTTGGATGTGTGTTCTTCCATCAGAGCATGGTCAATTTACGAAAGATTAAACTCTTAAAATCGACTTTCTCTCACCTTTTAGCAGCTGTCAGTGGCAAATGGCTCCTCATCTAGGGGTAGGACTTCCTGCCTTCCTCCCCTATCCATGTTGGAATTTTTGTCTGGCTTGAGATCGCACAAGTTTTGTGCATGCTGTCATATCCTCTGTGGGTTCATATGTACATCTGACCTGTTGTGTCTGGAAAACACTGTATTTTTGTAGTCATCTACTGCCTGCAAGTCTATAGTCTATCAGCCCCCCTTCCACAATGATCCCTGAGCCTTAGGAGGAAGAGTTGTGATGTGGATGTCACATTTAGGGCTGAGAGCATCAAAGTCTCTTATTCTCTGCAACTTGCCAAGCTATGGTTATGTTGCTCACCATCTACTGCAAATAGAAGCTTCTCAGTTGAGAACTGAGAGTTTTATTTATCAATGGATATAATGATAAGTTACTAGGTATTGGTTTAATACTGTGTCCATTTAGCAGAATAATGGTAGCAGGTTGTCACCCTAGGGCCCAGGAATGACCTCTTTAGCCACAAGTTCTTCCCTGAGAGTTCACCCCATCTTGTGGGGTGGGGCTTAAGTCCAATCAGAAAGTGGTTGGGTTAAAGCCATGAAGTCTGTGCCACCATTGCACCAGTGGCCATCTCTTCCCATGCTCTATTCACTATTGTATGGTCCAGAGGTCACAGCTGGGTAAGATTGATGATTCCCTTCCCCCACCCCCGCCTGGCCCTGATCTGGTAGCATGCATTACACTTTCTTTCTTTTTTTTTTTTCTTTTCTTTCTTTCTTGTTTTTTTGTGTGTTTTTTTTGGGGGGGGGTTGTTGTTTGTTTTGTTTTTGTTTTTGTTTTTGTTTTTGTTTTGGTCTGTTGGTTCTTTAAAAACTATTTTTAATTTACTGTTTGTGTAGATATGTGTACACTTGTGGGAGTTTATGTATACCATATGCATGCCAGTGCCCACAGAGATCAGAAATTAGTTCAGAATAGTATTCCCTCTTAGCCGCTGAGCCAACCCTCTGTCCATTAATTCTTCAAAGTTACAGTATTTCCTTAGCATTTTGCCTTTAAATTTTCCTTCAAAGACATTCCAACCTATACATTAAATTCTGCAAGTGAGTTGGAAGTGTATCAATCCCTTGCCTAGCATGTTCGAGGTCCTGAGTCGGCTTCCCAGCATCAAAAAAGAACAAAATGATAAAAAACACGGAGGGGGAGGATAAAAAGAATTTTACCAAATTGTACCCTGACTCTGATCCCCGTCTTGGGAGCCAGAGCCCCTTTGGTGCCTAGCCCTGAGCCCTGCGTGAACTGCACCTGTCTCAACATCCCATCAGGGTTACCATGAGCTCTGGGTAGCTCAGCACTACCAGGGAAGTCCAGTGAAGCCCGGACTCTGTCCCCTTTCACGAAGGACAAGTCCACGCTCACCCAACCCTCTGCAGGCCCAGAAGGTGGGGTCCCGCCACAAGGTCTCCATGTCAAATCTACCATTTGCACCTTCAGCCAGGCTTGTTCCCTAGCAGGACCGGAATATCAAAGGGGCGCAGGTCCCACAGGGGGAGCGCGACCCTCAGGGTGTTCTCCCTCCCAGCTAACCCTATCTCCTTTTTGCCCATCAAGCCAGAATGGGAAGGAAAAATGCTCTGTGATGGGATCTGCAATCAGCATAGCACTTTCTAGTACTATGAAAGCTAGACAGCAGAAATGAAACATCATATCTGACCTTTCATTTCTTGGCTCCACCCACTAAAATCTAAGTGTCAAGAGGACAGGGCCTTTGTTATTTTGTTTGTTGTAGAATCCCCAGAGCTACTGCAGTACTTGGCAGGCAGTAACTGCTCTCTAAATATTTGTTGAATAATTGAATGGTGAAGTCCTAACAACGAGTCATTTCCAGTGCTCTGTGAATCGCCTCATCAGGTTCTTCACATGTATTTCCACTGAGGTTTCTTTTCTTATGATTTTTATAGGTATCTTTAGAGCAGTAGTTTTCAACCTGTGGGTCATGTCCCCTTTGGGGGTCAAACAACCCTTTCACAGGGGTCTCCTAGGACCATTGGGAAACACATATTTCCAATTTACAGTTCATAACAGTAACAAAATTACAGTTAGGAAGTAACAATGAAAATAATGTTACCGTTGGAGTCATCACAACATGCGGAACTGTGTTAAAGGTCCCAGCGTTAGGAAGGCCGAGAACCACAGCCCCTCGCTGTTACAGGTATTTCTACTGGGTTTATACTTACTCCCATTGTGACGTTTACTCATACGTAGTGCTTTGCCGGAGTTAGGTGATATCTTTTAGGTCTCAAACCTGGGACGAATGGCTGAGGTGTCTATTTAATATATCAAAGAGGATCTGACCACCAGGTTTTCCCAGCAGTACTTAGTCCCTACCTTTCACAGAGTATGGATGACATATCCCTTTCTCTACCCTAAACTCTCCAGTCCAGAGGCTGGGCTGTTCTTCCCCAAGATGTCCTTCCCTATATAATCCAGCCATTTTGATTACCTGCCCCTTTGGTCTACCCTTTACCCGCCTGGCCTCTTGATCTGGCTCTCCTCTCTCCCCTCTTGCAAGAGTTGGTCCTCTCCTTCTACTTCTTAGATACTAAGGATTAAATTGAGGTCAGTTGTCAGGCTTGAAGGCAGGTGCCTTTACCCAGTGAGCTATCCAAAAGCTCCCAAAGTGATTTTTCTGGCATAGTAAGTCAGATTATATTACCTTCTTCACAAAGCCATTGGGGAAAGCATCCGGTTGTACTTAGAATAAAATGCGAATTTCCAACTTGATTACAATTATGCATAGAAACGAACCATTAGTGTGTGGGAGGGAATCGTATTCAGAGTGGAAAGATGGGCAATGAGGCTTATTATGGGAATTAGCTCATACGATTATGAAGGCCAGGGAATCCTGTGATCTACCTTTAAATGGAAAATCAAGGCAGCCACTAGTATAGTTTGGCCCAAATCTCTGTAGCTGGTTGGTGTATGCTCTGGCATTCAAAGCCCCCAAAAAGCCATAACTCTGGTGGCCAAGGGGGAAAAAAGATGAGTGGCCTACTTTATGAAGAAAGAGCAAATCTGTCCCTCTTTCTATCTGTTCTGTATGGACTCTCAAGGCAGATGACAATATTCACAGTGGGGAGCATTTATCATCTTTACTCAAGAGCTAATGTCCTTCAAAAACAACCCTCAGAAAAACCAAAGAATGACTGTCTTAGTCTTAGTGTTCTCTCTTAACTCAGACAATCTGACACACAAAATTAATTCTCATACTTAACTGTGATCAGGATCCTGCCTATCTTTTCATCATCCTTGTCTCCCACTTTCCTTCACAGGTCTCTTTTCTTCTGTTTTACCCATACTGGGCCTTTTCCTCTTCCTTGAATATGCCAAAAAACACTCTCTCCTCAAGGCTTTTGCAATTGTGTAATTATAGAAAATTGAATAGCTGATTTCTCAGCTTTCAAAGCTTAGATAAAATTGTCCATTATGTGAGAGTTGGTAAAGGCACTTGCTGCCATTAGAGGCCAGCAGAGCTCAATCCTCAGTCATTATACAGTGGTGAGAGAGAAAGAGAGAACACACTCTTGTGGATTGTCCTTTGACCTGTGCACCCACACACACACGTGCACGCGCGCGCGCGCACGCGCACACACACACACACACACACACTAAATAAGTAAACATATACATAACCATTTTAAAAATACATTTTAAAAATAATAAACCATTTTTAAAATAAAATAAAATGGTCATCCTGAGAGAGGTCTTTGCTGAGCATACTGACTGAAGTAAGCCATTAGGTATTTGTAGTGTCCTGTTCCTTTCTTCAGATGAAATATCACATTCAATAGCATTTATTTATTCATGGAATCTTCTTGCTGCTGTGACAACACTCCTTTCACAGTATACAGCCTCCATTCGTGACTGAAGAGTCTGCTCTTATTCAGGCATTTGAATAAGATTGAGAGCATGATAGGGATGTTGTCTGCTTCCAATAAACCTGGCCATTGGTTTGTACAGTATCCATAGAATATGGGCCTTGCCTACCATCCTGTATCCGGTCTGTTTCTCCTCAGTATATCTTGCAGACATCTCTAAATCTTAAAGTGGTCTGTGAATCTTACTTTTATTGCCTCTTTTTTAGGTTGCTTTGAGAAATGGTGCTATTTTCAAATTTTCTTCTCATTTCTTCCTTTTCTTCCTTTTCACTTAAAATGTAAGCAGCCCTATTCCCCAATGTCTGGGGGGGGGGTGATAGAGGTGAGACTGCTTTTTCTGGTTCCCAGAATTATGTCAAGAAGGAAGGCTGCAAGGCAATTTGCAACATACAACTCCCCTTTCAATTTAGCTGCTTATAAGTGAGGCTCTAATCCCGCATCTAGTTGCTTCCAAAATCGAAGCAGCTTACACATCCATACGAATACCTACAAATAATGAATGAAGCTAGTATCACCCCTCCTATTTATAGGAGGTGTAGAAATTCCTAAAGTGTGTTATCTAGGAGTCTCTAGATCATTCACAAATACTAGCCTGTGAGGGGACATTTTTCTACTAAAAATGTCTGGTCCATTTAGCATTTTCTTCTCTAGGATATGTTTCATCATTTTGGGTTAGATGTATAGTAATCTTTAACCTCTTTTTGGCATTTGTTCCATCATTTAAAGCACTTCAAAGCATTTGGAGTCCTGATTTTCCAGGCTACAATAACAGTTTCTATAGTCCATCTGAGGAATGTCATAGAATCCTACAAATGCACTATTGATACCCCATGGAAGGGGGATGTTGGGGGGTGAGGTGGGAGTGGGGGAGGGGGAGCATCTTCTCAAAGACAAAGGTAAGGTGAATGGGATAAAGAACTCTGGGAGGGGGAACTGGGAAGGGGGCAACATTTAGAATATAAATACATAAACAGTGTCAACTGGCCAGACTCCCCGGAGCTCCCGGGGACTGGACCACCAACCAAAGAATACACAGGGAGGGACCCATGGTGCTGGCCACATATGTGGCAGAGGAGGGCCTTGTTGGCCATCAGTGGGAGGAGAGGCCCTTGGGCCTGAAAGTGTTAGATGCCCCAGTAGAGGGGAATGCCAGGGAGGGAAGATGGGAGTGGGTGGGTGGATGGGAGAGCACTCTCATAGAGGCAAGGGAGGGGGGATGGGATGGGGGGGTTCTGAATGGGAGATCTGGAAAATAAATTTTTTAAAAATAAAAATATTAACAAAAATACTTCCCCAATCACCAATGTTTTATTTTATTTTAATTAAGATATAATCATAATCATATTATTTCCCCCTCTTTCTCCTTCCTCCAACGTGTCCCATATTTTACTCCCCAACTCCCTCCCAAGTGAGTGGACTCTTTCTTAAATTACTATTGTTAAATAAACTTGCACGTGCATGCACGTGCACACATACACATATGCTTAAATGTATGAATGCAATATTTTGAGTCTGCTTAAGGTTAAATATATATATATATATATACATATATATATATATACACATATATATGTATATATATATGTGTGTATATATATATATATATATAGAGAGAGAGAGAGAGAGAGAGAGAGAGAGAATTTCAAGGCTGACTATTTCGTATTACATAAACAATTAGGAGGCTCATCCTAGGAAAGACAAATTCTCCCTCTCTCCACAGTTGATAGTTGACTATAGATCTTTGTCTAGGGATAGAGCCCTGTCAGATATCTTTCGTCCATATTAGTATGTCTATTGGTATTACCATTGTTCAGGTTCTATTCAGGTAGCTATATTCTCAAAATATCATGGGTGTAGCTTCCTTTTCATTTCTAAGAGACGCACCTTCACAGTAGACCTCCTAGTCCTCTTGTTCTTAGGATCTTTCTCTCCCTTCTTCCATGTTTCCTGAGCTCTAGGTGTGAGGGCTGTACTATAGAAGTATCAACTGGGGCTGGGAACTCCCTGATCAGTTGTTCTCTGCATTTTGTCTAGTGTGGCTTTCTGTAACAGTCTCTATCTGCTGCATAGAGAAGCTTCTTTGATGAGAGGTGGGGACTTAACTGTGGGTATTTAGAGGGATAATTAGAATGCAGTTAGGAATTATGCTGGTTTAGTAAACTGGCAGAAATTGGTTCCTGTCTAAGACCCACAATCTCAGCAGCCCCAGATATTTGATGAGGTTTCCTCCTGTTGAGTAGACATTAAATCCAATTAGACCACTATTGGTTACCATCAAGCTGTAAGGGACAGTATTTCACGTTTACTGATAGCTTACCTTCATCAATGAAACAAATTGTAGGAAAAGAAACAGATCCTCACATATATGTGGCTGGGACACATGATAGAGATAATGCAGCAGATTACTGAGGGTATTCATGTGCCAAAAATGGTCAAATACTTACTATACAATACATACGATAAAAAGCCCAGATAGAGTGAAGTTGGAGACATGAAAAGGCAAACACTTAAAACTTTTTGAAAAATGGATAGAATGTCTTTCTGACTTCAAAGTAACAAAGCATTTCCTGAACAAGACACTAAAAGTACTAATAGTAAAAATTAAGACCCATTAAATGATGGCCAATAGGTTTACATTGAGAATAGGTTACATATGTTTTAAAGATATCATAAAGAACATGGAAAGACAAGCTACAAAATGAAAGTTCTATGTAGAAATATTAAGAATGGCAATTTTTAAATAGCAAAGTAAAATAAGTAAAGACCATGAACATATTTCTGACAATCAGTACAAAAAAATTATGGTGATTTTCATTAGCAATTTGGGAAACACAAATTAAGGTTATAGATATTACAAATTAAGGTCATCAGCAGTATTTTAAGTTAATGGCAAAAAAATAAAATATCCAATAAAGTAAATTATAAAGAGTTGCATTAAGAATTTTATATATTCACGACCTGCTTACCAATGGGTATAACTCCTTGTCTGTGCATACTCTTAACCAAGCAGTTTAAGTCTTGATCTGTTCTCTTTCAGACGTTCATCAGGAAACATAAAAAGGAATGATAGAAATATATTTTATAATAGCAAATATTCAATGGCAGCCCACATGTTCATCAACGAAATGCATAAATACATTGTACAGTATCATGCAGCAGCAAAACTGAAATGCCGTCACACAAAACAACATAACTGAAACCTAGTAATAAATTTATGCAAAAAGGAAGTCCAAGAACAAGGATAGTTACAAAATAGGTCCATTTTTTAAACCTTAAAATCACTCTTTAGGCATACATACTTATACAATAAACCTATACTTTTTTTTTTAATCAATGCACAAAGAAACTGATTCAGTTATGACATTACATACAACAAAACTTTTCCTTAAAGTAAAATTAAAAACAATATTCAGGAAGCTAGAGAGATGGTTCAGTGGATAAGGATGCTGACTCCTCTCTGAGGACCTGGGTTGGATTCCAAGCACCTACATGGTAGCTCACAATTGTCTGCAACTCCAGTTCCAGGGGATCTGACATTCTGTTCTGACCTCTGCAGGCACTAAGTACACACATAGTGCACAGACACTCATGCATGCAAAACACCTATGCAAATACAAATCTTTCGAAAACCAAAACCAAAAACAAACAAAAAACCTTCCAGGTTAGGGTATTTGGGTTTTGAGGAGAGAGTAAGATGGGGTGGTTAGTGCTTTATTTCTTATGTTCTGTCTATTTTGGTAATTATTATGCTGTTTTATATTTTAATCTTACATGTCACATATGCTTCCTGTATAAAATAAAGTGTCTAAAGAACAAAGAATTACAAATATAGATAATGCAATTATTCACACTTCAGTGTGTGCAGTGTAGAAATACTGATGGTGTCAGTTGTTTACACCTTTATGGCTGGAAAACTATGAGTGCAAAGCCACAATGAATATTGTTAAAGATCCACGGTATTGACCCATGTTATGGTTTTCAAAGTGTTCAAAAACCATGGTAGTTTCAATTTTTAAAAAGGCACAGTTTTCTCTCATTTTATACAATAGCTCTATTCTTGGAAATTTCAGTACTTTTAAACGTTAAAACTTTAATTGTATGTATAGAGACTTAGGCTCTGGATTCATATGATCAAGTTTTACACGCACTTGAGCAGCCATCCAGGTCTTTCAAAGTTTTATGGGACAGACATTTATTTTGTGAGAATGTTCCAAATACTGCTTGAATATCCTCAGTCTCTACACACTTTTTAATAACACTGTCCCTGAATCGCTGTGACAAGCAAAAAAAAAAAAAAAAAAAAAAATCCCTCTGGGTTGCTCAGCTTTCTCTTAGAAAGAAGAATGGATGTTGTTTAGCAGTTTCCTCCAAATTGAAACATTCCCTGGGGGAGGGAGGGGAAAAGTTAGTAAACTCAATAGATCATCTGAATATGTCTAGGGAAACTGAAACTTGCTAAACGGTCCCTCCTCAGCTTTTATTAGCACCAAATAACTGGTGGAAGAGGAGGCTGGCCAGCCAGGTTGCCAAGCTGCCAAGAGATTTCTTAGCTATGTGGAGCTGCCTACAAGCTATGTAGTGAACTCCAGGGTTCCCGATTTGTGAGTCACGCCCCTTATTAGGTTGGGCTTTTCAGTGATGTAGCTGTTTTCTAAGTTTCTTTGCTCCTGTATGTAACCTCTCACCTATACTCCTGTTAGTAATCCTTATGCAAACTCATTTATTCACCAAGTTGGACTTTAGCATAACTGCTACTTTGATTTGTCATGGTTTCTCTTTTTGGAGTGAATAGGGGTGTGTGTGTGTGTGTGTGTGTGTGTGTGTGTGTGTGTGTGTGTGTGTGTGTGTGTGCTGTTTCCCCAGAAAAAGTCTGTCACAAAACAAAGAGTACCAACAGATTCTCCACCCTAGTGGAAAGAACTCACTAATTTTCCTCTGATTTGGTTTATTATTTAAATAAACCAAGGCACTCATCAGAAAACCTTCCAGATATATCATCAAGAATGTATATGAGGCAATGGACCATAGCTGCACAAAATCAGAGTGGATTGTTTTGAAGGAGAAAAAGAACCATTAAGGGGAAGAAGGGCTTAAGACAAACCGTTAGGGATGAATAAGAATAAAGTATACTGAAATATATTTGAAGATGTTAAAAGGAAACTCAATTTTAATGTTTGTAATGTTACTCAAACTTTTACTTTTAAAAAGTCTTTAGCAAACGTAGTCAAAAATCACACTGACAATATAACCATGGAAGCATAGGCTTTAGAGTCAGTGGGAGTTCCCATTCGGATCTTGTCCTTAACTAGCTAAATAAACTTGGTCAAGTTACAAAAACAAACAAGCAAACAAACGAACAAAATGGTGTGAGTAGAAGAGGGTTGTGCGTGTGTGTGTGTGTGTGTGTGTGTGTGTGTGTGTGTGTGTAAAGAGAAGGAAAAGACTGAAACGTTTGGAAAGATAAGGTGGACAGGGCACAAGACAGAAGAAGGTAGAGACAAGGACGATAACCTGAATGGCAGGTAGTCCTCAAACAAGGAAATTCATTTTTTTCCTTTTTTAATCATTTTATTTGTTTACATTTCAAATATTATCCCCCTTCCCAGTCTCCCCTCCACGAACCCCACACCCCATCCCCTTTGACTCTAAGAGGGTGCTCCCCTAACCACCCACCCAAACTAGGAAACTCATTCAAGACAGTACGTCTTCTGTGAATCTTCAGTTTAATACTATGTGGCCCCTCCCTAATCATGCACTTACTATGACCACTGCAAGGTCTAAGAGAACCTTGAGACACTTTAATGGAATAGAAGGGTATAATCCACACTTGTGCTTGCAGTTGAGAAGAACTGAACCCAAACCAAAAGAGTACTATAATCTAGATCAGTAAAAAGTGGACTTCATAATTACATAGCTTTATTAAACATGTGGAAATGCTGAACCCTGGGCAAAATAGGCAATAAATCCAGCACATGCCTTTCCTGGCAGTGTTCACAAAATGTCACCAGGAAGAATTCCATCAGCCTTCTTTTCCTTTTATTGATATTTACAGAGGAGCCCCAGCTGTTCACTGACCTCAGACTTGGGGTTGGGCACGGGGGGAGGGAGGGCTAGAGTGAAGAAGGAAACAGGCTTAACAGATACGCAACTGAGCTGAAGGATAAGATGGCTCACAATAATCTAGCAAGACCAAAAAAGCACTTGATACCCAGGTGTGGTGCCAGGAGTCAAGGACCGGAGATTGGGTCCAGTTTCGGAAACTGGGCATCCTGAGTGTAAGATAGCTGAGTGTTTGGAAGGTCACACTGTATGTGGTAGAGAGCAACAAGGATCACTGCTCACATAGAAAGCCCAACCTTAGGCCAGCCAGAAATAGAGAGAAGCAGCTGACAAGGTGATGTACTGCAATAATCATCTGCCCATTAGGCAATTAGAAGGGAGAGGTCAGGTGAAACCCTCTTAGAACATGAAATAAATGATCAGTTGCATAAAAAAAATAGACAAGAAAAGAACCATGTATCTCTCTTGGAAACCAGATGAAGGGAGAGAGGTCCAGTTTGTCTCTCTTGCCCATAAATTAGTTACTTCCACTATTTAAGATAATTATGTTAAAGAAAACGTTGTTTGCAGGAACAAGCTGCTGACTAATGCAGAAGACATTGCTTAATATGAATATTTTACCTACCATAGTGGAAAAGGACACCACACCTATTCATAAGGGTTCAGATAAAGGTAGAAAAGGATCCGTATAGAACTGTGAAGTGGTCACTCTGGATCCAGAATGCTTGTGGGAGTGAATAAGCAGCTGTATATTTTTCTTTATGCCCTCTATGACATTTGCCTTGGTTAACTAACATGTGACACAGATCTAAAAATTAAATGTGATAGAATGACTGGAGCTCATCTCTCCCTTCTGCAGATTTAGCAGAAATTGGGCAGAGGAGAGAAGTTCTTGACATTGAGTAGACACCGGAAATAGCAGAGACAAGGGCCATGATCACTTGTGTGTGTGTGTATGTGTGTGTGTGTGTGTGTGTGTGTGTGTGTGTGTGTGTGTGTGTGTGTGTTCAGCAGATTTCAAAAGACTAGCCTGTTGGGATGGGTGGGGCATATTCCTAAGAAAGAGGAAACAGAGACATGGAGGAAATGAAACTGTGAAAGGGGAGGACTTAAGGAAGGGATAAAGAAAGGGGCCTATCAAAAGATAGCCAACTTCCCCATGTCTGTCGAGTCCTCAGTCACCAAGGTAGTGAAGCAGTGTATCTCTGGAAGGGCATAAGGTAACTAAGCTAGCACCACAATGACTGTCCTCCCTCTCTCTCACTCTCAACTTGCTGTGGGTTTAGATGAATTAGCTCATCTCTGAGAACTGCTTACACCTCTCCAAGGATGAAGATGTGTGGTATACTTACAGAGGGACCTGTATCAGCAACACAGGAAAGGCAAAGAGGGACTAATTGCCTTTTTTCTTCCAGGACACCAACCAGCTTGGCTCTGTGAACTATGGGGCATCAAGAAGAACCTACCTGCGAACAACTATGAGTGACAAGGTTACAAGGATTTTCTACTTGTGGATTTCAATTCAACTGGAAAGACAGTAAGGCTCCTTTCCACTCCTTCTTCCACTGTTGTAGCTCTAGACTCACTGAAAGAGTTAAAACAGAAGAGAACTGAGTAATAAAGCAAACTCAATCTCCAGGGACCTGCTGTGTCATCAGAAAAAGAATGAGCTCTTTTGCTATGGCTCTATTATTTGGTTGAATTTACTGTATCAAAGTGACTGATGTCATGTATCAGCTCAGTAATTCTTCCTAAGAGAAAGGTAGTCTGGATCATCTGAATGGGAAACAAGTCCTTTTAAAAACCAAATACACTTGTCCTCAGCCCTAGGTAAGAATGCCTGCATTAGCAATTGCTATGAGTAGAGGGATGCCACAGAACTCACACGTGTTGGCATAGACACCATCAATAATGAAAGTGAGAAGGGTACTTCTTCTATGCTAGTAGCTATAAGTGTGGTCTGTGAGCTTAAATGTCATCTGGGAACGCAATAGAGATCCAATCATAAGGTTCCAGCCCACATTTTACTGAATCTGACACTCTGGTGGTGCAACCCAGGAACCTGTTTTAACAAACTCTTCAGGGGATTCTGATGTATAGGCCCATGATGGAAACTCATACCTCTGGCCAAGCCAAAGCCTTAAAATGGTAGAGGAGCACACTATCCTGTTATAAATATAGAGAAAGTAAGAAAAAAACAACTAAACTAAGGCAAGAAATGTAACAAAATACTGTGGAAAGTACAAGGCCAAATACATTTGTTATCATAATATATAAGAATGGATTATATTGTCAAAATAATAAAAAAACATGTAAGTCAAGAAAAAGAACTTTCCATTTTTAGAAGTCCTGCAATACAGTAATTATAATGAATACTTCTTGGAAAAATAAAGCAAAGAATGTCAGAAAATACAACTACAGAAAGACTGTGTCAGACTAGCACAAAAAAGTAAGGGAAGAGGAGACTATTAAAGAACAAAATGAATAAAATTCAAGACCAAGAGAATGAAATGAAAGAAGGAAATATTCTCATAATGAGAAAGGGCACATTGTACAGACAAGTTGCCTTAAATCTTAAACAATGTAGGAATTGCACTAGAAACACGATGAAATTTAAAAGAAAGCCATAATTACATCAAGAAAATCTATATACTTTGTGAAATGTATACCAAAAAGAAGATAGCAGGATATGAAAAATCTGAATTGTACACTCAATATATTCTACATTGTATATCCTTAGAATTTTTATTTATTTGCATTCTTTTTTATATTATTTTTTTACAGTTTCCCATATGTATTCTTGGCCTGGTCACCTCCTATCTCCATACTAACTATATCTACCCATTTTCCCTCCCCACAAATCTCTATGGTTCCTTCTTACCTATTCCTTTTGTTCCATGACCCACCAACTTTAACCAGGGCTCTGTTTGGAGCTATCCAATATAGACTGGTGGGATTAGGTGGTGTACAATTAACCATAGTGATTCGATTTCTCCCAAAACAGAATATATCAGTAGCCAGTGATTCAAAGGTAAAGAGGAGGGCCCTGTGAGCCCTCCCCATTCTTGCTTGACTGACTGTTGATAGAGCTGGTCTTTTATGGATTCAATGCAGTTAACTACAGTTGATGTGGGTTAGTGATTAGAGTAGTTGTACTGAGTCTAGTGAATAGAATTGCTTAGTCCTTTACTCTATATATTCAGGTTCATAACTCTCTCTCTCTCTCTCTCTCTCTCTCTCTCTCTCTCTCTCTCTCTCTCTTTCTCTCTCTCTCTTTCTCTCTCTGAAAGTATGAGTGAGTTATTTAGGTTTAGGGCTGGGCCAACATGCATTACTTTTTCTCTATGTCTTGGACAGCTTGTATCTCTGTATTCATCACTGTGAGTCGGTGTTTTTGTCATAGAGAAACCTATCCTTACAACTAGACGGTATGCATGAGATCTATGCAAGCTCAAGAGCAACCAAATCTCAGCATGGAGAAGGAAGTTAGGCATGAAATCCTCTCCTAACTGAGGAGCTATTGGCAATTGATAAGTGTCTAGGGAGGGAGAGTCAATTTCCTCTCAAAGTGTAGCCCCTGGTAAATCGACCATGTTATACTGGAAGGCCACATACCCAAGAATAATTGGGCAACATAACTCAGACTTGATGAGTTTTTTAAAAGAAAAGAAAAAAGACACAAAATTGGGAGGGTGAGGACGTGGGGATGGATCTGGAAGGAGCTTAGGGACGGGGTGAAAATGACCAACACACACACAAAGTTCTTCAAAAACTAATATATACATATATATTAGCATTTAAATTTAGTTTTTAAAATCAACCACAGATCCACTATGATGGCTTCCCCAAGGACACCATGACACATGAACACACACACACACACACACACACACACACACACACACACACATATGCACGCATGCATCATGCACACAGGCATGCTTGCACACACCACGCACAAGCACATGCATGTGTAAATAAAATAATAAATCACAAAGCTGGCTACAACACTGCATAACCTTTAAAAGCTGAGACAACTAGAACAAAGAAAAGCCCGTAGACCACTTTTACTTATAAACACTAATGTTAGGGGTTTCCAAAGTGGAGACCTGGAAAGGGGGAAACACTTGAAATGTAAATAAAGTATCAAAAATTTTTTAAAATACTAATGTAAAATGATTTTTAATAAAAGTGTTAGCAAATACATTCTAGTACCACTATAAAAATTAATTAGGCCAGGTTTACTTGAGTAATGAAAATATCCTTGAATAACTTTATTTATATACTTCATTGCAGCCATAAATTAAAGAAAACAACTTCAAAGTTTTAGTAAAAGGTAGAGTAGTTGCTATCACTGGTTAATAATAAAAGATTTTTAAGACCAATACAGACGGCATCTATGTCAATCTGATAGGTGACCAAAATCCAATGAAAGGTATGGGAAATATTGCTGGAAAAGGTCACATCAGGCCTAGGCTGCTGAAGGCCTATCTGAGAAATGACCTTAGTTTCTCAAGGTGCTGAAACAGAAAAGCTAAAGGAAATGAACCTAAGGGATATCCTGCTTGATGAAATAAGGCTGGTACAGAAATGCAAACAGCAGCTGATACGAGTGCTGTGTAGAATCTCAAGATGTTGACATCACAGAAGCAGCAAATAGGATGGCAGTGGGAGTGGACTGTGGATGAAGAAGATCTCAGAGCTTCACCTGGATAGTTGGAATGTGCTTTAATGGTCTATTGCAAAATGTAGCAGATGCAGTCATTGAAAATATATTGTATATTTCAACATAGCTAGAAGAGTAGATTTGAAATGTTCTCGCCACAGGAAAAATCATAACTTGGTGAGGTAGTGAGTACATTAACTTAATTTGATTTGTGTGCAGTGTGTACATAACCACTATGTCACATTACACACTATAAATATATATTATTATCATTTGTCTGCTTTTTGTCTGGTTTGTTTTTGTGACACAGGGTTCCTCTGTCCTGGAACTTGCTCTGTAAATAAGGCTGGCCTTAAACTCATAGAGATCTACCTGTTTCTGCCTCCCAAGTGCCTTGATTAAAGGTACGAACCACCATATCTGATTTAATTCTTCTTTGTCAATGAGTTTTTAAACCCAAACGTTTTAAAAAGACAAATGGAAAACATTGAGTCTGTCTTGGTGATTAAATGAAACTGTTTCTAAACTGAGCTCTCTATAAGCATCTTTGTGGACTTTGGCTTGCATGGCTGAAATTAAAAACACAATCACAGATATAGGCCTCCTCTCATGGTGCAGACCTGTAATCTCAGGTACTCAGGAGGTTGAGGCAGGAGGATTACAACTTCAAGGTTTGCCTGGGCTACAAAGTGAGTTTAAGTCCAGCCTGGGCAACATAGCAAGACCGTACCTCCAAACAAAAAGTAAAAATGGTCCTGAGAATACAGCTCAGTGCTTACCTACTATGTGCGATATTCTAGATGTCATCTCTAGTATTGCAATCAATCAACCCACACAATTTGCTTCATTAAGAAGGAGACAACATAATGAAAATAAAATTTTAGACCTTGTGCCACAAATAAAATAAAGTCCAGATGGTTTAGAGATATAGCATGAAAATCCAAGGTGAGCCTAAAGAAGGTATTTTTGTAGCTGTTACATGAACAAGGCCTTCATTAGCAAGATAGGGAAATTAAAGACTGCAGAAAATATAAAGGTAAATCAATTTGACAACAAATTTTTAAAGCTTTCTGTAGAGCAAAATATGCCACAAAAGTCCCACTGAGAGGCTTAGAAGATGGTTCAGTGGGGAAAGTGCTTGCCACTCAAGCATGAAGCCCTGAATTTAGATTGACAGTACCTATATAATAAACTGGTGGTGTGGTGTTCCTCTGTAATGGCAGCCGGGGAGGGGGGATACAGGCTGACCTTACAGATCTGGGGGAGTGAGGGGACCTCACTGGTCAGCCAGTCTAGCCAAAAACGTGTCAGATTGAGAGAAAAAGATGGAGTGTGATGGAAACAGAAATCTTCCACATGCAGACATGTGGGTGAAAACACTCAAACACACACATGCTCATACATACCTGTTCTCTCTCTCTCTCTCTCTCTCTCTCTCTCTCTCTCTCTCTCTCTCTCTCTCTCTGTGTGTGTGTGTGTGTGTGTGTGTGTGTGTGTGTGTGTGTGTGAGAGAGAGAGAGAGAGAGAGAGAGAGAGAAAATTTCAATATCTCAAATGAAAGAAAACAGAATAGATAGCCCTGTAATATTTTTTAAAAGATTTTAATTTTTCTGTGAAAAAATTCAACAACCCTAAAATATGGCAAAGGTTGTAAGCAGTCTAACAGATGTGGAAATCCAGATCTCTGTAACTACATGAAGGCGCTGGAGAGATGGTCTCATGGTTATAGAGCACCGGCTGCTCTTGCAGAAGATTTGATTCTTTGCACTAAAATGGTGGCACAAAACCATCTCTAATTCCAGTCCCTGGGGACCTGACATCCTCTCTGGCCTCCTCAAACACATACATATATAGCACACAGACATAGATACTGACAGGCAAAACACCCACACATAAAACAATCTTAATGAAATTCTTCTAAGTAAATGAGACATTTTCAAATGTGCAGGTTGTCATGGATACACCGTACTATAGATAGATTCCTTCCTCTTCTCTCTGTCATCTCCTTTCCCCTCTAGCTCCCTCTCCCTCTCCCTCCTGTGATTTCTTAGAACATCCGATAGGCAGCTTCAGCAAAGGTCACAATCATCTTGGTTTGAGTTGTTCAGCCTCATTTAAGTACTCAGTGCAAGCCAACATATTTCTACGAATTTTGTTTAACAGTCATGAGAACAGTCAACAAACATCAAACTGTGAACGCTGGCTGTATTTGAGAGGTCGTATAGGAAGGGGAACACCTTTTGTTCTGCAGATGTTGTTGGATTGATTGAAAAGAAGCAGTTTTAAGATAACCTTAGTAGTAAATTTCAGAGATGAGAGAAGCTTGAAAGACTACAAACAGACAGGCAAAGGAGAGAGGGAAGGGAACACAGGAGAAACAGCAGCAGACAAAGGATAGGTGTGAGCAGCCCTTGGAACCGGGTTTTAGTGGCCAGCTGCAGTCTTGCAGTATGGCAGCTGCTAATCCCTGAGCGGCTGTAGCCAGCTGTCAGCAGCAGCCTGGCCCCGTGGCTGCTCCAGTAATGTGGGAAAAAAGCTGAACCTCACGGAGCAATTCCTAAGACAAATCTTTATATTTACACTTCTAAATGTATTAATATGTCAATGACAGCAGCTGAGGCATAATCAGAAAAGAAAGGAAAGGTAAGCAGCCAGTCTAGAGTTACTGAGAAGGTCCATCTGATGGTAAATGACCCTGCAGATGCATTAGATGCACTACCCATCACTTGAACCATTAAAGTCAGACATAGTAAGTGCCTCTTGTTACAAGAGGGTGAGAATCCGGAGCAGTGGGGAAAGCTGTATAATCTTTGAAAGGGAGCAGGGAACAGGACAGAGACCAGCCATCTGTAGTGGCTCTACTTCTCACGGTTCTTTGCCTTTAAAGCCCAATGGTGGAAAGCATCTCTTGGTCACACCCCATTCCTCACACTCTGGAGATGTGGGTAAGGTATTATTATTAATAGCCAAAGCTGTAGGTAGATCTTATGTGGAGCTTGTGGTTTAAGCTGTGAAACTGGGCCCCTTTCTCTGTCATGCCTGACTCACTATGTTGAGAGAAGATGACTGCACAAGCTGTGGATTCAAGTCGATGTCTGCCATTTGTTCATGGAGACCCAGGACCAAGGCCTTGACATCAGTAGAATGTAATATCTTATTTGTAAAATGAAGACAATAATGATTCCTCCCACAGAGTTTTGAGCTACTAAAGACAATAATATGAAAGAGTATTGCTCAGAGAAACTTGATATGTCCAACAAATCCTATTTCTCACTAGGACATTAATTAATGTGTCAGTTTTGTGCAGAGTCCTAGACCAGGTGTGTCTCTTTAATATCCCCAGAGGCTCTTACATTCCTTCACTTTCCACCATCTCTGGCCCTTCCATCTCTTCTTCCTGCCCCCACCAGCTCCGGATCTAAAATTCTATCCTGCCTTGGAGTGTTTCCAGCTGTTTGCTCATTTTCCACAAACGGGCTGTGGGCCAGCCTTCCTGCCCATATATACACACCCCCTTGGGGCACACCTTCTATTAGAGAGCAAAGCCTCTTCTTCCAGACCCAGTTCATGTAGAATCTGAGGTGGAAAGAATGTCCTAAACCACAGAGAGGGAACAACAAAGGGATAGTAAGACCAGGGACCTGCTTGTGAGGCCCTGTGGTGTGCACAGGCAGCCAGCAGATTTCCAATGATTAAGGCTGGTTTGGTTTTGTTTTGTTTTGTTTTGTTTTTTTCATCAAGCATCTGCAGTTGCTCCATGTAATGCATGCCTACTTCCTCCATGAAATGTGTGAATGCACTTGAATGCACTATAACATTCTACGTATTGTTTCTCTCACTTTTCGCTGACTTGATCTCTTTCTGCCTCCACTAGCCCCCACATCATGGGCACTTGCTCTTTCAGATCTGAGGCGACCACCCCCCCCCGCACATTGTCAAGCGTCATCCTGTTTAGTTAACTAGCCATCATCTGCTCCCTATCTCTGTTCAGAATGGCCATTCTCTAGTCGAAAATGCAGGGTGCAAGGGAGAAAGTCAGGACTTATTTCTTTGAACCTTCGCCTGTTTTTGCCAAAGTATAAATATAATGCTGCAGAATATGCGGAAATGTTCCCAAAATAGAATCAGCACGCTGTGGTGGCACTCATGAGCATTCTCGGGATGGGTTTCTCTGTCCGCCTTCAAGACACTATCTACTCAGAAGGTGGGGAGGAATGCTCACTTGATGTGGTGCTGAATGATCAGCCTTTCATGATTAGAAAAGCTTCTTGATTTAGGAGACATTTGTGATGGAAAGATCTCAGTTGCCCTTGGAGATCTTCCCCACACCTTCATGCCCTGGTTCCCCTCAGCACCTCCTCAGGCAGATTGTAGCAGTTACTCCGTGATCCTGCATGCAGTCAACTTGGACCATTATGGCTAACTGTTACTTTTCAAGTTCATGTGTATCCTTTCCAAGTTGCTCCAAGTAGACATTCCATTTTTCAGCTATTTGATTGACAACCAACTCTTCATTCTTCTCCAGCGTTGCTTAATGGCTTACCTTCAAATGAATATATATTGTTATTGAGGCTCATTATACAAGTTAGACATGAATATGACAAAATTACAAAACCGTACAAAAGCTTGAGAAAACAAGCAGACCAGCCTAGATGCTACAAATACTTTGACTGCTTCTCAAAACCATCATAGTGATCTAAAAATGAAAGAAGCCAGAGAAACTCATAACCCGAAGGTACCATGAGGAGACATGACAACTAAATGTGCTGTGGTGTTCTGAGTGGCATCTAGGGACAGGAGTGGAGCATCAAGACAGAAGGGGGTAAATTTTACTAAGGCATTAACTGCAGTTAATAATAGCATATCAGTGGTGGCTTGAGGGTTGCCATGAATGTATTCCAGTGGTATAAAGTATCAGTAATAGGGAATCTAGGTGCAGTGTGTTTGGAAACTCTCCATTTCTCTTATAATTTATTATTATTTTATGCTTGTGGGCAGGTTGTCTGCATGTATGTTTGTCCATCACATGCATACAATGCCCTTGGAGGCCAGAAGAAAATGTCAGATCCCCTGGAACTGGAGTTACAAATGGTTGTGAGCTGCTGTGTGGGTGCTTAGAATTAAACCTGGCTCCTCTGGAACAGCAGGCCATGGCTTTAACCATTGAGCAATCACTCCAGCCCCATCTTACAATTTTTTTTGTAGCTTTAAAACTGTTCTAGAGTTAGACTATTCAAATATTTCAGTTATGCATCCCAAATGTTTCCATGTCTTCCTTTTCTTTTGTTCACCTTTCCAAATGATTATGGTATGGGCTGGGTTTGTAGCTCAGTGGTGACACTTGTCTCCATATATGAGGTGATGGTTCAGTCCTCAGTACTGCAAAATCAAAATCAAAGTGCACATAGCCAAGTTGCTTTGTTTTTCATTGGGTTTTCGGTTTTCATGCCTTGCCATCCTTATCCTTTTTTGTTGGCATAGCAATCCATGCAGGTGTGAGTCATGAACGTGAAAATGGCACCTTGGCAGTACCGTACTCACATAGGCCATGATGCAGCTAGAACTCAAGAATAGATCGCTTTATTACCTTTTCTATTACCAGAAAGAGCAGAGTTATTTCCACTTAAGATTATGAAAACATTTACACTGTCTGCTCATGATAGATCTACTCACCTGAATCCGTGACATCGCCACATAATATTGGTGGTTTTCTTTGTAGTTACTTGGCTGCGGCCGAACCACCTTGAGCACACCTCATCTTGTCTTACATAGCTTGTTAAAGCTTCCTTCACAGGCCTCCAAATTAGGATGTGGCTATTATCCCTTTCCATTTCCTGTAGTGTCAATGCCTTCTGCCTCCCTGCAGTTCCTCCTCCTGGCACCACATGCTCAAGCCTCTCCTTTCTCAAGAAATGGAAACCAAACCAAAACAAACAAACAAAAATCCAAAAACAGACTTCACCACCCTAGGTTCGGCTCCAAAGTGTCCCTTCTAATTATGCATCTGTAAAGTCAAATTCTGTGCCTTTGCATAAATATGTCTGAACTCTTATGTATGTGGTATTAAGCTGTGACCAATATGTCTCGAATAGACAATGGGGGGTGTGGTTATTTGTGTAGAGGAGACAAGGCTGCACCAAGAGAAAAGTGAGGTTTAGTTGAGGAGAAAAGAAACTGAGTTGAGAGACCGACCGCCATGGCTCCAGTTCCCCCTCTGGGCCATGGAGTTCAGGTGAAGTGCCTCAGCTCTCTGCTGGAACAAATGCTACCAGTCAGGTAGATGCCCAGGCCTCACAACAGCACATTCATCATGGCTACTCTCACCAAAACCACCCAATGTACACCATGAATTCTGGAGTAGAAAGGAAAGAACAAGGTGAGTAGTTGTACAGACAGGTCAATTCAATAGGCAGGTCAACTCAAGAGCATACAAGAGGCATCGCTTTGGGAAATCTCTAGAAGTAAGCAGGGTGTTCTCTGATGGATCCAACTCCCTACCTAGAGCAGCTGAGAGAAAGGGAAGTATAAAAACTTGAACATACTTGTGAATGTTGTGGCCTGGTGTCATAGGCTAGATGGGCCCAAAGGGCTTTCTGTGTTATAGGGCCATCCATGCAGAATCACTCAGAAAAGTCAAGCATCACCCTCCAAGACACCTGTTCTTCTGTTTTTCAAGTCTTCATCAGCCTGAGGAGTAACCTTCTACTTTCTGTATGAGGGGTGGGGGGAGGGAAATCACAGGTTCTGTTGTATTGTAGGGTCATCCTGTGGGTATCCACAGGAAATTGGTATTTGAACCCAGTTCTGTGGGTGCTCAAATGCTTTCTGAATAATGGCACAGTATTTGCACATAACCCACACACATTCTCCTAAGTGAATTTGATCATCTCTAGACAATTTATGACACCTATTGTGTTGTGCTGTGTGAATGCTTATAAACAGTTCTGGGCCATATTCTGTGAGAAACAATGCATAGGGGGAAAAATGTCTGTGGATGCTCAGCATGTGTTCAGTTTTTGCCAGATGTATGGATCCACTGGTTAATGCCATCGGTGGATATGAAATCTGTAGTTTAAGCAGCTGACTGTATTGGAGTTGACCTTGGACTTGGAGGGGTCAAAACTGCTTTTCTCTAGATGGATAAGAACAGGCTTCTTTCATTGAAGTCAAGGATACCATTTTGATTGTCTGACAGGACACCCCAGCAGGCTTCTCTGAATCAGCTCCACAAATCCTATATCCCCATTTCTTCTCTAGTGGTCATGAGCTTGCATCTAGTTCTCTTCTGGAAGAAATTCCCATTGAAAGAAACTCCCATTTAGGAAAGGAGAGTGTATGTCTGGGCAGCGACTCCAGTTGAGAAGAGGTCATCTTTCCAACTTCTAGACAGCTCTAAGGTTCACTGAGGTGCAGAAATGGGAAAGGGTAGAATTAGAAATGATAACTTCAGGGGGAAGAAACGTAGGAACAAAGATAAAAAATATCATGGAACTTGGAAGAGCAGATGGGAACCATGAAGAAAATCTTTCTATGTGTGTTGCTGTGTCTAGAACCCTCCAAGAGCCAGAGTCATTGTGTTGCCCAAGGAGCCCTCAGCCAACACTTTCTCTGGTAAGATGAGCATTATAGTTAGCTGCCATTCTAGCACTGAGGGCTTCTTCATCGGTGTGTGCTGAAAAAAGCATGTAGTAGAGACTATCCCTATGGTGGTAGACCAAGAAACTGAGCAAAGAAAGCAGAGGAGCTGGGTATAATTTTAAAAGTCCCACTTCCTCGGCCCCACCCCTTAAAGATTTCATAGCCTGTCCCAGATAATGCCAACTTGCTGAGGAGCATGAGTATGCGGGGCAACATTTCAGAGTTAAATCATAATCTACCTCTTCCACCAGCTTTCTCATTAACCCATTTCCTCTGGCTTACTGTGTTCTCCACAAACCACAAATTTTCCAGTGACAATCACCAGCATTCTGTTGCAACACATTCCCAGATGCAGATACTCTCTATTTCTTGAAACTCACCTTTGACCTCAGTAAATTTACACATTTCTTGTTCACAGCACACTGCCTTCCAGTTTCCTCTTTTGCCATCAATGGATTCCTCTGGTACCTTTCTCCCTCTAGTAGATTTAGATGTTCCCTGAAGCTCTGTCTTCCACCATATTTCTACTGTCCGAGATAGAGAATAAAACGGTTAATCCAAAGCAGTATAGAATGATAGCTGTGATCCCTGCATACACAGCTAGTCTGCCTGAATTCCAGCCTCCCAGCCCAGTCACATGCTAATGCATTGGATGAGTTTCTCTGTGCCCCAGTTTCCTTCACATACCATGAAAGCTCATTGAGACTACGTCTGTAGAGCACTTGAGCTAGTGTCTGACAAATGGTCTCATACAAGGTTTAACTATCATGTAGCCCTGAGTTCCTCCTGCACTCCAGTTCTGCTTCAACAGGTATCTAATGCCTCTCTCTTGAAGGTCTCAAGACTTTCCATATAGGGCTGCTGATGTAACTCCTTAGTACAGGGCTTGTCTGAGTGCCATTGCCTACACACACACGTACACACACAAACACATGCGTGCACACACATACATGTGTGCACACACACATGCACGCACACACACCTATACCATCATCACCATCACCATTGTCATGTTTCTAGCTTTGTATCTCTTTCATTTCTACTTCAAATGATCCTACTTATTAGTTTACTCATCTTGATTAGTTAAGACCACTATCCCCATTGACACAAGGCAATAACCTAATGAACTTGACTCTCACTCATCATTATCATATATATATATATATATATATATATATATATATATATATATATGAATGAATATATATATTCTAATTGCTCTGTCACCAATTCCACTTCCTATAAGTAAAAATGTTGCAAAATTGACACTAATGACCAGAGTGTCCACTAAATTCCACCTGCACTGTGCACACTTTAACATGTTTTGTGTTAGTTAGATAGATAGATAGATAGATAGATAGATAGATAGATAGATAGATAGATAGCTCTTTATTTATTATATATAGTTTATCATAATGAAAAATCTAAGCATGTCTCTCCACTTCCATTGCCCCCCAGTAGTCTGGGCCAATGTTTCCTCTCTTGTGAATATTGTCACAGCCTCTAACTAGAATTTTATGCTCCATCTTCTGTTTACCCATAGTAAGTCTGAGGGAACATAGGCCTGGGAATTTGTCCTTTTAACAAATATTCCATGGTGTGCTTATTAAAGTTTGAGAATCAAACTCTTTAGTCTGGGAAAATATTTTATGGGTTCCCCTAGTTTTTCTTCTTTCCCTTTTACTTTACTTTTAAAAAAAAAATCCTTCATATTTTATTCAAGGATAATAATTAGCCACAGAGTGGGGAGTGAGATTAAGATAAGCCCTGGGTTACAAGGAAGAAGCATGGAGAGAGGATAGTCCAGATTACACCTCACCTCAAGTCTTATCTCCACACTACTTACAACTTTGATGATCTGAAGATACTTGGCTTCTCTGATCCTCAACTTCCTTATCTGTTAAAAGAAATACACAACTATTCAACCCTATTGGAAGGTTAAATAACTGCTGAGAAGTGACCAATGCTCTATGAGGAGGTGGAAGCTGAACAAATGACACATGGACAAAGAAAGGAAGTGATCAATACAGCTTGAGCCTGCACCAGTGTCTATATTCTCAACATAGAAGTTCCGGGAGCCTGGAGTACCAAAATCTGCAGTTGCTGACATATCTTACAAAAATAAAATGGCATGAGGCAGGTATGGTGTTCTGTACCTACAGTCCCAGATACTCAGGAGCTTGAGAATCACATGAGTCCAGCCCAAGCAGTATAGTGAGATCGATCCTGTGTGGTTTAAAAAAGGGGGGGAGGGAACCCCACATGTTCAATAAAGATGCTATTTTATTTTTCAGTTACTTTTGATCCTTGATTTGTTGAATCTACATATTTGGAGCCAACACATATGGAAGACCAACTTTATGTATGCATTTGCAACATGGTTGAAAAACAGTGAGTCTTGGGTTGGGTGTGGTGGTGTATGGTTTTAGTCCCAGCACTTGGGAGGCAGAGGCAAAAGACTGTCAGTTTGAAGCCAACCTGTGTTATATATTCAGTTCCAGGACAGCCAGGCTACATAGAGAGACACTATCTCAAGCAAGCAAGCAAACAAGCAAAAAAGAGTCTTTTAGCATAGGCAGTAATAATAATAATAATAATAATAATAATAATAATAATAATAATAATAATAATAGTGTTTTGGTACAGTTTTCAATACAAGTCAGAGTTGTTTTCTCCACACTTAGTTCAGTGCAGCGCTTACCAAAGAGGCTTTTTATATTTTCCTTTTTGTTATTGTTTTTATGTCATTAGAGTATACCAATGGAGAATTTAACCTTGGCAAGGTGAAGAGACACTTCTTCTAGAGAGCCGGAAGCATTAGAGAGAGCTGTATAGAGACAGCTCAGATGCAAGCCAAAGAAGCGCCTGTCAGTTGACCTCAATCTTCCCAGTGATGAAGGAGATGAAGTCATCTCCTGAGAATGAGGGGGAGGACTGGGGTCGGGGGCTTGAGGAGAGGGCAGGAAGTTAGGAGCAGCTGCCGTAGGGAATGTGATAGGGAGTCAGCAAGCGAGGAATGAACGGATTGCTGAACAGCCAGAGGGCCAGCTTAGGGTAAAGAGCAGCATTGGCAGAGAACCTGATGAGAAGGATTTCTCCAATGAGCCAACAGTGGAAAGAGGCACCTCCAAGGAGTCACTCAGGGCTGCAGATCAGACAGTGGGGGTGGCTGGGAGAAAAGGTAAGATCCTGCAGGATTCTCCAGTGGGTACATTAGTAATGGAACTCTCCATAGACCTGGACTGGAAAAGCTGATTTATTCCTTCAGAAGACATCTAGTTACTATACACTTTATGAATCTTTTTTGAGTGCTGAGCATGAGAGATGATGCAAAAAAAGCGAACACACAAAATGTCTGCAGTCTGCATGGGTCTACATATATGGCTCTCACACAAATATCCATCCCGTACAAATCCAGTTATGATTGTGAAAAACTGAAAATAACCTAGAAATCCCTTAACAAGTGATTGGATAAGCATGCTATGCCACATCTCTGCAATTATTCAACAATTAAAAAAAATGAACTGCTGAGACATACAACATGTAGATGAATCCCAAAATCAGCATACTGAGAGAAAGAAATGTGTGCAGAATGATTCTACTTGTTGGAGGAAATGCAAATTAATCCATAGCAACAGAAAGTGGATTATGGTTGTCTGGCCAGAGGAGAGAGGTACGGGGAGGAAGAAAGGAAACCTGTGAGGGCAATGGATAATTACAGAGTTCTGATTTTTGGTGATTATTCCACACACAGGTAAAAATGGGCCACATTGGAGGGTTTGAAACTGTGTGAGCATTTTCTAGCATCAATCTTATATTGAAGAGTTATACAGAACCAATACTTTTAAAAATTGACCTTAAAGATCCCTCATGAAAATTGCAGCATGCCTAGTGGCACTATCAACAGAGTAATAAGTAAATAATGATTTCAGACAGTGATGTCTGCTGTAAGGTGAATATATAGGGAAATGGAATGATTAATGACGTGGGAACAGAAGGAACAGCTTAGCTAAGACAGTCAAAGAAGAGACATCCGAGCTGAGACTGGAACGACTACAGGGAAGCAGCCATGGAAAGGTTTACTGGAAGGGTGTTCTAGGCCCACTCTTGTACAGGCATAGCGCAGATAAGCATAGCTACGGTGAGTTTGTGACTACAATGGCTTTGTTTTATCCAGAAGGCAGTATTCCACAACCCTTTCACTCATTGAGATTATAATATAATTACATATTTCCCCCTTTCCTTTCTTCCCACCTCCCCAAACTCTTCCATATACCCCTCATTGCTCACTTTCAAATTCATGGCTCCTGTTTTTCACTCTTTGTTGTTAGATTCTGTCTGTACTGTCTTCCACCATCTCCTTTATGCCTTACAGGGAGTGGTAGAAATGCCCTGTTGAGGGCGCGAACACTCAATCTTCTGCCATTCTCAGCTCCTTGAGGAGCCACATGTCTCCGCATTTATCACTGTTTACTGCAGAGAGAAGCTTCCCTGACTAAAGCTGAGAGTAACCTTTTTCTATGGGTATAAATATACAAGACTTACCATGGACAGTGGCTGCAACTTTTGCAGTCTGAGGCATGACAATAAAACCAGCATATATCTCTACTTCCTTATTCACAACTTCGTAATAGAAGATTTATTCTTAACATAGATCTTACTGACCCCTAGCATTTCTTTAAAAAAAGAAAAGAAAACTTTAATAAGTTGAAATTTTTCACTTGCAACATACAATTTATCTTTAGCATATTCAAATGGCCAGCATCACTATTCTTGTGCCCTGGATCCTTATCGCATAGAGAAGAACCTGGTAGCCCACCCTCAGCCACCAAGTCCTAGCTATTCTCCAGGTCCACAGATGTATTGTGATAAATACACAATCTTATAACCGATCTGATAACCGAGCTAACTACTAAGTGTCGTATGGGCAGATAACATATGGATTGTGCACAAAGGAATGAATAACATCCTGATGGGTCTGCGTGCGACTGCACAAAATTTCATTCTATTACTCAGAAAAACCGACTGAAAATTTTGCACTTACAAATTATTTCTTTGTAAAGTTTCCCATTGAAAATTTTCAGAGCACAGGTATCTGAAACCATGGAAAGCAAAACTGTGTAGAACTGATGTATCTGAAGATGATGTTTAGAGAACTGGGCAAGGGTTAAATCAGGCAGGGCTATACAATCACCCCACGGGCCTGCGATTATATTCTAATTGTGTGGATAATACCAAAAAAAGACCTTGAGTAGAGATGGGGATGGTATGCTTTCAGGTTTCCTATTCTTCTGGTACCAGGTAAGTACTATTTTAGTAGTTCAAGAAAAATGATGAAGGTAAAGACTGAGGTCCTCAAAGTAGAGCTCATTAGAAGTGATCATGTGTAGAAACCCCATAGAGGTAAAATTCAATGGATTTGGCTGTTAGGTTGAATGTGGGAATTAAAGGAAAGAGCAGATTCAGTATGACTCCTGCTGTGATAGAAGCAAGTGGAGAGTGAATGGCAGGACCATTCACAAAACTGGACACTATCAGAAAGTGAGAGTGATTCTAATTAGAGATCTTATTTAAAAGTGGGAAGTTAGAGAATCTGTCGCTTTTAGAGAAGTATCAGTCATTCTGATGAACTGGAAATGCAAGACCTGTAGTGTTTTAGTTTCACGGTACCCTTGGTTTTGAATGTGCTTATATAACATTAGAAAGCTGACTTGGCTTGTTTTGCTTCATCATGATCACACAGATATGTGTTATTCCTAGACTGCCTAATATCAGTGTTCTATGAAATTATGCCTTACATGAGAATAATAACATGGATTGTCAGTGAACAACCAGTCTAACTTCTAGCTAGTATGAGGTTTAAATGTAAATATTAGAGCAGGTCCCAGGTGTTATTAGTTGCTTTTATTTTTCTCAAACACAATAGCACTTTATGGAAGGAATTTTAAAAAATAAATTGGGGGCTGGAGAGATGGCTCAGTGGTTAAGAGCACTGACTGCTCTTCTAGAGGTCCTGAATTCAATTCCCAGCAACCACTTGGTGGCTCACAACCATCTGTAATGGGATCTGATGCCCTCTTCTGGTGTGTCTGAAGACAGCAACACTATCCTCATATACATAAAATAAATTAATTAATAAATAATTATTTTAAAAAGTAAATAAATTGGAAGTGTTACGGTTGAGATAGGCTACAGTAGCCACAGAAAGATATCAAGTAGACAGATATGTTGATATGGAGTTCAGAGTAAAAATTTCAGAGATAAATTTTGAATTTGGGAGTCATCATTGGAAACATGGTATTTATAGGTGAAGACGCTATTGTGTTGGGACTCACAAAATGAAGGCACTGAGCAATTGAAGAATCAACAAAAGAGACTGAGAAGAAAAGAGCTGATGAAGAAAGAGATCTACCAGGGAACTGGGGGTATTATGGAAATCAGGGGTCAATGCCAGGAAGAATGAAACAATTCCTCCCAGATGTCCCTCATCAGAGGAATGGATACAGAAAATGTGGTACGTTTACACAATGGAGTACTACTCAGCTATTAAAAACAATGACTTAATGAAATTTGCAGGCAAATGGATGGAACTTGAAAATATCATCCTGAGCGAGGTAACTCAGTCTCAAAAGAACGAACATGGTATGCACTCACTGATAAGCAGATATTAGCCCACAAGTTCAGAATATCTAAGTTTCACTTAACAATAACCGTTGGACTGAGAGTGAGGTACCAGATGGAGGGGTTGGAGAAAAGTCTGAAGGAGCGGAGGGAATTGGCAGCCCCATGGAGGGAGCAAGAGCGTCAATGGGCCTGACCCTCCCCCTGGTCATGCTCTAGTTCAGACCACTAACCAAAGAATACACATCTATTGACCCATGATTTGGACTACATATGAGGCAGAAGAATCACCTCGATGGCCACCAGGGAGAAAGGAGAGGACTCTGGGCCTGAGGGTGCTAGTGGCCCCAGTAAAAGGGAATGTCAAGGTGGGAATATGGGAATGGGTGGGCGGGTGGGTGGGAGGAGGAAT
>CM052722.1:77288809-77436714 GCA_028551405.1 Uromys caudimaculatus
CACGTTAAGTAGCATGATTAGTAGTGATTAAGTTAAATGGTAAATAATTATTGAAATTGAATAGTAACAAATCAAAGCTTGGGGTTAAAGAGTTTTTCCTTAAGAAATAAAATTATCAACATGCTTCAAAAAAAATAAATAAATAAATAAATGTTACTAAATAGTCACAAAAACAAAGACCAGCAAGCAATAGCCTAGGCAACAAAAAAGTTGTTAATTGTTGTGATACACCAGTTTCCTTAGTGTGGTAGAGATAAAAAATAAAAATAAAAAAAAAAACCAAAAACACAAAACTATTGCCCTGTCTTTCTGCTGGAGGTGGGCTCTACAATTTTCTCTCCCCACTGTAGAGCATTTCATCTAAGGTTCCTCCCTTTGAGTCCTAAGAGTCTCTCACCTCCCAGGTCTCTGGTACATTCTGGAGGGTCCCCCCAACCTCCTACCTCCCGAGGTTGCCTGTTTCCATTCTTTCTGCTGGCCCTCAGGGCTTCAGTCCTTTTCCTCCACCCAAAGCCCAGTCATGTTCCCCTCTCGGCCCCCCATCCCCTTTCCCTCCCAGATCCCTCCCTCCCACCTTGTGGTTGGTTTCTTCTCCTTCCCAAGTGTGACTAAGGCAACCTCACTTGGGCACTTCGGCTTGTTGACCTTTTTGAGTTCTGTGGGCTGTATCTTGGGTATTTGGCTTTTTTTTTTTTTTTTTTTTTGGCTAATATCCACTTATTAGTGAGTACATACCATGCATGTCCTTTTGGGTCTGAGTTACCTCACTCAAGATGATATTTTCTAGTTCCATCCATTTGCCTGCAAAACTCAGGATGTCCTCGTTCTTAATAGCTGAGTAATAGTCCATTGTGTAAATGTACCACATTTTCTGTATCCATTCCTCTGTCATGGGACATCTGGGTTGTTTCCAGGTTCTGGCTATCACAAACAAGGCCGCTATGAACATATTGGAACATGTACTCCTGTGGCATGGTGGGGCATCTGTTGGGTATATTCCCAAGAGTGGTATTGCTGGGTCTTCAGGTAGATCTATTTCCAATTTTCTGAGGAACCTCCAGATTGATTTCCAGAGTGGTTGTACCAGTTTGCAAACCCATCAGCAATGGAGGAGTGTTCCTTTTTCTCCACATCCTCGCCAACATGTGTTGTCAACTGAGGTTTTGATCTTAGCCATCTTGATTGGTATAAGGTGGAATCTCAATGTCGATTTGATTTGTATTTCTCTGATCACTAAGGAATTTGAACATTTCTTTAAGTGTTTCTCAGCCATTTGAGATTCCTCTGTTGTGAATTCTCGGTTTAGCTCTATATCACATTTTTTGATTGGGTTGTTTGATTTTTTTGGTTATTAGCTTCTTGTGTTCTTTATATATTTTGTATATTAGCCCTCGGATGTGGGGTTAGTGAAGATTTTTTCCCAATCTGTAGGTTGCCGATTTGTCTTATTGGCAGTGTCTTTTGCCTTACAGAAGCTTTCCAGTTTCATGAGGTCCCATTTATCAATTCTTGATCTTAGAGTGTGAGCCCTTGAAGTTCTGTTTAAGGACATTTCCCCCTGTGCCAATGAGTTCAAGGCTCTTTCCCACTTTCTCTTCTATTAGATTCAGTGTATCAGGTTTTTTGTTGAGGTCCTTGATCCACTTGGACTTGAGCTTTGTACAAGGTGACAAATATGAGTCTATTTTCATTTTTCTACATATCCACAGCCAGTTAGACCAGCTAGTCAGAGATGATGCACCTAACCCTCAAGAGACTAGAGGCCCCAGGGAGTTTAGAGTTCTGGTGAGGTGGAGGTGGGCAGAGGGGACATCCTTGTGGAGACAGGGGGAGGGGAGGAGGTATGGGATGTAGAACAGTTGGAGGGTGGACTAAAATCTGGAGTTTAAAATTAATTAATTAATTAATTAAAAAACTAAAAATAATAAAAATTTTAAAACCTATTACAATGAACTGAGCTAAGAAGGGAATGAACCAAGGATAGATCATTCACTTGAGGAGTTTTACTCAAAGGGTGGATAGAAGAATGGGACAATGCATGCAGAGGGAAGAGGGTAAGATAGTTATCATCAAGGTGGGTAAGACTAACATTTTATACTGATAGGAATGAGCAAACTGGAGATGGCTTGTGGTTTGTGGCTCTGAAGTGGTGAGAGAGCTATGGGAAACCGATATGAAAAGAATGTGTGCAATACAGTTACTATCATTCAACTCCTCCCAAGAGCTAGTTATTATGCTAGCCAACTCTGGAATCTTCAGGCTGATCCTGGGGAGGCAGGTACTAATTAATACACCTGCTTTACAAATTTGAAATGAAGTTTAGAAAGTTAATTAACTTTCCTGGTATTACCCAGCCAGTAAAAGACAGCAGTTTTCCCTGGGTAGTGTAGGATTATAGCCTAGGCTCTATGCACTGTACTCCTTGGCTTGCTTTAGCAGGTAATGAAGAAAAGCAAAAGACATGGGCTCTTGAACTGACCAGCCAATGGACTTGCTAATGGAAACTCTCCAATTTCCAAAAGATGATGTCTGTTACTTGAGGTATCGCAGAGAGCGCAATCTAGCAGATTCTGGAGTATCTGTCTTAAAGCATGGGTTGTTATTTGGCTGTGGCCTTGACTCAGTACAGGCTTATAAGATGACAAAAATTTCATTCTCACAACCCTGAGAGGACAATCTCATATTTCTTTTTGTTTGTTACTTTTGGGAGAGTGGGTTTTTGAGACATGGTTTCTCTCCTGGACTCGATTTGTAAACCAGGCTGGCCTCAAACTCAGAGATCTGCCTGCCCTTGCCTCCCAAGTGCTGGGATCAAAGACATGCATCGCCACACCTGTCCCCCCTTTTAAAGTCTCATATAATTCTCTTCCAACTGCAGTTTCCCTTCCCTCCATTCCTCTAAATCCCTCCACACTTACCTCTCTCCCCATTTCTCTTCTATTTCCCTTCAGAAAAGAGCAGGCCTCCCAGGGATATCAACCAAACATGGAATAACAAGTTACAATAAGATGAGGCACAAACCTTCATATCAAGGCTGGACAAGGCAACCAATAGGAGGAAAAGGGTTCCAGGAGCAGGCAAGAGACAGAGATAACCCCCACTCCCACTGTTACAAGTCCTACAAGAACAGCAAGCTACATAAGCATAACTTACATGCAGAGGACCTAGCCCAGACACATACAGCCTCCATGATTATCATTTCAGCCTCTGTGAACCCCTATGAGCCCTGCTTAGTTAACCTGTGGGTCATGTTCTTATGGTGTCCTTGATCCCTCTGGCTTCTACAGTCCTTCCAAAGGATTCCCTGAGCTCTGCCTAATGTTTGGCTGTGGGTCTCTGCATCTGTTACCATCAGTTGCTGGATGAAGCCTCTCCGATAATTATGGAGTTAGGCTTCAGTCTGTGAGTATAGCAGAATATAATTAAGAACCATTTAATTGACTTTTTTCCAATTGTGTTTGATTATATCTGAGGTCTCTGGGCTATCCAGCCTCTGGTTCCTTGCCATCCAGTGTCAGGTATGGGCTTCCTTTTGTATCATAGCCCTCAAGTTGGACCAGTCATTGCCTGTCCACTTTCACAAGTTCTGTGCTTTACTCCTATTACTCCAGGACATCTTACAGGCAGGACTAATTTTAGGCTGAAGGTTTTGTGGCTGCATTGATATCCCAGTCCTGCCGCTGGAAGCCTTTCTTGGTTATAGATAATGGTCAATTCAGGCTCCGTATGCATCCCTTATTAGCAGGAGCCCTAAGTAGACTCGCCCTGGTAGTTTCTAGGGAGTTTCCATTCCACTGGGTTTCTACATTGCCCCAGAAATGCCAATTACAGCCATCTTTTCCTCCATCCCCACCCCCACCTGATCCCCCCTGTTCCCATCCTCACCCACCCCCAGTTCACCCACAAAATCTATTTTATTTTGCCTTCCCAGGGTGTTCCATTCATCCCTCCTTGAGCCCTGCATGTTACTTAGCGTCTCTGGCTCTGTGGATTGTAGCATGATCTTACATTTCTTTGCTGACTAGGCTTTCCCTTTGTGTCCTTTTAGTGGACTGAGGATTAAAGAGAGAACACAACAAAAGTTTTGATCATATCCTGCTTACCTGTAATTCATCTCATGCCAACCTCCTTCCCCATTCCAGATATGAATACCCCCAGAGGGTCATCTGAGGCAATGACAAAGCTCAATTATTTCTGTATAACTTAACCACTTCCTTTTTCTATGACCTAAAAGGGCAGTGTAGCCCAACATGACTTTGTTTTTGGACAAAACGGTAAAGTTTTCAGGATATGTGCTTTACCATAATTGTGCAAAACATATCTGAAGCAGCTTCCAATCTGCCCTGGCTGGGTGTCCTTCAGAGGAAAAAGCACACGACACAGCTTTGACAGTAACTCTGTCACACTCAAAACCCAGTTGACGGGACACTGAATCATGTGCAATCTTGTCCTGAGATTTAGCACAGGAAAAAAAAAAGTATTACCTTGACCACATTGCTTTACTGGGCACACTGAAAGTTAAATAACAGAATGACTGAAAGGTGACTTCCCATCCAAATTCTTCTATCAGAACCAGTTTTGGTGAGCAGTTCAAGCTCCCCTAGGCTGGCAGCTGACTCATCCAGTCAGTCAGCCTTGATTACCCACAGTCATGCTCCTTACCTACACCGAACATGCTAGACTACTCTTTTTTACTTGTCTCACAAGATCCACACTTCCAAGGGACAGTGACAATTACTTGAGACTGTCACTTAGGATCTAATGAGAGCCTGCAATTTGGGGGAAAGGGCTCAGAGAAATGCATCAGCTAAAGATGTGGGAGGTGTTTGGTTTATGCTTTCATCTCCTTTCCTTGGCAAATCAACAGGGCAAGTTGGGGGAGAACTATAGAAGCCCCCGAATCCTACCCTTTTTTGTCGGCTTCCTTCTTATGCTCTACCATTCCCTGTGGCCTTGTGCCTGGTGCAGCCCTGTACATGTCGTATCATGGTCATTTTACAGGGCAATTCTGGACCTGCAGGCAAAGGGGAGTAGGGTGGTGAGACTGTTATGCATGGATTCCTACTCAGCAGAGAATTTCGAGAGTGTGGTAGTTGCTAGTTGAGAAAAGTGTTGCTAATGTTCTTTGGGCAATCCGAGTAGATTCTACAGAGTGGGGAATCTTCTCTTCCCTTTATCTTCCTTCCCTGTTTATCTTCCTAAAGAAGGATAAAGAAAGCATAAATAAAGTGAATACTTACACATCTGTGCCTCCTGTGTTTCTCCTAACTATTCCCCATCCATGACCTCATTACATTCTCAAATTTGCCAAAGCATGAGGACCTAAGCCCAGAGAGGCTAAGCAACTCATTCTGATAAAGAATACTGGGTAATTGGCAAAGCCATGGCTAAAGTCCAGTTCTTGGGGTTCCTGGTCCTCTGCCTCTTTCTAAGACATCACAGTACATTTGCTTTAACCACCAGACAAGACTGTTTGCAAAGCAGCCCAACCCCTTTCCTCTTTGTGGATTCAGATTGTGTGCAGATCACGGGTTTATAAAAGCAACTGCAAATTGAAAAGAAGATGGTAACTAGAAACAAATGAAAGGCTCCATTTATATCCCTGTAAAAAACCGAAATGCACTACACGGAAGTGTGCTTGTAATGGAAGAAAAGCTTCTGCTCATTTCTTTACTGGTCATGAGCACTTTGGTGCACTGTAACTCAACACATTGCCTTGGACTCCTCTGTTGAGAGCTTCAAGTTACAAGGGAGCCCGGCTCTTCTGCTTCTTTATTGTTACAGAGCAAAGATCTGAACCTGAGCGGAAAGAGGATCTATGTGATTATGTGGGGTGAAAATTGCTCTCCCCCCCTTTTTTTTTTTTGAAAAGTTTACCACCTTCGAAATCACTTAAGGGCAAGTCTAAACCTTCCAGACTTAAAGAGTAACCTCATGCTATTTGAGGCTATATTATCAATACTGGAGGTTCATGACATCTAGCTTTTCTCTTGTCTGTGTTTTGTAGATTATGATGCGATCACTTCGATGCTATGGACACCCCATTGGTTGGTAGATATCGGAGTGTTCAAACTTGTGGGAAATTTCATTAACTGAGACAAAATCTTAATTATGAAAGCATTTGACAAAACCTGCTGAACAGTAAAGCAGATCACTCTCTCTCCAGCCAGTTCACTTTTCTAGAAAGTAGCCTTCTGTATAGCTACTATATGTAATAATTCTTGAAGGGTACCTAAGTTGTGAAAAGGTTTAAAAAATTATCTAAAGCCAGGACTGACTTGACAAGATATTGTTTGCCACTACTAGCATTATAATGTTTTTTTGTGGGTATTGTTTCAACTCAGTCGAGTTTATTTCTTATACTTTTAGCAATATATACTTATGGATATTGGTAATGGCTACAAGTACACTTCCCAAGTTTCAGTACCTAAAGAAGCCATTACATTTTATTATCAAAACAACCCTTTTTGCCCACTTATGCCAGAGAAATAAATGGAACTATTGCAGCTAACACACAGGGCTGGGGACTACCTCCCATGTCCTTCAGCATGGCTATGTACCTCTTCCACTGCCTCCTCAGGTCTCCCTACACGGCTGGAGTGGCTCTCCCAGCATCCTCTATCTTCTCATCGTTGTTCTGGACACCTGCCCAGTTCTCAGCCCCCACCTTCAAGGTAACCTTAGGCCTGGAACTGGAACTGGAAAGGAGCCAATGAGGCAATGCCAACTTAGCTTCAAGGAATGAAGCCTGGGAATGAAAGTAAGTTCGTTTAACTTATTAATAGAGCCCATAAAATGCCAGATGAACTGGAAGGTCAAGGGCAATGGCTTGAATGAGTCTTCTGGACTATCAATGCATGGAACTGACCCATAATGTCTTCACCATGCTATTACTGAGAAATCAGTTATACTGAAGCAAATTGGCTGACTTTAACGAAGTAATTTCATGTATATTTGATGAAGTCCAAACCATCATTATAAGTATTCAGCCCTAAGCGTGTTTCTGATAACCTGGAAGGAAGGAGAATGAATCAGGATGTTTTCACTTCTAGAGCCAGGTATAATGGTACAGGAGGAGGAGAAGTTCAAAGCCAGTCTGGACTACATAGTAAGTTCAGGGTGTGCTTCAACTGGATAATGAAAGCCTGTCTTAATCTCTTATGAAAACACCCACCTCTGACTTCTGTGTTACAATTTTACATTGTGTAAATCTCATCTCATTATAAAGGTAGCTCTAAAAATTCACTTTGATTACAGCTAGTACTTACGAGACTCAGAGACCTTTTTTAAAAATTACATTAATTTTAAAGTTTTATATATGTGTGTGTGTGTGTGTGTGTGTGTGTGTGTGTGTGTGTACCATATCTATAGCACCCCCTCCCTCTAACTTCTTCCATGTCTTGGAGACTTTTTTAAAATCAGCATTGTCATATTTTAAAGTAATAAAGAATTAAGAAAAAGGGAAGAGGTGATAAAGCAGTTATAACTTCTGCAACACATTTTTAAAAAATTCAGACACAGAAACATCTTCACTATGTTGCCTAGGCAGGCCTTGAACTCACGGCTTCAAATGATCTTCCTGCCTTACCACCCTCAGTAGCGGGGACTCTGGATATGTTCTTTCCTTTCTCCTACCTCCCACAGCTATCATATTCAGCCTATAATCAATATAGAAGTCACAACCACCCAGTTCCCAAACATCATCTCCAAATGAAAAGTAAACAGTTCCCTGTTTAGCCAGGAGTGGGTCTCAAGGCTGGGATCTTTGAGACAAGAGTCTTATGTTACTGTTTAACAAACTTTATTACCTGCCTGTAAGATTCCCCAGGGTTACAGAGCTGGGGATGACTGAGCCTCATGGTAGATGAAGCATACATTGCAGTAATAACTGAACCAATAGAAGAGAACCATTTGGGATCATTAAGGCTAAGCAACTAGTAATGATTATCCAAGCCAGATATCCAAATCACTAATACTCAGACCTTTGGGATAACAATTAGAGGGACAAGGAAACAAGACCACCATACCCCTGGGACCATAGATCTTCCTCTCCCATTGAACCTTCTCTCCCCTTCAGTCCATTCTATCCCACAATAGTGTCTCCCTAATAGCCTGCTGAAGGAAAAAAGAAGGAAAAGATGTCTGAGGTCTCTTCGTGCTCTTTGTCTCTGTCCCCAAGGCAACAGAAAGCCGGAGCTGCTGCAGCTGGCCTGGCAGTGATGGCTAACCCCATTAGCTGTGCAGAGTGAGCAGTCCTTGGCAGCCCCTGGAGCAGCTGCCAGTTAAACGGCCCCGGAGTTCTGCTAGACTTCGTTGCTTCGATTCAATGCCAAGTGTTGGACGTGCTGGATTCTGTTCCCAGAAGGCTGGAGCATGGTGTTGGGGCTGGCTGAAGACAAGAGGGCAGAGGCAATTGAATTCAGTTGGATGTGCGGGGTAGGGGTGCCGGCGTGAAAGGGAGGGGAGAGAAAAAGTGGTAGGGTGTGAGTAAGGCGCTGCTTCTCCTTCCAGGGCCTTGCCTTGAAGGGTTCTGACCTCTCATCATCTTCTGGGCCTCGGGTAAAGCAAGCTCTGGCAGGGCAGTAAAAGCGCGGGAGCCAGGCCCGGAGAGAAGCAAATGAGGAAGGCAGCGGATCTAGACCCGCTCAGCGCCCTGGGCCAGCGCAGGCTGCGCCCCTGGTGCAAGCTGGTGGCTGCCCTCAGCCAGCAAGCCCTGGCCATTCTCCGGGTCAGCAGATGTGACGGCGGCGGGGACCCATTCCTGCTCGGCGACACAGGCCAGGGGTGGCTCGTCCTTGGCCTCGACGAGCTTGCGGGAGCGGGTGTAGGCTAGGATGAGGCCTCCGGCTAGGCAGGCATAGAAGATCATGATGAGTAGAATGTAGAGATAAGCATCGTTACCCTTGACGCTGGTCGCCTCGCGGCCCACGAAAGGGTCAGGGACGACCCCCATGCCCATGCTCGGGCCCGGTCCGATGCCCAGCCCGCTGGCGTTGCCACGATGGTGCAGCTCCAGCAGCAAGCGGTTTAAGAGGGTTTGCAGCCGTTGACTCTCGCTGCAGTTCATGGCTGTTGGAGAGTGGCACGGAGGCTCCAGGACGTCGTTGACCTTTCCCCCTGGACGAGGGGAAGCAAGCAAGCAAGGGGAGCAGGCAGAGCAGGCAGGGTGCAGAGACTTCGACAGCGAAGTGGCACCCAGCTCCCCGGCAGGCGCGCTGTGACTGGGGGCGCGGGCCGGGGCTTCCTTATCCCCTCACCCCCGCTCCTCCTCCCCTTCCCCACCACGCCCCCTCCAGCCTGCCGCCGCCTCTTTCCAGGCTCAGGCTGTCTGGCCACTTAGGGGAAAGGGGACAGCTGGTAGGGGGAGGAGAAGGGGACAAGGGATGGGGCGAGCCCAGAGGAGGGGCAGAGAGGGTGGGGGCTCGGAATGCGCGAGGCCCCAGGCAGCAGAGGTTGGCAAGACAGCATGCTGGGGCCAAGCCTGGACCCTGGGCTGCGGAAGAGAATTCCTTCCAAGTTCTAGCCACCAGCCCTGCAGGCCTGGCTTTGGCCCAGATACAGCAGCCGCCTGCCTCCCCTAAGGCAGAACCTGCCCTGAAGCATGCCCAAGCAAGACTTCAGATGTCTTCCATCAGCTCTAGCTGGATTATGGCAGCTGAGACCCCTTGTTCACATCCGACCCCTGTTAGTCAAGGCCTATTTCCTTTCTAGTTCTCACACATTTTCTCACACTCTGCCACCTGTGGTCTGAAGAGAGTTTCTTATTTAGCAGATACCCAGGGCAAATTTGGTGCCAGAGTGATAGATCAGGTAGGCCAACACAACGGAGGACTCCCAGGTTGTTCAAAATGCTTGCTAATGATACACCAGACTGCAGGGAAGTAGTCGTGCTCCCATATTACATCTTGACAGTCACCCGTGTACCTTAAGATGTGTGTGTATTCGATATGCAGTGTGACCTTGTTTCCTTTGACTAAGCCATCTTCCCAAAAATGACATCTAATTCTACTATTAGAGTGAGCGAGAACAACAAAAAAATCTATGACTATACTCTCTAGTTGTCTCTGGGTCTGAAAAACGCCCTTTCTAGAAAACATACATATTCTCAGTCAAGGCAGAACACAGCTGTAGGACTCTCCAAGACTTGATAGTATCTCTAATGTCTGGGGGCTTTTGGAAAAGTCATGTTTTCTTGGGGTAGGGGAAAATAAGGCAATCCAACAAAGATTAGTTCCAGGCATGTCTGAGGACTGGGGGCCACATGCTTCACAGGATAAACATGACTGCAGTCAAGCACGTTTGTAGATGACAATATCATGTTTTGTTCCAAAATTTTAGGCTGTCTTAAATTGAATATAGGCTAAGAAAAGGGTTTTGTAGACAAGAGAAGTAGAAAAAGTGAGGTCGTGGCGGTCAGGTCTGGCCTCGTGGAGAGAATAATGAGAGAAGAAGCAGGAAAAATCCTATGCCCTCTGGACACTGCACGAACTAAGCTGCCTGATCAATAAATACCATTTGATCTAGAGGCCAAGCTGTCAGGGCCAGGGGGTCTTAATATTTATTTTTATGTGTTTGACTATTCTATCCACGTGTGTTTTTGTGCATAGTGTGTAGTCTTGTGCTTGCAGAGGCCTGAAGCAGGTATCAGATCCGCTGGAACTTGAGTTGCAGAGGGTTACTGAGCTGAGGTAAACTTGGGTCCTCTGGAGGAGTAGCAAGTGCTCTTAACCACAGAGCCATCTTTTCAGCCTTGCCATGGAGTTTTAAAGAGTTTTGCTGTCACCTTTGCCCCAGTCACCCCTCAGCTCATTCTCCACTCAGGAGCCAGAGCCTTATAGGTGTTTGGGTGACGTTGGTGTCACTCTCTCCTAGCTTCATAAGTGGGAACAGGCCTCAGAGACCTTTTCCATGACTTGGATGGATGTCTCAGGCTTCTCAGCTCAGGGGCTTCGATCAGTGAATGACTGTTAAAATAACACTTGGGTGCCACAAGACACCATTAGGGACTTTCCAATGCAGTAGTTTTCCAGAGATAAAACTATGAACTAAAAGACTCCTCCTGTCTTTTAAAACTTGCCTTAAAAAAAAAACCTAAGGTTTGGGCAGTACTGCAGGCAGAAGGCTCCTCCCCATAACATAGAGAATGACGCCTTAACCTTGGACTTTTCGGTGGCTTATGAAATTCGTAGGATGACTTCCATTTTTTCAAAAAGGAAACAGATTAAGAAAGTCAAGTAGACAGGCCGAAACTGTAAGCTTTGGCTGGGTGTTGGTGACACATGTCTTTAATCCCTGAACTTGGGAGGTAGGGTCGGGCAGAACTCCGGGAGTTTGGGACAAGCCTGTCTATATACTGAGTTCCAAGTTAGCCAGAATATGTAGTGAGACTCTGGAGAATATATACATATATATATATATATATATATATATATATATATATATATATATATATATATATATATATATATATATATATATTCTCCCTTCTAATAAATTACTTTCCCTACATAGGTAGGGTCTATGAACCTCCTCTATTTATTTTCCTCTGCCTCTGTTGTCCAGTGCTGTCTACCAAACCTCTCTTTATATGGTCACCTGTGACCTCCTGGTCAAATTCAGGGGTCTATCCTCAGTTTTCCCCCTTTGACCTTAAAGGTAAATTTGACACTGCAAGCACCAATTTCTTCCTGTCACCGTCTTAGCCATGGCACTCCTGGTATTGCATTCTCAAGTGTCTCTTATCTCCCTGACCGATCATTCTCTGTTGGCTCCTCTTCTTCCCTCCTCCAATTAGCTGTTGGAATCTGCAAACACCCAGTCCTCAGCTATTCTCTCTTAATACCCATTTCCTTGAAAAGTGTCTCCTTACATAGTTTCACCTGCTACCTGGCAAGTATTTAGTCAAATTTGGATCCCTAGCTCTGATTCTTTGTGCATAGCATCTCTCAGATCCGCCCGCTTCTTCCTTTCTGGTTTTATTGCCATGAGCTTAATCCATGCTCTCATTACCCAGGTCAAATGGGCAGACTGAGAGTCTCTTGGCAAATCTCCTTGCTTACAACCTAACCCTCCCTGCTTTGGCCAGAATAATTCTCCAATATCACTGAAATCAATTCACTCTATTTTCTAAAGCCGGGGTTGTGCCTTATGGCTTTAATGGAACTCAATGTTCTTTGGTGGGCCTTAAGTTTGTATCACCAATAGACAATCTCTCTCCCTTTGAACTGGAATAATGGCATGTTCCTGGGGGTTCTCTTTAAAATTCTGTGCATTATGCCTTGCTCAAAATGAGAAAGAGTGAAGTTCAGTGGCACCTTTAATCTCAGCATCTAGGATTAAGGCTAGCCTGGGCTACATAAGGACAGCCTGTCTCAAAAAGCAAACAAAATGAATGTTACTGACTGAAGGAAGCCTTGCTCCATATTCCTGTTTGTACTATCCAGTTCTTTACAGTGCATCCCTCCTGATGTGGTCCAAATTCAAAAACTGAAGAAATCCTTTAAAACACAAATAGCCTCCAAAATCAACTGTACATATTCTTCCACCTGCATATGTGTATAGACATGTTTGCATGCACACTGCCCCAGTAACCTATTTTTATCATTTAATGTATTGTGCATTTCTCCATGTCGCCTTCTCTTTTCCTATAATATGAAGGTTCCTACAGAACCTTCCAGACAACAGAGCTATTATTTATTTAAGTGAGTCACTGTTGTAATAGTTCTGTTATACTTAGAACCTCATTATTGATCCTAGGCTTTATAGATTCATAATATCATATATGTGTAGATGACATGGAAGATGAAGCAAAACAGTCTCAGGGAACTAACAGAAGCAAACCGAGAGGGAAGCAAAGGGGGGGGGTGGCCACATATAGGGGAACATGTTCAAAGTCCATCATGTACTAGAATGAAAATATCCACAAGTAACTCAGTAGAATAGCAATTCTTAAATCCATGGAAACAGGGTTTTACTGGAGATATACAAGGCTAGGCCTAATTCCATTAAAAGAAAGCATTACCAAAACAAAAGCAAATGACTAATGTTTAGTGCCATTGTGTGCGGTGGATGTGCGTAAGGGAAGGAAACAGAAGTGAAGAGTCATAGTTTACATAGGTCAATCCTCAGCACAAGAGAAACGTGTGTGTGGAGGGCTGTCTGGTTTCCTTCTACACCAGGGACTACTGGGCATCCCTTCAAATCCTAGTCCCAAGACAGCCCTAAGTGGGCTTCCTTTCCACACTTGATGAAACCGATTCTATCAGACAGGAATCCTTCTTAATCTTCCCCAACCTTACATCGCCGCCCCCCCCCATAACAGAATCTTCTGTTTATCCATCATCTAGGACCCATTTATTTCTTGAATGGTAATCACAAGTATTGGCAAAGGGAAGTTATTTATAATCATATATTTGGGCATTACAATTGTATGGGAAGGGCTGGAGAGATGGCTCAGCAGTTAAGAGCACTGACTGCTCTTCCAAAGGTCCTGAGTTCAAATCACAGCAACCACATGGTGGCTGACAATCATCTGTAATGAGATCCGATGCCCTCTTCTGGGGTGTCTGAAGACAGCTACAATGCACTTATAGCAATAAAATAAATAACTCTTATTTTTAAAAAATTGTACGGGAAAGGTTCTGATTCATGTCCAAGTTGTCTTAAAAATAAAAGACTTAAGGCCCCAGGGAAGGGGGAGGCTTAGTTGGGGGGGGGGAGCACCCTCATGGAGGCAAGGTGGAGGAGGAACGGGGGAGGACCTGGAGGGGAGCAACAACTGGAATGTAAATAAATAAAATGATTTTAAAAATAAAAAATCAATAAAATAAAATAAAGGCACCATGGTCTAGGAAATGCTTCTCCCATTCCTTAAAACTGTGAGTCTTTCTTGCTAACAGAGTGGCTCCATGAAAGTTGGTTGAATGGAACTTGGTTGGGTTTGGCTATTTGCCAAAGGACAGGCACAGATGGCAAACACTGCTGGAGTCCAAAGAATTGACTGTGGATTGCGAACACATCATTCCATCTTTCTTCCAAGCATGCACTCAGTCAACGGTTTTTGCGTGTTACTCTGCGCAATGCCCTGGTTTTGGAAGGTAGGGAAACACCAGGGAGCAAGTCACATAGATGAACAGTCTGTGGCTTTAGAACTCTCCCAGCTACGTTTTTGTTGTGTGCATTGGAAACAAGCAAGCAGTGCCAGAACATGGAGCTGAATGAGCAGTGGACAAGGAAGCCAGACAAAACTCTGAATTAGAAAGAGCTGTCTCTGGACCAAAGCTCTAAGCACTAGAGTGCAGAGCCCTGTGTGAGGAAACCTGCAGGCATTCTCAGCTAATTGTCTGCTATGTTGTATCTTGCCCTGCCAGCTCCCAACAGTACCACATTGAGAGTCTGGCCTACCACAAGCCATTCAGCTCGTCAGCGCCTGTATTGCCAGTACCCACTCCTCGCTTAGCCATCCCTCCACCAATGCACTCATTGTTGATAGCAATACACTTCACTCTTAAGCACTTCCCTCACATCTCAATATTTACTGATTACTTCTTTTCAACTTTTGAATTGAAATCCACATGCAGCCAACTATATAAATATTAATTATACATTTTCAAGAAATTGACAAATGCTAAAATGTCATTACCATCATTCAAGGTCCCTCCTTGTCCCTTCCTAAGAAACTGCCTCCTTCAACCAGAGGCAAGAGTTTTGTAAAGTGTTTCCATTGATGTTTAGTCTTGCCTGTTAATGGAGGTTCATAAGAAATAGAATCATACAGCATGAATTCTTCTAGGTAAGTCTTCTTGTTCTGAGATGGCTACACACTGTCTTAGAGACACAAATACTGTGAATGGGCCCAAGATGTACATCTGCCTGGTATCACCCCCCAAACCAGGAGGATCCCCAGCTTTTCCACCAGGCTGTTCCCACCTGGTGTCTTGGGTGCTTTCTGTAGCTCTGTAGCAGAAGCTTCTATAGACCTGTCTCCGACTGCTCCTGACAGATATGGAGAACACAGGTACTATAAATGAAAACAAATCGAATGTTTCACTCAGTGTTTAGTGGTTCCTGATACAAACCAATCTTCTTGCTATACATTTAGTTCTTATTATTGAACACTTTCAAAAGAGATGGAGAATATAACAACACTCTAAATGCATGTGTTTTTTCGATGAAAATTTTACCGGGCACTTAATAAGTGGCAGCCATACTAAGACTGGAGTATAGTTGCCAAACCAAGTTCCTGTTCTATATGTTAGCACTAGAAGAGACACGTTACAAATAATTATATATGAGGGGATGTTAAATTCTATGAAGAACAATAAAACAGATAAAGAGAATAATGAAGGAATATACTATAATTTTTTATCTATGCATACATATATGTATACACATATACATGTATTTGGTTTTTTGAGACAGGATTTCCCTGTGTTACAGCCCTGGCTGTCCTGGAACTTACTCTAAAGAGCAGGCTGGCATCAAACTCAGAGATCTGTCTGCCTACCTCCCTAGTGCTGAGATTAAAGGCATGCACCACCACCATGCAGCTCATACATATATTCTTTTATATATGTAAAATGGAGATTTCTTTTGTGTCTGTATGCATGTACATACATGTGATCATATGTGTAGATGTACATGTACATTTGTGTATATATGTATATATTATATATGTATATATGTATGTATTATATATGTGTATTGTACCTGTGTATATATGTATGTATATATGTATTATATGTGTGTATTATGTATATGTATATATGTGTATATTATATATGTAGATATGTATGTATTATATATGTGTATTGTGTATATGTATATATGTATATATGTATGTATTATATAGTTGTATTGTGTATGTGTGTATATGTATATATTATATATGTATATATGTATTTATTATATGTGTGTATTGTATATATGTATATATAAATATATGTATGTATACCACCACACCTAAATTTTTTTGTAAATCCTGCGGATTGAACTCAGGTTCTCACACTTGCAAGACGTGTGTTTTACTAAATGAGTATTCTTCCTAGCTGAGAAATATTTAATCCCATGATCCTACTTGTACATACAGAAGGGATTTAGTGTGATGTTTCCACACTGCATACAGTGCACATTGCTCACACTCATACTTCCCTTCTTCCATTCTTAATCCTACCACCTTGTTCTAGTAAACGTTATTCTACTTTGAGGTCAACTTTTGTGTTCCACATGAGCAAGAGCAAGCAACACTTATCTTTGTGTCTGCCTTCTTTGGTTTCATACATAGTCCTCCGGTATGCAGCCACTTTGCTGAAATGACCCGATTACACCCTTCTGAATGGTTTAGAAGTACTATATGATATGTGATGGTGGTTTGAATAAAAATGGCTTCCATGGGCTCATATATTTGTTTCCCAGTTGATAGACTGTTTAGAAAGGATTTAGTGTGTGGCTTTGTTGTGTCATTGTAGGTGGGCTTTGAGGTTCCAAAAGCCCAAACCAGACCCTATTTTTTGCTCTCTCTGCCTCCACCTTGCCAATAATATGTAAGCTCCCAGCTACTGCTCCAGCATCATGACTGCCTGCCTGATACCATGCTCTCCACCATGATGACACTGGACTCATCATCTGAAACTGTAAGCAAGTCCCCAATTAAATGCATCTTTTAAGTTGCCTTCATTATGGTCTCTTCAAAGGAATAAAATAGTGATTAAGACAGTGTGCATATAGCACATTTTCTTTATCCACTCACTTGATAGGCTGGGTCTATAGCTTAGCTGCTGTGAATAGCATAAACAAAGGAAAAATGGGTATCTCCTTTATATGTCGGCTTCATTTCCTTTGGCTACACTTACAAGAGTGGAATAGTTGGATCACATACATGGTCATTATACAGATAGGGTTTTTTCCAGATACCCCAAACTCATTTTCTACAGTGGCTGCACTAAGTTCCCACCAACAATGCATAGCAGTCTTTTTAAAAAGAAGACTTCTTTTATTCAGCCCAATGTTTTAAAAAATCATCAGCATTCTTGCAAGCATCTGCAGTCTGCTTCTTAGCATTGCTGAGCAGTACTTGCTTGCAGGACTCCATAATGTTTGTTCATTCATTTTCCTATTGATTCACACACAGGCTGTTTCTAGTTTCTGACTATTAGAAATCACACTGTTGTGAGTGGTATTATAGAAATCCTCTTCAGGGTGAGTATAATACCTAGGGGTAGAAATTCTAGGTTGCAGGAAAGATGTGGTTTAGTTTTATAAGGAACTGCCAAACTGGTTTTGAAAATTGTTTTACGCTCCCACAAGTAATGGATGAGGAATTCAATCGCATGAGGTTAATTTAGCAGCCTTCTGCTTCATTCATATTCACAACTGTGTCTTGCATCTATGAAATGGAATTGTCTTCTTACTTCTAAGGGGTTTTAGTTCTTAGCTGTCCCCAAGTTTGATGATAGCTAAATGAACATCCACACAAGTTGCTAGAACGTGAACAACAGCCCTGTGGAATAATTGCTTTTCTTGAAAGTGCGTGTGTTGAGCAATCTGCATGAAGAATCCCAGTGAGTCCTTAATGACAACTCTGCAGTGCGGCGTAGTAGTACACTGCCGTTCCCACTCTATAGGTAAGGAATCTGCAGCCCGATGGGTGAAGAAACTGGGATATTAAGTAACTTGCTCCAACTCACACAGGTGGCCAATCTGAGATTTGAACCAAATCTTCATTGCCATAGCTTTATAGTCCAGCTATCTATTGTCTGTGTACAAAGGATGGGGGGAGGAGTATTTCCGAGTATAAGGTCTCATCAGCCTTCTTTTACATATAGCTGAGAAAAATGAAGGCGAAGATAGAAGGGACTTAGTCAATAGGGAAGTCACTGGAATCCAAATGTTTCACCTACTCGTACCCATTCGTCTTTGAACAAGGGAAGAAAATGTGTGGCTACTTGGAACATTCGGTGGGAAAAGAGTGGGAAATGGGAGAGCCAGAAGCACTTTTCTCTTGGAGTCCCACAGCGCCACCTGGTGGCAGGCTGGAGTTTTCACTTCTCTTCAGAAATTTTTTTGTAATAACAGGAGCCTAGCCTGTCCTTTGAGAGGCTCCACCCATCAGCTGACTGAAACAGATACAGAGACCCAGAGCCCAACATCGGCTGGAGCTCTGATTCGCTTATAGAAGAGTTGGGGGGAGAATTGAGGGCCCCAAAAGGGATGTGACCTCCACAGGAAGAGGGGGCTCTCAAGAGACTGAACCAAAGAACATATATGGGCTGGACATACCCCCCCCACACACACATATGTAGCTGATGTGCACCTTGTGAGTCCCCCAACAACTGGAGCAGGGGCTCTCCCTAAAGCTGTTGCCTGTCTGTGGGATCTGCTGCCTTAACTGGAATGCCTTGCCTGGCCACACTGGGAGAGGATGTGCCTAGCCTCACAGAATCGTTATGTGCCAGGGTCAGGGGATATCCAGGGGGGCCTCCACCTTCTCAGAGCAGAAGTATGGGGGAAGGGACTTATGAGGGGGAACCAGGAAGAGGGACAGCAATCGGGATGTAAAGTGAAAACATTTTTAAAAATTGTTTTAAATAATTAAAAATAAAAAAGGAAAAAAGAATATTTCTAGTCACTGATGCCCAGAGAGAGGACTTTCTCTGGTCCTGCTATGATATGGTTCCTGATATGATGGAGCTAAAATTTCCGAGAGGGCAAGGAAATGGCAGATACCAGCCAGACCATTTTAACGAAGGGGCACTAAAAGTGCTGATAGAGGTCTATGGCAAAGCACAGCGCTTAAGACTAACAGATTCAGCCAAGGTGCGGTGGTGGTGCATGCCGGCATTCTGGAGGGAGAGGCAGATGGACCTCCGAGTTTGAGGCCAGCCTGGTCTACAAAGGGAGTTCCAGGACAGGGCTACACATTCCCTTTCTCGAACAATGGAGATAACACCCATGCTTACTATAGGAGTCTGAGGCAAAGGCTGAATACAAAAATGCTTGTGGTTCCCACAAAGCCTGGTTCATAACACTGTGCGTGCAGCTGTGGTTATTTCATTCTCAACAGTAAGGTTGTGGTGCTGTAGAGCCAGGAGGGAGGCTTTTTACTGAACCTAGGAGAACTCAGAGCATACTGCCCCAAAGGTATCATGCCTGATATGAGCTTTAAGCTGTACCAGTCTGGAACAGTCACTTTCAATTCTTACCAAAAACTAGGCATTACACTAACTCTTGAATCTTCAGGCTGACCCTGGGGAAGTAGGTGCTAATTAATGCACTTGCTTTACAAATTTGAAAAGAAGTTTAGAAAGTTAACTACCTTTCCTGGTGTCACCCAGCTAGTAAAAGACTGCCCACAGGTTTCCCTGGGTAGTGTAGCCTAGGCTCTCTGCACTGTACTCCTTTGCTTGCTTTTAGCAGATGAAGAAAGGCCAAAGACATGGGCTCTTAAACTGACCAGCCAATGGACTTGTTAATGGAAATGCTCCAATTTCCAAAAGATGTCTGTTACTTGAGATATGGCAGAGAGTGTCTGATTCTGGGGCATCTGTCTCCTCCTGGGTCCTGTTTGTGAGGTAGCCTTTTACTGGACAGAGGATTCAAGAGAACATGCCAACACTTGACATTCAAGGAACAAGCAGAGTTCGCTTCCCTTCACTCCTACATCATCGGGAAAGGTTTCCACATTGGAGTAGCAGGAATCTCTGAGTGCTTTTGAGTTGGGAAATGACCCAGGAACATTTAGGGATTGTTGAAATCAGGCCCTAGGCCATGAAAGAAATTGTTCCTACATTGGGTAGACAGGGTCTGCCTTGAAACTGAGAGAAAATGAAGACCAGTTGTGTCAACTGCCATCAGTCTGAATTTTGACTTTGTTCTTAGACAGAAATGCGTTAGTGGCTCATGAGTCACCCAACAATATGTTAAATGTGTCGTGGGGCTTTATAATTTCCCACTGCCCCCAAACATAAAAATTTCCGGGTACTTCTGCTGCTCTCCAAACTGCCTAGGACACAGCATGGGCAGATCTGATGGTCTCCTCCCCTGCAAATCTTTAACATGCCAGGATACCCACATTGAACTCACTCACCCTAAGTCTATATATAAGTTTCCTCACATGCTGTGGCCAGCACAGATGTAACAGTATGAAACTAGCAGAGTGTCTATTTGCCAAGAGCCTATGACACCCTGCCTGGGACCACAGGCAATAAAACATCAGACCATGCCACCATGCTGAGAACAGGAGTCCATCTAAAGGAGTGCTTTTCAACTGTTTTTTTTTTTTTAACTACTCAGTACATGTAATAATAAAAGTTGATCCCCTGGGAAAAGTGGGTAAGAACGCAAGCTGCCAGGAGTTTGGGCCACTCTGAAGGCAGAGGGTCTCAATATCTCAGGCACACATGGAATCTCTTGGAGATTTCTGAGATATGATCTCACTCCACGTAGTCCTCCAAGGCTGTTGGGAATGAATGTATATTCCTTGTCACCAGCAAAAATTGAGATTCACTCTTGCCTATTTTGAGTTAGTTTAATACTGTAGGTTTTCCAAAAAGTGTTCACAGATACTGAACTACAAAGGGTCCTCGGCCTTGTCCAATTTCTGACAGGCAGAATTGTCAGCTCACAGTACTGCTAAGACACAAGCAGTGTCTGTTACATGTGACCAGAGTACAAGACATTTTGTCTCCTGTAGCATCTAGCAGGATTAGACCAGTGATTGGGTATACTTAAGTGGTGTGATTTAAAACAAAGGAAATCTAATAGGTTTGGAGCTTGGTGGGACTTTAAAATGGAAATGGTTTTGCTTCCTAAAGGCAGTCCAGTACTATGTTATGCTTCTCTTTAAAAATGTTGGGGGGGGGGGAAGCATTAATCTTAGCACTTGGAAAGCAAGGCAGAGGTAGCTGATCTACAGAGTGAGTTCCACAACAGGCAGGGCTACACAGAGAAAACCTATCTGGAAGGGAAAAAAAGGTTTAGCTATATGTGGTGGTGTACACCTATAAGCCCAGCATGAGAGGCTAAAAGGATTCTAAATTTGAAACTCTCCATTCAAGAAACTCTCCCACCAAAGAGGGGAGAGACAGACTCTATTTTCCATCCTTAGCACTAAATAATAAACTTTTAGAGGCTATATTTGAGTAATGCCTGAAGTCACCAAAGTTACAAAACCAAGAAACAGAGGCAAGTAACATAATGTGTGCGTGCGTGCGTGTGTGTGTGTGTGTGTGTGTGTGCGCGCGCACATGCGCACATGTATGCATGTGTGTGCGCATCCTCATACGCCTTACATATAGCCTAAAATTAATGATTACTTATTAGAATTTACCAATAATTCATATACCCTAACTATGCATTGTCCCACAGTTTCCATGTTACAAGGTTTTCAATTCACTGTATTAAAATAATAGTTCTGGGTTCAAATAAACCAACGTAATGAATAAGATTTATAAAAGCTAAGTTAATCACGTAATTCCAGATACCCAGGCACACTGCTTAAAAAGGTCAGGTAACATCCAAACTTATAGATTTTTATATTGACATATAAGAAAAGCAAATTGGCTTGATAACATGGGTGGATTTATTTTATAAGATTCAAGTGCAAACTTGAAAATAAGAACAAAGCTTTTCAAGAGTAAACACAAAAATCTAAGTAACAATCCTACAATCGTGCATTTTAACAGAAAGTACAAATATGAATATAAAATTTGTCCTCCAGTTCCCAAATGCCACACAATCACCTGTTCTCGGCTTGTCACTGTAGAAACATTTGTCATACGCTACCAGGAAAATATAGGCAAAGATTACTAGTCAGTCTCTATGAACAAAGAAACAGGATTCTCTCTCACTTTGAACTCTATGAATCATTCATCTGTATTTCATTTCTTAAAGTCAGACAATCATACCTTCAGTCTACATCTGACATGTAATAATTGTGAACAATTTAAATAGGTATAAAAATGGAGATCAAAATCTTTAGGCTCAAATACTTAAAAAGTCACTATGAATATGGAAAATAGTTCTGTTTACATAAACATGTATATTTTTTGATGAAAAGTCAGGGGGCAGTGGCATCTCCCTGGTCCCTTAACGTGCTTGGATTTTCATGAAGAATTAGCAGCACCCAACCTTGTATTAATTGTGTGATTCTTAAGGACCTAGTTGGCAGTGTTCCAGCTTTGGGAGATAGGAGTGGGTGGGGTGCAAATATCTTAAATAAGATAATATGCATGCACTCACATTTTAAAATCACCATTCCAAATGGGATACATATACTGGAAAAGCCTTAAAAAAACACCCTTGAAGGCTAAACAGTGCACTAGAAGGAAGTAGAAGCTGAATAGTAGTCTACTTGATAATGTCTTTTCACACTTCAAAGGCAAGATGGAAGCATGAAAATACTCACATATAACTTCAGGGAAAACTTGCCTCTAATTTTATTTTGCAGAACACTGAAAAGAAACTTTTACAAAAACCTTCACTGTTGCTTATAATACCAGATGATTTTTTTCATTATTACCACCATATACATAACATTTAAATAATTTCTTTATAAATATTTTAGAGCACAAAGAACTCATTTTGTTGTAGTGGTGGCCCACATCTGTACAGCGCAATGTAAGCAACATATATATATTATACACACACACACACACGTGTGTGTATGTGTATAAAATGATTATGAAAAAGTGCAAAGAATAACAGTATTAAGAATTTTTGCTTTTTACAGTAACTATGGTTCAAGTGCGAATATCTATCAAGAATATAATTCCAGATTTTAGCTGAAGATTTTAAAAAGAAACTCACACTCCAAGTTACTGCACAGACAGTCCTTAATCAGGTAACTCTGCCCTTCTCCCAAATCTAGCATTTCCAGTTTCTAAACTCTTCACAAACAGGAAAAGTGGTAACAGTGTTTTCTTCCCTTTAACTTCCCCAGGCTTATCCAAGACATTTAATCACCCGTAGGTTTGAACAAGAATTTGAGGAAGTCATTTATCATAACCCGCTTTGCTGAAATTAAAGCAAAATGAAAAGCTCTCTGAAATGCACACTTACTGATCAAAAATCAATCAGCAACAGCAAACAGATCATAAATTACAAATGTAATTTAATACAAGCACATTTTAAAACCAAGACCTGTTATCAAAGTTAAATTCCTAGTCTAAATCAGGTTCAGTGCTATGCAAGGATCCTAATTCTGAATACTTAGGATTCCATCAGCTTTCTAACACAAAGGCAACGTATCTTGTTGAATTCTGATTGACTTTTAACACGTTCCCCTTCGGCTCAGTCTTTGACTAGATCACACACAGAAAGGTCACTTTTACAAAGTGGACATTCCTCTTAAGACATGTAAATAATTACAGTTGCTGATTTTAGTTCTCAGACATCCAAAGGAACAGTTCAGCTTCCCTTCAAATACATTACGAGATATTTTTGGTGTGTGTGTCTTTAACTTCAGGCACTGTAATTATTCACAATATTGCAATGATTCTATGTCTAACCTACATGACAATTATGATCTTAAAATAATACCTTCTAAGATAATGATTCCATATATTACAACTGATTTTTTCCCCTTCAAGATAAATGGTTGGAAGAAGATTTCAAAGCCTGGTGGTACTTCTGCTTTGAGTAGTGTTAATATGTAATTTTGTCGTGATAATTATAGAAACTTGTGAACTAGGAAGACATAGACACAGGAAGCTGTAAATTTCTTCAGCTATATCTATTCCAACTCCAATTTATTTACTTTAGTGTGGAGTATCTTTTCGTTATAAAAACAAGTGTATCTAAGGCTAATTTTTAAAAACAGAATTTCTGCTCTAAACTTTATAACACAGCTAAAGGGAAACGTCTTTTCAATTTCAGCTTCACTGGGACTATGCAAGTTAAAGTCGACTCAACTATTTTAACCACTTTTGGTTGTTTTTGTTTCATGTCTTTAGAAGATACACCTTACATTCTAACAAAGAGATCAACAAAGGCTTAAACTAAAAAACCATCATGCCACCTCCTGTGCAAATAAGAGAGCTGCGGTTTATTTGCCCCCATACATTCGTTCAATGTCTTTGAGATAATGGTTCTTCAGTTCCTTCCTTTTCAGCTTGAAGGCATCTGTTACCAAACCAGTTTCAGGGGTCCATGGCTCTGGGCTTAATCGAACCTTGATTGGAATTTCAAATCGCTCCAATTTCACTGAAATAAGAAAGGGAAAGAAGGGTAGGAGAGAGGCAGAGAAGAAGTAGAAAGGAGAAGAAAGAGAGGGGGAAGAGAACAATGAATCCAACATAGAATTTTCAGAATTTGATGGCCTAGATGATGAAATAAAAGAAAACTTATTTATTTATTGCTATGTCAATTAACACTATGTCAACCTTTCTCAAGGTCTGCATAGGCAGCTTTGTCACACATACACACCCCATCTTCCCATTCCTCTACTAGTAACAAAAAAGAAAACTAGATTTTTTTTGTGTATACACACACACACGTATATCTTCATATTTTATGTCCATACTTCATTCAATGCCTGTATTTCCTTCCATACATCATTATATGTTGTCTCAACCACTACAATGCAAGCTCCATGAAAGGTGTGTGTTTTGCTGACTGTCACCTACAGACTAGACCAAGAGTTCTCAATAAATTCATACAAATCGATTAAGTCGCTCCATAAAAAAATTAAGCCTCTTGAAAAATATTCCTTAAAAGCTGTATTATATGATCAAATGTGAACCAACATGGTATTTATTTGGTATAATAATAGTGTTTAGATAGTATAAGAGCAGACACAGTACACATTGTGTGGGGGTTATACAACTCAGTATGTCGGGAGAAATATAAGAAATTAAGAACATAGAAGTAGCTGGGGGTAGCCTATACCTGTAAATCCCAGCACTCAGGAAGCAGAAGCAGGTGGATTTCTATGAGTTCCAGGCTAGCGAAGGCTACACAGTGAGACTCTGTCATGAAAATAAAAGTTTCAATAATAGAAAAGAGCAGGGCATTCAATCACATTAGCCTATTTCTTATAATGCCCCAAGGTGTATTAACATAATCTCATTATAAAAATTCTAAAGGCCAAACATGTTACTCTGCAGTGAGCTTGGTTTTTTTTTTTAATAGAATAACTTAAAACTTGTACAAACTTTCAAAGTTACTACCCAGCAGCCTTGGTGACATTAGAAAATGCTCTGAGAGAATATGATGCTGAATATGAAAAAAAATAATCTCTCACATATTATGTAGTATCATGTTATCTCAAGTAATGCCTAACCAGGTAGGGAAAGAACAAAACACTTGCCTGAATTAACAGTATCTACTCCTTCCTCACAGTATGGCTCAGTTACAGAAAGGAGCCTGAGATACCTGCCCCCTGGCGCATATCTGGATCAAGAGAAATCTCAACTACAGATCTGGCTCCAGAAACTTCCATTTCCTTTTACTTTCCCTACTTAAAAAGGTCTAATTCCAGAAACACTACAAAACTGGTGCACCATTTCAGCTGTACACAGTTAATGATAGCATGTTTTTAAATGTCCTATCATCATTAGCTACAGTACCATTTAAGGAATAACAAAAAGGAATGCTTTGGGGTGTCATTCTGAGAACTCCCCATCATTAGTTCATATTCAGGAGAGAAATGGACGATCACAGTTTCATACACGAATCAAGTAACGTCCAGCAAATGAGAAAGAGGACTGAAGAACCAGTAATTTTTCCATGTGCATTTTCTCTAAATAAATTTAAACATTATAAAGGCGATCCTGCAGGTGGCAGCATATTAATGTTTTTGCTGTTGCTGTTTTTAAAGTGTGTGTGTGTGTGTGTGTGTGTGTGTGTGTGTGTGTGTGCGCGCGCGGGTGCGCGCGCCACAGGAGCTCCAGGATCATGATTATCATTCAATATCCAAATAATATATATTTTAATTACATATCTCACTCTAAGACCAGGAAAGTTATAGGAGCCTAGTGAGTCACGGGATTGTTCTTCTGCTTTCTATATGCAATTACAATGCAGCTTGACATTCCCCAGTTATCTTCATACAGTTAAATACACAGTGATAAGTATTCAAGTAACCTTCTACTACTTTATTAGCATCTCAATAACTAAGGATAACTGGAGAGATGCCTCCAGTGGGCAGGTTAGTGGCTGAAATAGTTTATGAGACACCATATTAAAAGAAAAATCAGAATATGTATCAAAGAAGGTTCTGGGAGCCTGGTGACAGTAATATAAGACTTATTTATAAATAATAAAATTACCTTGAAGAAAGCATTACATACCTAAGTGCCTTTACAATGTGATTAATTGGAGAATGAACTTTAAAATAGAGTGCTCAAGATTCAGAAAGTTCTTGGGGAAATAAGATACTGAAGTTGAAAAAAATATTATAAGCTATATTTTAAAACCTAAGTAGAATCTAAGTTGCCTTTTGAAATAAAAGAGGAATTTGGCATCGCTACTAAGGAAATGTCTGTGACAGAAATAAATGCCAGTGGAGCTTTCCTGATGAAATTAGAACCACTTTGACAAAGAGGGAAAAAACTTCTGTAATGCCCTTTCCTTTTGACCCCAAAATTCCACGTCTAAGAATTCACACCAAGAAGACAATCACATACAGGCTGACGAGATGGCTCAGCTGCAAAACTGCTTGCCTCGTTAACATGAAGGCCTGCGCCTGCTCCCTAACATCTACATGAAAAGCTGTCTCAGAGTTGGGGAGCAAGCGTCAGGAAATCCCTAAGGGAGTCTCAGGTCTCATTGAGAGACTCTTTCTCAAAGAAAACAAAGTAGATGGTGCCCAAGGAATGAAGAAAAACCTTACAAATTAAAGATGATGATGATGATGAAATTATATAGCTACTGATTTAGAAACTGCTGATATTGACAAGTGGAGTTGATGCAGAAGGCAAGTAGAGGTAACTCCAGCCAAGGGACTTTTACATACTTCCTTTTAATTTTCTGTAATGTCCAATATTTCATGATTACAGCTAACTGGTAATTAAGAAAATTATTACTTTCATCGTTAAAATAAAACAATAGATTAAAAACCAGGTAAATAGCTTGAAAGTCAACATAGGGAAGGAGTACAAGGTTCCTCTCTACTATTCCTAGGAAATAAATACCCTAAAATCACTTTTCACAGGAGGCAGAAGTTAAGAGGATCACTCCAAGTTTCAGGATATCGTGATTTAATTGGTAAGCCCCACGCTAGTTGGGAATACATAAAGAGATAATGTCTCTATTTTTTGATGAAAAATTCATTAACTACAACAAAGTAAATGAAATGAGGACAAGGCACTGGAAAGTTCAACTAAGTCTAGAGAAGAAAAACAAAAGAACCACTGCTAACTGCCTCAGAGAAGGCTAAAATGGCTGCCAACCAGAAAGGATGGCAGGCATTCTCAATGGAAGGTCTAGTGCAGGGGGCCCTGAGCACTGTATGCCTCTGAAGACCAGGAGGAAGGGCGGTTCAAAGGCAGCAGAGTTGATTCTCAAGTCCTCTCTCGCTCTGTGCTGCTGCCCTTCCAGTACCAGCCTGCTAGCTAGTTGAGTTTTTTGGACTAGAACACATGAAGCACAGCAGAGCTAGGGCTACCATAAAGGAAGATTTGGTGAGGTTTTACTCACTCCATCTCCCCAACAATACCTTGTTCTCTTTGCCTATCAGAATACTGGCCATCAAACTAAGGGCATCTACACAAGAGGTGAGAGAGGCTTCATTTGAGAAATGGAGTGGTCCAAGAGGGGGAAAAGATGCACATGTGAGTAACCTTTCAGTGAAGTCCAGGAAGACATCACTGTGTTTTTAAGTAGTCCCTTTTAAAATATGGATGAACACACAAGGATCAACAGAAACTAAGAACCCAGCAGATGTCGCTGTCCTAATGGCCATTCACTGCCCAATTCTTTGTGGGACCTGACATCATGACAACTATTAGGTAAATCCTTTGGAATATATAAAAAGACCTGTAGCCTTCACCAAACCGAAGGCTAAGAATGTCATCAGGCCTATAGCAGAGATTTCCCTACTTTACTGTGAACCTGCCTGATGTACTCACTATATACTTGAAAAGTGTTTTGATTCATGACCTTTTGTGCTCTGTTATACTAGAACTTCATAAAAAAAAAAAAAAAAAGTTACCTCATTTGAATATTGCTGAGGCAACTTAAATCTATGGTCCAGGATCATGACCACGGATGTTTTCCTCCAGAAAATTCAATTCCCTATTCTCCTTGGGAAATTAAACAAACAAATAAACAAACAAACAAAAAAGACTTCAAACTCAAACTAGGGAGAAAGGATTTTTTTTAAAAAGTCACTTTATAATGACTAAGCAAATAAGTCAGCAAGAGGATGCTGTACATGCTCATACAGAACATACATGCTCATAACACATGTACCTAATTTCATAAAATATTAGTAGATGTAAAGTCAGATTAACCCCCAGCACAACAGTAATGGGTGACTCCAACACCTGCCTCTCACCAACTGACAGGCCATTCCAATAACACAGAGGAACACTGACTTAGTGACATCATAGAGCAAATACTTTAGTAGGTATCTATGTGACATTTCTTCCAAGCACTGCAGAATACATTTTTTTTTTCCACAGAAGTCTATGGAATGCCAAAATATACTAAGGCACAAAGCAAGTCTTAGAAAATACACAGAAACTAAAACAATCCCCTGTATCCTATCCGATCACAACAGGAATAGACTACAAATCAACAACAAAGAGAAACTCTAGAGAGCTCACAGAATCACTAAGAGTAAACAATACAGGGGAAACCCCCACAGAAACACGTTCTACTAAACTAGAAAGTCTAAACAAAAATCGATGAATTTCTACATGTAAATAACCTTGAAAAATTAATCCAAGATGAGATAAACAATTTAATTAGATCTACAATTAGTGAAATTGAAACAGTAACTGAAAATCTCCCCTAAAATCTCCTAAAAATGTCCAGGTACAGCCGGTCAGTGGTGGCACACACCTTTAATCCCAGCACTTGGGAGGCAGAGGCAGGTGGATTTCTGAGTTCGAGGCCAGCCTGGTCTACAGCGTGAGTTCCAGGACAGCCAGGGCTACACAGAGAAACCCTGTCTCGAAAAAAACCAAAAAAAAAAAAAAAAAAGTCCAGATCCAAATAGATTCACTGATGGTTTTTACTAGACTTTCAAGAACGCTTCTTAAATTAGTCCATAAAATAGGAAATGAGCATGGTGTTGCCAAAAAATCTTTCTACGAAGCTACTATCGCTCTAATATCAAAATCAAAGATTCAACAATAGAAAATTATAGACCAGTCCAATAAACATAAATGCAAAAAATTATCAACAAAATTCAAGAAGACATCAAACCATTCAATATGATCATGTTGGCTTAACTCCAGAGACGGCTGAACATATGTACATCAATAAATGAAATAAACCGTATAACTACACTCAAGGACAAAAATCACCTCGGTCCTCTTGACAGATGCAGAAAGGCCCTTGGCAAAATCCAACATTCCACCTGCGTGTGGTGGTGCAGGCCTTTAATCCCAGCACTGGGGAGACAGAGGCAAGTGGATCTCTGCGAGTTTGAGGCCAGCCTGGTCTGTAGAATAAGTTCCAGGATGCCCAAGGCTACACAGAGAAACCCTGTCTCAAAAAGCAACAAAACAAACAAAACAATCCAACATTCCTTAATATTAAAAGGCCCTGAAGAAATTCAGAATTGAAAGACTGTATCTGAAAACTCTAAGGGAATGCACCAGAGCAGCAGCAACAATAGGGGTAACTTTAACTGCCTTCTGACTGGATTTCAGGGCTGATCATTAGAAAGAATTCATTCCCAGCACTGTAAATCTGCTCATAAACCTGTGTCTAGGCATGTCATAGCCCTAGGGGTATTCTACTTTTTTGTTTTGGTAAAACAGGCATGCAAACCAACTGCCTTCTAAATATTTGTGTTTATATACATAGACCAGCACTGCTCTCAACCTTGCTCAGAAGTTTCTTTTGGAAGTAGGCAGCAATAAATGTAGAAACTCATAATTGTCAAAGAACTGATAAGTGACTGTGAATATTCAACCCGAAATAGCATGACTCTCAAAACCCCATCCTCCCTGCTCAAGGCTCAGGGAGCACTGTGGAAGAGAAACTAGGAAGAATGTAAAGGATGAAAGATGGGGGCTGTAGTGAGGAGTGCTGTGAAATGCTGTCTTTTGTATAAGGGATAGCCACTGGATAAAGGAATTCCCACCAGCTATGTGGGAAATTAGTATACGTGCAAAGACCTATACTAAATCAAGCCAGTCAAAACATCAACATGGATTGCAGAGCATCTGACAAGGCCCCACCCTTAGCTGAGGAGTTATTGGCTGTGGCTGATATCTCTTGCTTGGGGGTGTGGCCACTGGTAGATTGCCCAGCTTCAATGGATGGCCCTACACTCATGCCCATGAAGGCAGCACTAACAGGACTTAGTGTTATTACAAGAGAGAAGAGGACATGAAATTGGGAAGGAGACCCATTGTTGGGTAAGGTCTGAGGGAAGTTGAGAGGAAATAAAGATTAAAACTCATAAATATTGATAAAAATTCTCAAAGAACAAAAAAGTATGTATTTAATCAGTAAGTTGATTTTATATCCACACACCTAACACTAGCGTTGAGATTTTCAGAAAAAGAATATAAAGAGCTGGGTGAGAAATGTTTTAAAGGCAGTTAGAGGGAAGTAGCAAGGAGTGGATGCCATCAAGATGCATTGCATATGTGTTTGAATTTTTTAGTATGATGCACAAAGTATTTATTAGGTGACTTTTATGGACTTCAACAGCTTAGCCATTTCTTACTTACTGGCATTTGCAGCTTCTCGAATTTCTTTCAGTATTTCAGCTTCCATGGCAGGATTATTGCAAATATCAACCCAAGATCCTTCTACCCCCTTCTGTTGTGCCAAAAGAGTCAACTTCTTCTGGTTAGGAACCACAAAACTGATCACATAGGACTGGTCACTGAAAAATTATACATATTAACAAGTAAGCAAGACTATCCATGTTATTCAATGCAACCGTACAGTAAAAGTAATTCTACATATACATATTATATGTCATTAATTTAAAAAATAGAATGTGGCTCAATCTCACAGGCTTTTTGACTTAGGAAACATGAACTACTACTTATGTGACCTTTTGGGAAAATTATTCATGCTAAATTTCACTTGCTATGGATTCTATATAAAAGGACTTGTAGTATAGGTTAATTTGGGTCATAAACACTTAGCAAGACATGGTAGATGTCTAATAAAGAACTGTAACAAATGAGTTTCTGGAAACGACCTTCATGCTGCTTGTTACATAAATAAATCCAAGAACTTTCATGGTCATTTATCTTCCTAACCCCAATCAAAGTTCTAAGAGAAGTCTGACGGTATCTGAATGTTTACACACAATCAAATTGATTTTATAATGTTCCTTTTACTGTGAGTATATGAAACACAAAACAGAAATACTCTTTGTCTGGTAAGATAGTGATCAAGTCTGATGACCTGAATTTGATCTCCAAGACCCAAATGGGGATCGGAGAGCACCTGCACAAGCTGTCCCACATGAGTTTCCCCCAACAAACACAAAAGAAATGATATATACATAGATAGACAGACAGACAGGTAAAAGAATGACCTTTTGGCAAAAGCACAGATGTTGTCGATCAGTGGACAGTTCTTCAGTGCAGCCTCTACTTTCCCAAGAGATACATATTCTCCTGCTTGTAACTTCACCAGATCTTTCTTACGGTCTAAAATCAGAAAAAATATGGGTCCTCAAGTTAAATCAGACATTGGTGATGGTCTCTTGGTAGACCTTCTCTTTTCCGAAAGGAGATTGGGGGGGGGGGATGGATCTGGTGAAGAAGAAAGGTGGAGGCAGCTAGGAGGAGCTGGGGGGACTATGGTTGGGATATATTGTATGAGAGAAGGATCTATTTTCAATTAAAAAATACAAATCCACAGTTTGTTGCATTGTGGCATACATAATTCTGGTTTAATTTCAATTTATTGCCTTAGTTTTTATTTATAAAGATATTTCCTCTAAAATCTGATATGTGTATGTTATGTATGTATATATATAAATATATATATAATTTAATATAGTTTAATAAATATATAATTTTAGTATATAAAGTTATGTATGTGTGTGTGTATATATATATAAAATTATATATATATATAAAATTTCCCATGCATATTGATAAAAATGCATCAAATATTAAAGATCTAGCACTCAGGTGTATAAGGTAAGATCATCCTAAGTTCTAGGCCAGTGTAGTCTCTTAATAGGTTCAAGTTCAGTCTGAGGTATATATGAAAGAGTCTGTCTCGAATCAGTTTTCTCCAATGCAGTGTCACCAGATATATCAACCATATACCAGAGCAGGCCCCATTTCTACAAATAGTTAGCCAACACCCCCCCACACACACACACGATTCCATGGTATTTGTTTGCTTCTCTTTTGTCTTACTGGTTTTTTGATTGTTTTGACTTTCATTTGTCGTCTTCTTTTAAGAGAGAGTGTGTGCAAGTTTGAGAGGGCATAGAACTAGGTAGGAAGGTAAGACCTGGGAGGACTTGGGGAGGTGAAAGCATGATCAAAATAGACTGTTTGAAAAAAGTTAAATAAAGAACATACTTAAATAAATATTAGCTAAAGGTTATACACTACACAGCTGTAACAACTTCTGATACTCCTGAATATTACAATGATCTTATACTCAGAACTGCAGTGACGTTAAGGGAAGGAACAGAACTTTGAGCATAGAGGAGGAACGGGAGCGTCATCTGGCACAGGCTGAGATGCTCGGCATCGCAGCTAACGTCTCTCCCCCTCATTCATATCAGTGATAATGGTGCCTACCCCGCAGAAGCATGTCAGAGTCTATTCCATATAAAGCACACTCAACAAATGCCAATTCCACATTCCCTATTTGACATTTTCATTGTAAAGCGACAGTGCTATATAAGAAAGTACTGTCATGGGACAGCTCATCTTGAGTAATTATGAGCCTGCTTAAAATCCTTTGTATGAATGACGTGTTGCCTACCAACAGCAATAGTAGGGAGAAGAGGAGTAGGAGGATGAGGGAGGAGGGCTGCCATCAAAACTCATTGTACTCATGGATGAAAATGACTAAAATGACTAAAAATGACTGTGCTAGGTACTTTGAGAAAAGAGCCTCTCTGACATTCTGATTAACTCTAAGAGTTTCCTTTTCCATTTTAAACCTGCAGCAACAGCGTGCACATGCATTGTCTATGTACTTGTGTTGATAATATTCATATATTTGGATCATAATTGTTTAGTTTTTCCAGAATGCACAAATGTAAAGTTACATACAAGGCACTGGGATGATAAAAATAATCCTCTAATATACACGGGGGAGGGGATTGAAAGCTAGTCTCTGAAGTGCCTCACACGAAAGCATGAGGACCCGAGTTCGGATCTCCAGCACCCACATAAAAGCCCGGCAGTGGCGTGTGTATGTAAGCCCAGGGCTGGGAGAAAGGTGAAACAGGTAGATTCCTAAAGCTCGCTGGCCAGGAAGCCTAGACAAATTGATGAGTTCCAGGTTCAGTGAGATACTGTCTCAAAAGAAGAAGCCAGAAAGTGATTAAAAAGATACCCAGCACTTCAACCTCTGTCCTCCAGGTTTACCCACACATCTATGTGCACAGACACACACCAAGTACAGACACCATACACACATGCAAACTGAAGAGAAGCCAGATGCGGTGGCACATGGAGATAATTCCTATTTGTAGGCATCTGGAGTGGAAAGCTTGTGAGTTCAAGGCCAGGCTGTGCTACATAAGTTTATTGCTAGGATTTTACTACCTTATACAACCATGTCTCCAAAGCAAGGTACGCTTGTAGAAGATAGAGAAGGGCTTAGGATGTAGACTCATAGCACTCCTCTAGCATATATAAAGCCCTAGGTTTGCTCCACAATAGAAGGGAATAGGAAAAACTATGAATATGGTGCCTAGGAAAAAAGTGCATCAGTTTTTTAATGAATCAGCAGATCAATATTAAAGATGAAGACAAAACTTCCCAGGAAATCACTGATTACATTTTGCTCAGATACTGTGAAGCAGAGCCACAGATTAAATGTGTCACTAAAACTATGACCAACTGACTGCATCACTAGAAGACAAGGTAGACCCTGGACAATAGCCCTTACAGCTAGTTAATGTTTAAACCTTTGCCTATTTAAAGTAAACACAGGATTTCTTTTAGAGTCACTTTTGGAGTTGTGTTTTGAATGCAAACATCTACTTCTGTAAGTCCAGTTTTTTTAAAAAAAAAAAAAAAAAAAAGCCCAAGCAACACCCAGTCTCAAAAGAATAGAGTGGTGCTGAAGATTGAAATGATCTTTTATCTAACTCTTACAGATAGAGCCATAGAAAATGCTACCAGGAAAAACATGAGTACATGATGACCACTAAGAAATTAGGGGGAAGGCAGGCCTAAAATCATGTATGCATGTCACTGTAAATAGTTATAGCATCCTGTGGAGTCAAGCAAAAGAGGTCTTTCCTGAATTATTTTTGTTTTTTCATTGCTAATCTGTTATTCATTTTCCTGTCCACTTTCCCCTTCCCCTCTTTAAACATTGCTATTACTATTGCTACTACTTCAAAAGACTCAGGCACTTCTCTGAGCATCTCTCATTTCTTAACTCACCTAATGCTAGCAGCCACTCTATGAGGTTGGTGGTACCTCTATTTCACAGATGGAGCCCAGGCACAAGGGCGTAAGTAAGGGAGCTTGCAGAGAGTTGGAACTAGTCAATCCACTGACCCCGCTGATGGCCTGACCTATGTTATTTTTCAGGCTCACTGAAGTTACAAAATGAAAGAAACTATAGAAGAGAGAATACACTGACCTATAATCTGTAAGCATCCATCAGGATGGAATTCTCCAATATCACCAGTGCAAAACCACCTTTGTCCATTTTCATCCACTGAGTAATCTTCTGCTGTTTTCTCTTCATTTTTAAAATATCCCATGGAGATATTCTGGCCACCAATCACGATTTCACCTCTGGGGTTCGGCTTATCATGAACTGTATAACCACCTAGAAATATAGTTTTTAAATCAGTTATTATCCTAAAACAAAATTCATCTGCTTTTATAAATTCTTTATTACAATTATTTGTGTTTGTATGTGTGTGTATGCGCACACATATGTGTGAGTATGTGTGTGTGCATGTGTGTACACACATGTACACATCCGCATGCTACGCTGCACCTAAGTCAGGGAAAAACTTGCGACAGCTGGATCTTTCCTTCTACTACGTGGGTTCCAAGGAACAAAGTCAGGCCGCCGTGCTTGGCTACAAGTTCATTTGGCAACTGAGTCAATCGCAATGACCCTTCATTAATTCTTAAAGTTTCTTTGTTATTCTAAATTTTATATTGTGTTTATGGAAGAATCTTAGTTTACATTTTGTCAGTTATGTGAGTATAATAAGGGAATAACTTGAGGGACACCAAGGAAAACTCTAGAATAGCCACCATTGCAAACCTCCCACCCAAACCTTCCCATGACACAAAACTTCACACCGAGGACATAATTAAAGCTTAGAGTTCACGGGACTCTTAACACAAAAACATCTCAAACAAGAACAATACTTAAAAGCTGTTTTAAGTAAGTCTTCAATGTGTTGCTATCGACACGTCTCAGATTTAATGCTCAGGAAAGTTTCAGGCAGAGACAATAGACAGGAAGTACTAAGAAAGGCCACAGCATTATACGAGAGAGAAGAGGAGGCCATGGGAAATGGGGGAAAACTTTACAGATTTAAACAGTGGCCAGACAAGTACTGTAATTAATGTATATTTATTATTCTTTATCACATCTATTGTAGGAAAATTTGTTTACATCTGACTTTAGATCTTTGTAAAAAGAATTTATAACAGTGTGTTTATGACTCTGCATTCTTCTAAATGCCTTGCCTCTATAGGTATCTATGTAAATATTTACTGCACAAAATAACGACATAGATGAATACTGACTATGGAAACCTGCTAGTGTCAAGACCTTGTTGTATAAATGTAGAAGTGTGTATTGTCTCCCTGCCCCCTGAAAATCCAGGGTTTCTCCTACACAGCCCCAATGTCGTCACTAGCTTCAAAAGGTACCTCACCCAGAGGAAGCTCCAATTAGAAACTTTATCCCACCTTGCCGGCGAGGATTTCCTGAATTGAAAATGACAGTGGCTAAAATCTAGTCATTTTCCCTGCTGAACATCAGGAAATCAGAGGGAATTGGCCAAACCAAAGAACCACATGCTATGACAGGCAGCTTCTCGCTTCAATGCAATCCAAGTCTCGCAAGGCTCCTGGTGGTTTTCAAGTGTGTCTGGAGTCACGAGTCACGGAAGCCTCTGTGAAACCCTTACCTTCCTGCCAGTCTTTCAGTTTAATTTCACAGCAAATAAGAGGAGCTCCGACTCTTCCAGTAGTGTAGTCAGTAACTACAGGAGAAAAGGCAACACAACTATTAGTATACAGTAGTGCCGATGTGCACACCAAGTTACTAGAAATACCGAGTCTAAACGATGCCAGAAGAGGCCTTCCAGGGAGTGTCAACACTTCATTTTTCAGCCTTTTGACTCCTGTTTCCACAGTATGTTTTTGCTTCTTAGGACTATATTTTAGATAATTACATTTTTAAAAAAATCAGCTACAAATGAAGGACGAGGTCTACATTATCTAACGAAGGATTCTGCTAAGACAGAATATGACAAGAATTCCTGCTCTATCACTCACTGCATGTATCAAATTACTTTTCTTTGGCTTATAAACACATCGACATCCTATAAGTACATGCAGTGAAGACCAAATGTGATGATGAAAGCAGTGCTTGCTGCTACTTGTCACAAATAAAATGTCCAAGGAACTGTAACCACTGTTCTCAGGCAGTGGCGGCATCATCATCATCATCAACAACATCAACATCATCATCATCATCATGTCATTAGCGCTTCCTCAGCAAGATGTAACTACTCTTAGCAATAATCACATCATCATAGACGGCATATTATGAACCCAGCACTATATTAAACATTGCGAGCTAAGTAACACACATAGAATGATGTGACCCAGCCCTCAAAAGCCTTACCAACAGATGACCCAGGGAAAAATGTATGTGAAACAATATAGAGAACACTTAAATCCTCATCCACATATACAAGCGATGACAGAAATGAGCTGAGGAGCTAGGACAAGGGTGTCAGTCCTACAGAACAGCTTCAATTGGAAAGATTACCAGTTGTCTTATCCGAGAGAGCTATGGAATCAATAATTGGACCTTGAGTACTCTCAAAAAGGAGTTAGATATGAGACAACCAAGAAATGCAAGATAAGAAAACTGCAGCTGTGTCTTATACACTGTGTCTCATGATAGTGAGACTGTCCTTTGCCGTCTATAGATAGGTTGTCCCCACTGCATTAAAAACTGAGGGACCACGGCTTTCTCTCACGCTTACATCATCCTTCATACGTTTGCTCGTAATGTTTACTATAATGCTGGGTTCATAATAAGCCATCTATGAAAATATGATTAAATAGTTGATTTTAATTAAATTACAATCTCAAAAAAGAAAGAAATCCATTCTACAATGACATATAGGGGGACGTTCATCTTACCCCCATGGGTATGCTATTCACCTCAGTTTACGGTCACAAGGACTTGGGTTGCTCCTCCCCTTTCAGGGCCGCACACTCCAATCTCTCTGTGGAGTACTTGCATTGCTTCCTTACTCCTATGCCTTTCACCTGGAGACTTCTACAAGTACCATAGTATTCTGGATACCAGAAGGACCCATGTAAACAAAGTATCCTTATATTATAAAAGTTGGCAACGATGACTGGCTATGACTAGTCAACAGAAAGGGTATTCCAAAAGAAGAGAAATTACAGTGAGGTTAAGCCCCAAAAGCTCTATCGAGAGAGATGGCTTCCCTAGGGAGGAAAAGACAGGCGTATAAGATGATAGACAGGTACAATCGCGCGAGATCAAAGATCAAAGAGATCTTCAAAAATAACTAGGTAAAAGCTTCTTAGACTTTACATATCTGTCAAACAGTGGGTGGGCTAGAGAGGAGGGACTAAGGGGCTGTCATTTCAGAACAGCTGGAGTAATAGAAGGTGGGGATGACAACTTTGGCCCAGAGCAATGGGCAGCCTAGTGGGAGAATGGGAAGACTTGATTAAAATTAAAGCTAGGAAACAGTCTGAGGACTTCAAAGTTGATTAATTGCTGGAATGGTTTCAAAGATGTCATAATGCTGAAACAAATAATTTAGCAATAGGTAGGCAGTTTGGCATAGGGGTATTACTTTTGGACATAGTCAGTGCGAAGTGATAGTAATCTGATTCACCTAAGTTCCCAGGCTGCAGAGATAGCTCAGAGGTTAACAGCCCTTGTTCTTCTTGCAGAAGACAAGATATCAGTTCCCAGTACTGATTTCAGGTGTCTTATATCCAATCACCTAGAAACCTACCCACAAGAGATCCAACACACTCTTCTGGGCTCTGTGGATGCATGCGTGCACACACGTGATTAAAATGTCATAAGATATGTCGCTATTGATGAAGACACTGCATTTCAGATACAGAGTCCCTACCTAAGAACTAGCCTTTCTGGTTCCAGAAGCTGCCATGCTAGCTTCCAAAGGAATGAAGAAAACAATAGTCCGACCCAGCTATGATGCCTATGAACCCCAAAAATGACCACCATGACAAGATAACTCTATGGGTGCAACACTGGCATGCATGTCTTGGTGGTAACCAACAACTCTCTAACTGAATATAAGACCTGCTCAACAAGAGAAACCCATGCCTAATTCTGGAAGCCTAGCCAACTACCCAGGGCTAGAAGTCATGGAGCTTGGAAGACAATTCACAACCATTAAGCCAGCATCATCACTAACCACACTCTAAATACCCCCAGGTAAGTGCAGTTCTCACCCTTCATCGAAGAAACCTCTCTTTTCAACAGCTGGAAACCATTCCAGAAAACTACAGCCCATCAAAATTGTGGAACCCAGTCCAAATGAATACATTTCCAAACCAATTCCTGCACCTAACGTTCAGGCAACAGGGAAGGGCTGGGAAGGGAGCCAGAGGATCAAGGAGGGAATTTACTGTGTGATCGTATCTCCTGCTAATGTCACCAATATGACTGAACAATGACAATAATAGGCATGCCAAATTAGACAGGGAAAAGACAAGGAGGCCTCAACCCTACACAACAGAGGACCAAGGCAATGCCAGGATGGGGAGAGGTCTTCTTCCACAAGGAAAGCACACCAGTTGGATAACCAATAACAAATGGGCAGCCCTGCCAGGTGGCAGTGTATACACCTTTAATCCCAGCACTCAGGAGGTAAAGGGAGGCAGATCTCTGAGTTCGAGGCCAGCCTGATCTACAATGTGAATTCCAACATAGCCAGGGCTACACAGAGGAGAACCCTGTCTCAAAAAACCAAAATGGTCAGCCCTGAAAACATACATAGGAGTGACACTATACAGAATGAGCAGGCTCTGATTGGGAATATTTGTGTATATAACTATATGCATGTTACACTTTCAAAAAAAACATAAATTTGAAAGAGAGCAAGGAGACGTATATGGCAGGGTTTGAAGGAAACAAAAATATAGGGCAAATGATGTAACTATTAGAATCTCAAAAAATTTTAAGAAAGCAGTTAGAAAATAGCCATGGTTTTCCCTGTGATGCTAAAACATGACCAATGCTTACCTTCAGTAACTGTCCCAGCACCGCATGATTCTGTCAGCCCATAGCCCTGACCAATGGGGCAGCAGAAGCAGACATTCATGAATCGGTGCGTCTGAGGAGACAGTGGGGCACCGCCAGACAGCATCATGCGGACATTCCCTCCCAGCAGAGCCTTCACCTTTTTAAACAGTATCCTTGAAAAGAAGGGGGAAAATGAAGGTCATATGGTCACACACTATTCTTGATACCTGAACAACTTATAAACGGTGATAAAATTCTCCAAACTGTGGCTGAACACAGACATTTCCAAATCACAATGGTAATGGGAAGGTGAGAAAAAGAGCAAATAACACCTTCAAACTATGCCAGAAAAGCATTCAAGCCTTCCCCCCAAATCCAAATGTGGAATATTGGGATCTTGCTTTGGCACATGCTAAACAAAAGAAAATGGCGTCAAAGGAAAAGTATAAGTTTTCTATGGAGCATGAGGTCAACCTATTAAGCTTTTAATGACAAATTCCACAGTTACACTTTAACTGCTATACTCATCGTTTCACCATAACTTTATGAACACAATAAAACAGAGAACCACACGGAGAATACATCTTAAAAATCTCTTTTCTGTGTGTCAGTGAGTGTATATACATACAGTAATGTTATTTATTATGTTACCTTTGAGCTTTAATGTTTGTATTCAAAACTGTATTCTGTTTTCTTCAAGAGACCCAATTAGTGCATATTTACTTCATCACTAAAATCAGCTAAATTATCAAATTCAGAGTCAACTGTCTTTTCATTCTTGGATAAACAATAAAGAATAAATCGAGGGTTTAATCATGGTGATAACATTCAAACTAGATGAATTTGTTATTTCTTTGGTCTTCTTTCAGATTTAAAAACACAAAAAATTCATAGGCACGCTAACATAAACTCATGGTGCCAGACTTTGAAAAGCTGAGGCAGGAGGGTCACTTGGGTTAAAAAGTTTCAAGCCAGACTGGAAAACATCAAAATTTGAATGCCATACCACACTATACCAGACAGAACACAACGCAGGTTCAAAACACAGGGCCTCTGAAATGTACTCACAGATTACAGAGAGGGGCGTCATAGCCTTTCTTGATTTGCTCTAATTTGTAATCATACCCAATTTTAAATAGAGTTTTCTGAATATAATTCATCTCTTGAACCTTGCTCATAACATTCTTGTAAATTCTATCCATGATTTCCTGAAAGACAGACAAAATACTAAATAATCTGATAAGAATTACAGCAACAGTAAAGACAGTCTCAAACTGACAGTACCTTGATACAACCTCTGAGGGCCGTGGTTCTCAACCTTCCTGATGCTGTGACCCTTTAATACAGTTCCTCACACTGTGGTGATCCCCCAACCATAATTATTTAGTTCCTACTTCAAAACGGTAATTTTGCTGTTATGAAGCATAATGTAAATACCTGATATCAAAGATCTCTGATATGTGTGACCTCTGTGGATGTCATGACCCACAGGTTGAGAATCACTGTTTTAGGTAGAAGCAGCCTCCAGGATATGGATATATTAATTTCCTTTATTACACAATTAATTTCACTGACTTGTTCACTACTTCTAGGGAACTAAAGATAATACCTATTAATTAGCATACCATGCCCAATAAGCATACACAATCTAAAATAAAATAAAAATTTAATTTTAAAAAGACCCAGCACAAGTGTACATGCAGAGTGTCCGTGGAAAAGACCTGGTTCAACCAATGGGAAAGACTGGCCAGCAAGTTCTGGACAGCTGCTGAACTCATAGGCCAGCAAGATGTGAACAGGAAAACTCTTATCTTTGAAGAGAGCCTTCAATTGTCCATAATCCAAACAGCAATCTCGGGGATTGAGAGACACACCTAAATCGTCTCGATGTTTCTGTGAGTTTATTTCCAGAAGTCACATGGTCAAGAGGGCTCTGATCTAACTGACAGTTTAATCACTAATGAATACATTTTTTAGGAAGAACTTCAGGGAGATGATAGGTCAGATGCTACCTTTGTGTGGTGCGGTGAGTGAGAAGTATTGCCCTTTACACTCAGATCTGTCACCAACCTGTCCCATGACATTGGAGGTGCTGCCTCAGTTCTGTAGGATGGGGTAGGACTTCCTTAATTGTTTTGAATGATAAGATTTAACAACACAATCTGTAGAGTACATTTCTACCTTAAGATATTAGGACTAAGCTTCACTCTAGGTACTGTAAAGGTCAGTTTCATCTCGAATTTTCAAGCACCAGCAAATACAAGTATACATTTCAACTTTATTATTTCTATGGTTTTCTTAAGGATCGTCTATGCCAACATTTCAAAGTAAAATTATTATTCTTAAGTGGACACATATACCTAAAAATTTAAAAATTAGAAGTGTAAGCAAGAGCTTGCACAAGTGACCCTTTGCTATTTGTATGACTATTCTGCACTCACCGGAACGGCAGCCATGAGTGTGGGTTTCAGTACAGTACAATCACCCTTGCTTCCTTTCTTGATTTTGCTGGACTGCATTAATGAAAGAACAAAAATCATCAGGGAAGATGTTAGCCAAAATGGGGCAGGTCTAACTCAAATACTGATAACGAAGACAGAATTAGCACATGGGATTTAAACTTGTATTACTCCATCTATTGCCAGTCCAGAGAGTACATGTGTTGTTTTTATCCTGCTGGTTTAGCTTCTAGCACATCTCAGTCTTCCATAGCAGAGAAACTGATCCAGGATAACAAGAGAACTGGATATTTTGGTGAACTGAAGATTTGTATTAATAATATACCACCAAAGATAACAGACAGCACTTTCAAGAAAATGTTCATTTTTTACAGAGTCCCATGAAAGCATACTTATCACTAAAACAAAACTGAAGGTTATTTTTTAATCTTGATTAATCAATAGGCAAAGATATATATGTCCAAAGGACCACTATAAACAAATTGGCATCACACAGAAATAATTTTGACAATATTCTGGTTGGTAGCATCATAAGGACCATGCCGGTTGCCAAGTGGTAACATGCATGCATAGATACATAACAATATGTACAATTTCTTGCATGAATAAAACATTATGGATTTCAAATGTTAGATTAACCACAGGTAGAAGACTGATAGGGTCATTTGCTGGAAACAAAAAGATAAAAATAAGAATCTTCTATAAAGTGATTTATAAATGTAGATGAATCATGTGAACAGGAAAGAAAAACACCTCAAGAAGAAGTGAGAGCCATAAGAACTCAACCGTTTTTCTTTTCCTTTTCTTAAGTCAGTGTTCTTTGTGTAACTGTGCTTAAACTATGAGTTAGTGCTGCCTGTTGTTGGGCTTTCTGCTACCGACAACAGAGAGAAAGGAGAAGCCTGGTCCAGTGTAAAGCTGAGGGCTACCCTTGGAGATGCTGCACTGCTAATCCAACAGAAGTTTATCTGGTGTCTGCGCAGTCCAGCATGGGAGCAACGGGCCACATAGGTATCAGGATCCTGTAATGTGGCCTGAAATGTGGCTATATAAAACAAGAAACCAAGGGTTGTGTTGGCACACGCTTATCCCAGACCTCAGGAGGCACAGGCAGATGGGTCTCTGAATTCAAGGCCTGCCTGGTCTACGGAGTGAGTTCCAGGATAGCCAGGGCTACACAGAGAGACCCTGTCTGGAAAAATAAATAAATAAATAAATAAATAAATAATCAATCAATCTACATGTTTATCAATTTCTATTTAAAGACATGGCAGGCTGGGCAGTGGTGGCGCAAGCCTTTAATCCCAGCACTTGGGAGGCAGAGGCAGGTAGATTTTGAGTTCGAGGCCAACCTGGTCTACAGAGTGAGTTCCAGGACAGCCAGGGCTACACAGAGAAACCCTGTCTCAAAAACCAAAAAAAAAAAAAAAAAAAAAGACATGGCTAGTGACACAGGTCCAGGATAAATTCAGAAAAACAAGGAAGTCTAAAAAACCTACACCTTTTCCATTGGTCCAGAACAGTATGCCAAAGGTTCAGTGAATATGCTTTCTAGTATAACTCTCCAAAATAAAATCTAGTACAGAAAAGAAGAAAGTAATTATTTCAAAATAACTTTAAAATATGGGCCTAAATCAACGCTAATACCATATCACTAATGGAAAGATATGTTGGAATCCACAGAGGACTTTACTGAATAAACAATCATGAGCCAAGATAAAATTTGTCACCTGGTCAGACAGTGTAAGTGGCGAAGAATATCCAATCCTACAGCCGTAGGTAAAGCAAGATATCTCTGCTGTCAGTTCTAGCACATGAGCCAAAGGTAGGTAGCCAATATATGTATCCTTTGGTCTAAAACAAAATAAGAGAAACATGCTAACCACTCTAGCAAAGGCATTTTAAACAGAGAAGTTAATCATGAACTCTGTAGTTGAGCATCGCTTACCCTAGTCCAGGTATACGTTCACACTGGCCTGTCATTCCAGCAATCAAATTGCTATGATGCATCATTACTCCCTTGGGGCGGCCAGTAGAACCACTGGTGTACATGACAATGGCCATGTCTGAAGGAGTTGGTCTACTTGGAGGAATGCTCACTAAATAAACGAAAAAAGGAGCACATTTTCTTCAGTTCCACGTTGAATTACTTGACAAGAAGGTTATTTTCATTTTACGTAATTATACAAATTTCAAGGCTAGTCTGGTTTAACAAAAAGAATGGTTATCAAATTCTACTTGATTGAAACAAAGATTTCGAACTCAATCCAGCCTATTTTCAGCCCCATCTGACTAAGCCTCTAATGTACAGAATTGGGAAGGATTTCTAAGGCTTTGAAAACTGGAAAGGATAGCATCCTGTATAGATTCCTTAGCAATAAACAATGGTTCAGGCCAGGCATGGTAGCACATACCTTTAAGCCCAGAACTCTGGAAGCAGAGCCATGTGGAGTTTGAGGCCAGCCTGGTCTACAGAGTGAGTTCCAGGACAGCCAGGGCTAAACAGAGAAACCCTGTCTGAGGGTGGGGGAAATCAAGGCATATCACTGAAGTGACCAAACTCAAAGTTACATACTTAAACAGGCTATATCAATCAAATGCTCCTTCAGTGTGTCCAGTCATTGGTAGGATCCAAGAAGAAAAGAACTCACCTGAGGATCAACTGAAGAAGCAGACCAAACATACAATATGACATTTCTGATCTTTGCCTATTTTTTAATAAATATGCAAAATGTGTCCTCATAATAATATTTACCTACTCAGGTAAACTATCACTACAACATGCATCAAAGCTCCACATATAATATCTATTATTATGACACATGATAATAACTCTTTACTCAGGTAAAGTAGTATAACAAAAATATATGGGTCCTAGCAGGGCAGTGGTGGTGCACGCCTTTAATCCCAGCACTTGGGAGGCAGAGGCAGGTGGATTTCTTAGTTCGACGGCAGCCTGGTCTACAGAGTGAGTTCCAGGACAGCCAGGGCTACACAGAGAAACCCTGTCTGAAAAAAAAATATGGGTCCTGTTTATCCTGGAAACAAATGCATGTCAACAAATCGTGTCAGTAGTCAATCAAAATTGTGAGGACTGATAAATATTTTCTAAGATTTTGGGTCAGAAGGTTTTGGTGAACCATTGGAACTGGCAGTAATAGACCCTGTGGATGCCAACTTCCCAGGCAAGCATGCCCCAATCTCACAGTATCAACCTGGTGATAACGGGCAATTCTCCACGGGTCTCTTATAACTCTATGCATCAAGCTAAGAGATACTGATTTGCTCTGGATTGTCTTTTCAAAGAATGTACAGTGAGATATATATTCTCCAGTGTGAATAAGAGGCATGCTTACTGCCCAGAACAGTAAAAAATAAAATAAAATATTTGGCCTCAGAGCTTCTTTTTTATGATACAAATGCTAACATGATACTCTGTTGTAGGCAGACTTTTGGGTACTTTGTGGGTTCTTTTTTTTCCTACCCTTTCAACCCACTAACACTAGATGGGGAGGAAAGTGGATGAAGGGGAAAGAGGATGGCATTATTGCTAGACTACTCCCTGCTGCTGATAGGGGCACTGAGCTCCTTAGGGCAAGTTTGATGGTCCCCATCAAGATACCTAATTTCTTCTTGTTGTTGCTTCTTCTTTGCACAGAACTACTTAACAATCCACAACCATCAGCACCAACCAACACCCCACAACCCAACAACATCAACCACACCTCTCAGGGCCCTAGTATGTATATATCGTCTAAAGAGTCTCCAGAATTCCAACTGTCACACACTCTCAGAAACTATTAGCAGCTGGCAAAACTACAAGCCTGCTAGAACACAAGGCAAATGATAGTCAGCTGCTGTGCAAACTCCCAAGCAGCCTCACACCCTACACCTGGGTTTAATGTGTGTGTGTGTGTGTGTGTGTGTGTGTGTGTGTCTGTGTGTGTGTATGATCATAAATGACCATTGTTTCGAAGAAAAAATCTGCCTCATCTCTAACCTAAAGTCTTGCTGTCTTCAAAAAATTCAGGCAGGATTGCCTTCTTTAGGAAAAAGAAATTTTCTGCCTGTGCAGTCTTGATTACTTTGAAATCAAACAGCTCCAGCATTTCTATTCCTGCCACTTTGTATTAACCTGCAAAAATAACAAGTCTGAATCTACAAGGAAATTAATTTCAGCTGCTTTACTTACAGTTTTCTGGCTTGGATCCCAGCTCCTCTACTGATTGCATGCTGTGAATCTCAAGCCCCTCAGGATACTCCGCTCTATTGATAGTCTTATTATCCACATAAATGATATGTTTAACACAATTGATATCTAATAATGCCCCCTGTTGAACAGAAATAAAAGCCAGCTATTCAATTTGTCACAGTATAAAAATTATTAGCTGAAAGGACTGGAAATTTTACTAAGTAAATTTCACTGTCAATAGTAATTATAGACAAATTCAGGGTGCTCTAGTATTGTAAACATAAATAAATATTAAATAAACCATCCATATCTTTAGGATGAAAACTACTAAAACCAAAACAATTAAAAATAATAGCAACCACGATAAGATGCTAAGAGACAGGCAATATAAAAATATGTAAAACTAGATAACAAATATTTTAAACGGAGCAGGGAAAGAATATAGGCATATTTTTCTTACTAGTGTATTTTCTCTTTCTGTTTCCTATCATTCTAATCATAGGCTTCTCTCTTAATATCTTAATGTTGCTTGTCACAAAAATGTACTTTTGAAGCCTCTTGCTAGCCACAAAGCAAAAACCAGTGATAAGCAAACAAAAATAAAAAGCAACAGTCAAACCCCATCATTACAGCAAACCACTTAATCATACATTAGACTATAAGCGAGGTAGATAAGACCTCAAGAAAACTAGAAAACAAGCCACAGAATTGGTTGCAGTTAGGCTGCACCGTCCAATGGTTAACTGCAATATACATAGATTAAAAGGAAAAGACAGAATGACTGAATGGATTAAGATGACCTAACTATATGGTGCATACAATTAACTTACTACATTTCTAAAGGCGGACTTATACTGAGTATCTGGTAAACAGACTTGAAATCAAAAGCAGTAAAAAGGAAGGCCACTCATTATATGGTGATAAAAGGACTGGGGTGAGCAAAATGATTCTGTGGGTAACAGCACTTCCCTCCAAGCCTGGTAATCTGAGACCCATGTAGGAGGATCTCGAGATCCTACATGGAAGGGAAGAACCAACTCCCTCGAATTGTTCTCTGACTTCTGTATTTACATGGTGGCCATGTGGGTGTGTTTGTCCCACCCCAACAGACAAACAAACTAAAGGGAAAAGCTGTACAAAAAGAAAAATACCTAAATATATACGTACCAAATCTCTGAGCACCCAAATCCTTTATAAAACAAGCATTTAGAAAGACAGTGATGGGACTTCAATATAGTGACAACCTAAAACCCAACTTTGAACAAGGGCACATGACCCATACATGAAGTCAGTAAGAACAACAAAATCCAGAATTCAAACTGTACCCTGAAACAAACAACCTAATAGGTACTTATAAAACTTCAAACAGCTACCAAATAAACGGTTTTCTTCTTAAAATATTTTTAAATCGCTGTAAAAATGTTTCATACTATGACATTTTCAATAAAATGTGATTTTATGGTTCTCTTCCCTGTATCCCCCCCCAGACACTACCAACCTGCTTCCCACTTCTTACCAATATATGGAAAGTACTTCATGATAGATAACTGAATAGGACATGAACAAGTTCCAATAAACTTTTAAAGTTAAAATCATGCCAATTAGTTATTCTGACCACAGTTCAATAAAACTAGAAAATAATGAGCTTAGTAAACTACACAAATGTATGAAAGTTAAACAACCCAAACAATGTATAAAAGATGAAACCAAAAGTGAAATTTAAAATTTTTTTCTTGAAACAAATGAAAGTGGAGACACAAGATATTAAAATATATAGGATACAACAAAAGTAGCATGAAAGATAAGGCTTATAGTACCCAGAGTGTACATTTTTAAAAAGCAGACTTTGATAAACAATTGTTGCATCTCAAAAACCTAAAAAGTCAACAACAAATCAAACTGAAAACTAAAGCAGAAGAAAAGAAATAACAAAGAACAGAGCTAAGTAAAACAGACATCGATACAAAAGGTGAAGGAGACCAAGAAGAACTGGTTCTTCAGAAGATAAACAGGGCCTGGGGAGATGGCCCAATCTCGGAAAATGTTTCAGAGCATTGAATTGGAACAGGTTTTTTTCAATTGTTTTTGTTTTGCTCTTGGATAAATTCCAAAAGCATAGAAAACAGAAGCAAAGGCAGACAAGTGGCATTATGGGAAACTAAAAAGTTTCTGAACAGTAGTAAAGGTTACAATCATCCGAACAGGAAGAATCTACTACAAGACAGGATAAAAATACTGCAAAGACTACATGTGATATGATATATATTCAGAGACTTGGCAAGAAAAAGTCAAAGAACTCAAATGAAACTCAAAAGGAGACAGAAATAACCAACAGATAAATGAAAAAAATCTCAGCATCACTAATAACCAGGGAAATAAGTCAAAACCACATGACATTACACCTAACTCTCAAGAGCATGACTATTATCAAACAGGCAAAAGGCACTAGTAAGTCTATGGAACAAGGGAAATTTTTGCACTACATGTTTATGAAAATCTCCATCAATACAGTCATACAAAAACAGTCCTGAAGAACCTCCAAAACTTTAAAACAGAATTACTATATGACCATAACAATCTTCATATTGGAAATCCTAAAGGTATAAAATCATTATGTCAATGACATTTATACTCTCATGTTCGATACTGCACTATTCACAATAGCCAAAGAATGGATACAGGCTACATGAACTGATGAACAGACAGAGAAGATGTGTTACATATATACACTGGAGTACTATTCAACCAGAAAAAGGAGAGCCTACCATTTGCAACAGTTTGGCTGCAACTAATGGTCATTGCTGTAAGTGAAACAAGCCAGGCACAGAAGGATAAGTAGCACATGCTCTCATCGATGTGAAATATAAGAAAATCTTATCAAATTGAAGTTGAGGGTAGAAGTGTAGCTACCAGAGATGAGGTGGCGCAGGAAGAGTGGGAAGACAGGAAACTGATTCATGGATTCTAAGTTACAGTTGGATATGGAGCAAGAAGATAGGGTATTACTACACAGGAGGAGGGCGATATTGATAATGTACCATATATATTTATTTCACAGACCTAAAAGTGAGTATACTCAATGTTTTCATCATAAAGAAATAAAAATGTTTATGGAAACACGTTTTAAGCTGATTTGAACATAACACAGTATAAACATACATTGAAATAGCACATGGTATCACATATATCCACATATATTTTTACAAATTGGTTGAAAATTAAATATACATTTAAAATAATTAAGTTTCATATTTACCTTCAGTTTGCTTTCCAGAAGTTCCACGCTAGTAATCAGATACGAAGCCTCAGATTCATTTAATCCATGAACTACTGCTTCTTTGCCAAGTGTGGCATATAAAGTCACAACTACGTAACAAAAAAGTAAACATGAAAATTGTATATTTAAAACTTTTGAGGATATGTGACTCAAGGCAGGCCTTACACACACAAAAGCACTTTATGATTTGAGTTGATTTCATAGTTTCTAGGTCTCTCAAACTTGGTTTTACAAATTCCCAGGAATCAAACTGGGAGAAGTGGTGTCACAGTGCAGCCCGGCCACAACTTCCCTGTGGCACATACTTTCATTGGTCATTGTCCCAAAGAATAGGTAAGCCGGTTTTTGAAAATTTCAGGATCTCAAGTCAGAAGATCATCCACAAATAATGCCCTTACCCCTTCCAAAATGTGTTTTTCAGTGGGTTCGATTTCTAATGCCATTGGTGAGCTCCATAACTTACCTAGCAAGGCTGGTAGGTATGTTCCAGAGGACTCACCAGACAAACAGCATACACTAACAGTAAAATCAGTAGGAATTGAGTGACATCTGCTAAACTTAGAACAGATGTGGAGATTCAGCTTTCCTCTGGTAACTAGAAATAGCCCACACATCAGAAACACTTTTCTTATTGCTTGGTGAAGGTGTGTGATGTGGACCTATGGGAACATTTTTTTTTTTGTATCTACCTTTGTTTGAAATAAAAGTTAACCCCTACACTGCAGTACTCTATTTCCTGAAACAACCAAGTACTTAGAGTACAACAAGGCATTCTTTTATGCTCAATTTTTAAAAATTAGTTCTTAAGGATGTAGAGGCTCAGTGGCTAAGAGTCTTGCTGCTCTTGCAGAGAACAAGGGTTCAGATCCCAGCATCCACGTGGCTACTTACATCCATCACTCATTCCAGTTCCAGGCTTCTGCTCACCAAGCACACATGCAGTGCATTTACATAAATGGAGGCATATACTCATATACACCCAAATTAAAATAGAAAAAAAACTTTAAAAAATTATTTCTGTACAATGGCAAAAAGAAATGCTTGCCAACCAGAAACATACATACCCAGTTTTACTCCTGTCTCTCTAGTGCCAATTGTAGCTGACGCATGCTTATTTCATATGGAAAATGAAGTAAGTCAAACAAGACAGTTCAAAGTGCAAAAATGAACTACAATTTTGTAAGCAATCCCTTTTGTTCTACAGTCTCCAGAAACCATACCTTCCACCTCTAAATTTTTAGGATGTAATTCATTTCTAATTAGAAAACAAAATTGAATTATACCTAGTAAGGTCTCAGCTCCTAAACCAACTCTTAGATGTCGTTATCCTCTATTTCTAATGTATTTATCTTTATGTGTATACAATGTCTATGTGCATATGTGTGTGTGTCTGTGAACGTGGGCACATATTTGCCCATGGTGTGTTTGTGTATGTGGAAATCCAAAGACAATGTCAGGACTTCACTTGCCACCTTTCAGACAAGGTCTCTTATTGCTTTTGTGCTGCTGTGTGTGCAGGAGAGCTGGCCCATGAGCTTCCAGGGATTCTCATGTCTCCTTGCTGGGAGAGCTGGGAGTACAGATGTTTGCTACCACATCCGGCTTTATGCGTGTTCTCAGGGATTTGAACTCAGGTCCCTGGCCTTGCACAGCACGTGCTTTACCCACCAAGCCATCTTCCTAGACCCTAGCCATATTTTATGGACATAGTCATAAAGATACCTAAGGAACACTGTGTGTGTGTGTGTGAGAGAGTGTGTATGTGTGTGTGTGTGTGTGTGTGTGTGTGAGAGAGAGAGAGAGAGAGAGAAAGAGAGAGAGAGAGAGAGAGAGAGAGAGAGAGAGAGGGGTGTCTTTTCAGTGCTAAGGAACAAATCCATGATCTCGAGCATGTTATGAAGATTCTTTACTTTTCAAAATCAGCTCACTTTTACATAAAAGCATCTTAGAACACTCTGCATGTCAGCAAAAAGGCTCCCCCTCCCCTGCAAAAAGCACAAGGTACTTACGCGGAAAGTTGTACTTAAAGCAAGTCTGTGCTGCAATCATCCACTCTGCCCTGGTCTCACAGAAAATGGCAATGGTGTTCTTTGGTTTCAGTCCCAATGCAGTGAGGCCACTTCCGAAGTTATTCACTCTGCAGTTCACTTCAAGATAGTTTATCCATTTATAGTTCCCAAGAATTAACTGTTAAGAGTGAGATGTTTTGCACTATCAGAATACTTAATCAAATAAGCAATTAAAATACTATTATTCAAAATATAGAACTGTCAAAAATCCCATGATGTGAACGTTCAGAAGCTATGAGACCTCTGAGATACCATTACCAAGCACCAAGATATGATGCCAGCATTCTTAAAATGCACTTGATTTCAAGTAAACTGCACCTCGGTCATTGAAACAAATAAAAAGGACACAGATGCTTTACCTTCTTAAAAACCTTTCCATTTGGCTGCATTTCATTCTCTTCACTCAGGATCTCCCGGGTCCCAAGGCTGTCCTTCTTCCCAAACTTGGCTACAGCGTGGTCAAATAATTTATCCAGAGTATCTGCTCCAGGGATGTCTATGACAGCTAGTGAGTCGAAGTGCGTGACAGAGCGATATGGACTTCCGGGTTTGTCTGAAGTGGGCTTAGCTTTTATTCTCTTTGCCATAGCGTTTTTCTTCTTGGCATTGGTAAGAAAATACCATGGAATAAATATAAGGGCACTGTATATTGTTATTAACAAGTGGACAGGCAGCAATATAATGGTGAGCACATTTAGCTTAAGTTTCATAGTGGAAAGGCTTCTAATATGGCGCTTATTTGCTGTTATTCTTTGGCTTCTTAAAGCCTTAGGTTTCTGGAGAAGGCAATAATGGAAGCAGCAGTAAGAGTAGCAGTATAGCCAAGGTAATTCAATTTTAGTGATACAGATAAAAGTTAGTAATCTTTGGAAGCCGACAATAAAGTACACCTGTAGATAAAGACAATGAACCAGGCAGAGAATAGGAAAAAAACAAAAACAAAAGAGTATTAGCAAGTTGATAGCACAATTAAAATACTCAGACCTTTTATTAGTTTCTATAATTGATTCAATATGGAAAGATGAAGTAACTGGCATGAAATGCTAACATTTTCAAGTTCAGTCATTATTGACATCAACATTGTTTAGTGCAAGAAGTTCTGAATTTCATTTTTTTCTGGGTTGAGTTCTAACAGTGCTCTCTCTGCATTCGTCTCTAAATCAGGCCTGTAATAGCAATTTCATGTTCTCATCAATGTATGAGGATGCAAAGACCACCCTAGAAATATTATCCTTACTTGTTAAGATAAATTTCTAAAATAATACTGATCACCATCTTCTCTAAATGAGAACAATACAATTATAGTGATTTCTTAGTGGCTGCTCAAATATGTACCAGTTGCCTGGGAGGAGTGCAGACTGAAACAGTGTTAAGTCCTAGCCCTGGCCTATTATACTATAGACATAAATACCATAAATGATTAAAAGCATACAATCAATTTATAGCCAAAGACTGCAAATGATCACTTTCTACTTCTTTGTATTTGCTGCCCTAACTAAGTTCAACAATTTGTCATTTGAGAATGGGGTGGCACTGTTCCTCAGGGACATTGTATACATTGTATATGTTGGTTTAGAACTATTGCTTTATGCTTTAAAGTTAGCTGCCCAAACGTGTGGGAATGAAGATGGAACCAAGTAGCATAGTAAAGGGTAGATATCTTTAGTAATGCAAGAAAGTAGATAAAGGAACAGATTATTGCAGACTTAGGCGGTTAAGAAATTTCTGATGGGTATTTGAAGGCTGACCTTTGCCACAGACTTTGACAACTTACTTGCAGAGGTGACTATACAGACTTGTCCTGAAGGCCAAGAAGGCAATTTCTCAGTTTAGTGTAAACCAAAATTTAAACTTGGAAAGTCCCAAATAAATAATGTAGACCTAAAATTTGTAGGTAAAGGATGATATCCGTTTGGGTTCTTGAGATGGTTTCGGGAATATCTTAAAATCGTGTATATCAACTCATGAATCTGTGAGTAGAGTTCATATGTTTCACTGGGTTTTCAAAGGATTAATTTCTTAGAGGAAATTAAGGCCTGCTGTTTCAGTCTGATCACAGAAGATTGTCTGTTCAAGGTTACATAGTGGAGGCACATATTGAAACCCAGTGGCTTAAGTTTCTTACTCCTTTCACCACACTGAGGTCCAGTTTACATCCAACTATTACCAATCCCTCTGAACGCTTCTTGCATCTGCTGTTGGTGCTGCATATTGCAGCGTAGTTGGTTATTAAGTGGTAGTGCTTTAGGAGTGAAGTTCCAGGGAGTTCTGAGTTCCTACAATGTCATAAACCCCTTCTTCACCTAGAATAACTCCATGGAGCAGGTGGTGGCGGCAAGATATAGATCTACATCTATAAGTGCTATATATAGCTATGTCTTGGTAGATGAGAAATGCCTTCTACATAATCTCTAGTACTTGGTACAGTGACACAGATAAATATTCTGCAATTGTACTAAAATGAACTATTATCTATATAAACTTGATATCCCAGGCAATGAGCATGCTTAATTGAGCCAGGAGATCTCAGGTCTAGCTTCAATGTGTACTATCAAGATGACTTGAAAAGCTCTGTATCACCAGCTTCACCTATACAATGGAAATACTATCTGAATTACCTACTTCATAGAGCAGCCTTTTGTCTTCCTTACTTAAATCCATGGGTAATCAGAATCAGCCTCTGCCCTATTCTCATGGTGCTTTACTGACCCAGCTAAATCGCACGCTGGGTCACCCCAAGCCTCTACCTAATCTGTACCTGTGCCCATGCACCTTCATGTGTCTCACTAGATGGCACACAGAAACCATATTTAACTAGTGCACCCACTATGTTACTGTCCTAAGTTTCTTGCCTTTAGACCCCATCACCCCTCTACATGCTTACTCTTGGCTGCTGTCCTGACTTATTTTGTAGATAAATCAAGAATAATCCAGAATTAGCCTCCATAGGACCCCATAACCATCTGGACTATGGCCATATGCTCATTTCTCTTCTGTGACTGGAACTGTTAATGTTCCTCCCTCTTTGTCTGTACATTGTGGCTTTGTATGATGGCACTGTTCTAGCCTTTTTTGACACTATGCTGCCCTACCAAATCATTCCCATCCACATTTCTCTAACAGTTTAGCGTTCCTTTCATCTTAAAAATTATTCCTTTAGAGAGATAGGCGTGGTGGCGCACACCTTTAATTCTGGTACCTGGGAGGCAGAGGCAGGTGAATCTCTGAGTTCAAGGTCAGCCTGGTCTAGAGAGTGAGTTACAGGACAGCCAGGGCTACACAGAGGAATCCTGCCTCAAAAACAAAAAAACAAACCAAACAAACAAACAAACAAAAAACACTCCTTCTCTTGTACCTAACTCTCAGTTTATCCCATTTCTTCTTCTGATTAGAAACCCTTAAAAAGAGCTCTCTATATAATCTGTCATCCAGTTCCGACAACTTGTTTGCTCAGGTCCTTAGTATACTCAAGTCTTTGTCCCCTATCGCATATTTAAGGTGCTCTGATCAGTGCCCCCAAAGATGTCCACATTGTCAGACCGCAAATTCAGTTAAAGTCATCTTCCCTTAATATGGCTCTTCACTTCACTCCTAAGACACCTATTCTCTGGCATTGTCAGGCTTCCCTCTTTGTCCTCATTTCCCTGATCCCTCAATACTACAGTGTCCATGCCTCTAAATGCTGCCCTAGTTCCACTCACACCTGTGCTTAGCTCATGTCATCTCACAGACTGAAATATCTCATACGATGATATATGAGAATCTATCTGAAACTTCAAATTTGTATAATCAATGGCTTCCTCAATGGTTATATGTAGAAGCCAATTAAATATCGCCATTTTAGCATGCTGAAAGCATAGCCACTGATCCTTCTGTAACTGTAGTTTACCCAGCCTTGCCTCTTTCGGTATACGCCTTGCTCCTTGAATCTCTAGAGTTCCCGTCTTACTGTGCCCTTCTCTGGTTCAATGCAGTCCTCGCACACGTTCATTACTGTCTCTGGGACATACCATATGTCATATCATATGTCATATGTCAATATCATATATTGAGGGCTTTCGCACTCAATCTTTCTGCCTGAATTATTTCTCCCTATATGTTACTTCTTTGCCTATTTTCCACCTTTAAGCAAATAGCAGCTTTCCAGCCAGACCTTCCCTAGCCAGCTATGGTAAAACTCCTCTTACAATACTCCCTTTTCTCTTTACCACCTCACACTAATATACTATTGGGTCATATCTTTTTCATGTTTATTGTCTGTCTGTGTCTCCATTAGAATAGAAGCTTCATGGGGGGGCTTTGTGGCTGAAACCTCACCAACCAGAACAGCACCTCTATGTGTCAGCTAGTTAAATGTATTGAAGAACATATGCGGAACTGGTCTGAATTAGAAACTGAAAGTATGCACAAACAAAATAATCTGAATATACTTAACTTTTAAGAAAAAATATTGTGTCAAAGTTCTAGGAAACAGTGTTCTTAAAAGCCTTGGCAATTAAAATGACTCTCAGAAAAGTAGGTTGCCCTCTCCTATATGATAAGTGTACTGCACCCCCATATTATTAGGGTGCCAACTGAGTTGTGTTTCCTTGAAGTCAGGACAGCATCCACTTATGGGACAGTTAATTGTGCTTTTGAAGTTTTGAGGAGGGAATCCTCTTCACATTAAGGAGCCCTTTAAGGTGGTTTCTTTATAGATATAAGAAACTCAGAGACTGTAAGAACAGAGTTTGCCAAAGCACAGCTGAGCAACGATTAGACTCTAGGTTTATTAACATGCAAGTCTGCATGCTATAGCTCTATCATCTGCTCATACTGGTAAGAGTGACAAACCTTATATACGAAGAAATACTAGCAACAATTCTGAGCACTGATCTGTCCTTCATCCAAAGGCATTGAATGAGGAAGAAAAAAATCCAAAGCCCTTTAGATACCTAACAAATCCCAGAAGGCTTGGGGAAGAATCAAGTACACTTTTATTTAATTTTGTTCTGATGTCAAATTTAGTTATTTCATTCCAGTTACTTCAAAAACCCCGAGACAGGTTAAAGGCAAAAAGCATTAGCCGTACACTCAGCTCCAGGGCCCCAAGTAAACACTCCATACTGATTAAAGTTTGCATGTAAAAGAAGAAATCTCTCCACCAGAAGCATGTCACACAATACCAACTTACGATGATTAATGCCAAGATACTTTTTTTAAAAAGTTTTAGAGAAATGAGCCAAACCAAGCAAGGATCAATGCATCTGCCATCAGAGTAAAAAAAAAAAAAAAAAAAAAAAAGCAGCATCGTGGATCTTTTACACTAAAGCAGTGGTTCTCAACCTGTGGGTCGAAACCGCTTTGAGCATTGAACAACCTTTTCATGGGGGTGCCTAAGACCATCGGAAAACAAAGATATTTATATTTTGATTCATAACTAGCAAAATTACAGTTCTGAAGTAGCAACAAAAACAATTCTATGGTTGGGGGTCACTACAGCACGAGTATTAAAGGGTCGCAGCTTTAGGAAGGTTGAGAGCCACTGCTCTAAGGTTTTATAAAATTGTTAAATAGTCCAATCTGAAAATCAACAGTCAACTATACACATATTATTTTACTCACATTTTCAAGTCACATACTATTTGTGAGTAAATTAAACATCAACTAAAGAAACTTTGCCTAGTTGCATCTATCAAACAGTAAACCATGCTAAACAGACTAAGCATTAAACACAGATTAAACAGATAAGAGTACCTGCTATACTTTAAAAGATTATATTTCTAAATAGATGTTGCATCACCAAGATTTTTATAAAAGGGTGGAGTGCTTTATACAAAATATTTCACACACTATTACATTCTGACTTTGAAACATGAGAACGCTCACATACTGTGTCACAGAATGAACACCTACCCACATTTGGCAAATCACAAGAGATTTTAGGGAGATGCATTGCAATCTAATTTGCTCCACAGCTTAACATTAAAACTTAGAAAATGTTAATATTTTAAGACAATAAATGAATTGAGATTAGCTAGCTAGCAAGATCTCTTGCTATCAGATAATCTTCAGCACCAAATCATTCCATGAAAAAATTTATCTATCTGTCTGTCTCTGTCTGTCTGTCTATCTATCTATCTATCTCAAACTCCTGGGTCAGTCTCGCCAAACTCAAATGGTTATACTGGAAACAATGATCATTTTAACCAATATGAAATAATTTTTATCAAATTTGAAACTCTGTTATTAAAACAGAAGAAAACACAACAAATTAAAAACTTGAAGAATGGGTGTGTGTACAAGCACACACACTGCCCTTCACCAACATGTACAGATAACTAGATGTTGTTTTGCTTTAAAGTACAATATGATCACAACTGATCTTTGAGTACATCCTCACAAGATTACCCAAACCCATTTACTTCATCACCTGGAGAAGCGTTAATTCCTGAACTCGCCATCCTGCCAGTCTCTTCCCAGCTTTTCCCAGGAAAGAAAGCACCCCAGCAGCCATGGTGAAGATGCTCGCTCATGCTCTAGTGTGAGCTCCCTCCCTCCCATAATGCCTTAAAAAGATCCCCAGCAGGCATCAGATGTTTCATCTAGGTCATAGGTTGATATAATTGGGATCCTATCTCTATATGTTGAAACATGGAGATTTAGAAGTCAATGTTACTGCCTACACACTTTAGATCTATACTGTATAGTACTATATGTCTCATACTCACTTTAAGGGATGAGACACAATTGATTTTTAAATGTTTATTTCTTCAGTTGTAATTTAAGACATAGTTAAGGAATGTGGAGAAATATACTGGAAGGTGGCACCTACTGGCAAAGCATGATATTACAATCCCAGTTCATTAACCAGAAAAATATCATGGCCAGTCAAGAGTAAAGAAGAAAAGCAGAAAAGGGTACAAGAGATAACCCCCAAATGCCACTTTTACTTTCACAATTCATTACAAGTGTTTTGGACATTTAAAAAAATACTGAATTCTTGACTGAAAAAAGAAATAACACAAAGTCACATAAAAAAAAAAAAACATGGGAAACTAAGTTAGCATGTCCACACTAAGGTCAAGACTATATTCTACTCGGTTCTTGCTTCTTACATTCACGTTGCTTACCTGGCCCATACCTCACCAAGGTGAGTGAGGCAAAGGCAATAGGGAAATTATTTTTATTTCGAAGCCTATTCTGAGAAAGCTGGAGCAAAGTTATGACTAATGATGGACAGCCTCCAAACTGCTACAGGGCAGTGTCTGATCTGAACACAGCTGGTCAGTAGTTCTACCAACTTGCTGACAATTCCACCTTGAGTACTTCTGCCCAAGTCTAGATCAATTACTATGTGTTAGTTGCTATAAATGTGTACCTGTGTGCTTAGATAGGGGTACAACATGAAAGAGAAGGTAGTCCTCTCTGGAGAGATAACTACAGAGGCTTGATATGCTGACACCCTCCACCCCGGTCCCCTGCACCCGCCACCAATGGCAGCAATGTCTTTTACCAAATGAAATGCTAGGCTTACTGATATGCTACCTACTCTGTCAACCAAGCAGTAGCACAGAACCTTAGGAAACAGCTAATTCTGGCCTGGCCTCGCCTCCTCTGTGGCCATGTTTAAGATTCTTCTAATGCAAACTACCAAGTGGCCATTGATTGAGACATGTAAGAACATTCAATCTTCTGAATTTCTTCTGGCTTGGAAATCAGTCATTAGCATGGAAGAACTACTTCATCTTCTGTTTCAAGTTCATAACTTATAAACAATGAAACCAATTCTCAAAAGACCAGAAATACCAGACAGGCAACGTCAAGAGCTGCTGAGCTGTCAAGTCAGAAACAAATGAGCCTGTCACTTCTCATCTATAAAATTAGAAAGTTGGATTTAGATTTCAACACATCAAAGTCTAGTTTTGCTTTTAAAGATAAGGGTAATGAATGACAGAGCTCTTTTGTTGCCAGATGTGGGTGTTAAAATACCCCTACCACTTTCTATCACCATCATTTTATAAAATAAATGCTTACCTCTTCGAACTGAAACCAGTATAGCCTTTACATTGAAGATGACTAGCATTAAAAAGAATTCATGCCTACTGTTCCTTTTTTGCCCTGCTTTCAAGTGGACTAGGAAAACCTTCTCCACTGGGTAACCCTGGCATAAAAACCTACATTTGGGAACCACTGAACTAGGTAATTTTCAAGTCCTAAGTCTCAAACAGTATAACTTCAAGTGCTCTGTTGCATCTGACTCTCCACATCATGGTCCAGAAATAAGCACCTTAGTGAAAGACAATGCTGATATTTAAATGCATGTACATCAGATAGATATTTACATCCATTTGACAAATAACCACTAAGGTATAATAAGCTTCAATTTTTGAGATGTGCATAAAAGGCTACAATCAATCAGCAATTGTGTGCTTTCTATCCAGCCCAGTTTACAGACAAGCCATCCAGGCTACCAAAAATAGCTTGGCCAACTCAGTACTCAGAATCTAAACTCTGATATATAACTCCATTTTGGAATATGACTCAAAAGATTTAACTACTGTTCCCCTTGAGTGACATATGGGTGAAACTCTAGAAATTACATAAAGTAAATACATTTTCCCATTTTACTTTCCCCAATTATTGCCTTTTTAGCATTATACATATTGGTAAGTTTTTCCTTTAATAACCTCTAAATGTAGATACAATTATACATTTTAAGTCCTGAAGGACACATACTTACAGATTTCTTCTTTCACTTTTAAGAACAGGTGTATCTCCCGTGATCTGACTCTGCAGTGAGAGACAACATTTATTAGTACAGTGACATGGGACATGAATCTTTGCAAAGGAAACCATGTGATAGCTCATATTTTCTGTGCCCTTAGCTCAGGATAAGCCAGTTACCTAGGGCAAAATAATAAACTACTAATGAGTGCCTGATTCAAAGTAGTAATAACAGAAGTTCAAGCAACAGGAATTCTGAATACTTGTGAGAACACGCCAAGCAAACAAGACAAGGTTTGTGACCCTAGTTTCTTCAAAAATGTAGAACTGCCCTTGAAAACTGTGTGATCCTCCTAAGTGTAGCTGATAGAAGTGAGCTGACTTCAGCTGTTGTTATTCACGTGCTTCTATGGAAAAACATGGGTTTTTTTGCCATGTGTGCCTTATCCTTGAGATTGAACACCTTACTCATATGAATCATTAACTCTCAGAGTAAAAATTGTCTGATGCTCTGAATAAAGTTAGCTATTGCATGAGACTTAGTCTCCCTCATTTTTAAACCCTGCTCTCCCAGGTTTACCCAACTAGAGTGGGACAAGTAGAACAGCAGCACCTAGCACCACATAGGAAAATAAAGAATGTAATGGCTATCCAGCAGGGAAAAGGAAACCAAATTACATTTTCTAATCTAGCCAACCAGAGTTTCCTACAAGAGAACTAATCCAGAACTCTCCCAGAGACCCCCTACAAATCAGCACCCTCTGCTCAGTCATTCTAGTCAAATAAATTGGGAAGTAATTTAATACAGGAAACCTAAAGCAAGCAGGTCAATTGACAGATGATGAGAAACAGAGATGATTCTGCTAAAATTAAAAAGCAAACAACACATAATTTTTCATGAATATACAAGTATTTTTAATAAGGAAGTTGAAATAGCTTAGCTTAGCAAAATTTTCACACACTGAAAGCATATAAGATGGTTTGTTTCGACCGAATAATAGCCTAGTAATATGGAAAAATACAGTGTCAAATGTTTACAATTATGAAAGAAAAAGAACTGAGAAATTCTAATTCACCAAATACAGGGGAGAAAAACCACATCCATAAAGCAAACTATTTTTTCCAAACAAGGTCCCAAAGTGTTACTAATACATAGCAGTGCTGTTAAACTTCAGACAACCTCATACTTGGGAACAGACTTAAAAAACAAACCATTACAATGTTTGGTTTGGGCCCGCTTGTAAGTAAATCAGTCTGTTAACCAATAATTAAAAAAACATTCATAGAAAAGTCAAGTAAATACTAAATGTGTGATCGCATCTATTGGACATGGTCCAGGTATGAGCTGATCTCCTGTATTTAATATCTTATGAATCAATGTTACGTTGAAAATAAGATGTTTCAGAGACAAGTGGAAAAATATTAGGGAAATCAGTACATTGCTTTCAAACCTAAAAGTAAACACAAGTCAGGCCAATTCAAAACAATTTCCTAAGCAATAGTGTTGTTTTATACATCTTCTTAAGGAAATAGCTAATCCTCTACTGAAGTGCTTGTTAAAACTTTACAATATTGATGTCTAAAACAATTAGTCCCCATTATACGCGCATGTTTGAATTTTACATATTCATAACATTTATACCAAAATATTAAGTCTAGCTGTTTACATGTTTGTATGCTTTCATATTTTCATGTAAATTCAGTATTTTCCAATTTTTCCATAAAATAAGAAATGTATACTTGGGATAGAAGGCCCAGTGGTGGCAAAATTCTTACTGCTCTTGCAGAGGACCTGAGTTCAGTTCCCAGCACCCAGATTGGGTGGCTTACAAGCACCTGTAACTCCAGTTGCAGGGGGTCTAACAATGTTGTCTTCTGGACTCTATGGACACTGCCCATACCCACAAATCAGGGAATGCCAGAACCAACAGGAAAAACATTGAAAGTTGAAACTGGACATTGCATGGTCTCAAAGTATCTACTCAAATATGTATTGATAAAATATATTAATATTTATTACAAATAGAAAAACAAAAGCCAGGTATGGTGACATACACCTTAAGGAGGAGGTGGCAGGTACAATTCAGCCAGGGCTACATTGTGGGACCCTGTCTCAAACAAACAAAAGAATAATATATAGATGTAATATTTTGTTATGTTAACAAGCAAAAGTATCTACTTGTACTATATCTCAAAGAAACCATTAACTACCTGAAAAACCGTTAAAATTCTGGTTCTTGAAAGTGCTCTTGTTTTAGAGAGTTTAATTCAAGCCCTACCCAGAATTGTGTCCCAAAAGGTGCCTTTACTAGGAACACCTTCACTGACACAGGCTAAAATGCCTACTCCTCTTTGAACCTCCTAAATCTCCCCAAATAGTCCTGAAGTTGAATTATATGATCCGATGTTATGATCTAAAGAGTAAGGACCAGGTCCTGTTATCTCTGTACCCCACAGGCTTGTAAATAGCATCAAGTATTTCATAGGATGGATAATAGAAACTGACTCCTGATATGAGCCCTTAATTTTTTCCTCACAGTTCACATCATCCTTCATTTGTTTTAAACTATTTTTTAGGTATGATGCTTTTTACATTCTTTTCAACAGACACTGTGAAAACATACTTAAGACAAAAGCTTATTGCTATATTTTAGAAAGATGAGAATACACTTTAGCTAAACAAAATCTTTAGATCTTTAGTGTTGACTCACATATTTTATTTTTCATTCTAAAACTATATATAGATTGCATATCATGGCAACAGGAAATCTTTCTTTGTGTAGTTAAATCTGCAGTATATTAATTAAATTCATGTTTATCATCTTTGAAGGCATATTTACTTATATACTAAAATAATATCTTTATCTAAGCTCTACTGACAGTCTAGTTTTAATGCCAAAAGAAAGTCATCCCAGCTGTAAGTCTATTATTATCTATTATTTTACATACCTTCTCCTCCAGGCAATTAGTATACAGCAAGCTACAGCTTTATTAAGGATCTAAGCTACAAGGTGAGTCCCAGACATCAACTGAGACAAATTGTGGACAAATTCCACTCCTTATTTACAATGCTGGGGAATTCAGAAACCAAATAAGCAGTTAGTTTAGGTATAGCCTTTCTGTGTAGCCCATGCTGGCCTCAGACATGGCAATCTGCATGTCCCAGCCTACTCAGTGCTGCAATTACAGGCCACAAAACACCTGAAAAAAAGACTAGACTAGAAAGAAGTGAACTCAGTTTAAAAGGGAACTCTTCTCATAGATACGCCATCGGGGCACTATGCTAACGGAAATAAGCCAGGCAGATAAGTACCACAGAATCAAAAAGAGCCAAATTCATAGAAACAGAGGCTAGAACAGTAGTTTACCAGGATCTGAGGGAAAAACAAGATTGTAGCAGTCAAAGAACATAAAGTTTTGGTTATGCAAGATAATTCCTAATGATCTATTCTGCAACGTGGTGACTAGAGATAACAATACTGTCTTGTACACTTAAAATTTTTCAGAGTAAACTTCTGAGTATTCTTGTTGGCTATATGCAAATAAGATGAGAGGAAAATTCCAGAGGGTGATGGATTGGTTTATTATACAGACTGTAGTGATGATTTTGTGGTGTACACTCATCTTTAAACTTTCAAGCTGTACACATTAACTATATTTAATTTCGCCGGGCAGTGATGGCTCATGCCTTTAATCCCAGCAAGGGAGGCAAAGGCAGGTGAACATCTGTGAGTTTGAGGCCAGTCTGATCTACAGAGCTAGGATGGCCAAAGAAACCCTGTCTTAACACACACACACACACACACACACACACACACACACACACACACACACTCACTCTTAACTTTTATGTCAATCATGCCTCAGAAACATTAAAAGATAGGATATTAATTCGTGTCTGTTTGTATAACAATTGTGTATATAGCTATGATAGCGCTCCAACTTACAATGAATCCAAATGAGCTGTGCAGCAATGAGCATGCAAAACAAGTCTACCCATCTCTAGATCAGAAAAGGCTTTTGAGCACACATTTCTTAAGACAGTTTACTTGAAGGAGCTTGAGTTGTTCTGCTACCGGTGGCAGATCCAGCTTGACTGGTTTGAAACAACCACTAGGTGGGAGAAATTCGTCGATGAGCACTGCCATTACATCACACTGACTCAAATATCCTAGACAATAAACTGCAGACCGGCAGGCACTGAACTAAAAAAAACTAAGTTGCTGCCTGACAAGGTGATTCAAGAAGTATGCTAACCCCATGGATGATTTCCCAAGCTTTCACTTAAAATATTAAAAATCTGAATAATGGGCTGGAGAGATGGCTCAGGGGTTAAGAGCACCGACTGCTCTTGCAGAGGTCCTGAGTTCAATTCCCAGCAACCACGTGGTGGCTCACAACCATCTGTAATGGGATCCGATGCCCTCTTCTGGTGTGTCTGAAGACAGTGACAGTGTGCTCACATACCTTAAATAAATAAATAATTCTTTAAAAAAAATCTGAATAATACTTCAAGGAAGTACTTGTTACTTGGTGAGAAAATACTACAGTCATGTCTTTCCACAAAATTTGTAAGATTTTTTTTTAATCCAGAAGTTATAAAAAAAATCACATAAAACATGTCTTAAATAGTTATGATCATAGAAATGACTAATATAATGAGCAATAAGTGATTAGAATTTTAGGAAAATATTTGCAACTTCCTCTGTAAACTATTTAATAAAAATATATCTTTAGAAACAAGGCCTTATAGCTTAAAATACAGCCTATTCCTGAAAGTGTCTCCAGCCTTTACAGTCTAGTATTTACTGCGTGTCTACTTCCAGTTCTGCATGAATAATTTATTTGATAAAACACGTAAGACTATAGTTTCATCAAATATAGAGCTAACTAAAATAAACTGCTGCCATTAAAGTCAGATAAAAAGGAGCTTTTTAAAATCTACTAAAGTGGATAGAAACTGGCCAGGTGTGATGGTGCTTGCTTTAATCCCAGCACTCAAAGAAGCAGCCCTCTGTATTCAAGGCCAGCCTGGTCTGCATAGCTAGTTCCAGGACAACCAGGGCTACAGAGAAACCCTGTCTCAAAAAAAGGGGGGAGGGAGGTAAGGTATAAACTCAAACATGTTTTATAAAAAAGAATTTGCCAATGTGTATTAAGAGGCCTTAACACACATTGTTATTAGCTCATTTCATGACCTTCCTCTAAGAATGCCTTTGGGAAATAATGAGCGATAGATGGAGATGCACACATACACACATAAAAAATAAAGGGAAATACAGCCACAGTGGTAGAGATGCCAGGGAAATGAGAAAATACTTCAACCGGAGATTGGTAAAATAATGATGTGTTCATGGTATCAAATACTATACAATCACCAAATGCACCACGGCTAAAGACTGGTGTTTACAGATAGGAGAAAGATCAAGGACAACAGCAATGTTCTGAATCACCTAAGCAACACTTCAAAATGGAAATGTCCAGATTGTAGAATTATAGATGGCTTTCTAAATTTTATCCTTAAGTTTGTCATAGATTTTTTTAAAGCTTCCACAGAGAATATATTCCATGTTTCACTAATAATAAGGAAGACTTTCAGATATTTCTAATTTACGCTGATATATTTCTCTGTGTTGATTGATAAGTGACAATCATGTCGCCAAAGGTATCTGAACCAACTCAGGAGAATAAGAGATACTTAAAAGAAACCAAAAGTTAATTTCAAATATACTAATACAAGTAGATTAAGTACTTCCTTTTTTCCCTTTTTCTATTTTTTTTTTTGGGGGGGGGGGCTGAGGGGTTCAAGACAGAGTATTTCCCTATAGCTCTTACTGTCCTGGAACTCACTCTGTAGACCAGGCTCTCAAACTCAGAGATCTGCCTGCCTTTGCCTCCCACGTGCTGGGATTAAAATTGTGTACTACCGCCACCCAATATTTCCATTTTTAAACCAGATTCAAAGTCAAATAAACATATTTTTTTTCTTATTATAACAATAACGCTGCTTGCTAAGACGAAGCATCCTTGCCATTCCCTATGTTAAAATGAGACTAGCAAAGCCATGGGGTTGCTGCAGGTCAGTTTAAGAGGGCTTACGTAGTACGCCAACTGTGTTATTTTTATCCCTCAGCACAAATAAACAAACAAATACTGGCAAAAATATTACTGTTGTGGTCCCACATGAGTCACCCCAGAAATATTTCAACTACCACTAAATAAATAGACAGCATTAAAAAGCCAACAACTATGAAGCATTCCACGCACACACATGAAAGTATTAATAACGTCTGGAATCTGCAGCTCCATTTACCTTTTCTATTAAAACAAACAAGAATACAAATAATAGAAGACAACTATGAAATACCTAATAACCCTTTTAATGTCTGTGTGTATAATATAGAGCCTTGCTTTCTACACTGGTAATCAGAGGGTCTTTGAAGGGATTTCAGTAGTGAACCCTTTATTAGTACTTCTTGTTTAATATCTGGCCTCTGGAAACAAATACTCAAAACTTGACACTATCGCTTTACCAAACACAGTCTTGCTTTAGACATTGCAAGGAAATGTGATACCTTACAAATGTCTCCTGGCTGACTTCACAAAGTAGGGCTCAGAAAAGGCTGAATCATTTCTCTCCCTCAAAGTTTTCATTTCAAAATGTTTCAGGCAGCCATAAAGTAGCATTAAGTAATCTCACTTCCTGTAAGGTCAATGCATCTATGAAAGTGTCCTGCAATAACCTCAACAGGGCCTAGCTGCAGGAAGTTCACAATACTGACAATTAGGAAAGAAATACAAGTGCTACATACATGATTTTATTGCAATACACAACAAGAGATTTACTCAAAACAATGTTGCATGTCCACGTTAAAAGAAACTGCCTCACTGCTTAGGTAACACTGCACGGAAGCAACACTTAAGAAACCAGATTCAAAAACATGATTTATCAAGAATAGATTAGAATTGGCGTGATCATATCTCCAAGCTTCCCAAGGACTATAACTGAGCTGCATACCTGTTATCCTAGAATAGAATCAAACTCCTTCTCTTTTAAAAAAAAAAATAGTCTTAATTTGTCTCTAGTTATCCCACATACAGTAAATATGAATGTATGGCCTCAGTAACCAAAGCTAGCCTTCACTACACAAAAAAACTCTTGCAGGTTCAACCTCCTCTTTGAATCCATAGTCATGTGTGATACACAAGTGACGAGAGCACTAGGTATATAGCATTAAGCTCACTGTCTCTTCCGTCTGTCTCCCATCCCCTACTTCTTTCTCCTTTACACATGTGTGCACATACACTACAGTCTTCCAAAATCTACTATTTTAGTTTTATGTACAACTGAACATTTACAATCCAGCTAAAATCTAGAATAACGCCTTGTTGATTTCAAATTAAAGTCTTCATCTTAAAAGTTTATATTTTAAGATGAAATAAAACAGATGCACTAGAAGAAATATCTCCATTTAGTTTTTATTTTTACATTCGTACAAGTTTAAAAGACAATAGTCCAAATATTGAAACTGAGTTCCAATTTAACTTTTAAAAAAAAAATGTTGCCAAGTTAACTTCAGAAATCAAAATTTCTACCTTTGCAAATAATGAACATCTTGTATTTTGGGTTTTGTCTTTTTTTTTGTTTTTGTTTTTTTGGTAAACTATACGTAACCAGTTATAATTTCCCATCTATACTTTTCTGGAAACCTTAGCAATGCATATCAAATAATGCTTGTTTGACAACCAGCCAGTGACGAAAGACTAAAGCAAATCTGAATGTTTGTAAACTAATGCAGATCCTATAAATGCCAGCTGCTGGAATAGTAATAACCTGGGTCTCCAATGCAGCCTAACAGCAAGCTAGGAAATGAGAGCAAAGAGCTCTCACCGGCTCATAGGCTCAGTGCTTCGCCTAAGCTTAAGGCTCCAATATTACACCACAGCCCAGTTGAAAGGCAGCCTGCACAGCAAACAGGGGTCAATATGCCACAACTAGACAGCCTATCTTCAATTGCTGGCTGGGCCACTTACTGGAGGTTGGTGACCTCTTAGCTCCAGTTACCACAACTATAAAATGCAGAGAACACAGCTAGTACCCACAGCTTTTGCCATGATGAACTTAAGAGTTTTCCAAAAGCATTAATTTTTGTCTTTCACCTCCTTTCCTAGCACATAGTTTTTCTTCTGCCATGAACATTCTATTCTTCCCTTTTCTGGCTTCCTTTACGTCTTCATTTAAGCAGTACTGGTAGAAAGCCCTCTCTGACTGTCCATCCATGTCACATGCATTTAACACTGGCCTTTGAGCTGCACTTAAACATCTGCTTAGGTTCTCCTGCTTTCATTCTCTCACTGAAGATGGAGGCCATGCTGGTCTTGATCACCACTATAACACTGAGGAGCATCCTACAGGTGCAGGGCAGGCTCCAAGTAGATGCTTAGTAAGTATTCCTTGAAAGAATATTGAATGAAATGACTAGTCAGACAATGGCAAGAGAAAGCGAGGAATATTTCTAAGCTATAGCTTTCATGCTAGGCTGAAGTATGAGCATCTTCACATATTTATAGGGGTGTTTCTTCTTATACAATGAGAGGCTTTCCATTAAACATCAAAAGAGGCCGGGCAGTAGTGACGCACGCCTTTAGTCCCAGCACTTGGGAGGCAGAGGCAGGTGGATTTCTGAGTTCGAGGCCAGCCTGGTCTACAGAGTGAGTTCCAGGACAGCCAGGGCTACACAGAGAAACCCTGTCTCGAAAAACCAAAACAAAATAAAAAATAAAAAAAAAAAATGAACATCGAAAGAGGAAGTGTCATATTCTTACCAAATACAAAGTGTGAGCCCTTTTTGTGCAAAGAACCATAACTTCATAAAGCAGAGCAAACAAGAATCCACTCGATATGTTTACACTTATTATTAATATCGGGTCCCATATTCCAAAGTCTTTATTTAACTAGACTATCAGAACTACAATATACAGCTAGTGTTAAGCTCCCTGAATATCAGCTGAAACCCTCAAGTATTAGTGGTATGAGTGGAAAAAAAAACAGAAGGTGAAACCATGAACACAGAAGAACATACAAGAAAAAGTATTTGAAATGGTGGAAAATATTGAAGCAATAATAGCAGCATGTCTATAAATTGCCACTGGGTGGCAGCACTGTCACTAGCTCCCCAACACAGAAATGAACCCTGGAGACACATCTATCAGGCTGTTTTACAGAGCGTAAGCTGAAAGCTCCAGTCAATTTCTCTATTGATAGGCAACACATTCAAAGTTCTCTAGTCATAGGTCTTAAGTATGTTTGGTTTATCGGAGACTTAGTTAACACTTTGGCCTAAAGATTTATGTCAGCACACTATTCTAAATGTGGAGATTCTCAGTGGAGAAAGAGGGATCAGAAAAACCTGGAAAGCATCTGCGAAATTCAGGGTGAACCACATAAAACCATGACAGTCAAAATTTCACTACATACAAATGTTTTAAAACCCACAAATTTAAATAGTTCAATTTGGCATACACATGTATTAATCCAGTAATACTGCTGAAAGTTAATACTTCTTTTAAAGGTGGAAAAGTATTGGAAACATACATAGTTGGCCTTTTACTTAAAGTAATAATCAACTGAACAGAGATACAACAAAGTATTTAAGGTGAAGGAATAAGTTTATATATATATATATATATATATATATATATATATATATATATATATATATATATATATATATATATAAACAAGAGACATGACAAAAAAATTTAACAAAGAAAAACATAAATGTTATATTTAAGTGTAAAAATACATTTTTTAAATGCATTTAAAATACATTTGGCAGCCTATCTTTTACGGAAATCCAGGGTTTGTGTGAAATGGATTTATATTCTACACAGAAATACAGACAAAGATGTCTATTAAAAAATGCTAAAAATGGGGCTGGAGAGATGGCTCAGCGCTTAAAGAGCACTGACTGCTTTTCCAGAGGTCCTGAATTCAATTCTCAGCAACCACATGGTGGCTCACAACCATCTGTAATGGGATCTGATGCCCTCTTCCAATATGTTTGGAGACAGCTACAGCGCAGTCATGTAAAATAAATAAATAAATCTTTTTAAGAAGTGTTCATTTAAAAGCAGTAAGATCAGTATTAGTGCCACAATTAAAAATATAGAGTATGTACCAATTGTTCACATTTATAAGAAAGAAGTCATTTGATTAAGTCATCCCTAAGGATATTAGAAGGCATCACACCTTCTAACATTATAACACAAAATTGTAGAGGCAATTATATCATTGGGTCTCCCTTAAATGTATACAAATAATATGACTCTGCTGGACCAAGTTTACTGAAGCAGGAAACAAATCCTTAAGAATCTCCTGATTGGTCTCCATATCATGGAGAGTGGCGTAGGAAAGGAATTATAACTTAAAATACAGTCAGTGACAACCCTTTTCTTTCACATTAATAAACTTCTATCTAGTTCCCCAAATCCTTAGTAGTTACAAATGCATATGCAAGCATTTTGTTCAAGAAATATTTCATAAACTGTACTCTGCCCTACTGAACTTGGTGTTCAATAAACAACATTTTAGGTAGTAGACAGCAGCCTAATTTAGATAAGAGGTACATCATGAGAAGGTCACAAACGAGGCAATCCTCTTATCCAACTAGATGATTACAGACTTTTTTAAAGTTATTAATAATAGCTACTGAGTATCCAGTTATACTTGCTCCTGCTTTTAAAAGAAAAGAAGGAGAGGATTATCTGACTTGCTTACTTAGAATCGATGTTTATTTTAAAAGTTCATTTAAATGTCAGGGCATGAAAACACGTGCACAACAAAGAATGAATATGAGATTCTAAAAGGGCATAGAAGAATGAAAAATGCCACATCCAAAAGCACGAATAAGGGGCTAGAGAGATGGCTCAGTGGTTAAGAGCACTAATTGCTCTTTCAAAGGTCCTGAGTTCAATTCCCAGCAACCACATGGTGGCTCACAACCATCTGTAATGGGATCCGATGCCCTCTTCTGGTGTGTCTGAAGACAGTGACTGTACTCACATACATGAAATAAATCTTTTTTAAAAAACACAAACAAGCTTAAAAGTCCTGTCCGATCTCATATATTGGCCAGGCCAACTATTACAAACAACACCCCCACCTGGTTATATTATTTTAGGAAGTGTAAAATCTGGAATAGTTTAGATCCATGGTGGAACACAGCCAAGGGACTTTTTTATTACCTAGGTATTTAAAATGCTTTACTATAAAGACACATATCCAGATTGCCAAAATAAAAGCTTAGAGCTGAGGGTACAAAACTCGGTGGTATAGCATTTACACAGCATGCTCTCAGGCACTGAAAAATAACGTAAAAAATAAATAAGAACTGATTAGAAATGAAGTGTCAGAGTAGTAGAAGATACCACACAGAGGCGAAGCCTTCTTCCATCTCAATGAAATACTTTCTAAGGAAGGTGATCTATGTATTCACATACAGTGGTCAGCTAAGAAACAAACCTGCAGATTTAAGTGTTGGTATTTAGTGCTGATGAATATTGCCCATAAACCCAAATACATTTAGCTTCTGTTGGATCAGAGAAGAAAAGTGCCTTTAAGACACCCCTCTGCATTTACGTCTATGATCATTTAACGTCAAATGTCATCTTTAAAGTAGGCAGTAATCCAGTCCTCTTTGCAGCATCTGTAATCAATGTCAACAGCAGTAAAAAAGTGTTTGCTTTTTCATGTATATGGAGCAATCTGCTGCTTACCCTTCTTCAAAAGCAAGGCCAAGGTCAGAAGCATGATAGGATGTTGTGAAATGTTCTCTTACCTGGCATCCCCTTGAGCTCTGCTGTCTCTTGCAGAGTGACTTGCAGTTAAGGCTATTTCTTTATTTTTTTAGATTTACATTTTTCTTATGTGTGTGACTGGTTTGCCTGCATGTATAGTTGTGTACCATTTGCATGCCTGGTACCCATGAAGGCCAGAAGAAAGCATTAGATGGATGTCCTAGAACTGGAGTTAGTTCCAGAGGACTGTGAGCTCTGGGACTCTGGGAACTAAACTGGGGTCCCATGCAAGAGCAACAAGTGCTCCTAGCTACGAAGGCTCTCTCCAGACCGAAGATATTTTAAAAGAGGAGAAAGGTCCATTTTGATGCCATTATCTTACAGTTTCCAGGACAAACGTGCCTGAAACTAGAACTGAGATTGAGAGCCAGGAGCCCAGTCCAGCTAACATCTGGGTCTTTCGTCAGCACTGGGCCAATGTCAGTGAAACCAGAGGGAAGGAGTACCTGGCGGAGAACTAAACTCCCAGCAGAGTTACAACCTGCAGCCTCTGAGCTGAATGTGGACAAGGAGAGTTAGGGATCAGGTCCAATATAACATCATACACATTATAAACTGATTTTACAATTTGTTAGTGCAACTCTCAAATGTGCAGTTCTGAAACATAAACTCTGTCAATGACATCTTGTTGCATGGTCCAAAAGGTGAGCACAACATAGATAATCTGCATACATACAGTCCAACTTTGAACTGCCATTTCTCTTTTAAGCTTTGTTTATTTTTATGTGCACTAGTATTTTGCCTGCATGTATATCTGTGTTAGGGTGTCAGATCCTCTGGAACTGGAGTTATAGACAGTTGTGAGCCGCCAGGTGGGTGCTGGGAATTGAGCCCTGGTCCTCTGGAAGAGCAGTCTGTGCTCTTAACTGCTGAACTATCTCTCCAACTCTTTCTCATTTCTTTTCTTTAACCTGAGAGGCAGAAGCCAATCCTAGCACTTAGGAGTATGGTGTAAAAGGACCAGAAGTTTGATTGTTTTTTTTTTTTAAAAAAAAAAAACAAAAACAAAAACATACCATCAGCTGACAAGCCTAACAATTTTCCATCTTAAATTTATAGTCACTCCTCCTAAACAAAAGAAATATTTCCCATGATTTTGTAATAAAATGTTATGTCATCCAGAAAATATTTTAAATGGTCTTAAATGGTTTGTTTTCTTAGCCAAGAATGATGCAAAACTAGAGAAATAAACGTCAGCTGAAAAAAAAAAAACTATAATCAAAGTCACTACTTCCAAATGAGTTACTTGCTACCTATTAAAGTCATCACAGTTCCATTACGAATGTTATACAATACTCACCTTTAAATTTACATTAGTAAATATTTCCTGGAGACTATGTTCATCAAGTTTAACACTACAGAGTTTCACCTTCTAGTTAGCTTAAGGAAGCTGTCCTCCTTTGCTCCCAACTGCCGTGATAAATACCGCGATCAAAAGCAACTTGAGGAGGAAAGGGTTTATTTCATCTACAGCTTATAGTCAGTCCACAACCCTAGGAAGTCAGAGCAGGAACTCAAGGAACTGAAACAGGCTAATAAGAAAGGAGCACTGTTCCCTGGCTTGCTGCTTCCTCAAAGCTTGCTCAGCCTGCTTTCTGAAACAACCCAGGACCACCTACCAATGGGTGGCTATGCGCAGTGGGCTGGGCCCTCCCACATCAATCATTAATCAAAACAATACCCAACTGACTTGCCGGCGGGCAATCTAACGGAGGCATTTTCTCAATTGAGCTTCCTTTTTCCCAGAGGACTTCAGCTTGTGTCAGGTTGACTCAACTTGTTCTTGAAATGTTGTAGAACAAACTGAATCGCAAATGTCTGTTTTTCACAATTCAAAATACACCCAGAGTCCAGGCATCACTGTCACTTCCTCCTTAACTTTGGTAATGACCTTGGACATACATCATCCACCTCCTCCTTCCTGCAGGGAGTGTCTTGAGCAATGTGGTCCTTCAATTAAAGATGAGGCACAATCACAAGCTCCCCCCACATTCAAGACAAACAGCTGGGAAGTTTCTCCCTCTAAGGATAAAACCAATATGGTCCTTACAGTTAAAGTTGTTTTGAGAAAAGTACCAGCTATCCAAAACTTGTTACTTATCAACAATCCCCCATTCTACTAAATGTTATGGTTTCAGCACTAGGCCACCCACTAAAGACAAAAACTTCATAGAGCCAAAGTGCATGGTAGAAATGTGGGGTGGCCCAGAAAGAAGACAGGAAGTGGACAGCTATCCTGCAACAAGTATTTTTATCACAAATACTAGAGCTAGCACCATTTGTGGCACCCCGTCTATTTCTCCCCCACTATTAAACCCCTACTGTGCTGGGGACAAATATCTTTTTAATCCCACTGTTTTATACATCAGGGCCTGACAATGACCAGTTTATCCAGTTCTACCTAGGCAAGTCTCAAAAGAACTGTAAAGAGATGGCTAAGCTGTAAAAGTCAGGTTGCTTACAAACAGGAACAGGGCCAGCAGGAGGGTTCACGGGGTAGAGGCACCACGTGCAGACCTGACAAAGTCTGCAAAGTCTGACAAGGCTGCAGCAGAGAGCATGTTCTCAAGAACTGTCCTCAGACCTCCATGTGTGCAAAGGCACATGCATGTACACAAATAATAAAGCAGAGCATTGCAGGATAACTTCAGATCCATATTGAGACTGGATCTCAAAACATAAATGAATTAAGTCAGAGATTGCAAAGGAAGGTAGGAAAGTCACTGCAAAGGTTTCCATTTTGCAGTCATCTCTTCTAAAACAGCCCCATACTTTAAGGGGTTACCACCTGTAAGGAAGTATAGTACCCACCCCTGCTAGCCAGGGAGGAAAATAGAAGACATTCCTTACATGCCTGCAGTTGTGGGTGGTACCATGCTTATCCATGCCAGTGTCTCCTGGTATACATCTCTATAAAAAAGTTTAATTTGGAATTTTGGCAGAGAAAGATTAACAGCAATAGGGACCAGTAAAATAATTATAACAAGATACTGTGGTAAAATGTATTTCAAACTCATGAATAGTTCATTTCTGGAAGTTTCCATTTAATATTTTCAGGCTGAATGTGGGCAACTGAAACTCAAAAGTGAAACTGCAGATAAGAGGAATTCTTTGAAAAAGATACTCTGTATAAAAAAAATTAATAGTTAATCTCTTGGTAACCAACAAAATATTAAAAAGTAATGCATATATGCATTATATATATGAACATATATATATAATTTTTAAAAGTTAGTTGCTTATGAAAATCCTGGCCTTATATACTTGACACTAAAAACAAAAACTTTAACATCCTTAGGAGATCATTTTGTTTTTTTCAAAGAAGTATAGCATGTATAATTGTGTTTAAATGAAGATGCTAATGTTGACATTTCTATTTGTGGAAATAAACACCATATGGCTTCCCAATTAAGGGTTGTATAACTCACAAAAGGTGCACCTGAGCCTTGCCTTTTCTAGGTTCCAATTCTGGAAACAACTTGCTTCCAAGAAATTCTAACCTACCTTTGTGTGGTTTGAATGAGAATGTCCCTGTCAGGGTCAGGGATTTGAACACTTGGCCCCTGGTTGGTTTGGGGAAGTGATACAGCCCTACTGGAAGTTTATCAGTGGGGTGGGCTCTGAGACGCAAGTCACTCTCTCTGTTTCATGTTCAAGGTTGAAGATGTAAGAATCTCTGAGTTCCCTGCTCCTGCTGCCATGTCTGGCCTTGGCTGTCATGCTTCCCTTCCATGATGGGCTATCCCTCTAGAACTCTCATCTGAGTGAAACTTGTTCAGTAAATTGCTTTGATCATGGTATTTTATCACAGCAGCAGCAAAGCAATGAATACATTTTGTAAGAAATTGTGTGGGCACAGAGAATCCAAATACTTTCCAAAAACTTTTTGGTTTTGTTTTGGTACCTGATACCCTCTGCACCCCAAATATTCTACCAAAGATTTTAAAACCATCCTGGACTAAACTTTCAGTTAACCAAATTTGAAAGTCTCTGGTTCCAACTCTAAGAATATCATTATGCCTGGCCTACTTTTCTCTTTTCTACTCTACTTTTCTGAAACATATTTACCTGGCAAGTGCCATGACTACTGTCCAAGTCTATCCTTCAGTAAAACTTTGGTTTTGCACCTACTCTTTTAACTTACTTCTTTACTTCATAGCTTCTGTGGCCACGAGGCATACAGTATCTTTTACTTGGATTCTTCCCAGTGTTGTATTACTGTGCCTTCTTTCTGGTCTCCTAACCCATAACTGGTTTTTAAGCTCATTCACCAAGTTCTTGTTTCCTGTCTGAGAGATGGTTTAAGCTTTTTGTTCAACCCTGAAGCAGCAATGACTAACACATCCTAAGCACAAGTAACGCTCGCCCTCCTCTCAGCAGTAACAGCTGTTCACTTCTCCAGGTTTTCTTAGATGAGTGATCCTGCAGAAGCCTGCCATTACTTTTTCATAGCACTGCAATAATGTAACCATACATTAAAGGAAATAAGCAGAAAAACTAAAAGAAAGCAGGTGGTTCATTATGGCTCCACCCCGCAGGAGCCTCATCCACAACTACCAGAATTCGCCAGAAACTTTTCAGCGTTAGTCAAGTAAGAAATATAGAACCTTTAAGTTAATTCTCCTATACCTGTTACTTTAGTATTCTCCTAAGTCTGGGACCTTATTAACAGCACCTATGAGTGGAAAATCTTCCTGATATGAAATCCAACTCCAAAAGGCTAAGTAAGACGCAGGCAGATAGCCTTGGAAAATGGGCTGATTCAATCATAACAAAAATTAGCTATGACAAGTATTCACATGAAAAACCTTGTCTACACAGAATCTTTTGAAATAAAATCTTTTGAATGTGTAGAAAATGATTAAAGAAACAAAAAAAAAACATGAAAATAGTGTGTGTGTGTGTGTGTGTGTGTGTGTGTGTGTGTGTGTGTGTTGTGTGTGTATATGAGGGTGGTCCTATAAGACTATAATGAATTTCACAAATTCCTATTGCCTAGAAAGGTTGTGGCAAAATCTGTTAAGTCGTCACATTTGTGATGATGTTGCTGTGAGCAAGTCCATTATGTCCCAGTCATACTTGAACCACAGAATGCAATTATGTGGACCATGTATACAGTGGGTTCTACCACCTAGCTCTGCACAAATACAACCTGTGATGTTCACATGATGATGAAACCAACTAACATATTCTCAGAACATGAGACTTCTGCCATTTGTTCGGACTTTAATCCAAAACCACTTGAACTGCTTTAAGTTGAGAACATAAAACTTCACTGGCCATGTACTTTTGGTGACTTTGACTTTTCCCAAGATTACAATTTGTCCAAGAAACCAGCTATTTTTACAAAAATACTGTATTTACATAGCACCAGGTTTTTTCTTCATCGGACATCTTCAATTACATAGTCACCAATCCTCAAAGATGCCTACAGTACAGTGTAAAATTAAAAGTTATAAATCAGTATGTATAGCAAGAAATTTTGCAGAAAGACAGTATACATGTTTGTATCTATGAATGCCAAGTATCTATATGCGTACTAACATGTATGTGCAAGCATCTACATTAGAAAGCTAACATCAGATCTGAGCATGGTATTAGATATTCTTGTATTTATATTTTCAAAGTAGAAAATTTAGAAGATTCTCCATGGGAGAAAAGTTATGTTTTATCAAAACACCCGAATGTTCACTCAGTATAAGCTATTGCATTTACCATATAATAATCATAAATATCCTCCAGTGGGCAAATATTTCTTATTAACTTACACAAACTACCTAGAAAACAGCAATTTAAAATGTTAAATACAGCCGGGCAGTGGTGGCACATACCTTTAATCCCAGCACTTGGGAGGCAGCGGCAGTCGGATTTCTGAGTTCGAGGCCAGCCTGGTCTACAGAGTGAGTTCCAGGACAGCCAGAGCTACACAGAGAAATGCTGTCTCGAAAAACCAAAAAAAAAAAAAAAAAAAAAAAAAAAAAAGTTAAATACACTATAGATTTATATAGAATAACAAGTTTCCTCTAACGCGACTCCCTTTTCCTCTAGGGATAACTGTTCTGCAGTGTGTTATAAATCATGCTTTTTTTATTATCTGCACACGATAAGCTTTATTTGCCTTTAGATAAGTGGAATCATGATACATAAATGTTCTGACTCCTTTACCATACTCTAGAATGCCTGTCAGTTCATCTAGGTCTCTCTAATGGGAATCTTTTCTTTCTCTTTTTGTTCTAGAATACCCTATAGCACAGCAAAATATTTGTACAAATTCTTTATTGGTTTTCTGAAACACTACGTAACCTTGACTGGCCTGGAGCTCACTATGTCGTCGGATGCCTGCAACTCAATTCACGGAGCTCTGCCTATCTTGCTGCCAAACGCTAGGGTTAAAGGTATGTGCTACTACACCGAGCAAAATGTGTGTACACGGTAAAATGAGAGGATTCAGGTATCGTTTATCAAAAAGTTACATAGTGTGTGAGTGTCCATTTGCTCAAAGTATTATATTTAATTTCTAGCAACGTATCTTCTGCAAAATGGTTTGTATTCCCCTAGTTAAGCGGATAAACTTGAAGATCTTCCTTTTTGTATTCATCACTTTTTCATCTATCAGGAAGATTCCAATTTACACCTCTCCACTGCTTTTTTAAATGTACATCCATACTTTTTAAAAAAAAGAAACATTTTCTGCACATCTTTCTCATGGATCAATAGGCTCATTACATATTGTGCTTATTTTTATTATGCAGAAATCCCTTTATCTAATTTGAATTACAACAGTTAATATAAATGGTCAATTCAGCTGAAAAAACTATTCTGAATGTGTCACAGAGCAAACATTTCAGGCTATCTTCATTCCATTTTATCAGTGGCAAAGGTACACTCATTCACCAAACTCCTGACATAGGGTCAAAAAGCCAAGATGTTTCTCGTGATTGCAAACAAATTTAACCTGAAGTCTTGGGATAAAAATGTCAAGGAATTGAAGATACCTGCAAAGCCATGAGCATGTAGACAATTTTCAAATTCCTGTATTTACATAAACTGTATACTGTTGAACCCACATCTAATTAAGTTATTATTTTTACCAATTTTCACTCATCGACTCTTCCTAAAAACAACTCAGTGTCATTCACTACAATGAACCTAATATGATCACACCAATTTTAACCGATTACCTAGGTGTTGAACTGTTTTCTTCGATGTCCACGCCCACCTCCATCACCTCCCGGCCATATGATGTAAACTGAATGGCACGCACTGTATCATTTCACTTGTTTCAGAAAAATTGCCAACTCTGCCCATCTGTATTTTATCAGTTTAAAAAATATGAAATCATATATTTTAAAAACACTACATGGAAACATAGCTCAGCAGTGAAGCACTTGCCTCACATGCACAGGGCACCAGGTTTCATCTCCAGCAAAATACAGGCATACACACCAACACTACATGTTCAGTAGTAGTAACGCATATGTGCTCGGCTGGTAGGTATACAAGCACACTGGACCAACAGCAACTGTTCAGTTTATAGTGTCTTTTACCAAAGAAATGAAGATCATCATCTAATATAGTGAATCAGGTAAACCCAAGTTTCTACAGCATATTTAGAAGCTACCCCTACCAAAATCTGCTACTTTCCTTTTTGACTTTGTTCTGTGTTTTTGTTTTTCACGAGACTTTTTTTTAAAAATGTGCAGTTCTATCTTAAAAACATATCGAATATGCGTCTGCGTATGATGACATCCACTTTCTTCTAAATGCACGGCCAAACTGTCCCAGCTTGATGTCCATCTTCAGTCTGACACTTAGGACATTTAAAAGAACTGAAGTGTCAAGTTAACAAAAGAAGGAAGCTGTGCAAACAAAATAATAAACCGCTGTGGAAGTTCAAATTGGTAGCCTCCTACTATGTGCTTTAAAGATCACAAAGCAGTTTCTGCTGCAAAACTGCAGCCACGCCCAGCTCACTCACTACCAGTCTTGCTTGGAACAACCCAACTGCGGAAGCCTCTATTAGAATCGTACTAGTTAACCATACCTGTAAGTTGACGTACGTGCTGAAATAGCCTACATCTGAAATAGCCTACATCTCAACAAAAACCAACCTTACTAGTTCTAACTATGCCTTAATTCTACTGCCAGGCCGGGTGAAGAAACTGAATGCACTCTTCTGAACCAAAATACAAGCAAAGGCTATAAAATGTCCTTTATAAAATAGAAGAAATTGACTCTAATTGAGGTTGCCTTATGTGGGAATTCATTAGAATTTTTCTCTAATGGTCCAGAGAGTAAACAGACTTGGAAGGCCACACAGGGTATCTGTGAATACGGCCAGACAATACATAATAGAGCCATATGGCTGTGTTCCAACTGAAGTTTATTTACAGAAACAGGTGGTGGGCAGGATTTGACCACAGGGAGTGTTTTTCTGTCCCCTGACTATACCAGTTTGCTCTTTTTTTCTCGTAGGAATTTGATATCCTAACTGCACACTTACTGGAGCAAATATGGTAGCAAGCAAAGAGACACATGATTACTGTCGTACCACCATAAAAAAAAAAAAAAAGAGTATTCTTAAAATTAATCACTAGTCCAGCAAGTTCTTACCATAATACAGGCACACACAATTTTTAAAAAGAGGTAGTACAAGCATCACCTAAAACCAATATTCATTGTAAAAACAGTTAAGGGCTGCGGTTGGTTGTTAAGGCAATGTTAGAGCCCGTGTCCAGTCTGTACAGTATTCTGAGCTCTATTCCCACAGCACACAAAATAGTTAAAACAAACAAGTAGTGACTATAAAAGAAAAATATATAGTGTAGACAAATTTAATTATGTTTTACTCTAGAAGAACAAGTAAAAAGCCTACTAAGTATATAGATGAGATAACCTCACTACTCAAAATGCAGGAATATACTTTCAAACTGTGTTTAAATGAGAACAAACACCTATGCTTTGGATAATTTAAAAAACTTTGCTGAAAAACTGTAGTTTTGCCAAAACATTTTTAATTTAGAAAGTGAAACTCATTGTGTGTCTGTTTAATTCCATGTTGCATTTAACAACTGGTAAGGTTGTATATAAAACACTCTATTTTAAGGATAGCAGCCATTTTAGTACAGTAAGACTGTGTATAACCAGAATTACATTCTAAATTCAAAGCCACTTGCCACAAAACACATCTGAGCTCCAGAACTGAAATAGTGAACACATTGCTTCCAGTAAAAATAAATAAATAATAGGTGCGAGGCAGAACAGAAAGGAGAGCAATTAAAAAACACAAGTATATAAGACCCCTTGACATCAGAAGCACAGGCCATGTAAAAAAAGAAAAATTAAAATCCTTCCTGCAAGCAATGTAGTCACTGCTTCAGCAGTCCAAAGTAAAGTTCTAAAAACTCCCTGTGAAGAGGTTTCAAACACAAGCCACAAAGTCAAAGAATATAGTTGCAAGCCATATACCAACAAAGTATCAGTATTTGAAATATACAAGGAACTTTTAATACTTGACAATTTCAAAGAATCCAACACAAAAGCAGGCAAAAGGATAACTGATATTATACTCAAGGCCTAGCGGCAGCCTGGTAAATTGTCTGAGCACCAATGGATGGCACCACATCCATGAATTCATGGCACTCCATGGATTATTAGAAAGGGGAGGACACAAAGTGGGAGGGCTATAGGGTGTGTGGGGTGAGATAGAGGAGGAGGAAGGAGTCGGGTAGTGGGGTGGCTACACTTTAAAAGACTTAGTAGTAGATTCTCAGGACTGACCATTAGGTACTAGAACACTAATTGGTGTGTTCATCCCCGGGAAGGACTACCTTTCCTGTTCCCAGCTTTAATCAGTGGCCTGTAGCTGTGAGCAGGGCTGAGGCCTAGTCCCTGGCCACGCTGGTATTTTCATTAGTGTCCTCCTCATTCAGCTCACATGAGTGGTCATGTTGGTGAGCCTTTAGGAGTAAAGCTTCTGATGTTGCTAGGAGACACAATCACTTAGCAAACTCCCTGATCCTCTGGCTCATACAAACTTTCTGCCCTTCTCTGGCAACACTCTCTGAGACTTAGGTTGGAGAGTGTTTTATATATATCTGTTGGGACTGGAAACATAAGCACAAAGTAATATATTATATAGACTCAACAGATTATAGTTAAGTATGTGTGTGTGCATAAACATATAAACATACAACAACAATTAATGAAAAAAAAGGCCACCTATTTTAAGAAGAACAGGGACAAGTAGATGAGCAGATTTAGAAAAAAGGGGAGGGAGAAACATTGTAATTAAAAGTACAACCTTGGGACTGGAGAGATGACTTAATGGTTAAGAGCACTGACTGCTCTGCCAGAGGTCCTGAGTTCAATTCCCAGCAACCACATGGTGGCTCACAACCATCTGTAATGGGATCCGATGCCCTCTTCTGGGGTGTCTGAAGACAGCTACAGTGTACTCATTTAAATTAAAAAAAAAAAAAAAAAAAAAGCACAACCTTAAACCAGGCAGACCATGCCTTTAATCCCAGTATTTGGGGGAGGAAAAAAAGCATAAATACAGTAAACAAAAAAAAAAAAGAAGAAGAAAGAAAAGATTCAGTAGCTAAGCGGGAAAAAATAGTTGCTAATAGGAATGTAAAATGACAGTCCTTGTGGAAAGTAGTTCCTCTGAAATCTAAGCATGCAACTACTATCTAACAAGGCAATTGTGCTATTAGGCACGAAAGGTTATGCCCATACATGGGAAGCACCAGAGGTTCTTTGATAGGTGCATGGTTAAACATGCCACACTACTCACTGATGAAAAGAAACAGATTATTGATTAAGGATAGAAATCTCATGACTCTCCAAGAATTAGTGGTAGGAGGCAGTCTAAAATGGTTACAGTCTGTGTCCCCATTTACTTAGCATTCTTGAAATGATGAGACACGAGAAACACAGTGAGACAGGAGATGGCTGTGAATATAAAAGGGTAACCTAAGTACCTCTTGTGGGATAGATTGTTCTATGACTTGCCTACAGTGATCACAGAAAGCTACACATGCTACCAGTGTGCAGAACTAAACACGCACAAAGTGGATGCTAAAAGTGCTGAAATAGTGGGGCTAGAAGATGGCTTAGCAGTTAAGAGAGCTTGCTGCTCTTGCAGAGAAGAGGTTAGTTCCTTGCAACTTTGTGGGGTAGTTCACAATGCCTATGACTCCTGCTCCAAGGCATCTAGACCCTCTTCTGGCTTAGACAGACATCTGCACACATGTGCCAGGCACACATACCTATAAATCAAAAGTAAAAATAAAAGAAAAAGCCGGGCAGTGGTGGCGCACGCCTTTAATCCCAGCACTTGGGAGGCTGAGGCAGGTGGATTTCTGAGTTAGAGGCTAGCCTGGTCTACAGAGTGAGCTCCAGGACAGCCAGGGCTATACAGAGAAACCCTGTCTCGAAAAAACCAAAAAAAAGAAAAGAAAAGAAAAGAAAAGAAAAATGGTGGAATGTGAATATGGACACACTGTATTTATTTCAACTTCTTGGTTGTCCTGTTATATACTAATTATTTATGATAATAACATTGGTTGAAATCAGATTTGGGGTATTGCTCCTTATAACTGTATGACAACCTACAACAATACCAGAATCCATAATCAAAAAATAATGTATAAAATATATGATATCAGCCAGTAGTAGGAGTGGAGAAACAAAGCTTATTAATTTTCCTAAGGAAAGTCAAGGAGGTGAGAGCAAGAATCGCCACAAAGAACCAACAGCAGAGCCCAGGTGTGGTGGTACAACCTTTATTCCCAGCACTCGGGAGGCAGAGGTAGGTGGATCTCTAGGGCAGCCAAGGCTGTTACACAGAGAAACCAAACAAATGGTCCATAATAAAACAGGATTATCTCTTCCGCCCCTATTGAGGCTTAACTTTGAGGGGATTTTTTTCATCCCAACTTGAACCTTACTATTTTAATAAAATAAACTACATGTCCATGTATCTCACTAAAACCACACCATCCTCTCAGGCTACAATTTCATAGAATAAGTGTTGTCCTCTTAACCATCGTATCCTGAAGATCTACCACAAAATATGTGAGCCACTAAGAACAGGAGAGTGGCATGAATTATAAATAGAGTGAGACTTCTGCATATGTTTTTTTAAATATGTCTTTATTATTGTTGTTTGAGACAGGGTCTATATTGTCCTGGCTATTCTAGAACTTTCTACATAGATTGGGCTGGCTTTGTAGTACTAATCTGCCCGCTTCTGCCTCCCCAAAAGCACTGGACTTAAAAGCATGTACCTTCATAACCAGCTAAATATTTTTATTTTATGTATATAGGTGTTTTATCTACATGTTTGTCTGTGGATCACAGAGGCCAGAAGAGGGTGCTGGATCCCCTGAGACTGGGAGCTACAGGGGGAAGTGAGCCACCATGTGGGTGCTGAGAATTGAACCTGGTTCCTCTGAAGAGCAGCCATTGCTCTTAACCACTAAGCCATCACTCCAGCCCCTCTGTATACACTTTTAAAGTTACTAATTACAGTTTTAAGGCAGTATGTTCACACCCTTACAAGTTTCTAAAGGTCATGAGTATCTACAACTCAGTGTGGTACCCATACCTTTCGTTTGCAAGTGGAAATTAACCTAACATTTGTAAAGCTGCTTCTGAATTTATGCACTTGAACAGTCAGGATGAATTTAAGAATTAATCATCTTGTTTTGGCTTTTGGTTTGGTTTGGTTTGGTTTTGAGACAATGGTTCTCTGTGTAGGCTTGGCTCTCCTGAAACTCACTGTGAAAAGCAGGCTAGCCTTGAATTTAGATATCTACATCAAACTCAGAGATTTGCCTGCCTCTGCTCCCTATTTCCGCCTAGACCTCAGCCTCCTCAACCTCCTCTGCCTTGGCCTCTGCCTCTTCCACCTCCTCCCTCTCAGCCTTGGCCTCCAATCTCTCTGCCTTGGCCTTGGCTTCAACCTCCTCCACTTCCTCGGCCTTGGCCTTGGCCTTGGCCTCCACCTCCTCTGCTTCCTCCGCTTCCTCAGCCTTGGCCTTGGCCTCCACCTCCTCCGCTTCCTCTGCCTCCCTTGACTTGGCCTTGGCCTGGGCCTCCTCAGAGTCCACCTCCGATGCCTCAGCCTACGCCTATGCCTATGCCTATGCCTATGCCTACACCTGCCTGTGCCTACACCTACACCTAGGCCTCCAGAGTGCAGGGATTAAAGTCCTGGTCTACTACCCTAGCTAAGAACTAATACTCTATTGATTAAAGCTAGTCTGTGCAAACTTTGAGATGATAAAGACACATATATATTCATAAAAAAAAATCAGTTTTTTTTTTAAAAAAATGGAAGCCAAAATAAGGGGGTTTGTGGGTCATCCTGCCAGCCATAAAGTCACCTAATTTATATATATGAAAACTAAGAAAAGTGCCCTGTTCAGGGTGTCTATAGCTAGGATAGCTGAAAGGCTGGAACATCTCCAGAGTCTGGATTCCGATCTCTTGCAAGATTTTGTTCTTCCTCTACTCATCAAATCTCTACCCAATATAGTAAAACTCTTTATATCTGATTGATGTCAAGGTCCTTTATCCCAATTTGCACACATATTGACATATATTGACAATATAATACTGATTCCTCCGTGGAAATGGCAGAGAGCATAAATTCGAACAGGAGTCTACCATGTTTTTGCACTTTTGAAGACTTGGATGAAAAGATGAGCTATGTTTGCAATTTAAGGGAGGAGGTCTTACATTTTAAATTTTGCTTGACCTGCTCTGTTTGCAATTTAAGGGAGGAGGTCTTACATTTTAAATTTTGCTTGACCTGCTCGGTAGCAGCACTGTAATCGATCTGTACTTGCTGATTTATACATTAAGAATATTTGGAATGCCGGGCAGTGGTGGCTCACGTCTTTAATCCCAGCACTTGGGAGGCAGAGGCAGGCGGATTTCTGAGTTCGAGGCCAGCCTGGTCTACAGAGTGAGTTCCAGGACAGCCGGGGCTACACAGAGAAACCCTGTCTCGGAAAAAAAAAAAGAATATTTGGAAGCCTTGCTTACTGTAAGTACAAAAAGAAAAACTAAAGTTACAAGTAAGTGCAGGAAACAGCTTTCTTGGGTTAATTATCTGTAACAACATGTCACTAAGCATGAATTTACAGGTTGAAGAGACAAAAAATGAGAAGGAACCTCGGTTATGCTTGAATCCAACTGCATGACAGCTGGGCATACTTCCACAGAAGAGGAAACAGTGGTTGATTAAACCATAAACTGCTTACTTCTTCAAGAAGGTTCATTTCTCCTTATCCCCATCCTTACCGTTGTTTCTATTGAGTGAAGATTGACTTTTTTTTTAGGATGAAAAGTGCGAATGAGCAAATTAATTTCAAGATGGAAAAAAATGTCTTCGAAGGAGATGCTAGAGTAAAAAGGAGAAATGACGTCTGATTTCAAATATGTAACTGGTTAAGCAATGAATCACATTCTCCTAGGTTTTTCTGTCTATAGACATCAGCCACAGTTCTTTTCGATACTCGAATGAGAGGAAGAGGAAGTGAATAAACCTAATATTAAATATTCAGCACCTACTGATCGCGAAGATGGGAAGAACACAGGGTACAAGCTTCAGCTACGATCCAGCTGTTTGCTAACATACGGAAAGGTATGGATGCTGAGAGGGTATCTATCAAAAGCGAAGGCACCCTCCTCAAAATCGAGAGGGCAGAGGTTTTTAAAGCCAAAGACACCACCACCGCCGCCGCCACCACCACCACCACCACCACCCGCAGGCGCCCCGACCCTGTTACAGAGTGACTGGGAGGGGACAAAATGGAGCTGAGGTCTAGGGGCGACCTAAAGGTCGTTTGGAGGTCTAGCAGGCACTTGGTGTGCTCAAGTCAACTGACTCGTGGCAAAGCCCGGTACCCCCCGGGGAGGAAGAGTTCTCACACGGCTCTCAGGGTACAGCAGGGTACAGGGAAGAGCCAGGTGGGGTTCTGGAAGATCCCAGAGAGCATCAAAGGAGGAGATAGCGACAGTTGTTCTCTCCATGAGCCAGCGGCCGCGGCCGAAAAGCCGAGCGCCCCCCCCCCCCCGACCTCCAGCCGGCTCAGGTGAGGATCCCGGAGACCGGCAGGAATCGGGGGCTCTTTGGGGCAAGGGAGCAGCAGCCGCATTCTCCCCAGCCTAGGATCACTCACCGAAGATGCTACCTCGCTCGCCACGAGTCCGCCACTGAGTCCCGGCCTTACAGGGAAGGAAGCTCTGGGAGAGGAGCTCGCGTGCCCGCTAGCTCTGGAGCTGCCTGGCAAGGAGGGGCGAGCCGGGGAGGCCAGTGGAAAAAAAAGAGCCGCAGCGGCGCGCGCGCAACCCGGACGGCCAGCAGAGGCGGGGCCCGGCGCGAGCCCGGAAAAGAGGAGCCCGGAGGGGCGGGCGGAGCGGGGGAGCGCGGTGGTGTGGCTGAGCCCGCCGAATCGCAGGCGGCCGCCGGCTCGGCCCACCCACACGCCCGCCTCCGCTCGCTAAAGACGTCACTGCCAAAGAGGCGGAGCCGGCGGGGCTTGCAGCTGCTGCAAAGGAGGAGGGCTACTTCCGAGGGGTCGCAGGTCGCTAAAGGCTCTCTTGAGCCTACAGCCACCATGCGGCTCTCGCAGTGCTGGGCAGAACAGCCTGCGAGGGCTTGGCGCTCAGTAGCCAAGAGCTGCAGAACCGGCCCACGCCCTAGCCGACTACCCGGGACTCCACCCAGGATGAAAGTTCCCCCGGGGTCATCTTCCAGCTGCCCTTAGATACCTATCTTTGGACTGCCTCCTGCATCCTATAGAAGAGATCTTAACCCCGTCAGGTGGCTTCTAGCTACTGAAAGCCAAAGCCTTGCATCCTTTTATCTCTTGCCTTGAGCTGTATTAAGATGCTTCCTCAGGCTCATGAAATGTCTCCTGAAGGCAGGGTTTTGCGCGTCACTCAGCAAAAGAGCCCACAACTGATAAGAAAAAGTCAGGACCGTTCTGTGAGATTCTATTGCTTCTGAGAGTTCTTGATACAGGCCTTTTTACCCCCCGAAGAGTTGAGAAATTATTGTTATAAATAAATTCCAGAGGCTAACTCAGGACTTCAAGATAAGACTGTAATTCCAAATAATAAGCCACAACAAACTGCCAAGAATAAGTTGCCAAAAGAAACGTAAAATATCCTTCCAGTTACATGATACATAAGAGTGGACTGGCTGCTTTTTTTCTGCCTATTATGGGTGTTGTACTAGCTACTTTTCATTTTCCTTATAGAATGAATGTGTATGATGCACACACATACAATTGCTCACTTCACATTGCTGGCTACAGTAGTGCTTTAGCCTTTGTGTAGCATGATCACCTAGGATGTTTGTGCCAATGAGAACAAATACCTAGAGAAATAATCCTCAGATGTTTAGATGTGGATTTTAATTTGGTGAATTGTTTTTTGGTTTTTTGGGGTTTTTTGTTTGTTTGTTTGTTTTTGTTCTTTGTTTTTGGTTTTGGTTTTGGTTTTTCAAGACAGGGTTTCTCTGTGTAGCCCTGGCTGTCCTGGGACTCACTCTGTAGACCAGGCTGGCCTCGAACTGGTGAACTGTTTTTTTTTAATTTTGGATTTTTAAAAAGCACTGTTAGTGTACCTGACTGAGAGCAGAGACTTTCAGCTTGTTCGGATGTTATTCTAAAGCTGTAGTGCTCATTTCATTTCCAATAGACCCACCAACTTGTATATAATGTGCATATAAACATTGTTTAAGCACTCATGTACTCTTCCTTTCTCAAGATTGACCTAGAAAGTTCAGGACTTCAAATAACAAACTTAATTGTCATCTTTATTTTTATGAGATCTTGTTGTAATGCCAGAAACAGATAATTATTAGTTGGCTATATATTCCACTAGGTACCTACAGTGAACAGAGACCTGTCATTTGTCCTAGAGTTAATACAAAAAAAAATTGAAGGAACAAACCATCTACTCCTCCAACAAACTTAGAGTTTCATTATGGAGTTAAAACGAAAGTACCACTCAGACCCAGTGTTCCATATAAATCAACCTGTTAACCCAAGCAGAAAAAGAACTTGGACTACAAATACTTTTTCTAGTTTCCTTCATCATCAATCACGTAGCCCAGACATTTTTAATTAACCCTTCTGAATTCAGTAGTCCTCAACTTACAGAAGTCCCTCAAAATTTATAAGACATAAAAAAAGGAGAAAAGCTATCATGTTTTGAGTGTGTGTGTGTGTGTGTGTGTGTGTGTGTGTGTGTACATCATATTAAGATTTTGAAAATATGAGTAACTTCTTGGTCAGATTTTGTATTTTCAAAATCTTTATCACTTAAACTATTAATTAGTGCCCATGGTATTCTGGTCACCTTTATCATCTACCAGATCCTTTCCTTCACATTTAACCACACCCAGGATAAAGAAGAAAGAAAAATTACTCTAACAAGAGGAAAAACAGTCAGGCATGGTGGCACACTCCTTTAATCCTGGTACTTGGGAGGCAGAAGCAGGTGAGTTCCAGGATAACCAAGGCAACACAGAGAAACCCGGTCTTGAAAAACCAAAGAGAAGCCCGGCAGTGGTGGCGCATGCCTTTAATCCCAGAACTTGGGAGGGAGGCAGAGGCAGGAGGATTTCTCAGTTCGAGGCCAGCCTGGTCTACAGAGTGAGTTCCAGGACAGCCAGGGCTACACAGAGAAACCCTGTCTCAAAAAACCAAAAAAAAAAAAAAAAAAGAGAGAGAGAGAAGGGGGGAGGGGAGACATTGTGTCAATAAATAAATAAAAATAAAAATAAATTAGCAAATGGAAAAACAAATCCCAAATTGAAAACAAGTATTTCTGTAGTACTTTTAGAACTGCTTTTTTTTTCAAGAGCAGGGAGTAGTGGCACAGGCCTGTGATCCCAGCTCTGTAGACTAAGGCAGATCTAAGTTTAAGGCCAGCCTGAGCTACAGAAGGAAGCCTATCTCAAGATCACACTATATATATATATATATATATATATATATATATATATATATATATTAACAATGAAAGGAAGGAAAGAAAGATAGGAGGGAGGGAGGGAAGAAGGGAGGGAAGCAAGAGAAGAAGACATCTAAGACCTATGACCCCGGAGCAAAACATTCCTCCCTCCCCAAGCAGCTGTCTGACGTTTTACAACTTTTTTATGCCTTTTGAGGATGGAAGATTACTGTCTTTGAAAGATGAAGGAACAGATGCAAATGAAATAATGTGTCCAGTAACAAAGCTAACCAGTAATTGAGCTTGGAGTTCCTACTACTCCTAGGGCTTGCTGTGAAGTACACTCAATAACATCCCACCAAAAGCAAGTTAGAGACAAGGGAAGAGGAAGTAAAATATAAGACGCAACTGTCAAGATTCAAAATACAACATAAAAAAAATACACATGATAAAAAAAAGAGAGAGAGAGAGAGAGAAGAGGTACTGAGGGGAACACCAGTGAGAAGGAGTGATGACAGGAGGACAGAGAGATAAATAAGTACATATACATATTTTATACATATTCAAATATGTATAAACTGTCCTAACGAAACCTACCTCTAAGTATGCTATGTTAAAAATTCATTTCAAAGCCTTTTTAAAAAAAGTATAGGAAAATGAAGCCTCTAGAAGTTAAATGGAATTGAACAAGGCCGCTCTGTTAGCAGACATGGATATTTAGTGCTTGCTAGCTTTGCTCTCGTGTAATAAGAAGCTGAAATTGATAGCCAGGCTGCTCTTGGCATTAGTTATTTATGGAAGGACAGAAAACAACTGTTCTTCACTGACTATGTACCAAGTCTGCATCTTAAACTTACTTCTTGAGTTACTAGAATAATAATTTCTTCCTGGAGCCCAAATACAAGCAGCAGGACTTTGTAATAATATTTGAATATACAAATTCTGTTAGAGTTTGCCATTAACAAAATTTATTTTTACAGACCTGATAACCAGGCAAAATATTTTCTTTAGTGGTGTGTGTGAAATGAGTGAAACCAGAAACCTCAGGAGATGATCTCACTGTGAATGAAATAATAAACTAAGTGACTTTTCAAAAGTGGTCAAAATAGCCAGGCAGTGGTGGCACACGCCTTTAATCCCAGCACTTGAGAGGCAGAGGCAGGTGGATTTCTGAGTTCAAGGCCAGCCTGGTCTACAGAGTGAGTTCCAGGACTGCCAGGACTACACAGAGAAACCCTGTCTCGAAAAACAAAAACAAACAAACAAAAAAAAAGTGGTCAAAATCAGTGGTCAAAACAGTCCAGTGATACTAGGCTGCGCCTGCCTAGTAGGTGTAAGTCGCTGGGTTTGGTCCCCTCTATCAAATGAAAACCACAAAAAAATGGTCAAAGTTATACTGGTTAGATATAAGTATTATTTTGAACATTGTTTTATCTTTTCTCATAGTCATTTATTTTTATTCTGTTATATTTCATCAGTCTTCAGACTCATTGAACAAACCTAAGCTAAAGGAAAGCCATCTAATGCCTTAAAATAGGAACTTTAAAGATGTTGATTTGTATAATGACTTGGGTATTCCCAAGTTAATCTATAAAGACACTAGGTTTTTAAAAATATAATATTGTAATTAATTTCTGGAGCATTTCAAATACATAGAGAGTTTGATCATATTCACCCCAACACACACATACACACACACACACACACACACACACACACACACACACACACACATTTCCCCATAACCTGTCCTGGATCTACCCATCCACTCTCTGTCCCTTCTCCCAACTTCATCTCTTGTTTTTATAACCCACTGATTCCTATTGGTGCCACTCATGTACTCATGTGGTGGGACCACGCCCTGGGGCTTGATCAGTTTACTAGAAGCCACAGCCTTACAAACAACTAGCTCTCCTTTCTCTCTAGAATCTATCAATTGTCCATATGCTATCCCAGCAACCCCTAGGCCACACTGACTAGCTGGAACTCATTCAGGTACCCAGAGCTGCCTGCACCAGCGTTTTCATGGAACTTCATTTCAGTTTCTCTTTTGAGACTCCTTCAGTGATTTCCTTTTTAAAGCTAACTCCTAAGTTCCCTAAATAAATATTGGCAGTGTTCCTTGAAAAAAACTGCTTTAGCAACTTTCCAAAGAAGGAAAAAAATATATTGTTCATAAAGCCAGGAGGGAGGGGAAGAGGGAGGGATAGAGGGAGGGAGGAAGGGAGGGAGGGAAAGAGGGAGGGGCAGAGGAGAGAGACATGGGGATGGGGATGAGGAAGGGGAAAAGGAGGGGAGGGGGAGGGGAAGGGAAGGAAGAGGGAGGGAGAGAGATGCTAGAAGTCATCAAATCTCTAAGAAAAGCCTGGCAGTGGTGGCACACGCCTTTAATCCCAGCACTTGGGAGGCAGAGGCAGGCGGGTTTCTGAGTTCGAGGCCAGCCTGGTCTACAGAGTGAGTTCCAGGACAGCCAGGGCTACACAGAGAAACCCTGTCTCAAAAATACCAAAAAAAAAAAAAAAAAAAAACTCTAAGAAAGTTATCTTTGTGCTTCTAGTCTGGTCATATTAAATAAAAAGATCACCAATCTTGTAACTCACTCAAATCCTCTATCCTTTCCCTCTAGCATACAAGAAGATCCCAGTAAGTCATATTCTTAAAGGGCTAGTAAAATAACACCTTTACGTGTGTTTTCCTCAGAATCACCCACTATTATAGCTGGTAGGTCAAAGACAGAGGCAATGAAGTCGGAGAGAAAACCACCTGGAATGTGGACTTGGGCCAACCATCCTACAGCAAGTCATGCAACCTGTTTCTCAGTCTCAACTTCTTCACCTGCAAAGTGGGGGTAATAATATGCCTCACTTACAAGACCCATCAGAAGGATAATGAAATGAAAATGTACTCAGAAAATATCGGCCGGGCAGTGGTGGCACACGCCTTTAATCCCAGCACTTGGGAGGCAGAGGCAGGTGGATTTCTGAGTTCGAGGCCAGCCTGGTCTACAGCATGAGTTCCAGGACAGCCAGGGCTTCACAGAGAAACCCTGTCTCGCAAAACCAAAAAAAAAAAAAAGAAAAAAAATCTAGAAATTGCAGCTATGGTGTGATTTTAATATGAATTGTACCACCCGGTATCAAGTGTCCAACTACGTTCCTTGACCTAGCTAGAGGAAGTAGCTCACAAAGGGGCTTGCCATTGGTCATCTGGGCTCCTTGAGCTTTGCCTTTCTTTCTCTGATTTCTGGCTGCTGTGAGGTGCTGCCACATGCTCCCACCTCAGTGATGTTCTGCCTCTCCGCATAGAATCAACAAAAGCCTAGGACTATGAACGGAAACCATGAACAAAAACAAGTCTTTCCTCTCAACTTGTTTGTCAGGTACTTTTTCACAGAAAGGAAAAGTCCGAGACAATTATCAGGTGCAACTGCCTCATTTACACAGGAGAATTTAAAAAGAAACAAGTGAAAGAAGCTACACCAAGAGCAACCATTCTTCAGGTTCTTAATTACCAGCTGGCCATTTCTTAAATCTGAACTCTAAAATCCTTGAGCTACTTTCTTCACAAAATTTATCTGACCATAAAGCCCCCTGTACCCTACAATTTCCAAATATTCCCTTAGTTTATGAATTATATAAAATAAAGTATGTATAAATTGTCAGTGTGCAATCCTTCAAATTAAAATACTATGCTAAAAAACTGTCTTCTTCACTTTGGCCCTATAAGACACATGACATAATGAAAGTGTCTGTTATTCAAATAGAAAACATTTATCTATATGTTTAAATCATAAACACTGTCATTTATCGAATGTTTACTATGTGCCAGCCACAGAAGCAAACACATCACACACATTAGTTCCTGTAAAGCTAACACAGGCCTATAAGGTACATAGTGTTCTACTGATTAGCTTGTCTTATGGCTTGTCGATGTTGTTGTAAACTTGATACAAGCTAGGGTCATGTGAGAAGAGGGAAACTTGACTGAGAAAATGCCTCCATGAGAGGCTTGTAGACAAGTCTGTGGAGCAATATTTATTTATTTATTTATTTATTTATTTATTTATTTATTTATATGTGTGGGTGTACAAGTCAGAGGATAATCTTCCATCATGTGTTCCTTGGGTTTGAATTCATGTTGTCAGACTTGACAGCCTCTACCCACAGAGCTATCTCTTCAACCCCATTCTCATGATTAATGATAGGTTTGGGAGGGCCCAGTTCCCTGTGGATGGTGCCACCTATGGGCAGATGGTTCTGGGTGGCATAAGAAAGCAGGCTGACCAAGCCATGCGGAACAAGCCAGAACATACTATTCCTCCATGGCCTCTGCTTCAGTGACTGTCTCCTTGGCTTCCCTTGATGATGTGAGTTGAAAGGAGCCCTCGCATCCCCTAAGCTGCCTTCGGTGTTTCACATAGCAGCAGAAAGCAAACTAGGACACATCTATTTCCAAAAGTAAAAAAACTAGGCAAAAATCTTGGATGCTCATCAATTTAAGAAAACATGAATGTGAATGAATAAGTATGTTTTAAAAGATCAGTATCACATAAAGCCACCTAAAAGAGAAACAATATCTCTTTTCAAACAGCCTACTTCTAGGAACTGAGCCTAGGTCATCTATCTGCAGGAGCAGAAGCAATCTTAATGGCTAAGACTTCTCTCCAGCCTCTAATATCCTACTTCTCTATTAGACCTTTTTCATGAGAAGACATTTAAAACAAGTATTTTGAAGGTGAAACTATACATTGTAAGAGTCCTTTCTAATCCAGGCTGTCTAGGCAGGTAGCTTCAGACTCTGTGGATAACCTCAACCTGAGAGCTCATTTCAATAAAAAAAAAAATCATTTAAGGGTTTTGCCTGAGGCCTGAAAACATGGCTCAGTCATTTATAATAATGGTTGGGCCTGGCAGTGGTGGCGCACGCCTTTAATCCCAGCACTTGGGAGGCAGAGGCAGGCGGATTTCTGAGTTCGAGGCCAGCCTGGTCTACAGAGTGAGTTCCAGGACAGCCAGGGCTACACAGAGAAACCCTGTGTAATGGTTGGTCTTGCAGAGAACCAGGGTTTAATCCCCAACCTCCAAGTGGTGGTTCACAACCATCCATAACTCCAAGTCTAGGAGATCTGATGCTGCCTTCTTACCTGTACAGGCCCCAAGTATGCATGTGGTACACATACACACATATGGTACACATACGCACATACATGCAGACAAAACAGTCACCCCAAAATTTAAAAAATTAAAAAATTAGAAATTAAAAAATCCAATAAAAAATATTTTTGCTTAGTTTTTCACCCTTAGAAATGATGCTCAATTAATATCCTTGCACACGTATCTTTTTGGTATCTGGCTAAGCTGCTTTATCTATGCTTTGGATATAGCTTTAATGGTAATGCTTGTCCAGCCTGCACAATACCCCAAGACTTAATCATCACCATTGCAAAATCAGAAAACAAATCCTCTTTGTAAGGAGATCTCAGTAAGTGGAAATGATGTCAGAAAGGATGTGCGTGCTACATTTTAAAGATCTTGTCAAACTGTCTGGGGAAAAAGCCTCAGCCAGAGGGTGTGAGTGCCAGTTTCTTCATATCCTTTACAAAATTAAAAGATATCTATCAGAAAGGTTTGCTCATCTGATAGACAGAAAAATGTTCCCTGTTGTCTAAGGCGCTTTCACATGCCTATATTAGAAGTCTGGAGGCAGAGGAACAAGGATTTTTCTTTTTTGATTTTTCTAGACAGGGTTTCTCTGTGTAGCCCTGGCTGTCCTGGAGGCCTAGGCTGGCGTCGAATGCAGAGATCCACCTGCCACTGCCTCTCGAGTGCTGGGATTAAGGGCATGCAAAAAAGGAGGGCACCAACTGCCCTGCAAATAGTTGTCATGTGTGCTCATTTTGTTTATTTCTTTGTTTGTTTCAAGACATAGTCCCACTGTGTAGCTCTGGCTATCCTGGTGTTGGGTTTCAGGTCAAAGCCAGGGTGACCCAGAAAAAAAACTCACTTTAGATACATTAGCTTACAAATGAAAGCTTTCTTTTCTGAGCGCTCAGGGAGGTGGCTAGCTCCAGATCTGAACCTGGTCCCTGAAAGGAGATTGTGCAACATTTTTTAAAGATGGTAACAAAACGCCTATGGGAGAGTTGGCGAGAGCTACAGTGTTAGCCAAAGGAGTACAGGTTAGAGACCGAGCTTTATCCAGGAACTCCAGGCTCCAAGGTTCTTAATGAGTTCTCCCAGACTTTAGGTCTGGATCTCAGAGAGATAAGGGGTAGTATCTCCGGAGCTCAGAGTGATAAGGGGACCAAGGAGCAGGTCAGCTACACATAGTTAATTAGGGCATAGCAGGCAATTGGTTATATATTTTTATAATTTATGCACCTTGGTTTAGATAACAGCAATTTCTATATTCTTTACCAGCTAACAGACAATCAAGAAAACATTTGGAGAAGTGGGATAGGTGTTCATTCCTTGGCCTGGAACCATGAACTTGTTTGACCCTGCCAGCAAGATGGAGACATCCTTGAGATGGTGGGACTCAGACAACTGTTTACAAGAGAAGCTGTTCAGCTTTAGGGAAGTCCCCAGCAACCCTAGGGCCTGGGCCCTTGAATTTAGTTTCTCCCTATGATTAAATGGAGTCTGAAAACAAAATGGTAGTACTTAGAATACGTTTCTTTTGCTTGTTCCCAACTCTGGAACTCAATATGTAAACCATGCTGGACACAAACTCATAGAGATCCGCCTGCCTCTGTTTCCCGAGTGCTGGGATTAAAGGCAAGTGCCACTAAACTCAGTTTAAGATGTTCTCTAAATAGTGCTAACATTTCCTTCTTATGTAACATTAGTATTTCATAATTCTTTAACACATTTGTCCTATATAATCTGTTTATTCCCTGACCACTTTGTTTGTGGGGTATTTGAGTTTATCTCTAAAACTGTCCATCACTCATAAACTATAAATTATGACTATCTTTGTTCATAAATTTGTGATTCTCTTTACTTTTGGAACATTTAAAAATCACTGAATGAAATAAGAGCATTTAAGGTAATTGATATATGTTATCAAAACACTTGGTCGGGTACAGTGGTGCGTGCCTTTGATTTCAGCACTCTGGAGGCAGACGTAGACCTCATTTACAGAGAGTTTCAGGACAGCCAGAGCTTTACAGTGAACCCTGTCTTAAAAACACACACACACACACACAACAAAAACAAAAATAAAAATTTTTCCTCTAACTTTCTTTTTTTTAAAAAAAATTATTTATTTTATGTCTACGAGTACACTGTAGCTGGCTTCAGACACACCAGAAAGAGGGCATCAGATCCCATTACACATGGTTGAGCCACTTGTGGTTGCTGGGAACTGAACTCAGGACCCCTGGAAGAGTCTTTACCCTCTCCTTTTCCCCCTTTCACCCCTCTCCCTTGTCCTTTTCTCCTTCTCCCTCCACCTCTATCTCCTGCCTTTGTCTCTTATTCTCTGTCCTTTGTCCGATCTGGGGTAAATAAATCTCCATTCTGCTGAGAACATGCTCTTGGGGATCCTGAGCCAATATTCTTCATTTCAATCTTAATAAGTAAATGGCCAATAAGAAAACAAATTTACACTCTGATGCTATAAAGTCTCATGTGAAAAAATTTTTTTTTTTTTTTTTTTTTTTAGGTTTTTCGAGACAGGGTTTCTCCGTGTAGCCCTGGCTGTCCTGGAACTCACTCTGTAGACCAGGCTGGTCTCGAACTCAGAAATCCACCTGCCTCTGCCTCCCAAGTGCTGGGATTAAAGGCATGCGCCACCACTGCCCGGCTCATGTGAAATTTTAAAAACTCCATCAGCCCATGGGAAGACCAGCAGTCTCAACTAACCTGGACCCCCAAGATCTCTCAGACACTGGATCACCAACCAGGCAGCATACACCAGATGATATGAGGCCCCTGACATGTATACAGCAGAGGACTGCCGGGTCTGGGTTCAGTCAGAGATGATGCACTGAACCCTGGAGAGACTTGAGGCCCCAGGTGGCAGACTGGGAGGGGGATGAAGTCTGGACTGTAAAAAATAGGATTAAAGAATAAAAACAAAAACAAGCAAACAAACAAACAAACAAAAAACTCCATCAGCCAGCCTGTTGGTGCACGCCTTTAATCTCAGCACTTGGGAGGCAGAGGCAGGTAGATCTCTATCAATTCAAGGCCAGTTTTGTCAACTACAGTGAGTTCCAGAACAGCCAGGCCTGCATAGAGAAACCTTGTCTCAAAAAAAAAAAAAATCATTGGGGGCTGGAGAGATGGCTCAGCAGTTAAGAGCACTGACTGCTCTTCCAGAGGTCATGAGTTCAATTCCCAGCAACCACATGGTGGCTCACAACCATCTGTATCGGGATTCGATGTCCTCTTCTGTTGTGTCTGAAGACAGTGACTCTGGTGTGTCTGAAGACAGTGACTGTGCACTCAAATACATAAAATGAATAAATAAATCTGTAAAAAAAATCATCAGCCAAAAGGAGTATTTATTTTAGAGCAAAGAGAAATATATTTTCTTGTTTAAATTTGAGTTTTGGAGGTGTTTCCTTCCCTCCTAGGGGTACAATGTATTTTAACATTATACTGAGGAAACTGCAAGGAGGGAGATCTTAGTTCAACAGAAATCACAGTCCTTAAATGACAGGTCAGCTACAATTTTGCTTTCCTCTCCTACACCCTGGCTTTTATCGGCTTCAGAAGCTTCTGCTGTTTGGGGACATAAGCAGACTGACCAAGGGCTGAAGAAAAGACTTTGCAGAAACACAAGAAAAGTGCTGGTAAAAAGTATGTCTGGAAATGAACATGGAAGAATAGCCAAGAAGTAATAAAAATATTGAGAACTGATACAGTCTGAAAATAATGTAAATGAAATCAATTCCCGCATATACTTATCTAATTGTGGATTTTAATAGCTCCTTAATCTGATACACTGGGAGTTGGGGTAGGAGAAATAACACGATCAAAATTGAAATATTTTTAATTTCAAAACAAAGATATGGAAACCTTAAAAATTGGGAATCCATCCTACCTAATGTGACAATCATGTCAATTACACTCAACTAAGATGGTCTTTTCCATTGGCAATTTGAACCTCTGGTGAGCAAGCAGTCCAGAAGATGTGATCTAGGTAGGAAGGATTATGTTACATTTAGGTACAAGCTGAGCAAAAGCTTCTTCATAGTCTTGGATTGTAACAAAGAGCTAACGGTAATGAGTTGACTCTGATCTGTGAGACCTACATTAGAAAGTCTGTAGAGAGACCTCATTGATGGTAGTCCTTGGTGTGTACAGGGAATCACATTAGCATCTTTGTGATTTTTCTTACAAGCAAGAAGGGATGGGAGGAAAGTATTTAAAAACACAGTACCTCCCTCTAAAGAACAAAAACATACCATCAGATCATATGAAAGTCTAAGTGACATCACTTAACGTCATAGAAACTATGGAATTAAAAGACTGGGAAAGTTCTAGAACATGCAAAATATTTTATCCACTAACTAGAATATAGAAGTATGCTCTGTCAGAACCAGATGCACTATGTTTGATAAACAAACATATATGACACATATTGCAAAAGACAGACCAAGAACCTCAGGGCAAAGGGCAGATCATCACTGATACAATTGTATCAAGTCACTCGGCTAGAATACAAAACAAAAGGTCTTGGTACTTCAAAGTCTGTGCTTCTAGGCTTGTGCTTTGTTGATACAGGTTTGACCGAAACAAGTTTTCACTTACTATAATTATGAATAAGAAACAATACGTATTTGCCTTTGAAATGTGACGTAACTAACACTAAACCTCTCAAGTGAAATTTTAGGGCTGAAAAATTCTTGTAAAGATTGTCTACAGTCCAAATTCTTTATTTCTTTACAAAGAGATTCCATGAAAGTATGTAATATATGCAAGATTCCACGCACTTATATCAGAGCAGGAAGAGGAAACACTCATCTCTGCACTCTAGGCTCAACATTCAACCTACTGGACCACATTACCTACCTCCTACTAGTGTCCCAGAAGTTTCACAATTTAACCATGAGCAACATTTCTACAAGATCATTTGTTATATTAACCTTGCTTACATTTTAGAAATGAATGATAACTAAGAAAAATACAATCTTTTCACTTTATGGGAAATGTGTCTAAGGAAGCAAATAAAATGTTTGTTTGTTTGTTTGTTTGTTTGGACACAGGGTCTCTTTATTTTGTAACCTGGGTTTTCTTTGGAACTCCCTATGTAGACCAAACCAGCCTTGAACTCACAATGATCTGACTGCCTCTGCCTCCAGAGTGCTGAGATTAAAGACTTGAGCCACCATACCCATCTGAAATCAAATAAACTTTAAAGAAAAAAAAAAGAATTTCTTCTCCTTGATATAATTTTAGGAATCTTCCGAAATTTCCCAGTTTACTCATCTTTTATCTGCATATGTGCAACAAAGGTTCATTCTATGTTTCAAAATCCTTTGTATGAAATGGACTTATCTGCGCCACAGTCAGTTTGTCCCAGATGCTATTGCTTCTATAAGTTCACATGTATCCTTTTATTCTTGGTGTTAGTTTAGCTGTGTCAGCAAATAGTCCAAGCCAGTATGGTTAATATCAAGAAGGGACTTTTTAATGTTGATTTAAAAAGTAGAATTCTTGGGAGTTAGGGACAGGAGGACATTTGTGCCTCTGTAAATATAATTTCCTAGCACAGGCTTTCTCATTCTTGTTCGCTTCACATCTTTTCATCTTCCGAACTATATAAAAGAACTTGTGAAATTTCAGAAACACTCCAAAATAGGATGTTATCTACATTGAATTGAAAATAAAAAGAATCATGCAAACAAGGATATTCGATATTGTTAGTCATCAGAGAAAAAATATCAAAAGGACAAAGGGGGAAGATGTCATTTCATATACACATGGATGGCTAAAAATTATTGAGAAATATTACCTGAAAAATCACAAGAATTGGCAAGGATATTTTAAAAATGGAATCTTCCTACATTGCTGCCAGGAAAGCAAAATGGTGCAGCTGCTTGGGAAAGTAGTTCATCCATTCCTCAAAAAGTTCAACCTAGAATTACTGAATAACCCAACAATCTCATTTTCAAATGCTTACCCAAAAGAACTGAAAATGAATATGAAAACAAATGTACACATATGTTCATAGCAACACTATTTACAAGAGCAAAAATGTGAAACTAAATCAAATATTTTTGAACTCAAATATCTATCAGCAGGTAACTGAACAACCAGATGTGTTGTACCTATTCAATGGAATATTTTCATCCATAGAAATGAAATAAAATGAAATGCTGATCTAGGCTATGAAATGGATGAGCCTTGAAAGTATTATACTAAGTTGAAGAAGACAGACACAAAAGGTCACGTAGTATATTCCATTTGTAGAACATCTAAAATACATTCAGAATGCCAGAACGGAAAATGGTAGATGCTAGGGGGAGATTGCATAATAGGCAAGGATTTTTACTTTGGGCTTTTGGGAAGGTTTTAGAATGAGAGGTTTGGTGACTTACAAAGTCATGATACTGTTTACTCTAAAAATATTTAATTTTATATTATTTGAACTTCACCTGTATAATTATGAGTTATGAAAAGAATCTACATTGGAATCTTGAAGCTAAAGATTTATAACTTTTATTTTCCAAAAGCTCTCAAAAATCTGAGCATGTAGCGCATGGCCTATAACTCCAGCACACAAGAGGCTCAGGCAGGAACACTGCTGTGAGCTTAAGGCCAGTCTGATTACATAGAAGGTTCCAAGCCAGTGCTGTCTACAAAGTGAACCCCTGTCTCAAAAACAAAGAGATATTGAAAGATATCCATGAAGACATTGTGGATAATAATCCTTCAGAAAACAAAATGTAGAATAGTAACTTTCTTGGGGCGAAATTGTGTTCAACAAGATCTAGAAGGATTGTCTTGCTCATTGACCTTTCTTTCTTTCTTTTTTTTTTTTTCTGTATCCGTATATGTATGCGTATGTGGGCGTGGATGTGTGTATGTGTATATGTATATCACTTCTTATTTTGTTTTTATTTATAATCATAAACTTAACTCTGCAATCCAACTAGACTTGGAGAGGAATGAGGAAAAGGTGGAACCTAAAGAAGATCAGGGCGAACAGAGATTACAGAGCAGTACAAGCAGATGGGGTGGGGGTGCTCTCCTGAGCTACACAAGGAATGATCTGGTGGGTAAGATACCAGCTAACCAAAAGCACTGGAGTTGTCCACAGATGAAGCTGGCGAGCTTTTTATCGCTCCTGCCGTTCCTGAACCCCAAATGCTTCCACAATGCTCATGCCTTCATTCACCTTCCCAAAGGCTACCTGTTTGCCATCCACCCATTTGACAGTGCAGATTTGGAAAACAACAGCAGCAACAACAACAATAAATAAAACAAAACACAAAAATCATGGAATGGTTCAGCATCTGCTGTGGACAAGATGCCAGGACCAGTATACATCAGGATGAAGTCCTCAGCCTCAAAGTTCTCTCTGTAGATGGAACTGCTGCCAGTGCCGTTATATGACATCACTACCCTGGTGCATGAATCCTGGAATGGTGCTGTGAAAGGAGGAACTCTTATAAGCAAACCTTTTCTCCCCAGTGCTCAGAGCACAAAAGTTTTCAGCTGTCTTTGGAATTTTGTCTGCAAACAGCTCATAGGAGACTCAGCCCAAGGAGTCACCATCAGTTGTGACGTTGAAGAACATGATGGGGTTGACCATAGCTGCAGCAAGTGGAGACAGGGAACAGTGGGGGCAGCAATCAGTCTTAACCACTGAACCATCTCGGCAGCCCCATAACACTGAATTTATAAACACATCAGTAAATCCCTCAGTCACATATATCAAATACAACTATTTTGACAGGTAACATAAATTACATATTATGCTCTTAAATGGTTCACCTTTACATTCATAAATTATTTTTTAAAGATAATCAAATTTATTTACAAATCTTTTGTTTTAATTGCCACCAAGCCTGATGACCTGAGTTTGATTGATCCCCCAGGACTTACATGATGGAAGGAGAGAACTGCCCTTTGACAACACAGAGAGAGAGAGAGAGAGAGAGAGAGAGAGAGAGAGAGAGAGACAGAGACAGAGACAGAGACAGAGACAGAGACAGAGACAGAGAGACAGAGAGAATAAAACAACTGGAGCAGGAGCTATCTCAAAAGCTGCTGCCTGTATGAGGAATATGTTCTTCTAGCTGGGTTGCCTTGTCTGGCCTCAGGAGGAGAGGAATCACCAAGCCTTGTAGAGACTTGAAGTGCCAGGGTGGAGGGATACCCAGTGGGCCACATACACTCAGAGGAGAAGGAGAGATGGGGAAAGATTGTGGGAGGGGATGACTTGGAGGGGCCAAAAAATGAGATGCAAAGATATTGTTATCTAAACGTAGCAAACATCTGGGTTCTCATATACCAACTCTCACAAAAGAAATACCATGAACTGAGAGAAGCAAAGGGCTCTCTGCATGATGTGTTTGTAGAGGGATACTCAGCTTATGAAGAGGGACAAAGGAAATATAGGATAGAGGACTTTTCTGAAGGCAGACTATCCCGATTGATTTGGGAGACTATGTGGCAAACACTAATGGAGAGGTATTTACAGAGAATTAGAGCAATAGTCAGTTATTATGCTGTTAGGCAAGAGAGCGTGAAGGCCCTTCAGAGAGGGTAATAACTCAGGAGCCTTTCCGTATTTCTTTCCTTTGCTTTCCTCCTCCTCCTCCTCCTCCTCCTCCTCCTCCTCCTCCTCCTCCTCCTCCTCCTCCTCCTCCTCTTCCTCCTCCTCCTCCTCCTCCTCCTCCTCTTCCTCTTCCTCCTCCTCTTCGTCCTCCCTCTCCTCTTCCTTCTTTTGAAGGAAGGGTCTCACTATATAACTTTGGCTGACCTAGAAATATGTAGACTGGACTGGCCTCGAACTCATAGGGATCCACCTGCCTTTGTCTCTCAAGTGCTACGATGATAAATGTGCACTACCATGCCTGACCAGGATTTTTCTCAGATCAAGTCAGATTGTAGACATCTCTGTCGTTTTTAAGATTGCGGCATAGAAAACAAGACTCATGACCTAAATATCCTAGATTTTTCTAGATGGTGAAATGGGATCATATGAAGCCCAGATTATATCAGTTGCAAGCTTCCATCTAGTCACAAAAGAAATAGAGCCCCATCCAAACAGACTCCATTTGTATTTTCTTTCTGGCTCTCTTCAGCTGGTTTAAACACATGTGTTGCAACAGGCTTACTTAGATGTTCACACTAGAGTCTGCTAGCTGTCAGTACCTCTGTTCCTGATGCCCCTTGTGTAATTTGAGGCTTCCAAATTCCACACGGTTTCTAGCTTCTGGAATCTGGAGCTGCTCATCCAACTGTGTCATATTTTTTTTTCTATTATGAACATGATTATTTGATCCCAGCATCATGGAAAGTTCCTCATAAAAATGGTTTGTAGTGAGAAGTCTGGAATTTTGGTTTCTTTTTATTTTATTTTATTTTATTTTATTTTATTTTATTTTATTTTATTTTATTTTATTTTATTTTATTTTATTTTATTTTATTTTTTCTTTTGCGAGACAGGGTTTCTCTGTGTAGCCCTGGCTGTCCTGGAACTCACTCTGTAGACCAGACTGGCCTCTAACTCAGAAATCCACCTGCCTCTGCCTCCCAAGTGCTGGGATTAAAGGCGTGTGCCACCACTGCCTGGCTGGGCCTTCCTTCTTATTTAGCTTTTTTGGGTCTGTGGAGTGTAGCATGGTACCTGTAATTCATGGCTAATATCCACTTATAAGTGAGTACATACAATGCGTGTCCTTTGGGAATGGGGGATAATATTCTCAAAATTCATCCATTTGCCTGCAAAATTCATGATGTCTTTGTTTTTAATGGCTGAATAGCATTCTGTTGTGTAGATGTACTACATCCTAAGATGACTCACCCGTATATGTCATAGAAATTTAACATATCATGCTAAGATATTTGTGGAGATAGGCAAGTGCCAGTTTTGATTGTGATGAAGCAGAAAACTGTATATTAAAAAGAATGTTTCGGGAGCTGGAGAGATGGCTCAGTGGTTAAGAGCACTGACTGCTCTTCTGAAGGTCTTGAGTTCAAATCCCAGCAACCACATGGTGGCTCACAACCATCGGTAATGAGATCTGATGCCCTCTTCTGGTGTGTCTGAAGACAGCTACAGTGTACTTACATATAATAATAAATAAATGAATCTTTAAAAAAAAAACAAAAGAATGTTTCAGGGGAAAAGCAGAAAACTGTATTATAAAAAAGATGGTTCAGGGGATTTGAGTAAACGAATACAGTATTAAAGCAACATTAATCCTGTGGTGGTTTGAATAGGAATGTCCCCCTTAGGTTCTTATAGTTGAACATTTGGTCTTTAGGGAGTGCCACTACTTGACAGGGGTTTGGAGTTGTGGCCTTGTTGGGGTAGGCGTGGCCTTGTTGGAGAAAGTGTATCACTGGTGTGGACTTTGGTAATTCAAAAACTCAAGCCAGGACCAGTGTCTCTCTCTATTGCCTGTGGATCTGTGTGTAGAATTCTCAGCTACATGCCTGCCTGTGTGTGACCATGCTTCCTGCTATGCTGATAATGGACTAAACCTCTGAAGCTATAACTAAGCACAAATTAAATGTTTTCTTTTATAAGAGTTGCTGTGGCCATGGTTTCTGTTCACATCAATAGAACATTGACTAAGATAAATTTAAAAGTCATTGGAGTTGAGTTTTTTTAATAACTAAATTGCCATTGCCTCTAAGAAATTCATGAAATCAAATGGAAGCCAGGAACCTTCTAAAGAGAAGTTCTTTTTAATAAAGGAAAGTGAATTTACACTAGATCTGATATATGTTCCAGTGGCTTCTACATAGAGAAAAACCGTACAGTCAAGGTAAAGTAAAACCTTAAGAATTCTCTCTGATTGCAGGATTTCCCATTCATAGCAAGAAACCCTCCCTTGTAACAGACAAAAATCAAGCAAGTTGAAAGCATGCAAAAGCTGCTATGGACCTTCATCTGTACTAGTTAGTGTGGGTCAGATACATACATTATTTGTATCTCTTTCATTACATAACACATAAAGCAAAGGAAGCATTGTGTGTGCACACAGAGGAGATGGGGAGGTGCTGAGGAGCATACTAGAAACACCAGAATGTATCCTCCAAAGGCTACAATGGTTGGGAGCTTCATAAAAAAGCCTGAATTTTAGTTGAACTCTAGAAAGGATGACAGAACAATCATTTGGCAGAAGAGACAGTATGAACAAGGCTAGATACTGGGAATGAACAGAGTATGTGGAGAAGGAAACTAAAGTTGCCCTCACAGGAGCAAAATATTTATGCTGAATAAGAGTGATAACACATTTTGAGACTTCAGTGGTTGCAATTAGAACAGAACTTTAGAAATTTAAACAATGAAAGAGGAGATAAAAGGTTACTAGATTCTCTTATACATCTGAGCATGGATATGGCATCACTAAGGGAGTCTCCAGCCACTCACTGACATGTGGAGGACTCAACCAAGAATGTTGTCTTTTAATAAACACAAAGAAAGAAATGATGATGTAGAAATTGAATAATAATAATAACAACAACAACAATAATAAAGTGTGGCTTGGGATGTAGCTTCTGTATTCTGAAAACAAACTATTATTGTTGCCTCACCCTGATTTTTTGTTGTTGTTGTTGTTTTTTTCGAGACAGGGTTTCTCTGTGTAGCCCTGGCTGTCCTGGAACTCACTCTGTAGACCAGGCTGGCCTCGAACTCAGAAATCCACCTGCCTCTGCCTCCCAAGTGCTGGGATTAAAGGCATGCGCCACCACTGCCTGGTGCCTCACCCTGATTTTAATATTCTTTTCTTATGGACAACTTTAACACTGCCAAGAAAAGATAAGAATTTTTTGTTCAGTTGTACAATTAATACATAATGAAAAGTCTACTTTTCTAGCCTGTTGATATTTTACTCTTCAATATAGATCACTATTTTCCTGAATTTTGTCTAAGAGTTGCAAAGATGTCTGTGTTCATGTTATCACAAAGCCCAATAGATATTTTCTGTTATTCTGCCAAGCAAAGAGAGAGTGCAGAAGTTAGCACTCAATCTTTTTATATTCTCACAGTGAAGATGGGCTTTGGAGAGCCTGGGCACACGGTAGGGGGAAGGGAAGAGCAGACATTTTCAAAAGGGCCAAACTATTCTGTTCTTTACAAGGACTGTCCTCAAGAGAAACTATTAACAGAGGTTGACCTATTAGACTGTTATTTAATTATCTGGGAAACAAAAATACAGAATGTCTTTAGCTCTAGTCAATCTGTCTCACTCAAGATTGAGGGAGAAATGTGAGATTTATAGTCCAGGGACATGGAATCACTAATAGACTAAAAGTTAATTATAAGACTAGAGAATGCTTCCCTGCCCCATCCCACCTCACCATCAAATTCATAGATGCTCATTAACACGGTTTCTTCCATGTTTGGATTTTAGCAAAAGATTACAAAGCATAGGAAAGGAGAAAAAGTAAAATTTGAGAGACAGAGCAAGTATTCTTGTATATGGCAGAGAAGTTGGAATGTTCAGATTGTTAATTTAAAATAACTATGATTCCTATGCTAATGATTCTAGAAGAAAGAGTACATAACCAGTGTCATGGTCACTGCTCTATTGCTGTGAAAAGACACTATGATGAAGGCAACACTTATTAAAGAAAGCATTTAATTGAGGTTTTGCCTAAAGTTTTAGAGGGTTGATCCATGATTATTGTAGCGGTAAGCTGACAGGCATTGTGCTGGAGCAGTAACTGAGAGTTTTATATCCTGATCTGCAGGCAGAAGACAGTGTTAGAAGAGAGACACTTGGCCTGTCTTGGACTTTTGAAACCTCAAAGCCCATTCCTATTGACACACTGAAGTGGAAACTTCTGGTTTCTTTGGAAAGTCAGTTATGTCAAATGATGTTTTGCTGGGGCACACAGGTGAAAGGATGTCTTCCCGTAGCAGACACAGGTGAAAGGATGTGTGATGTTTAGAAAGAATATAAATATGATCCCACAGACAGTGGGAGCTCGATCATTGGTTAGCTTTGTTCTGCCTCTCTATTCTTCACTGACAATGAGCATGTATTGGTTCACCTTACATTGCGTTGCTGAGCTACACTTGTGGTGACATCATAAAGAGAATATCACCAAGAAAATGCAGCTTCTTGACACTTCCTCAGACTCAGACCAGGTGGAGAGCCTCATAGTTTCTTCTGGATTGAACGCCCTTGCCACATGGAAAAGAAACACACACACACACACACACACACACACACACACACACACACACACACACAAAGGGGTTTATTAGAACAATTTATAGGCTGTGGTCCAGCTAATCCATCAATGGTTGTCTAACAATCCAGTAATTGTTCAGTATACAAGACTGGATGTCTCAGTTGGTCTTCAATGTATACCATAGAAGTAGGCTCTAATGCCAATGAAGGAATGGACTTGCCAGCAAGGTGAGTGAAAACAGGCAAAGAGGAAAAACTTTCTTCTTCTGTGTTCTTATATAGACTTCCAAGCAGAAAGTATGGCCCAAGTTAGAGGTAGGTCTTCCTGCTTCAAAAGATCTGGGTTAAAGGTGTGCCTTTCCATCTTGAAGATTCAGATTAAAGGTATGTCTTCTCATCTCAAAGATCCAGATTAGAAGTGGATCTTCCCATTTCAAATTAAGCAAAAAATCCCTCAGAAGTATACCCCTCCATTTTGGGGTTTTAGTTAATTCCAGAAATAGTCAAATTGATAGTTAAGATTAACCATCACAGTCTTCTTAGTAGAATGGACACAGCTATGGCAAGAATCACTGTGCTTAAAGATATGTCAACAGACACATCGCAAACTGAAACATGAAGCAAAAAATACCCCACAGAAAATATAAAACACAATGTTTAAGAACTTTGAGTTAACTATAAAGGATATAACATAACTGTATGAAAGAGAACAGAACAGAAAAAATAAATAGTAAATGTCAAGCATGTGTGGTGTTTATCATTGATCTTAGTGCTTAGTATGGTGAAGTAGCAGGATCTCAAGTTGAAGGAGAACCATGAAGTTATCAAAATAAAAAAAAGATTGGTGTGAGGTATCAAACCATAGTCTCAGTTTAGCAAACCTCAGGAAGAATGAATATCAAAATAACAACCAAAACCACTCAGCAGCTCAGGCTGGCCTCAAACTCATGAACCTCTTGTTTCATCATCCCAAGATTTGAGTGTCTACCACCATTTTCAACAGGAAAAACTTTTAAATGATGGGGGCTTGGGAGATGGCCAAAAGCAGTTAAAAGTACTTGTTGATCTTGCAGAGGATCTGGGTTCCAGTCCCAGAATCCACAAGACAGTCCAAACTGTCTGTAAATGCAGTCCTGGTAGGTCCAACATCCACTTCTGGCTTCTGTGAGCTCCACAGACGTATATATAGGCAAAGCACTCATACACATAATAAAATTAAATTTAAAAATGAAAGTTAAAAAAATTAAACATCAAAGAACAAGTGGGAGCCAAAACTATGAACAAGGGCAATTAATAGAAAACAGAAATAAATATAGTAAACTAATACAACTATATCAGTAATTAATGGTTAATGTTCTAAATACATTAATGAAAAAAGTTATAAAATGGTATTAAAAAAAACAGAACCCCCCCCCCCGTCTCGAAAAACCAAACCAAACCAAACCAAACCAAACAAAACAAAAACTAGAACCCCACTATATTTTGTCTGTAAGAAACCTACCTTGGTATATATAAAGCTATCATAATGAAATCTGTTACTATGTACGTTAACTTTAACAATTAACTTCCCAGCACCTGGGAGGCAGAGGCAGGCGGATTTCTGAGTTCGAGGCCAGCCTGGTCTACAGAGTGAGTTCCAGGACAGCCAGGGCTACACAGAGAAACCCTGTCTCGAAAAACCAAAACAATAAAAATAAAAAGTAAAGATATAAATTTAAAGTGAAAGTATGAAGAAAGATATAAAACTAACACAAATTTAAACAAAATCTTCAGTATCTGTGCTAATTCTATAGGGAGTTGATATTAAAGAAAGGAAAATTACCATGTTTTAAAAAGGCATTACAAAATAATAAGAATTAATTCTCCATGACTATATATCAATCCTTCAAGTGTATGAGCCAGTAATTTACAATATATTGGTAAATTGTCCTGTGCTGCTTAGGCTTATTGAGTCAGGGTGTAGGAGTGAGGGGGCCCTACTCTATCTCAGACTCAAGCATGTTTATATCAGCCCAATGTCTTCTGTCATACTGGCCCCTTGACCCAGAGAGGGAAGAAGAGCAAAATAGCCCAAGAATAAACACTCGTGCCTTTGAGAACAGCTAGGAGGAGAAAACATTTCTGAGAGAGTTTATTCCACAGCATAAAAATACCAAATGGTGGTAAATAAGAAAAAAAAATGGTGGAAATGAGAAATCAAAAGCTTATCCTTGGAGAAACTCAATGGGAAACTCTAGCTAGCTGACTGCTTCAACTTCCCTGAGCAACTGCTGCTGGATGTTTGTGAGCCCTCGGTTTGATGAAGTTACCTTTTTTGCTCTCTCCACCAGGCTCATCTACTGTCTCTGCTGGGTGTTTTAAACTCCCAGTTAGAGGCTCTTTTGTTATCTGTTATTTCTATCTATGTGTTGTGCTATCTGGCTTTTAATTTTGCTTGCTATATACCTAATACATCCATTCAGTTTCAAGACCAATTGCATGGCTATCATGGATCTTTCTAAGTATTATACAAAATAGTGTGTAACCACAGAGCATTAAAATACATGTACCAAAACTGATAGGACTTGTATGCAGGACAAATTGTAGGTCAAATGTTTTGTGACTGGGTTGGTGTCCCAAACCCTCTACTGGAAGTCTTGCCTGGTTACATGATGTCTTAGTCAGGGTTTCTATTCCTGCACAAAACATCATGACCAAGATGCAAGTTGGGAAGAAAAGGGTTTATTCGGCTTATACTTCCATGCTGCTGTTCATCACAAAAGAAGTCAGGACTGGAACTCAAGCAGGTCAGGAAGCAGGAGCTGATGCAGAGGCCATGGAGGGATGCTGCTTACTGGCTTGCTTGCTTCCCCTGGCTTGCTCAGCGGACTTTCTTATAGATCCCAAGACTACCAGCCCACAGATGGTACCACTCACAAGGGGCCCTCCCCCTTGATCACTAATTGAGAAAATGCCTTACAGCTGGATCACATGGAGGCATTTTCTCAACTGAAACTCCTTTCTCTGTGATAACTCAAGCTTGTGTCAAGTTGACACACAAAACCAGCCAGTACAATTGACCCCTTGTCACAAACACATCACTATTAAGCCTCAACCCTTACTTTCTTATTCATCCCCAAGATCTAAATAACTTTAAAAGTCCCACAGTCTTTACATATTAAAAGTTCAATCCTGGAGGCTGGACCACCAACCAAAGAATACACATCGAGGGACCCATGGTTCGGACCACATATGTGACAGAGGAGGGCCTTGTTGGCCATCAGGGGGAGGAGAGGCCTGTGGACCTGAGGGTGTTAGAGGCTCCGGTATAGGGGAATGTCAAGGTGGGAAGACTGGAGTGGGTGAGTGGGTGGGTGGGTGGGTGGGTGGGAGGTGGAATACCTTCATAGAGGTGGGGAGTGGGAGGGGATAGGGGGTTTCCAAAGAGGAGACCTAGAAAGGGGGAAACATTGGAAATGTAAATAAAGTATCAAATAAAATAAAATAAAATAAAATAAAATAAAATAAAAATAAAAATGTTCAATCCCCAGCACCTGGGAGGCAGAGGCAGGCGGATTTCTGAGTTCGAGGCCAGCCTGGTCTACAGAGTGAGTTCCAGGACAGCCAGGGCTGTACAGAGAAACCCTGTCTCAAAAAAACAAAAACAAAAAACAACAACAAACAAACAACAACAAAAAAGTTCAATCCCCTTAAAATATCCAATATCGTTTAAAGTTCAAAGTCTTTTAAAAATTCAAAGTCTTTTAATTGTATGCTCCACTAAAATACCTTCTTCCTTCAGGAGGGAAAATATATCAGGGCACAGCCACAATCAAAAGCAAAATCAAACTCGAACCATCCAACATCTGGGATCCACTCATGATCTTCTGGATTCCTCCAAGGGCTTGAGTCACTTTTCCAGCTCTACCCTTTGTAGCACACACCTTGTCTTCTAGGCTCCAGATGCTGCTGCTGTTCTTGGTGGTCATCTCATGGTACTGGCATCTCCAAAACACTACTGTCTTCTGCTGCAACTAGGCTTAACCAATAGCCTCTCATAGGCTCTCTTCATGGTGTCAAGCCTCAACTCCCCTGCATGACCCCTTCAGTCCTGGGCCATCAATTGCAACTGAGGCTGTACCTTCACCAATGGCCTTCCGCAGCCTCTCACAGTTCCCAGGCCTCAGCTGCTCTTCATGACCCCTTCATGCCTTCAAAACCAGTACCACCTGGGTAACTCTTACACATTACCAAGTCCAGCCACAGCACAAGGTACAACCTTGGCTATCTCTGGAACACAGCCTCTGTGCTCTCAGAAAACACTTCTCAGAAGATTTCATCTCAATGATGCTGGTCTTCTCTCAATTACCACCAATTTCTCAGCTCCAGCCAACCAGCATCAACAGTCCCAGAAATGCAATGTTTTTGCTTCAGTAGTTCTGGTATCTTATAATTCACAGCTGATCCTTTAGCCCCAGCTAACCAGAACCACAGAATCTTCACAGCCAAAATAGGAGGCATGGGATTATTTCAATCTTCTTGTATCTGTGGAGGTTTGTTTTGTGATCGATTATATGGTCAATTTTGGAGAAGGTACCATGAGGGGCTGAGAAGAAGGTATATCCTTTTGATTTAGGATGAAACGTTCTATAGATATCTGTTAAATCCATTTGGTCCATAACATCTCAATTCTAGTTGTCTCCCCAGTATTCTCTCCCTCCACCCTCCCACTACCTGATCCCTTTTGTTCCTTTCCCCAATCATTCCCAGTCTCCCTGCAATATCTTTTCTATTTCCCCTTCCCAGGGAGATTCATGCTTCCTGCCCCTCCTCCCTTGGGCACTACATATTACTTTAGCTTCTCTGGGTCTGTCAACTGTAGCATGGTTATCCTGTACTTTACAGCTAATAACCACTTATAAGTAAGTACATACCATATTTGACTTTCTGGATCTGGGTATATGTCCCAGAGTGGTATAGCTGGGTCTTGATATAGATTTCCAATTTTCTGAGAAACCATCATATTGATTTCCAAAGTGACTGTACAAGTTTGCACTCCTACCAGCAATGGAGGGGTGTTCCCTTTGTACCACATCCTTGCCAGCAAGAGCTGTCACTTGAAGTTTTGATTTTACATTTTGATTTACATTTCCCTGATGGCTAAGGATGTTGAACATTTCTTTAAGTGCTTCTCAGTCATTTGAGATCTTCTGTTAAGAAATCTCTGTTTAGAACTGTATCTCATATTATAATTGGATTATTTGGTTTGTTCGGTGCCCAGTTTCTTTGCATTTTTTTGAAAATTTGCTCTCTGTCAGATTTGGAATTGATGAATGACATAGAAATTATGGGCCCAACCAACTAATGATTGGTATAGTTTGAGACCCATGCCGCAAGAGGGAGCACACCCCTGAACCTGCCTGGGAGCCAGGAACTAGATGCTAGATAGCTCAGGGATCCAAGATAGAACCAAACAGGATTGGCACAAAAATAATAAGTCAGTGAAACCATCCCTAATGATATTTTGCTATACTCCAGGACAAGAGCTTACCATAATCTTTATCAGAGAGGCTTTATCCAGGGATGGATGGAAATAGATGGAGAGACCACCAGCCAAACATTATACAGAGCTCAGGGAATCCTGGAGGAAAAAGGATTGATTGTAAGAACCAGGGGGATCAAGGACGCCAAAGAAAATTCACAGAATCAACAAACCTAGGCTCATAGTGGCTCCAAGAGACTGAAATGACAATCAGGAAGCCTACATGGGTCTGACCCTGGCCCTTTGCATATGTGTTATGGACATGTAGCTTGGTCTTGTGAGACACCAAACAGTGGGAGTGGGGGCTGTCTCTGACTCTTTTGCCTGCTTTTGGGACCCTTTTCCTCCTACTAGGTTGCTTTGTCCAGCCTTAATGGGGAGGGGTGTACCTAGTCTTACTGCAACTTAATATACCATGTTTGGCTGATATTCATGGGAGGCCTGCTCTTTTCTGAGGAAAAACAGAGGGGTAGATGAGGGAACTGAAAGGGGAAGAAAGGGAGGAGGAAACAGCATTCAAGATGGAATATATATGTAAGGGCAGGACTGGGAGGAGAGAGAGGAGGGGGCTGCAATTGGGATGTAAAGTGAATAAAAAATAAATTATTGAAAAAAAGGAGACAAATAAAGAAAAGAATAAGACCACTACGAACATCAAAATAAATAAATAATAGATAGATAAATGAATGAATGAATGAATGAATGAATGAATAAATAAATAAATAAATAAATAAATAAATAAATAAATAAATAAATAAACCTGAAAGGTCTATGGAGAAATAGAGACTTGACTTCTCCATCAGAAATAGTCACATCCAGCATGCAGAAAATCAGTAAGTAAATGGTTAAATTCAGTACCATCATCAATCAGTTGGCTATTATTGATATCTACAAAGCAGGCATAGAGACAAAAGTCTGTCATTCCAGCACTTAGAAGGCAGAAGTAGGAAGATCCCAAGTTTAAGGCCATCCTGGGGTTCATAGCAAGACTATCTCAAAAAAATGATACCTATAAATTATCTCACCCAACAATATTAGACTATACACTTTTAACAAAAATGGGTTTAACATCTTTAAAATCTCCAGTTGAAACAGTAGACCACATTAAATACGTTAAATGCATCTAAATGGATTAAAACAATAGAAATAACGAAATGCACTCAGACCCCAGTGGAATTGAGTGAAAGAAAGTCAGAAAATCCAAACCATCTCTAGATCAAACAGCACACTTCTAACAATACATAGAGCACAGAAGAAACATGAAGAGAAATGTATGAGTACTTTGAAGTAAATGAAAATGTAGCTATTAAGTTTGTGAGATGGAGTTAAAAAATGTCTGTTCCTCACACGGAAATTTTTAGCAATAAATGTGTATATTCAAGAAGAACAATGATTTTAAAATAATATTTTAACCTTTCACCTTGAGAAAATCAAAAACAAAAAATATAACTGTATTCAAAGAGAGATGAAGAAATAAAATAATAAGCACTAATTGATGAAAATTTAAATAGAAAAACTGATAAATCAACAAAACCAGAATCCAGGTCTTTGGGGAGATTGATGTTAGATATGTCTCTTGATACACTATCTGAAAAACAACAAACTATGATGCTAAGCCTGGCAGTGGTGGCGCATGCCTTTAATCCCAGCACTTGGGAGGCAGAGACAGGTGGATTTCTGAGTTCAAGGCCAGCCTGGTCTACAGAGTGAGTTCCAGGACAGCCAGGGCTACACAGAGAAACCCTGTCTCGGAAAAACAAAAAACAAAAAACAAACAAACAAACAAAAACTATGATGCTAAATGCTAAAGTAAAAATAAAAGCAGGAATGTCACTGCAGAATCTGTGGACATCAAAATGACAGTGATGGAGTACTACAAAAACTGTGATATCTTAGAAAGAGTTAACCAATTCCTACCTATCATCTGCCAAAACTCATAAGAAGAAACACACAATCAAATAGAAATGGACAATTTTTAAAACTACTAAAATTGAGTCAATACTTTTCCAAGACAGCAGCAGGGTAAATGGTTTCACTGATAGACTGTACCAAGTAATTAAGGAAGAAATCAAAATAATTTTCTATACTCTCTTTCATAGGCCTTCTTTATCCCAATATCCAAATCAAACAAACATTGATTGAAAATAAAACTACAGACCAATGTCTCATATGGATATAGATATAAAAATCTTGAATAAAATATCAGCAAATAGTATCAAAAATTATACACCATAGCTAGTGGATCTATACTAGAACTTTAATCCTGGCTCAATATTAGAAAATCAATGAATGTAATACATTCCCTCAAAAAGCTTAAAAAGAGGAAAATGAGTTAATCATATCAGTCAACAATGGGTATGGTGAAAGTAATTTAGTAAGTATGACTCTATTTGCAATAAAAACTTGCAGTATTTGTTGTGTAAGGAGACTGTTCAACAATATAAGTGAGCCCTAAAGTCAACTGTTGGCTTTGGGCTATAATGATGCATCAGTGTAGACTCAGCAATTGTGGCCAAGCTCCAGTCTTATGTTCAGGGTCAGGGTGCATGTAAGTACTCAGTACTTTCTGTTAGACCTGGAAAGGGGGAAACATTGGAAATGTAAATAAAGTACCAAAAAATAAATAAATATTTTTTTTAAAAAGTCTATTATCGCTGGGCAGTGGTGGCACATGCCTTTAATCCCAGCACTTGGGAGGCAGAGGCAGGTGGATTTCTGAGTTCGAGACCAGCCTGGTCTACAGAGTGAGTTCCAGGACAGCCAGGGCTACACAGAGAAACCCTGTCTCAAAAAAAAAAAAAAAAAAAGATGTGTGCCACCACCGCCCAGCTTATAAATCCTGTTGAATAATAATTTAAAAAGTTATCAAATAGCCATACCACATAGTGTTGTGACACCTTATAACAGGTCAATTGGCCTAAATTTGACTCTGGAAGATAATTAAGAGAGAGCTGGGAAATAAAATAAGTATTCAATTCTAATAGAGACATCAAATTACACAAAAGCTCTACATCCAAAGGGAGCAAAATGGCTACAAATTCAAAGACCAAATGGCTGTGATGACCCATACCTGTCATCTCGGAAGATTGAAACAGGGATGTTGTAACTGTGAGACTGGCTTGGTACGCATAAGGCGACTCTAGTTTTGTTTTGTTTTTAATTAAAGATGGTGTAGAGATTTAAGGAGCTCAAGATAAGGCTGCAAAACAAGCATATGTCAGATCATGCAGGGCCTGATAAGCCACATTCAAGAGTTTTGTGTTGCCTCTCCGCCAGATTGCCGCCATCATGGACACGAGTCACATGCAGCCCATCATGCTGGCTAGGGTAACCAAAGTGCTGGGCAGGACCGGTTCGCAGGGACAGTGCATGCAGGCGCGAGTGGAATTTATGGATGACACCAGCCGCTCTATCATCTGAAACGTCAAAGGTCCGGTTCGAGAGGGTGATGTGCTCACCCTATTGGAGTCAGAAAGAGAAGCTCGGAGGTTGTGCTGACCTTGCTGCTGGGTCCTGGATATCCACTACTTAGCCCATGGAATGACCTGCAACTGTAAAATAAAGCATTTGTATTAAAAAAAAAAAAGTTTTGTGTCTCTGGTCAGAGCATGGTAAAAGAAACAGCAGTTTTAGCATGAGTGTACTGTAGCATTCATCACAGTGAGAACAGATTGAAAGGGAGTGGACATAGGTGTGAGAGGATTATGGAGTATTGCAGTAGTCTAGGGGACAGGTGATGGTCCAGTGGTATCTATGGAGACAGAAAGAAATGGATTATCAGTATTTTTAGCAAGTAAAAGGCTTTAACAAACCACAGTTTGGGGCTAGGGAGAAGAAGAGGTAGATATGTAAGGATCCCTAAGTACAACTGTATAGAATGCCAGAATAGGCCTCTGAGACAGGGAAGGAAGCTACTTGAGTCTGAGGGTGCTTGGTGACATCCCACAGCAGAGTCAAGAGTGTAACTGGATATAGTATTCTCAAGAGCAGCTGAGACATTTGATTTGGAAATACAGGCTGGAGAGTACATATGAGTACATCATGTAATTCAGCTGTAGCTAATAGGAGAAAGTATAGATGAAATTGGAAATAACTGAGTATTAGGCCTCAGGCTTTGTCATTAAAAAGTTTCCTGTCTCATGTTGTATTTCTCCATTTATGGAATCTAGAAATCTAGAATTCTTTGTTCTCCTTGGTTAGTCAAATTTTTGGCTGTATCCAAACACGACTGTCTCCTGTGCAAATCAGCATTTCATTTGTTGAAGGGGACTGTGCCGGTGGGATTATGTTCACTTTCACCAACTATCATTAGGAAAATGCTAACATACAGTGGGTGGAGATTAAGGTGACACGTTTAACTTGTCAAAATATTGAGTAAAGCAAACGTACCAAACTAGGATTCAAAGTGAGCTGAGCTGCTACCCTTTTTCAGAGTGGTGTTTTCCAGGAGTGAATAGTCAACTCTTGTGATTTTCCAAGTTTCTTAGTGTCCTTCCCTGCCAGCTCTTCTTGAAGAATAGAGCTGTGCTTTAGAGTGTTATGCAGGCATCCTGTCTATGACTCTGCTCTGAGAAAGAAAAAAAAAAAAACCCTAAAGAGGAAAAAAAACCAGGGGCTCCTCCTCCCTCGCTAGCTCACATGTTTATGCACTTGGGATGTAAGAGAAACAAGTTAATAATTTGGTTGATTCAGAATGTTGCCCTCTGAATCAAAATGTTACTCAACGGTTTGGGGGGAAATGAGTGTGTTTAGAGTCAGGAGTCTGAGCTTTGGATGACTCACGTGCTGAATGATTGTGGGACAAACTGTACAAATTCCCTCCATTTATATATCAGCGTGCAACCTGGCCTCCCCACGTCTTCGCTGTTATGAGAGTCGGATGAGATCAGAGATCTGAAAGTGTTTTTTAAATGTCAGACATTATGGTGCCAAAAGCCAAGCCATCTTCTGTGAGCTAGCCTGTCGCAATAACTAATCCATGCATCAATTCCTGTTCATTTTTTTTATTTCTGAATCATGTTTCCTGTGAAAGTGAAGACTTCTGAGCTAATTCAGATACATGCAAGCTGTTTCAAGAACCACAATTAAATATCAAGATATCTAAATAAAAACATTCCTAATTAATCATCCAGTTCACAAATGGAAACTCCAAAACAAAAGTATAAAACCAAGAGTAGTTTATATCATGTTATAAACTCAAAACCCTTTGACCCAGCTGGAGGGTCACAAAGTGTCTGCAGTTGCTAGCTGTCTCTTAGCCTCCTTTCACTTCCCTCTTCCTTCAGTCTGCCCCATCCTTTTCCGCTTCTGTGCTTCTCCTTCAAAACCTCTGTTTTGACTGCTGCTGTTCGCTGTGAATTCAATTCCCTGACATCTCTCTCTTCACTAAGATCTTAGCAAGTGCTATACACTACCATGAGGCTATCCCTAGATACCTTCCTGTATCTAACATTTTGATGTTGCTGCTGTTGTTGTTTTGCAATTCTAAATATGGAGCCTCCCCCCCACCCCCGTGTGTGTGTGTGTGTGTGTGTGTGTGTGTGTGTGTGTGTGTGTGTGTGTAGCTTGTGTCTTCTAGGCACACATTCTACTTCTGTCCCTGTCTTTATTTTACTATAGTCTTCCTAAGAGAATAGAAGTTCCTGGGGAGGGATTTACAAGGACAGAACTGGAGGAGGCCTTTGATCTGGATGTAAAGTGAATTAAAAAAATATTATTAAAAAAAAAGAATGTAAGCTCCACAAGGTCAGAGTTTCCCTCACCGGATGGTTCCACCACAATATACCTAGCACTTACACCACAGGCACACAGTAGACATGCTTAAATAAATTAAATTAAATTCAACAACATAAATAGTTGTTGAATGAATAAATCTTAGTTCTACTGTTTCTTTGCCTTTAAAAAGTCCCACTTTATGCAATACCTGACTACCATGAATCTAAGATAATTCAAATAGGTCATTAAGGAGTTAGTAAGACAGGTCAGTACATAAAGGCACCTAACCCCAAGGCTGACCTGAGTTTGATATTCAAGATCAATATTGTAGAAGGAAACAAAGGACCCCATAAAGTACACATACACAATAAATTAAATAAGCAAGTAATAGAATGGGTCCCTAAATAAAGTATGTCTCTATGTGTAATCATTTGCAAAAACATGGAAAGCAACACTGGAGCTTTTATATATTTTTATAGCAAAAGCACTTTATGCCATCAATACCAAAGAGCAATAGAACTCTTGAGTTAATCCAGCTATGTCGAAAATTGCTGAAGTTTTACAAGTTTCTCTGTCATTAAAACCACATGAGGCTGTTGATGAGAATTGGACAAATCATCTGCATGTTCCTTAAACCCGTAACCTTATCAAATCAAGTATCTGGGGATAACAACTAGTATCGTTAGACTAGATATTCCAAAAACCAAGTCTCACGATAAACTACAAGTGTAAAAACAAAGTGTGTTCATTACAAAGCAGGGTACAATGAACATGGGAATTTAGTGGTCTCAGTGCTGACTCCAAAAGGTACAGTTAGTATCACAGAAAATCGGATGGGAACTGTGTGTGACCATAAAACAAGATGGCTTATCTGTTAGGACAGGAGATCTTGCTTTTGTTAGAGCTTCCATAATTAGGTTGTTTTTGCTTCTGCTCCTGTGTCTCCAGATCATAGGAATAGTTTATGGGAAGAAGAGATGGTATGTCAGAATATACCATTGAACTATCTAGAGCCCATAATAACTGTGATTAAAATGTAGAAAGAAACCAACCATTAGTTTTGGATGAAGTTGTGACAGAGCCGTTCTGAAGAGATCTGTTAAATCCTATCAGAAAACTGAATAGAACAGGTTGGATGCCGAGTCACGCTTCATTCAATGAAATGTGTTTTCTTTGGTTTTAAGCTATATAGAAATGGTTTATTGACTTATTTTTGGCATTAATTTATTACTGTTTGCTTCCAGTCTGTCTTAAAGGAGAAGTGATCAAAGTCTCAATATATTTATACTTTTGCTTAATTGGAAAGAGGTAACCAGATCCCCAGATTGTGAAACCAATACCCAGAAGCATTTCCTTGCTCTGACGATGGGCTGGGATGAAATCACACTCTTGGTAAAGATTTCTTTGTCTTCTTTCTCTTCCTCCTCACTATCATTTTACTTCCAACAATAATAAAGACATTCATTAATTGAATGGCACGCGTGGGACACTCTACAGAGCATTGGATTTGAAAAACCCGTTTATATCCTAACCTCAGATTGAGTGGTCCTGTCTTAAAAGTATACCATGGTAAAGTGTCTTTTGACTTAGAAATCATGAGTAAGATGGCTCTTTTAGAGAAAAGGCCTCAAGTAGATTAGAATACACAGTGGTTAAGAGCATAGAGTTTTGTCATGAGCAAGATCTCAGGTAAAATTCCTTCCCAAGTACTTGCACAATCAAGGTGACAACAGTATACAGCATAACCTTTGTATCTTTCTATCTTAATCTGTTTAAGAAAATAATAATAATGTTCTGTACAATATAAAGTTGTGAGGAATAAATGATGTAATCTGTGCAAGGTGCTAAGAAATGCTGACAGCTCAGTGACAGAATGCACATCACACATGTAGGAGGGGGGAGTACCGTCAACTACTGTTAAAAAAATAACGCAAGGGAAGAAAAGGAAAAAGAAGTGAAAGGAAAAAAGAGAAGGGGAGAGGAGAAGATAGACTGAAAGAAAGAGAGAGAAAGAATAAAAAGAAAGCATGAAAAACAAAGAAAATTTGGTTAGCTGTTATTTGTGCAAAGGAGTACAAAACAAACAAACAGCTGTGTATGGGTCGGGTCTGACTACAAACCAAAGAGACTCTTTTGTGAAGTTGGTATGGAAAGATTATCAGTTGCCTAGCATCGCTCTTGTGTCAAGCTCTCAGACACAATGACCATTTTATTTGCTTAACTAACTAAAAAAGCCAGGGATATTTGGGAAGATGAACATAAATCTGGGGCTTTAAAAATGCATTTCCAGTAGGAATTTGTGTCATAACGCCAGCACTTGAGAAGTAGAGGAAGAAGGAACAATAGTTCCAGGTCATTCTTGGCTGCCTAGTGAGTTCAAGACAGGCATGCAATACATAAAATGCTGTCCCAACAAATAGGTTTGTTTGTGGAAAGCAGGGATTAGCAAGCATTTTCTCCGAAGAGCTTCTTCCAGTAAAACTTTCTTTGCACAAACAAACTGGAAACTGGCACAGGAGTTTAGTCAGTTTAATCATGTTTTAAATAATTATTCCAGCCTGTCAGGAATCTAACGGCTTATCACAGAAAATAAATGAATTGCAGAGGAGATATGGGGAGTGAGAAGAGTATAGGAAATGTAAGGATAAGTGGGTCTTATCCTTGCAATGGCAAGAGGGAATATAACAAGAGGACCATTTAGCCTCGTCTTCATTTAACACATAATTACAGCACACTTATGGTCAAGTACTGGGCTGTGATCTGTCATGTCTACTGAAAACAGATCTAGTTCCTCTCATGTAATTTATAATCCCATCAGGTGAGGATAGGAACAAACATTGGTCAAATAATCACACAAACAAATGCAAATCTATGCTTTTGCAAAGTCTTATAAGTGACTTCCCTAAAAATGTCAACTGAAATCCAGGCCTGATTTTATTCTGAGTCAGCATATCACAAAGATACCTGTACCTTCAGTTTTTTGTATGACACTATTTACAATAGATAAAATACAGAACTAGCCTATATGCCCATCAACAAATAAATGAAAAAATAAAATGTTACACACACAAGCACACATGCACACAAATGGAGTTTTATTCTGTAATATAGAAAAAAAATAAAAGGTAAAATTCTATCATTTGAATAGAACTGAAGGTCGTCATGCTAGGCCAAATAACCCAAATTGGAAAACACAAATACTGCATCTGTTCCTTCATCTTTTTCTCTCATTTGAAAACTTAAAACAACAACAACAATGTAGACTTAGAAACATAAAATGTATAACTACAGAAGGGTAAAGGCATTAGGGAAAGGAGAAAGAGGTCCAGGTGGAGAAAGAGAGATTGAGGGGTGGATATCACCAAAGCAAGATGGAGAGGTGTTTGTGTGTGTGTGTGTGTGTGTGTGTGTGTGTGTGTGTGTGTGTACATACATACACATACATACATACGGGTTCATTGAGAGATTTGGGGTGAGAGAAGATACCCAACATCCGTTTCTGGATTACACATGAATACATGCAACTGTGCTCCCCCTTACACACATATGTACGCACACATCTACCCCCCACAAACACACAGTGGGTTATTTTCATCTTTTTTTTCTTTTTTTTGTTTTTTTGGTTTTTTGGTTTTTTTGGTTTTTTGAGACAGGGTTTCTCTCTGTAGCCCTGGCTGTCCTGGAACTCACTCTGTAGGGTTATTTTCATCTTTAAGTAAACCACTAAATGTTTGCATTTTAGTGTTAACTCTTGTCTGCATAACTATCTATAACTCACATAGCGAAATAATTTGTAGGGGTGTAAAATATTCATCAGAACACAGTGGTTAAGAAATGCTGCTCTTTTAGCTTCTCAAGCATCACTCTTATCAAAATAATTTTACATTTTAAAATCACACATTATATGTAAATTTTTATTTTTCTAGTTCTATATCTTTTTGTGGCTTCTAAAATACCTAAGAATTTTTAAATTCATCTAGATCCTTCTAAAATTCCTTAAAGCAGGGGCTGGAGAGATAGCTTAGCATTTAAGACAATTTGCTGCTTTTGTGTAAAACTGTCTATAACTCTAGTTCCCGGGGATCTGACATCTTTTTCTAGCATCCATGGGTACCAGGAAGTACATGTAGGCAAAACACAAATACACATAAATAAATACATACATAAATAAATAAAATACATAAATCTTTTAAAAAATATTAAATACTTCTGTATGATCAACCGGTTTGTTTCTCCTCATGTTCTCTTAGTATGATGTTTTGAAATAACAAACTGGAATTCTCACAATTTTTGTTTGGTAGCACATAATGGGTATTGTTTTCTACACCCCCACCTAGTGCTCTTTTCTTAACGTTATCCCTGCTTTTTATTGCTTCCTTGTCTTCTTGGTAAGCCAAGAATTAGGTTGTACAATCCCAACTGGCTACAAAGGTGAGAGCACAGGATCCTGTGCTCCAACCAAAATGTTACATTTTCTAAGAAAAGTGGATCAGCCCAAAGAATGTCACACCTGGCTAAAGCTAAGCAACTTGGAGCCCTTACCAAAGTGTCTTAAGGAAAGACAGTCCTCACTTTGATCATGAACTGTAACAACATAAAAGTAGGGACATTCTCTGTTGCAGAGAGAGCGTGTCTGCAGAACGAATCTGAGAAACGGCAAGAAGAAATAAAAATAACTGGGTACAAAGAAAATCCTGGCAATATCAAGTTGTATTCTAGTCTCTAAAGCTGTAGTACCTGGAAATTCTTTCTCCCAGTTCTGCCGGGAACCACTCAGTTACATGAACAGTAAAATCTCCTTTGTTCTAAAGTTACCCTTCCAGTTGGAAAAGTTTGGGACAGTATGCTAAGGAAATTGTTTATTCTTTTGATTTTTGTTTCCTCATGCTAATATTAATAACCTCCTCACCTCACAGGTTAGGAAGATTTAGTAAGACAAGTTAAAACAAGTGGATGCCTATGGATCAGTCCTATCATCCGAGAAGCTTCTTTTTGTAATGGGCAATGGTGGGAGACTTGTAACTGGTCAAAATACCAAAACTAAGAGACCTAAATACTCAGCTATTTGGACACCCCTCCCTGAGGTTCTAAGGCAGTTAGTGGTTACTGGGTGAGGGAAAGACATTTTCTTCAGTGATGTGATCACTGGTAATTTGTCTATGCTTCTGTAAATAACCCCTCACTCATGCTCATGCAAGCAACCCTAATTAAAGTCAGTCACACACACACACACAAACACACTCATATACACAAATACATTCATACCGCACACTTGTACACACACGCTCACACACATATACTCACACATACACTCGCACATGTACACTTATTCACAAAACACACACTCACACACGCATATTCACACACACACACATTCACACGCATCAACACACACCCAGGAAAGTAGGAATGAAACTAGTTGAGGAGAGTAAAGCAATCAGCAGGAGCAAGAGGGGCACAAGAGCTGGACTGGCTGGTTGTGTGTCAACTTGACACAAGCTGAAATTATCACAGAGAAAGGAGTTTCAGTTGAGGAAATGCCTCCATGAGATCCAGCTGTAAGGCATTTTCTCAATTAGTGGTCAAGGGGGGGGGCCCTTGTGAGTGGTACCATCTGTGGGCTGGTAGTCTTGGGTTCTATAAGAAAGCAGGCTAGGCAAGCCAGGGGAAGCAAGCAAGCCAGTGGGCAGCATTCCTCCATGGCCTCTGCATCAGTTTCTGCTTCCTGATCTGCTTGAGTTCCAGTCCTGACTTCCTTTCCTAATGAACAGAAGCATGGAAGAGTAAGCTCAATAAACCCTTTCCTCCCCAACTTGCATCTTGGTCATGATGTTTTGTGCAGGAATAGAAACCCTGACTAAGACAAGAGCGTAAGGGGGTGGAAAGTGCAGTCAAAATACATTATATACATTTATTAAAATGTCATAATGAAATTCATCACTAGGTATAATATATATATAATATATATTATATATAATTTATATATATTAAATATATATTTATAATATATATATAGTGTGCGTATGTGTGTGTGTGTGTGTGTGAGAGAGAGAGAGAGAGAGAGAGTTTCGAGACAGAGTTTCTCTGTGTAGCCCTGGCTGTCCTGGAACTCACTCTGTAGACCAGGCTGGCCTCGAACTCAGAAATCTGCCTGTCTCTGCCTCAATAGAGCTAACTGAAGAATCTTGAGGATGCAGGAAAGCAGTGACTATTCAAAAGACCTGTTTGGATGTGTGGAGTTAGACTTAGAGAAACTCAGAATACCCAGGCTGAAAGAGGTGAAAGAGATGGGGATGAAGGAAAGAAAAGGAAAAGGAAGAGGAGGAGGAGGAGAATAAAGAGGGAGAAGGAGGAGGAGGAAGAGGAGGAGGAGGAGGAAGAGAAGGAAGAGAAGGAGGAGGAGAGGAGGAGGAGGAAGGGAGAGAGAGACAGAGACAGAGAGAGAAATTGGATTTTTTTTTTTTTTTTTTTTTTTTTACATCACAGACTTCTCCTAGACTAGATGTTTCACTCAGCTGAAAGCAAAAGCTAGCAAGGCTTCAGGCAGTTACCATATATTAAGCAAAAAGGACTCCCACATAACCAAATTCTCTGCAATGGCTAATTTGGCTGGCTTGTGAAAGCCTGGACTATTAGAAAAGCAAATGTCTGGTTATGACTGTGAAGGACTTTTCAGAACTGATTAGATGATGAGAGCACTGAACTAATAATGGGTTAATCCCTTTGTGGCTTCCAAATATGATGGCATTATTGGGAGGTGCTAAACAGTAAGACGAGGGGCCTAATTCAAATTAATAAGTCAGCGAGGGCAAGTCCTTCAAGGCTAAATATTACACCAGCCTCTTCCCTTTTCTCTGCTTTTTGTCACTGTACCCACATTTCTCTTCACAACAGAGTGAAAACTCAAACCCTGGACACAATAAATCTTTTGTCTCTTAAGTTGTTTGTATTAGGTATTTGGTCACAATGACATGATGAATAACTTGTACTCGGCACTTGGTAGAAAGCAATATGTGATCAACCCCCTTCATATGCATCCAATACCCAGGGGGAAAAAAGCTCAATAAGAAAGTCAAATGATTCATCTGTAGCATCTGGTATTAGGGATGTAGGTAGGTAATAAATGGCACAAGAGCCTGAGCTGCTTCTACAGTATGCATGGTGGCTCTAGGTTTCGAAGGTATTTTACCCACACATTCTCACTGTGGCCAAAGCTGTGGAAGGGCTCTGCCGAAGCAGAATCAAGGCTGTACACTTTAGAAACTGAACAAAGCAACATGATGCCTCCAGATAGAAACCCTTTAATACCATCTTATGAAAAGACTATTGAATAGCTATTTTAACATTTCCCATCTCTGGTGTTATATTTGAATGTGTGGCTAGGGCAAGCCAGAGTTTCCAGGCGAGGCTCCCTACTAGGAAGCGGATCCTTTGAATGCAAATGCATTATAAGGCACACAGCAAGAGGGTGGAGAGTAGCAAGGAAATCATTTTATTTCAATTGTTAAAATTAAAACCCTCTCCACTCATTTCAGAACACTCAAGGACAATCGGCTTATACCAGGTAAATAGCTATGAGTTTTACTTATCTCTGATGAACAAAAATGATTTTTAATTTAGGAGAACTTTATACTTAATATTCTTTGTTTCCTGCTCAGTTCTGCCAAGGACCTGCCAGATGGCCTTGGTTTGGGTGGAAAATACCATCCACCATCAATGAAAAACCATAGGGTGTCATAATTATTAAAATTACAAGTGAACAAAACAGACTATGTATTGACACCCCACCTCCCCTAAATGTCATGAAGCCTACTTCCTAATAAAAACTAATTTTATTCAGGTGTGGTGGCATGCTGTTAATCACAGTACTAGGGAGACAGAGGCTGGGGGATCTCTGTAGTTTGTTGGCCAACCTGGTCTACAAAGTGAGATCCTATCTAAAAATTAAAGACCACCCCCCCAGTATAAAATTAAAGGTAATTAAGGAATACTGAAAGCAGGAGACATAGTCTTCCCCAAGAAATGGTCAGCTCTGAAATAATACATACAAGTAATGCTAAACAAACTAAGCAGGTTATATGTATATATTTAGGTAAATATATTATATATTTATATACATAAGCAACAACTAAAAAATAAAGGTCATAAGTGAGAGACAACAGGGAAGGGTTAAAGGAAGGAAAGGGGGAAAGTGATATAATTATATTGCAATTTCAAAATAATTAACTTAAATATTTAAAAGAAATGAAAACAGTTTCATATCTGAGGAATTTTGGTTCCTCTCTGTCCATAGATAGTGTACCCTTGATAACTAACACTGACTTGGTGGTATCCTCAAGTAAATATGGAATATGAATGTTGGAATTTTAACAGACCAAGCTGGAAAAAATAAGGTTAGTTCAGTTCACAGCAGAATAGAAATCTGTTGACCCAGTGAGGCCAGAGGCAAAGGGTAATCTGCCCCTGTGATCCAAACTGCCTCCATTTTGATCCTAAAAATGGAACAGCTCAGAAAGGAGAGAGCAAAATTGTTATTAACTTTGCCTTGCTGAGAAGCAGGTTTACTAGACACTGGGGAACAAATAGTTAAAGTTCTATGCCATTCAGGAACCATTCAATCATTTTCATATGACCTTTTCTTTTTATAATTAAAAGACATGGATTTAGCTGGAAGCAGAACATTACAGAATAAGAAATGCCAAGGGGGCAGAAACTGGAACACTTAGCTATTTCTCTGACAATTAGAAATCTTTGCTTAACCCTGTTGCAAGACCATCTGGCATGCTTTACTTCCCAGTCTTAGGTACACTCTGAGCTCCAGGGCATCCCCTACTCCCCCCCCCCCCCACCTCCTCAACTCCAAGTTAATCTAGGACATTGAATGAATTCTAAGACTTCTTCTCTTATGAAGGAATATTGCAGATGTTCACAGAGACTTACCCATTATTTAATGGAGGCTAGACCTTTGCCTATGGCTATTTAGCTCATGTGTGCCCTACAATTTACTGGGAGAGGCACATCTTTTTCAAGGATGATTCAATGTTACCTGGAGGTTCAAAGTTTTCAAGGCCCCTGGTTATTTCCATAGATTTCTTTTTAAGTCTCTGGATGAGAGAAAACACAAATACCCGATTATTCCAATTACTAGAAGATAATGCAATCTGACTTATTCAAATAACCTATCAGTTTGAGAATATTTGATATTAAAAATTGAAAAAGGCAAAGCAACGCTGAGAAGACATTACTTGCTTCATAAAACACTGCTGAACTTACACTATTGTTAAACTTGACATTGCATTTACTTGGAATCTTGAAATAAATATTTTTAAAAGGTCAAAAAATGATGACTGAAAAATTCGATAAAAAAATAACACTCAACAATTTTCTGCATGCCAAAAAAAAAGTCACCTCATCCACAGAGACATTCCCAGACTGAAAGTGAAAGTGTGAAAAATGATATCCAAAATCAAAAAACAATCCGGAGTAACTAAACAGAGATGTTGCAAAACAGATTTCTAGCCCCCCCCCCCAAAAAAAAAACAAACCAGAAGAGAAGTTATTTACTTATTGGTAAAGGAAAAAAATCAAGAAGACATAATAATTAGAGGGGGGAGGGGGAAAAGAGAGAATGAGAGAGAGAGAGGTACAATATGTGCCCTGAATATTATAGTCTAATTTTATAAAACAAACATAACCTAAAAGAACATATAGACATTAATATGATAATACTAGATGATATTATGCATAGACATTCAAAACTTGACCCATCAAGAGGTAGATCAGTAGGGCTGAAATAGCTCAGTGAGTAAAGTGTACTTACCACACAACCATGCGGACCTGAAATTGGATCCCTAGTATCCACGGACAAAGCAAAGCATAGCGGTTTATACCTCCAGTTCTGAGCATTGGGAGGCAGAGGCAAAAGGATCCCAGGCACATACTGGCCAGCTAATATAGTAAATCAATAAGATTAAGGTTTAGTGAAAGACCTTGTGTTAAAGTGGAAGGTGGAGTCAGGGCTAGTCCTGCAAGCCTGTAATCCCAGCATTGGGAAGCAGACATTTCTGTGGGTTTGAGGCCACCCTAATCTATGGAGCGAGTTCCAGGACAGCCAGGGCTACATAGTGAGACCCTGTCTTGAAAAAACAACCAGCCAAACAAAAGGTGCTAAGCAACAGAGGCAAACATGCAATGTCAACGTCTGGCCTCTAGACATGTGTGCATGAGTGTGTACGTCCCATACTGACTATCATCAAGCACACAAAGGAGATAATCTAGGTTAAAAAATAATGAAGAGATATTATAGTTAAATTATACCATAGACCAAAGACTATAGACCCAACAACTAAAGAATATACTATCCAACAGCGAAAGGATGCAGAATGCATAATTTTCATCCAAAAGAGATCATATTTTAATCCATAAATAAAGACTTGATAAAAGCAAAAATAGTCATTCCTAGTGTCTTATCAGAATAGAACAGAATAAAAGAAAAACATAACTAGAGAGCTGGGGAAATGACTTGGGGGTTAAATTTCTTATCACATATATTAGTTGCCCTTCTGTTGTAGTGTGTGTGTGTGTGTGTGTGTGTGTGTGTGTGAGAGAGAGAGAGAGAGAGAGAGAGAGAGAGAGAGAGAGAGAGAGAGAGAATGTTTACCTAAATGTATGTCTGTGCATCATGAGGAGACCAGAAAAGAATGTAAAATAGCCTAGGAATTGCAGAATGTTTTGAGTTGCCATGTGGATGCTGGGAGTAGAACATAGGCCCTCTCATTGTCAAGCTAAGAGTAGTGATCCATAACTATACCAAAGCCTGAAATTTCTTTCAATCAACTATTTGGTACTTTACTTTTGAATTCAGCCTCACTCAAATTATTAGACGTGGTCAGAAAGCAGTCAAAAGGTTTTGTTTTTTAAAATCCTCTAATTCAATTCCCAATAGAGTCCTTGTTGTCCTTGGAAACCCTGTGAGCAGTCTTAGTGTCTGTCTTTCTCTCAGCACCCTGCTGTTCCACGATATCACCTAAATGAGCCATGAGGCCTTGCTTATGCACCCTAGAGTTTCCCATCCAAACGACTGCAAAATCTCTCTACAAATCAATTCCAAAGGCTACAAACCATAGGGTCTGCTAGTCACACGGCTACCAATTTCTCTGTAGTAATTATGTTTTGTTTTCATTGTGCTAAAATATCTGACCAAAAAGCAAGTTACAGAAGGAAAGATTCCTTGACTCACTGTCTGAGAAGCTGTAATCCCATCAGGGCTTAGCAGTGGGATAGATGCCTGCTCACATCGCACCTGTAGTCAGAGAGCACAGGGAGATGCATGCTGGTGCTCCACTGCATTTTCATGTATTCCTTTTCATTAAGTCCTGGCCCCTAATCCGTGCAATAGTACTATTCATATTCAGGATGGGCCTTCCCTCCTCAGTTAAAGGTCTCTGCGGGAGGGTACACCTGGTCCTGCAGTGATTTGATACGTCAGAGTGGGGTGGTGATGGTGGAGGCTCCCCCTTCTCAGAGGAGGGGGAAGTGGGGAGGGGGAGGGGAATATCTGATGGGAAATGGGAGGGGTGGCTGATATTGGGCTGTGGAGTGAATAAACAAATTAATGAAAAAATAAAATCAAATATAAACAAAAAAATTTCTCTGAGAATGCCCTCACGGACACGCCCCATAGAGCTCTGTAGATCTTACCAGTTGACAATTAAGATTGGCCGACTGACCGTCATATTTAAGTTTATTGCGGCACTGTTTACAATGGCTAAACCCAATCACCGGACAAATAACTTAGTATCTACATACAAAATGAAGAGATCGGGGTTTTTTATTTTGTTTTGTCTTGTTTTGTTTGTTTGTTTGTTTGTTTTTCAGGAAAATGGATGTAAAGTTGTGTTAAACAAAACAAACCAGGGCTCGAAAGGGCCCTGCATGTTTTCTCTCCTGTGTGGGAAGTAGAATGAAAAATAAAGAGTGGCCTGAAATTAATGAGGAAGTGCTAGAGAAGAGTAAAGATATGGGAGGAGGATGGAGAGCCAAGATCTACGGAAAGATAAAAGGGCGGGTGAGTATGACCAAACTACAGGGTGGCCGTGTTTGAAAGGTCAGAGTGAACCCCAGTAATGGGTACAGTTCAGACATTTTATAAATATTATTTTTAAAAGTATCACTTCATAGTAGCTTTGAATTTTTTTAATAAGTGAAAAGGTGTTCCTTCACAATAGTTTGAGAAGCTGTGGGCAAAAGAGCATATCCTAGTGATATAAACACTCTAGTAAGCAAGATGGAGCACTGAGGCTTGTGGGAATTTTCTGCCTGTCCTCAACTCTCACTTCTCATAAGCCTTCTTGTTACTCTACTGAGTTTTAAACAATCGGTAACATGTCTTTTCCTCCTTCTAATCTGAAAGCACCTGAGCTGTACATTCGACAGTCACCTAAGGCGGTGGAAACCATCAGATACAAATCAGGACTGGAGGACATAGCTGAGAAGTATGACCACAACTTCTTTTTTTTTGATACCTTGCCTCACCCTCAAATTAAGACGTCTCACCCACCTAAGAACCAAGCTTAAGCCTATCCCACAAGCAAAGAGCAGACCACGATAAAGACCTTAGGAACAGCATCTGCAAACTACAAGGCAGAGCAGACCAGAGCCTTCTCTTCCTCTCAAATCCACTATTGAGATGTCTCTCTTTACTTGATCAGGCTGTGAAAGAGGGGTAAGACCGGAGAGATATAGCGCGTCTTTAGTATATGCTTCAGTGTAAGCTTCCTCAAAGAGACGGGAGGGACAATGTGTAGGTGGCTGCTCAACATGAAAGGCCAGGCCTGTACATTATTATTTATATCACCTCCCATACATATATAATTATACTTTAAAGGATGAGCCACATATTCGCACATTGGAATATTAGTGGAACTTTCAGAAGTGCATGTCAGTACAAACCCTTCATTAAGACTTTAATAAAATATCTCTTCTGCTCTTCTAGTGGCTCCAGTTTCTCCCAGGAAGGAACGTGTATGCATGTTGATCTCATAAAATTAATTATGACTTTCTGGTTCTTTTTAAAAGTTACACTAGATACGTTAATTACGCTTAACTAACACATGATCGGAATTTCTGAATCTGGGTGGTATAATTGGAATAAAGATTTACCTAAGTTGAATAACCTTTCCATTCACCTAAATCCCACCTGTGAATATTCTGCTAAACGTTGATTCTATCAACTCCTCCCTATCACTTACGTAGTTGTTATACAATGTCTGTCACCCCCCAAATTCGGCCTGAAAAGGGGCAATGGCTATACATTCTAGATTCTTCCCTCGATTCTGATAAATCACTTATCTTCTTGTTTGTACTCAACGAAAAAATGTAACTTACTGAATTAACATAAGTTATCCATTTTTCTAGTTCTACCTTTGCCTTCTCTACTTCCACCTTGAGATTATAAATGGCTTGTGGGCAAAGCCTGCTCATTTGCTCCAGCCCAGTGCACCAAAAGGTATTTAATGACCACCTTGATCCCAAAGATGAAAAGGATTCAAATGGCATTACGGATGGTTCCCTTGGTTATTTGCATTTACGTTTTCAATCTTGGATGATAAACCGGTTTTTCCACAGCTAGCAGCTGATTTGTACCTCTGGTTCCAGAGTATCAATTCTCAGCCAAATACTCTTCCACCAGATACCAAGATTATACAATAGGTGACTTGATGTTTTGAGCCTCAGTTCTACAGAGTACGTATGTTTTTTCTTTGTTTTTGTCTTTGTTTTCCTGACACAGTTTCTTGCTCTTTTACCCTAACTTGCCTTTAACTTCTGGGTTTAAGTTATCCTCCTGCCTCAGCCTTCCAAGTAACATGGACTATGGATGTGTGCCACAGCAGTCTGCTCTGGGTAATTCTTAAAGTATTTGTGTCATTGCATACTCCTATAAAGTCAGCACACATTTGTGCAATAGTCAACGTTTTCTTCTTATGCTGCCCTTCTTGCTCCTAATCCTCCTTTCCAGTGGCTTTACCTCCCATGGCATTTCCAGGGCTTTCCAGAACTGCCTACAGGGCATCCTTCTTGAGTCTGCTATCTCTGCATTCTAGACCTTCTATCCTGCTCTTGTTAGTCCTCTTTCAAAGAGTCTGCTGCATTTTGAGACTATTCTGGAGCTCTTTCCCAAGAGTAGCATATTAATGATGGGGGCATCAAAAAGGATAGAACATGCCAGGAGCATCTGGAAGCAGGAAGGCTTTAGATCTCTTCTCAGACCACATTGTGTAGGTGGCTGTATCCGTAGGGGGCCTATTTTATGTATTAATACGTGTATCACATCATGTAAGTAATTACAGTTTAAAGGTCAAGAGACATATTTATGTATTTGGATGCACATGTGGCACTCATAAATGCATGACTGTACAAACCCTCCATAAAATGTCGTCTGCTCGCACAGGACCCCTAGTTTCTGGGAGTAAGAAAAAAAAGTATTCATGTTGATCTCAGAAATATTAAGTACTACTTCCTGTCTTATTTTAAAGTCTGTGTTAGGTATAAGTGTAAACAAATAATGATTTAAATCTCTGGGTTTGTGGCTCATGAAATTGCTCAGGCTGAAATGTACTTACCACCATCTAATACTTAACAACTTCCAAACCCCGACATTTGATCCGTCTTAAACTCAAAATTACCCTGGCTTAGAATGGTGCTCCCTGAATGACTTTATTACATAAAACTGATCTCCAGGAGCTCTAGAGTCTGTCAAATGCAAATGATGCTGCCAGCTATGTCTAACCCCACCGTCAAAGCTATGGCCTTGTAGCTCAGCGCGTAACTCTCTTCATTTATATTGTGATGCTGTTACAAAATACCACAAGCAAGCATTCTGGGTAAACTACAAACAACGGGCATTTATTTGACTAATGTCTGTGGAAATTGGGAAGTTGAAGATCAAAGGATCACACGGAGTGTGTGTGTGGGGGCGGTCTTGTGGCATCATAACATGGCGAAGGGCAAACTTTGGTGAAAGAAACTGTGAGAAAGAATAAATAGGAGCTGATCAGAGTAGACACTTCTCGGTTATCTAATTCCAATCTTTCATTTCACTTGAGCAACTTTACCACTCTTGAAGTTGCAAGAAAATGGTCTTCTGGAACTTTCCTCTCCTCCACCATGGAGAAAGACACTTTCTTTCCTATTTATAAATTCATTTTAACCTTCCTTTACTCCATATACACATAAGTATTGTTACTACTCATATAAAATGGCTATGGTATCTTACTGGTACTCTCATTAACAAAGAATTAAATATAGTCTTTCTTGTTTGCATTGCTGGGCATTGAATTCAGAGTCCCACACATGTGAGGTAAGTTCTCTATCACCCACCTACATATCCTTAGCTCCTAAAAGTAAATTTCAACACCTGTTCATTTTTTATATGCTTGCATGTAAATTATGATTACCATGTATAAGCTTCTTGCAGGGAGAGATGTTTTTAGGGGGTTGGAGTAGTTAATGGCTTCTGCTTACGGACACTAGAACCACTCTGTCAGGATCCACCTATGGATAAGATAATAAAAATTTTTGTCTGTCTCAAAGGCTTGCCATAAAACAGAACGAGTCTGTGGAAAAGAATTGTAAAAAGTAGAAAGAGTTAAGCAACTATAGTTTTCAATCTTTTCTCCTCTTCCTAAGAAAATATTGCCTATGCTTTAAGACTTGACTCTTTTGGGAGGCAGAGACGGGCGGATTTCTGAGTTCCAGGCCAGCCTGGTCTACAGAGTGAGTTCCAGGACAGCTATGGCTACACAGAGAAACCCTGTCTTGAAAAACCAAAAAAAAAAAAAAAAAAAAAAGACTTGACTCATTTCTACTACATAAAATTTTGCTTCAATAGTTCCTCTACTCTCACCCTTCTCTGAACTGACAATTTACTGATAAGAACTTGTGATCTATAGAGAGACCTTCATTTCTTTACCCTCAGCCCATGAGTGTTAGTATAGTTTAGTTATTTTAAAACAATATAAAAACTACATAAAGAGGAACTGGGTGTCCTAAGCACAAAGTTGATGCAAAACTGTGGTGAGCTATGCTTTGCCAAACTGTGTTTCACAGACAAAAGTAGCTGTGACCCTGAAGTGGTCCTGAAGTGTGATCCTGTGTGGTCCATCACATCAAAATGTGCATTTAATTCATGTTGACGTTGGTATCTACTCAGGGGCACAGGATGGTGAAAGGGGAAGAGATTTCAATGAGCTAAATTTGCCAGTTCAATTTGTTTCGTCTTAGCTGGAGTTGTTGGATGACATAAGCTAGCCTTGTGTTTAGCTCATCATGTAGTCTCATGAGTTCTTCTTTCCAGGTTATTAAAAATGGGTTGAAAAAAATAACCTATTTAATGCTTTATTTATTAATTCCATCTGTAATGTTTTTATTAATTAATTAATTCCAATGGTGATGTTTTTTACTGGTTTGAGCATTATGATACGGCTACAAGGCTATGGGGGCTGAAGGTGGAATGCTAATATATTTGAATGCTTAGTCACCAGGGAATGGAACTCTTTGATAGCATTAGAAGCTTTAGGAGGTGTGTCACTGGGGATGTGCTTTGAGGTTTCAAAACCCCATGACACCAGACACACACACTCTCTCTCTCTCTCTCTCTCTCTCTCTCCCCCTCTCGGCTCTTGCCCTCTCTTACTCTTGCTCTCTTGCTCTCTCACTCTCACTCTCTAGCTCTCTTGCTTGCACTCTCTTTCATGCTCTCTCTCTCTCTCCTTCCCTTTCTACAGATCAGGATGGAGCTCTCAACTACTTCTCTAGCACCATGGTCATGCAGCCATGCTCCCTGTCACGATGATAATAGACTAAGCCTCTAAAACTGTAAACAAGCCCACAATTAAATACTGTGGTTATTGCTGTGGTTATAGTGTTTCTTCTCAGTAATCAAACAGTGACTGAGACAGTCATGATAATGGTCACCTGGAAAGTATGTGACCTTTGGAAATTCATTTAGCTTCTTAGTAGAAGTTTGTGGGCCTTGTGGCACACATTTTTAATGTCAGCACTCAGGAGACAGAAGCACATGGATCTTTGTGTGTTTAAGCCCAGCGTGGTCTACATAGTGAGTTCCAGCCCAGCTAAAATGACAGTTTGACCCTGTCTCAAAAAGTGATAAATAAAGGAGAAAGGAAGGCAGGAAGGCAAGAAGGAAGGAAGGCAGGGAAACAGAAAGGCAGGAAGATATTTTGTTTTGGTTCCTTGCCCTCAAGTCCCATATAAGCCAAATAGATGCTGAGAATTCAGTGAATTTACAACCAAATCAAGGAACATAGGGCTTTAAGAAATGTATAGCCTACACAGTAAGTAGTGAGCAATCTACTTATTTGTCTAGAAAGACATGTTGCCTACTCTTTCAAGGTTACTTTTTTTTTTTTTTCTGGTTTTTCGAGACAGGGTTTCTCTGTGCAGCCCTGGCTGTCCTGGAACTCACTCTGTAGACCAGGCTGGCCTCAAACTCAGAAATCCGCCTGCCTCTGCCTCCCAAGTGCTGGGATTAAAGGCGTGTGCCACCACTGCCCAGCTCAAGGTTACATTTTTTTTAAAGATTTATTTATTTATATTGTATGTAGTGAGTTCCCTGGAACTGGAGTTTATGGATGGTTGTGTGCTGCCATGTGGGTGTTAGGAACCTGTACTGGCTAGTTATATGTCAACTTGACACAGGCTAGAGGCAGCAGAGAGGAAAGAGCCTCAATTGAAAAATATGCCTCCAGGAGATCCGGCTGTAAAAGGCATTTTTAAAATTAGTGACCATGTGGGAGGGCCCAGTCCAGTGGGTGGAGCCAATCCTGGCTGGTGCTCCTGGGTTCCATAAGAAAGCAGGCTGAGCAGACCATGAGGAGCAAGCCAGTAAGCAGCACCCTCCATGTGCTCTACATCAGCTCCTGCCTCCAGGATTCTGTCCTGTCTGAGTTCCTATCCTGGCTTCTTTTGGTGATGTGGGAAGTATAAGTTGCATAAACGCTTACATCTCCAACTTGCATTTTGTTCACAGCAATAGAAACCCCAACAAGGACAGAGCCAAACCTGAGTCCTTTGCAAGAGCAACAAGTGCTATTAACCACCGAGCCATCTCTCCAGCCCTGATTATATGCTTCCTAACAAATCTCCTAGAAAAGGTTCAGCTAAAGATAAGTGAGGGCGCCGGGCAGTGGTGGCACACGCCTTTAATCCCAGCACTTGGGAGGCAGAGGCAGGTGGATTTCTGAGTTCGAGGCCAGCCTGGTCTACAGAGTGAGTTCCAGGACAGCCAGGGCTATACAGAGAAACCCTGTCTCGAAAAACCAAAAAAAAAAAAAAAAAGAAAGAAAAAAAGATAAGTGAGGGTTTTGCATTCTTGGTATACTCATTGAAAGTATGGAGAGGTTTTCAGAGACCATGGCAGGTTATGTCTCACAATAACTAAGTAATTATAATTATTAATTGGTATTATGAACTGGAATAAAAGAAGTATTCATCTATTTTCCCTATTTATATCCATATGCTTCCTATGCTATATTTTATTTCAAACACTGAATTTGTTCTTTGGGGGAATTACATAAAGATTCCAAGAACAAGAAGACCATTCTCTCACATCCTCTGCTTTCTTTTTTTTTTTTTTTTTTTTTTTTTTTGTGTGTGTGGTTTTTTTGAGACAGGGTTTCTCTGTGTAGCCCTGGCTATCCTGGAACTCATTCTGTAGACCAGGCTGGCCTCGAACTCAGAAATCCACCTGCCTCTGCCTCCCAAGTGCTGGGATTAAAGGCGTGCACCACCACTGCCCGGCTGGTTTCCTCTTTTTAGCTGCTGTGTGCTTTCTCTTTGCTTGCTTCCTGTTTAATTCAACCTTCTCCAAATGTGTGTTGCTTGTCTCTTTTGTTTTCTTCTGAATATAGGTATTTTGAGCCCCTCTCTGGATCAGATGTGCATTTAAAGTCATTAATTTTGTGAAACCTGGAGCAGTATCTTATCTACCAGTACAATATCTTGGCCCCGAGGCATTGACTTTTCCACATTAATCAGAATGAAGTATCAATTATTTCTTAAGTTTTCTTTTTCTTTTTTTATAATTTACTTATTTTTACTTTATGTACACTGGTGATTTGACTGCATACATGTCTGTGTGAGGGTGCCAGATCCCCTGAAACAGGAGTTACAGACAGCTGTGAACTGCCATGTGAGTGACAGGAATTGAAGCCAGGTTCCCTGGAAGAGCAGCCAGTGCTCTTAAATGCAGAACCATCTCTCCAGCCCTGAAGTACCAATTATTAAGCAAGCTGTGGCTTTTTCCAAAGCAGACATTGACAACTTAGGATCAAGATAAATTCTACTGAGCTACTCATCTGGAGCACTCATCTCTATTCACTCAGTTTTCTTTATGCCTGGTGTGATGGACCCTCAATACTCAGCAGAAATGTTATTATGGACAGCAAACAAAGACATTGACTGTTCATTTCTGAGGACTGCCAATGGCAAAGGCTCACATGGTAAGAGGGTTTTAGTGAACAGTTCTAGAGGTTAAACATTCAAAATCATCACACTCTTCTTCTAAGGAAGGGTCTGTTCTAGCATATTTTGGCTTCAGGTAGCTTGCATCTGCAGGACTCCAATCTCAATATTCATCTTTGTGTAGAGTTCTCTAGCTCATCTTCGAGAGATAACTCATCTTGTATTATGGAGCCAGTGCAGGAGTTCAGGGTTTGGGTTTTCAGGAGATAATGCATCAAGGGGGCTCTAAATATCAATGGATTTGTAGTTTAAAGAGAGATTGGGACAGCCTGGTCTACAGAGTGAGTTCCAGGACAGCCAGGGCTACACAGAGAAACCCTGTCTCAAAAAACCAAAAAAAAAAAAAAAAAAAGAGAGAGAGAGAGAGAGAGAGAGAGAGAGAGAGATTGGGAGCTTGTAGAAACTTTAGTAGGTAGGCCAGTTTGGAGGAAGTAGGTCAATTCAGGACATACCCTTAAAAGGGATATTTTGCTCCTGCTTCCCTTATTCCCACTGGCAACCATGAAGTGAACCACACTGCTAAACCACACAATCTTTACGGGATGTCCTAGAAACAACTGAACCAAAGGACAATAGACTGATAACTTTGATTTTCTCAGGTGCATCATCATCATCATCATAGAAAGCTAACTAACAAAGATAGTATTCTTTTTTTAACTTTTTTTTGTTTGTTTGTTTTTTTGTTTTTCGAGACAAGGTTTCTCTGTGTAGCCCTGGCTGTCCTAGAACTCATTCTGTAGACCAGGCTGGCCTCGAACTCAGAAATCTACCTGCCTCTGCCTCCCGAGTGCTGGGATTAAAGGCGTGTGCCACCACTGCCCCAAAGATAGTATTCATGTATGAGAGAGTTTGCTGTGGAAAATCTTGGAACAGCAGGCGAGTCATGGCCATATCAGTTTAAATGATCATAAAACAAAACTAAAATATCTGACAGAGTACAGTTTTGTTGTTGTTTAGTTTTGTTTCATTTTTCTGATTATCCTATGAGCTAGTAGAACTGTTGGTCAGTTCTTAGTTGAAATCCTTCTCTGGCTGAGGGATAGCTAATGTTCCTTTCAGTATGTGAAACATGAAGGTAAATCAGTGCGTCCTGCACAGAATTAATGATTCAAAAGTCAAAACCTGGTCAGGCAAACTTTCCCTGAGTCCTCTTTAAACTACTTTTTTTTCTTTACTGAGAGTGAAGGTAATTTTGTTTATTTGTAATATTCCAAATTAGAAAACATTTCTTTTTCCATTTCAATTCAGCTATAAAACATATAGAAAGATTATATCAAGTTCATATCTGTCACTGCATGGACTTAGGGTCTTTTTTTATATCAAAGAAATGTGCCCATTCACATTTAGTACAATTGTATTCTGAAATTTTCAACGGTGTAAAGGAAGAAAAGAACTAAAGTGGATGGTTTGTTGAGTTCTTATAATTTAGAGAAAGATTACAACACAAGATCAAAAGGAGCCTATAAAAGAAAAAAGTAATCTTCTATGGCATTTATTTTTTTCTCTAAAGTTCTTAAAGTTTCAAAACTCCATCAACTGTCACAGTTAACATATTCTTTCCTGTTACAGTAGAATTGGAAGAGTTGATCCATAATTTCTACCTTTCTTCCTATATCATGTCTACTTAAATTTCAACCTCTTTTATTTGCTACATAATATACATGCCCCCACAAGTGCTTTGGCTATAGCTCAAAACTTCTATGAGTGAACTATCCAAAGCTGCTGGGCCCAAGCAGCATCATTCTAATACCTATCCTATTTTTATTTATTGCATATTGTTATGCTTTATGAATGTGCTACCCACTGGTCAAAATGTCCTTTCCTTGGATTGTGAATATCTATTGAACTGAAAGTTCTGGAAACTTCCCAGATCAACCGCTATGCTCCACTGAGTCTGGCTCTCCTTAGTGTGGGTCTAGAGTTGCTAGGTTTTTGATTTACACAAAAACAGTCTACTATTTGAGCTACTTGTCCAGAAGAAAAACATCTGATACTGGTTCATGCAATTAAGTAAATTGTAGCATTATTGTTCCCGTGTGTGTGTGTGTGTGTGTGTGTGTGTGTGTGTGTGTATAATGCAATCCAGTGAAAGGTAGAATTTCTATGCATATCTATGCCATATCTCCTTAAAGCTAGAACTTCAGATACTTATCTAATGTGTTCAGGAACTTTGCAGATGATAATATGTAACAATACTATCTAGCTTATTCTCCATGTCAATATATGAAAGACTATAGAGCCAAACCTTTAGCCAGTTCATACCTAATAGAAGTTGGGTGATAAGAACTCCATTTCTAAAAGTGAAGAAAAAGACATAAATTGTAGCTTTATTGACAACGAACCAGGAGTATAGGGAATAGCCTAACAGAAATATTTGGATATATAAAACCCTATATTTTATTTAATCAAACAAGGCATTTTTGTAGAAACATATATATAAACAATATAAACATGGTTAGCCTAAAAGTGAAGAAAAAAAAAAAGACTTGGAATAGGTAGAATAATTTTGAAAAAATGAACTCTGTCTAATTGCAAAGTTCATTGGATATCTGCTTATGGAACAAATTACCATAATTAATGATTTTAGACAACAACCATATGTGTTATGTACAGTTCAGAAGACCAGAAGTCTTAAACCAATGTCACTGGACTAAAGGTGTTAGCAAAGCTGTATTTGCTTTGGAGGCTCTTGGGGGAAGATCTGGTTCCTTGTTTTGTTCAGCCAGTTGTGTTCCTTGGCTTGTGCCCACAGTGTTGTTGTCTCTCTCATCTCCAATTGCATCATTAAATGTCTTCTCTCTGAGTGAGTGCCACACCTCTTGGATAATCCAGGAACATCTTCCCATCTCAAGATACTTAGCTTATTCACATCTGCAAAGTCTTCTTTACTGTGTTAAGTAACATCTTCCCAAGTGATGGTATAAACATCGATGAGGCATCGTTTCAGCCCACCATATTAAAGTTATCAAGCATGTATAGAATTTGGTTCAGCAGCTAAGAGTACTTGCTGCTTTCTCAGAAGAGCCTAGTTTGAATCCTAGCACCCACATGCTGGTCACAAGCAACTGCAACTCCACTGTCATGGGATGTGATGTTTTGTTGTGGACTCCATGAGCACCATGCATAGGCATATATGCAGGCAACATACCCATACACATAAAATAAATAATTAAAATAAATATATAAGACTTGCCAGATATGGAGATACTCATGTATAATCCCAACACTTGAGAAGCTGAAGAAATAAGAAATAAGAAATAAGAAATTGAGATTTCCTAGCTAGTCTATTGTCCACAGTGAGGCTCTATCTCAACACAAAGAAAGAAAACAAACAAAAAGCTTAGAGATATATAGTACTGGTAAAAGAACGGATACAAAGATCAATAGAACATAGCAGAGCACCCCCTTCCCAATTGCTGCTATAGAATAGAAGTAATTCAATGAAGGAAAGGTACTATTTTATTTTGTTTTCCAATAAATGATATCAAAGTAATAGATATTGAAAAAAATCCCAGTTGACGCCTAGCACCTTATATAAGTTAAGTAAAAGTAGACAATAAGCTTAAATTTAAAGTGTAAATCTATAAAGCTTTTAGAAAACTAGTGGATTGAGATTGAGAACTAGGCAAACCTCTCTTAAACTTGATATCAAAGCATGATTTGTAAAATGAGAAATTAAGGAAGCTTCGGCAAAACTAAAAATAACCACTCTGGGTGGGAAAGGGTTTCCCAGGCGTGGTGGCACGTGGCTTTGACCTCAACACTCAGTAGGCAGATGCAGGTAGCTCGCTGGAAATTCAAGACCGTCTGGTAGTGAGTGCCAGGATAGTTCAAGCTGTTTTTAAAAACTAAAGTCCCTGTAAAGCGGATAAAATGATAAGTTATGTAGGAGGGAAAATATTTGTAAACTATGTAGTTGACAAAGACTAGTATCTAGTCTGTATGAAGAACTCTAAAAACACAAAAGTAAAAGAAAGGTACTGAAGACCTAAGTTAAGAACACTGGCTTCTTCTCTTTCAGAGTACGAGTACCCAGATTCAATTGCCAGTACCCACACAGTGACCCACAACAGTCTGTAATGCCAGTTCTTGGTGACCCAATTCCCCCATCTTGCCTCTGATGGCATTAGGCACACCCATTGTGCTCAGACATGCATGCAGGTAAAACACACATGCACATAAAATGATAGAATATAAAAAATTTTACATGGCCAAATACGTGAACAGATGCTTCATTGAAGAATAGTATGCAGATAATAAATAAAGCCAAGAAAGGTGTTTAATACCCATTAACCACCATAAAATGCAAATTAAGCCACAGTGAGATATTGCAGCTATCTGGATGATTAAATTTTTAAAATAGGATCAAAGGTTGACAAGAAGGTGGTGAAATGGATCACTAGTACACTGCTAGTGGAAATGTAAAGTGTTGACATTCAGGAAAGCAGTGTGGCAGTTTCTAATAAAGGAAAATTACAGCTATCATGTGACTGAACAATTCCATACCTAGGCATTTATCCCAGAAAAATGAAGACTTACATTTACAGCAAAACATGAAGATGAATGTTTCTAGCAACCCTTATTCACGAAAGCACCCCGCTGGAAATAATGCTTGGTGCGTGAGTGTTTAAACACTCCGTGGCACATTCACACCATGCAATACTCCTGGGCAAGAACGATTCATACAAAAAAAAGATGTGGAATGACTCTCCAGAGAACTATTCTGAATAAAACATTAAACCTCCCCCGGGATTACGTACTGGAGGATTCCATTTATATAACTTGATACATTTTTGTTATTCTTTTGACTTCTTGCTGTGCAGCACAGGCTGATCTTGAACTCATGATCGCACTGCATATTTGCTTCGATCATTATAGGTATGCTTTAGTTAAAGCTTAATCAGGACCATATCATCCAATTATGAAGTTACTCATAACGACCCTGCTTGGACGTGGTTTCTAGGGATATAACGTAATGAAAACTAAAGGTGGCTTTAAGAAAGAACATCAAGTTAAATTTTGTCAACCATTTTCTTAAGGGCATTATGATCAGCCAGTAGTTTATGAAACAAGCTAGGATCCCTAAGTGGGAAGGCCTTAAGAGGTTTGCTGGTTGTTGTTGTTTTGTTTTGTTTGTTTTGTTTTTGTCTAAGATATCATAGAATACTGAAAGAACAGTGTTTTCTGTGTTCCTGAGGACTATCAATAGTGGCACAATCTGTTACATCATGCCTCTTGATATGGCACACCAATGATAGAACTCCTGAGGTATTTTGCTAAAAACAAATAAGTCCAGCTCCATAGTAACATAGTTATAACCGCCTTGATTGTTTGACTTCTCCTTATGTCTGTGCTACACCTCAAATGACTCTTGGAAATGAATGCAATAACATGACTTTATCGGTATCATTATTTAATCTTTTAACTTTATAATAGCCAAAGAGAAAGCTGGAATATAGCATATTGGTAGAGTCTAGCATGTACATATGACATATTTAATTACCAGCACTACAAAAAGAGATTTGAATGCACTTTTTTCCTGAGAAGAAACAGATGTAGCTAATAAACAGGTGAAAAGACATTCCACAGCAGTAGGCAAGGAAATGTCAATCATCGCTATAACAGGAAGTCAGGCCTGGCAGTGCAGGCCTGTAGCCCTAGCTTTTTAGAAGACTGAGGCAGGAATTTTGCAAAGTCAAAGACCACCTGAACTATAAAGCAAGCTCAAGGCCAGTGTGTACAATTTAGTGAGACTCTGTCCCAAAAAGGACTGGGATTCAAACTCAGCAGTAAGTCACCTGGCTGCCATGCCCAAAGACCTAGGTTTAATACTTCTCACACCCCAAATAAACGAAGAAAACTACAATGAGATACCACTTCACACCTACTAACACTACATTAATCAAAAAGACAGAGAGTAAGGGGTACTGATAGAAGTATGAAGAAACTGGAACCCTTGTGTATTGCTGATAGGAATATAACACAGTTCTGCACTTGAAGAATACAGTAGAGGTACTACTCAAATAATTTAACATAAAATTACTATATAATCCAGCAATACCTTTCTTAGTCACTATATATAAGAGAATTATCCTAAAACCTGTTCACAAATGTGGGTCCCATCATCATTCATCATAGCCAAAAAGCAGAGCAATTCAGATCTCTATTAACTGCTGAATGGTAAAAACACTGTGATATATCTGCCCATACACAGTGGAATACTTAATGGCTATAATAAAGGGGAATGAAGCAATGCAATATTCTCCAGTATAAGTGAGCCTTGCAGCCCGTATATCTGGCAAGGAGCCAGATACAAAATGTCATCTATGACTTGAATATGAAATTCTCAGAATGGAATGCCAGTAGAAATTAGACTAGTAGTTAATAGGGGCTGGATGAAGAGGAATAAATGCTTACAGAGGTAGGGTTTCTTTTAGATGGCAAATATATGCTGGAATTGAGCAGTGGTGATTGATGTACAACTCTAAGTATACTTAAAAGACAATCAAAAACATGACTGTAATTCCCAGGATTCGGGTTTTTAGGGCAGAAGCATAAGTTTGAGACCAGTCTGGGATAACAGTGAGATCCTATCTCAAAACACAAGCAAAACAATGCATGCATACATACACCACCAACAACATTTTTTTTTTTTTTTTTTGGTTTTTCGAGACAGGGTTTCTCTGTGTAGCCCTGGCTGTCCTGGAACTCACTCTGTAGACCAGGCTGGCCTCGAACTCAGAAATCTGCCTGCCTCTGCCTCCCAAGCGCTGGGATTAAAGGCATGTGCCACCACTGCCAGGCCAACAACAACATTTCAAAGAGTCAACATGACATTATGCAAATGACATTTCAATATAATTACCATTATTTTAAAAGCCATCATTGATGCCTCCATTTCCATGCAGGAATCACTCTGGGTCTTTTGTTGCTTCTGTATGTTTTTCCTACTTTGCCTCTCCAACCCTATCAAAGATTTCTTCTGATCATGTACTTTCTTTTTTTTTTTTTTTTTTTGGTTTTTTGAGGCAGGGTTTCTCTGTGTAGCCCTGGCTGTCCTGGAACTCACTCTGTAGACCAGGCTGACCTCGAACTCAGAAATCCACCTGCCTCTGCCTCCCAAGTGCTGGGATTAAAGGCGTGTGCCACCACTGCCCGGTTGATCATGTACTTTCCATCTTGTTTTCCAGAGTCCCTATTGGGTTTGAAGAGTCCCAATGCTATCTACTCCATCTATCTTTTCACAAGACTGTAATTGATTCAGCGATAAACACATGGTCAATGATGGCCAATTAATAACAACAAATCTTAATTTAGGGATGATAAGTTGTTCCATGGAGGAAGTGAATTCCGCTGCTTGAGTGGACATTGAAGAACAGAAAAATGCCGGGTATCTCTAATAAGAGCATGCCAATTAAAACCAGCCCAGTGCTGTCACAGCGCCTGAAGTACTTTGCACTCTAGCCACATATGAAGTTGTTTCTGTACTTGCACATTTGACTTATAGTGACCTTTAAATATCTTGGTTTTTTAAAGGCCATTTTCTGTGGGTTTCTTCTCCCCTCTGTCACTCAAAATGAAAGAATCCCAGGTGATATGGCTGTTTTACCTGAGTGGGTCTCAACTTAGTTCAGAGCATGATTTTAAACCTTTGGCCTTCATAAGACCCTGCCCATCACATCCACACACTCACTGGTTCCTGACGGTGAGAGAAAGGACATTAAAGTCTTACAGTGCAGCACATGGAAGTTGAGCTTCCAATCTAGCACACAAACACATGTGAATCAGACACTTCTTATTTATCACCAAAAAGCTGGAAAGGATTCTATAATGCCATAGTACCAGAGGGTGGTGCAGAAGTTCAGAGCTCTCCTCTTTCAACCCAAAAAACCAGAGGGGTTGATTGCCAGTACAGGGTGGTAAAGAGGTTGTAAGCCTTAATAATTAAGAGAAATCAAGACTTGGGTTGGTTTTTGAAAATTATTCTAGTAAGATTCATGCTTTACAAAGCACGTCTTCTGCCATCCATGTCAGCCAACCAAAAGAGTACCTATAAAAGTAGAACTAGAGATTTGGAAGCATAGAAAACTTGGATCAAAATACTCAATTCATAGAATCCCCAGATGGAATTTGACTGTAATTACATACCTTGAAAATTTATCTTATGTATGTGAGTATAGTGTTGCTGTCTTCAGACACACCAGAGGAGGGCATCGGATTCCATTACAGATGGTTGTGAGCCACCATGTGGTTGATGGGAATTGAACTCAGGACCTCTGAAAGAGCAGTCAGTGCTCTTAACCACTGAGCCATCTCTCCAGCCCCAATCTCTTCCTCCTCCTCCTTTTCCTCCTCCTCCTCCTCTTCCTCCTCCTCCTCCTCCTCCTCCTCCTCCTCCTCCTCCTCCTCCTCCTCCTCCTCCTCCTCCTC
>CM052722.1:77436814-77501238 GCA_028551405.1 Uromys caudimaculatus
CCAATGAAGAAGACCTAAATGCTAACAGGAAGACTCTTAGTCACCAGCATACACACCAGTGAGCAGAGAGAACTTGAGAAGACAGCGCATTTCTATTGTAACTCATGCTAGAGACCATTCAGATTGCTAACTAGCAATACCTACTGAGGCTTATTGCTCTCTCTCTCTCTCTCTCTCCCTCTCTCTCTCTCTCTCTCTCTCTGTGTGTGTGTGTGTGTGTGTGTGTGTGTGTGTGTGTGTGTGTGTGTGTGTGTGTGTGTTCGTTCAAGGGCCACATCAAAAGCATTGAAGTCAAGATCAATTCAAGGGACTCATTTCTCTCCTCCCACTATGAGAGTTCCAGGGAACAACAGGGCATCAAGCTTGGTGGCTGAGTCAACTTGATGGCCCTCGAGGCTCATTGTGGTGACAGGTTTTTGTTGTTGATGTTGTTGTTGTTTGCCTTTCCCTCTAATTTGTGTAGATTCAACCATAGTCTTCCTCCCTACAAGATAGTCTCTGCAGGCAGAACTCTGAAGCACCAGAAGGTACCAACAGTATCTTTGTGCGCCAGCTCTTCTCCTGACCCTTGAGTTATGCATTCCTAAGGTAAAAGTGGAATCTTTTTCTAACTTTTGTATGGTTTGTGTTTTCTTTCAACAGTGCCAGCTTTTTTCAAGGAAGATAGCATTGATATTAAATGCTGATTAAAAAACTGAAATTGGGCAGCTCTTCGAGACATTCAATTCTGGGGGCATCCACAGTCTCTAGTTGACTCCAGGCAGCTCATGCCCAGTTTATAGCCTCTTCAATCTGCCCTGTCTTTTCCTAGTTCATTTCAGGTAGTCTTGGGGGTCGGCTAATCTGGAGTTTACACATCAGACTTGGACTTAATACCTTTTTTTTTTTTTGACAACCTTAAACTCTACTCATCTTTCCCTCTTTGATTGCCTTCTAGCCTTTCTGTTCCAAGTAAACGCTTCACTTACTGCAGAAGTGACAGCACAGTAAAGGTGTTCTGTGGAGAACTATGGATGAAGACATTTTAACTCTCATGGAGGCTCTGACCACCCAGGCAAATGACACAGATCCTGATCTTGTGGCTGCAGCCTCTACAGGGGTGGCACTTCCGATCCACACTCCTGCTCTTGAAGATGCTCCGTACACTGCATACCATGAGGTAAAAGTGGAACAGAAAGGTGTACATGAAAGAAAGACTGAGGAAACAAGGGAAATGTTCCGTTTTAGTTCTTGTCTTAGTGCAGAAGTTCCACGCCCGTGCACAGATGTAGCTCCAGAAGTTTCATCCAGTACAAATGGTGGGGGTAATAGAGAGAAAAAAAACAGCCGTAAAAGGAGGAATAGAAAGAAATGTAAGAAGGTGTTTCTTTCTTGGCCTGTGACTCTGCAGATCCAAGCATCATCTACAAACCCTTTTCCTTGTCAGGCTTCTGCTACAGGAGCTTTTTTCTCTAGCAAGGAGCAAAGAAGAAAGAAGGAGAAAGAGAAGGAGAAGGCAGTGCTTTTTGCTCAGTTCTGGCAGGAATCAGCAGGCACTTTGCTGCCTGAAGCAAGTCCAGTTCAGCCTTCTCTCGAAGGGATCTCCGTGGCAGCCAAAGAGGAAAGAAAGGCACAGAAGAGACATCACTGTAAAAGGAGAGCCAAGAAGAACCAAAAGATTGAGTCTAGTCCTTGGCCTATGACAGTTCAGGCATGGGTTTCTTTTGTAAGCCCAAATCCGGTACGGACCGGCTTTACAGAATCTTTGTCAGCTGCCAATGATGGGATCAAGGATGATGTGTCTGCTTTCACTTTGTCTAAGGGCACACAGGTTAACATCCTAGACTCATCTGGACCTCTAGTGCAGGCTTCCTGGGAGGAGATGGCACCTGGTGCCAATGCTAAGAGAAAGATAAAGAAGAAGAAAAAAACATAAAGAATGGCAAGGAAAGAAGGACAGTGCCCTGGACCATACCTGGCCTCTGGAGATACAGGTGTAGGCATCATTTCATGCAGCAGCAGCAGCAGCAGCTGGTGACCCAGTCCAGACTCTAAGAGAGGACATGTCTCTACGGTGGGAAGGCTGGCCTCCACTGGAGAGTAAAAAAGAAAACAAGGGGTTGGCTCCTTGGTCTGAGGGCACAGAAGAGGAGTCCTTCTCAGCAATAGCTTCCTTGCAGAGCTCACTAAAGGGTGCTCCTGCTGTGAAAAGCAGGCAACCCAAGACAGCCAAAGCTAAGAGGAACCCTGACACAAGAGAGAAGCAACTACAGGGTAGTAAGGCACTTGACCTGGGATCCTATCAAAGCTGGAGAAATGCAGAGAAATCCCAGGGAGATCAGGATGGAGATGACGGGGAATACTGCATTTTCGATTTGGTGACTCAAGCTAATTGTTATCATGGGGATCTCTTCTCACAAGAGAGGCCCAAGGCTTCTACCTTCACTGGAAGTCATACCTACACCAGTGTTTCTGAGGCCGAGATAGGGAGGCAGGAAGCAGAGGACGATAAAACCACACTTCAGACACTCTGGATGGGAAAGTTGGGGGGCTTTTAAGAGATTAAAGAGAAGGGAAGGGAAACTAAAGAGTCCTTGCCCTTAGTTGTACAACCAGCTACATATGGACGGAAGAAGGACATACTTTGAATGCTATTTGGAGAAAGGATTACTATACAATTGACAAATCTCCCAGTATTTTATAGTAATATCACAATTATATTCTTGATGGTCAGTTTCTTCCTAATCAAATTTGAAGTTTATATTAGAAAAGGCAAAGAAACAAAAAAACAAGCAAAAAGCTATTATTTTGTCTATCCCTTTTCTAACACTATTGGAGAAGGTGTGGTAGAATGTATATTTGATCTTAAGGGCACTGTTTTCTTGACTGAAAAATTGTATGTTAGAGTGCTTTACTGGTTGTGTTTCATTTTGCCGCTGCCACTTTGATTGTTAAGTGTGCAGACCCCACAATCATACCTAGGTCCAAAACTCAGCTTTGCCACTATCTGCATCCCTCTGAGCAGGCCACCCATCTCTCCTAGGCCACAGTTTCCATAGACATGTGGATGAGCAAGCAGGTTAATTAATAAAGAGGAAACAGCAGTACTTTTAGCATATAAGAAGCCTACAAACAAAATTATATTATCATTAGTTTCACACAAAGCATTAGATTTCATGGAAGAGCTGGCATTGTGTATTATGTATTGTTAAAAGTCATACAAACAGAGATACACATATAAAAAGGAACATGATACCTCTATTTGGATTATACTAACACGATTCTTAGGGGTAGGGACTGGAGAGATGACACCATCAATAAATTGCTTGAGGATCAAGAATGAGTGCCTGAGTTCAGATCCTCAGTACTCACATAAAAAGACAGACACAATGGTATATGCCTGTAATGCCAGAGCCAGGTAGTGGAGACAGGAGGTTCCCACAGACTTGCTCACCAACAATTCTAGCCAATCTAGTGAGCTATGGGTTCTGTGAGAGACCCTGTCTCAAAACACAACGTATCTTTATCAAGAGATAAAGACTTGAACCTGCTCAACTTGCCCTATCACCATACACACAGACACACAGACACAGACACAGACACAGACACAGACACAGACACACACACACACACACACACGTACACGTACACATGCACACGCATGCAAATCAATCTACCAATTCCAAGGTAATGAATCTCAGTACAGTCAAGAAAATATTTAGCAGTAAAGGCTGGAGGAGAAATAAGCTCTTGAATCTCTTGGTCGTTGCTAGATGGAGAATCAGGTAGGGTAATGGATTGTTAAGCCTCTCAATCCTTTCATGCAATAGCCGTATATCTAAAATCCAGATGCACTGACAAGGGAAATGAAGAGTTTTCAGCAGCAGCCCAATTGGGGGGCTCTATGACTATGTCCCATTGGCAGTTGCTAGAATGCAGGTACCTTGGGTTTGGACCAAATAGAGCATAGCCAGCCATTCTGGGAAGGAAGAGAAGGACTTCGGCTTGCTCAAATGTCCTATGGCAACAAGAGAGTGGAGAGGACTGTACTCTTGCTGAGACAAACCCTAAGGTTGCATTTGCAGAACTTATGCTACCCTATGTTGCTGCTTCCACACGCTCAGTTTGTTGGAAGTTTATTTATAAAGTATGAATGGGCAACGTAGCTGGACAGAGCTGGAGATTTCTTAAGAATTTCGGGGGGGGGGGTTGTTGCTTTGATTTATTTTTAGTAGCCTGGCTTTGGGGTCACCTTAGTTTAAAATTGCCACGATGTCTTCCCTGGCTGCATCAAAGGGTCAGATGATCATGGTAGGCTAAGTGGATTAAAACGTCCCTTGCATGTGCTCTAGATGCCCTAGCTAGAGCTTTGGGGAAATCTGGAGCCGCAACCACACCAAAGTTCAGGCAGGACGATCCTAATGGTCATTCATTTCCTGGCCTGAGGGATCTAACTGCAAGCTCATCTACTTCAAAGGGAACTACAGTACTCGAACTTAGCCAGAAGCCTTGCACTTAAAGGTAGCATCTTAAGCAGAGATAAGAGCAGGTTGGAGGATGGCTGGAAAGCACTACTCTATATGCCTCATTCTAAACTTCATGAGGGCTTTCTGATAAAAATCACGGTTATGATACGAGAAGCCAAAGACCACTCATTGAGTGGAGCTTTCTGAGACAAGAACCGCCAACAGAGTAGTTTTCCGTTTTCCCTACTCAGCTCCTATGTCAGTGGCAAATTTCATGTAAGAGAACTAACCTGAGCAATGGCAAGCTGAGGAGAAAGGAGGCAGAGAGAGATGGTTGCCCGGTTCTTAGTCTACTCCAAGTCTCCTAAGGCTAAAAGGAAGGGTAATGACAGTGTAAAATATCTTCACTGGCCAACTCAGCTTACCAAAGTAAGAATGTCAAAATGAATTAAAAAAAAAAACCCAAAAAACTCCTAACTGTGAATGAGGATTACTAGTCTTAGGACCTTCAAGGGTAATAGGGGGCAACTGACAGGAGTCTTAGAACAATGGTGGAGGGAACACAAGCTTTTATTTTTACTTTTTCTATGTAGCCCTGGAACTTACTCTGTAGATCAGGCTAGCCTTGAACTCAGCAATGCGCCTGCCTCTGCCTCTGAGTACTGGGATTAAAGAGGTGCGGCACTGCTGACACCCCCCACACCCACACCCACACCCACACCCCATTGGCTTTTCTTTCTTGTTCTGATCTCCCAGTCCTATCACAAAACCTCAGAAAGCCTTTCTGTTAGCCCAAATACTCACCCTTGTTGCTTCATCTTATTTTTTTTTTCTCACCTGAACCAAAGCTGTTTACTCAGGAACTTCACTGAAGTTCCGTAACAGGAAGCATTCCAGCAGGATATATATTGTTCTAAAACAGCCACCTGGGAGCCTCTTCCTGTATACATAAATTGGGCTGGGTGCCCAAGGTAGTGCTGTAGAACCTCACAGTTGAGTTAAGAAATCTGTGAACGACAAAAAAAAAAAAAAAAAAAAAAAAAAAGAAATCTGTGAACATTATTCATTTCCTACAGCAAAATAAATAAGCCCTCTAGGGTGGTAGCAGAGAGCCCTTTAAAAACAAGGGCCTTTTCATGGGACCCACGTTAAATAACAACTGAAAAACCCAGACTCTCTATAGATATTATCTTCCAACAAGTTCATTATGTTTTGTTTTGTTTTGTTTTTTTTAAGTATAGAAATAGAGTTTATTTAGGGTATGGGGAGGGGAGTTAAGAGGGTAGTACAGACAGAGAAAGGCAGAGTGAGGGAGAGAGTAGAGAAGTGGAGAAGCCGGCCATGACAACGTGGGGGGGGATGGGGAGAGGTAAGAGATAAAAGAAGCCAGAGAGAGGCAAGAGATAAGAGCTCATTATGTTTTTTAAAAATTTATTACACTTACTTGCTTATTGTTTGTGTGTGTGAAGGGGTATACAGGCCACAGCAACTTGTGGGGTCTAATAGGGAAAATTGTGGAAGTTGCTTCTCTTCTTCCACCACATAGGTCCCCTGGCTCAAATTCAGGTTGCTAGGCTTGGCAGCAAGTGACTGTGCCTGGTAAGCCATGTCCTTGGCCTTTACCATGCTTAGTATCAAAACACGCTGTCCTTACTGGGTTTGATGTGAATATGATATCAATCACCCAAGAGCAGGAGGAGATATGAGATGTCATAGAGCTGGAGATGTTTTGCCAGAAGCAGGCATGGGACTGCATTAAAGCTTCAGTCTTTCCCTTAGGCTTCCCATGGCTAAGAGTAGCCATGTTCCAGCCAATATTGGACCCTCTTTGAAAGGGAGCAGAGCTCATTGATACACAATGCCCATTCCCTAGCCCTGTCCTCAAAGCACAACTAAACCACCTTAAAGGTGTTTGTGTCCACAGGATTTTAATATTGATTCATCGTGTACTTCTGGGACTGTGGTCTCTGGAGTCAGAATTCAAACATCTGAGCTCTTCTTTGCTAATTGCTTAGCCCTTCTATGGCTCGGTTCCTTCATCTGTAAAATGAGAATGTTGTTAATAGTAGTAGTAGAAGGCTAGAAATGCCAATCAGTGTCAGAAGGCACCCAGAGTAGATATGCAGTTGGGAGCTGGGAGGAAGCCTGTGCATCCCTTAAGATTGTTGTAAGGAACCAGGCAGTGGTGGCACATGCCTTTAATCCCAGCACTTGGGAGGCAGAGGCAGGCGGATTTCTAAGTTCGAGGCCAGCCTGGTCTACAGAGTGAGTTCCAGGACAGCCAGAGCTACACAGAGAAACCCTGTCTCGGAAATAAAAAAGAGTGTTGTAAGGGTTAAAAGGGATCGTTTGTCAAGTTCCTAGAGCAACATCTGGCTTCTACTCAAGAATGTAACTAATAATGGCTCTTACTTCTATTTCTTCCTCCCATTGAGGACACTAAGAGCTGAGTCATCTTGCCCTGTCTGCTCTGGTTTGACCTCTGAGCTCCTGCCAACTTCTTCCATATCTTCATTGGTTTATCACCCTTGATTTCTTTCTTTTTTTCTTTTTTTTTTTCAAGACAGGGTTTCTCTGTGTAGCCCTGGCTGTCCTGGAACTTACTCTGTAGACCAGGCTGGCCTCGAACTCAGAAATCCACCTGCCTCTGCCTCCTGAGTGCTGGGATTAAAGGTGTGTGCTACCACTGCCCGGCCAACCTTGATTTCTTTAACACCCAAACTCAGAGCATCTTGACAATGTTGCTCAACTGTCTTTAGGGAGTACACACATACATATAGCCATTAGTGATGTGAAGGAGCACACACATGTATGCAGGTATGCACACACCTACTGAGAAGGGGGCAGAGGGAGAGAGAGAGAGAGAGATACCAAGACTGAGAGAAACCACAGTTGTCTACCTGGCAAGGTGCATCAAAAGGGAAACAGCTTTAGCAACATACAGAACTCATTAGAGTGTAGCATAAACCTAGTACACCTGAGCAGGTGCAGAGGCAACCCCTAGAATGTGCTTTTAGCCCACATCCGGGCAAGCAGCAACACAAGATCTGGCAGATAGCTACAAGAAAATCTTGTGGTACTTTGTTGTTTGTAAAAATAAAACAAGGGAGTTTGGTCTCCTGACAAGGTCATAACAATAATTATCTACTAATCACCTAGAGTTCTGTTAGGTCGTGGGAAGGAAAAGAGTGTGGTTTATAATATATCTTATGAAACAAAGTACTAGCCTTTGAACAGTTTAGTTATAAGGTAGCACAAACTTTGAAACAGTTTTAAAATAATACAACAAAAGAACAAATGAAAGACCCAAGCCCATTATAAGGAAGTTAGACCCCCCTTAGCAAAATTAAAGCCAGAGATAATATAGCCATATTCTACCACCTAATAGCTAACATACATCCTTTGTCCCAGGAAATAGCTAACCACAGGAATGATGAACTTAGGACATTCTATACCTTCCCATGACGCATAGAATTTCCTTGCTTTGTGGTTTTTTTTCTTTAAATACCCCTGACTTCAGGGTCGAACTCCTCTGCCTCTGCGTAGGTTACGAGCTCGACCCCAGTGCACTGGTTCCCCGAATAAACCTCGTGTGATTGCAGCAAGGATGGTCTTTCATGAGTTCTTGGGGGGTTGCGCCGTCCCCAGACTTGAGCGAGGGTCTCCCCAGCTTGGGGGTCTTTCACAAACATATGATTCCACTTTCATGTTGTACCTAGTATTAAATTATAATAGCCAAATTCATAGATAAAGGACTTAGAGTAGCTGTAAATTTTGTTATTTTTACCACAATTTTGCAAACATAAGGATTTTTTAAAAATCCCCATGTAGTGGCGGGCAGTGGTGGCATACGCCTTTAATCCTAGCACTTGGGAGGCAAAGGCAGGCAGATTTCTGAGTTTGAGGCCAGTCTGGTCTACAGAGTGAGTTCCAGGACAGCCAGGGCTATATACAGAGAAACCCTGTCTCGAAAAACCAAAAAAAAAAAAAAAAAAAAAAAAAATCCCCATGTAGTAAATTATTCAGCATAGCCTAAGATAAGTCCATTCATAATGAAGTCAAAATAATGAATTCTCAATGAGACTAACTGAGAAACATTTAGGGTATTTGGGTTTTTGTTTGATTCCTTACAGTGCCTAAGATTGAAGCCAGAACCTTGTGCATAATAGTCAACTGTATTTTCAGCGCATACAGTATTAGCCCTTAAGCAAAATTAATTTTTTTAAAAAGGCAGGATGAATGGAGACACCCACAACCAAACAGTGGATGGAGCTTGGGGATTCTTATGAAGAACAGGAGGAAGGATTGCACCCCAAAGGGGATAGGAACTCCACAGGAAGACCAATAGAGTCAACTAACCTGGACCTTTAGGCTCTCAGAGTCTGAACCATCAACCAAAGGCTGTACCTAGGCCTCCCTGTGTATATGTAGCCGATGTGCAGCTTGGTCTTCATATGGGTCCCCAACAACTGGAGGGGGGGCTATCTCAAAAGCTGTTGCCTGAATGTGGGATATGTTCTTCTAACTGGGCTGCCTTGTCTGGCCTCAGTGGGAGAAGATGCAGCTAGCCTCACAGAGACTTGAAGTGCCGGGGGGGGGGGGGGATACCCAGGGGAGCCCCACCCACTCAGAAGAGACGGGGAGGAAGACGAAGGAAAAATTGTGGGAGGGGTGACGAGGAGGGAGGCAGTGAGTGAGATGTAAAATAAATAAGTAAAAAGTAAATTAAATGGGCAGTGGTGGCACACGCCTTTAATCCCAGCACCTGGGAGGCAGAGGCAGGTGGATTTCTGAGTTCGAGGCCAGCCTGGTCTACAGAGTGAGTTCCAGGACAGCCAGGGCTACATAGAGAAACCCTGTCTCGGAAAAAAAAAAAAGTAAATTAAAAAAGAAGAAGAAGAAGAAGAAGAAGAAGAAGAAGAAGAAGAAGAAGAAGAAGAAGAAGAAGAAGAAGAAGAAGAAGAAAAGGCTTCGAGATATAGAAAGCATGAATGTTGCAGAGATTGATGAAAGCCCCCTCCCCCGAAAATAAGTACACATATTATAAGAAAAGAAACAAGGCAGCATGAACCTGGTAAAAGTATACAGTTTGGAGACATGGGGGGGGGCAAGAAAATAGGTGGAGTACAGGTGTACAATTTGGAATGAATGTGGTCCAACAATGAACAGTGTAATCTGATTGAAAGTTCTCTGTGTGCTTCAGAAAACAAGTGGGAGCTATGGCTAATTGGGTGATATGGAGCATGACCTCAGCAGACCTCAAACATGAAGCAGACATTTGAATCGGAAACGTTGATTAGTAGGGATTCATCATATTAACATTGACATTTCACTCCATGGTTTTATTTGCAGTATTGGGGATTTGAACCTGGAGCTTTGTGCATGCAGGGCAGGTACCCCTCTCATTGTAGAACTTTGAAAACATCTATAATCTAGTTCATTGTAATGAACTAATGAGCCTGGTTTTGCTCATATAGCACAGTTACTATGGGGGAAGGAATATGGTGACTAAAAGGAAATTCTCTGAATTATTTTCGCAACTTCTTGAGACCCTATAATCATTTAAACCTGTAAGACATAGAAAAGTGATTATGAAGAGATCAGGCTGGCACCTATGTGCATGGTTGTTTTAAAGGAGAAGAAATAGAGACAGCGAAGAGGCTCTAGGCAGCTTGAGCATGTGAGCATGGCTCTAGCAGGCCTTGCCCTTCTCCCCCATTCTCTCTGCCTTGCTAAAAACCAATAGATTCCATTCCTAAAGCTAGCCACCAAGGTCCATTCCCTTATTTGGCCACTTCCTCCTCCTGAGGCTGGTTACTAAGGTCCAGCTATCAAAGTATTGAAGTCAAGCAATCCCCACCCCCACCCCGACTCCCTGTGGCTACCTTAATTAAGCTCTCCAATCAAAGTTAAACACCTCATCCTCCCATGGCGGTTCCCCTTTCACCTTCATAGACTGCCACTGGAATGTGCCTTATCTGTCTCTTCTCTATCCAGAGGCAGTCCTTTGTCCCTCCAAGACAAATACCCCTTCCTGCTCTCCCTTCCCCCTTTCTCCCCTCTCCCTTGTTCTCTTCCCCTTCTCCTTTGTCCTCTGTCCCCTGTCTTTGTCTCTTATTTCCTGCCCTTTGTCCCTCTGGGACAAGTAAATCTTTATGCTGAGAACTTGGTCTTCGGGTGTTTGGGTCAGATACTGGTCCTTGGGATGAGAAAAAGTCATCCCAAGCAGATAGTTCCTTATTTTAAGTCCTTCAACTTGATTTCTGTAGAACAGAGACTGGCCCTGGGTAAACAAAACCGCTAAACTTTTCAGCTTAGAAGATTTTTAGTTTATGCAATGTGTGAGCTCAAAAGTGACGTGCTGAGTGAAGATACTTGGTTTGAGAACAGTCAGTTATCCAGGGGTGAGTCAGTCCCTGACTGGTTTATAAAGATGCTGTGAGCAATTTCATCTGCTCAGCTGTTGAACAAGTAAACCCAAACTTGTGCTAGAAAACACAGCAGAAATATCTCTAAAGGTCTATAGCTACACAGACAGTTCCTGGAACAACCTTCCCCAGCAAGTGAGTGAGCATCCATACATACAGTATGCTTACGTGAGTGTAAGTGATGGACACACAGAAGACCATTTCATTTTCCAAGTGGAGTATGGTGACATGTTCCTGTAATCCCAGCACTTGAGAGCTGCAGGCAGGACAATTAGGGGGTTCAAGGCCAGCCTAGTCTACATATCAAAATGGAGGCCAGCCTAGGCTACAGAGTTACTTTAGTATCATAAAAAGAGAAGAAGGCAGCACTCCACTCATCATTCTAATCTCGTCTGTTTATCAAACTATAGCCATTCACCACTCAAAATCAACAAAAGAGCTGAATGCCAGCGACTAAAATCTCTCCTTCTTTCTTGTGTTTCTTTTCTAGAAATAGATTTTGTTTGTAGGAAACAGTGAGTTAAAGCACAGAAGGAGGAGGGTATCCCTCCTATTTATCTCTTAACAGGTAGCTGTTTCATCTTCCCTTTGCCCTTCCCCCCACTAGCACATTATGACCTCAGCTGAGCCACTGGAGAAAACCCCACCAACTAGTTCAGCTGGTTGCTAGGATACAGGCTAAAAGAAAGAGGGAGGACAAGTTGGGGAACCAGAAGCTCTTTCTTGCCTATTATCTTTTCCCACTAGCTCTTCCGAAAGTTTCAAGTTTCCGGCTTTTATCCCGTTTGGTTTTCTCCCTTCAGCATTTATTTCTGGAGGCAAGGACTTCTGCCAGTTCGAGTTTATGGTCTGTCTTGTACAACAGCTGGCTTCCCCCAACGATTCTGACTACAGTTTGGACTACAGAATTAGAGCAGCCAGTCATGAATACTCAGAAGATTTATCACTTAATAGCTTAACTGTTTGGGTCATTAAGGGGTGGGAGAGGAACAGCCAAGTGATTGTTACTCCTGCAGAAACTGCAGCAAGATGATAGCTGTTTGCTTCTTGCTATCTTCCTGCACTCCCCTCTGTAAAAAGATGGAAATCTTCAGCTTTGCCTTTCTGACTTTGGAGGTCAGGAACCCTAGTTTGGGGAGAGGTAAAGGGCATTGCAGGGTGAAGGGAAAGCAGAGGAAACCAGTTTGGACTGCACTCAGAGTTAAGCACAATACTTTTGCTTTTGACAGATCACTTCAGACTAGGCCTTTTTCCAAGATCATTTTGAAGGAATTTGCATAGTTTCTTATAGTATTTGCATTAACCCAGGCAGGTGGCAGGATTCTCAGCTTTTCCACTGCTTCTATGTGCTTCGGGTGAGAGGACAGTGAATTTGCCAAAGGCACAGAAAACTTGAATGTTTTCCTTCAGAACTCAAGACTCCTCCAGCCAGTGACTGAGGCTTAATAATTCAGATGTCTAGTGATTTCTAAGTTAATGTTATTCTTGCTAGTCTTGTGCCCATAACTTAGGCCCATTGTTCAGAAGCACAGGCTAGACCACTTGGGTTAGACTCTACACCCTGCTACTAACTGTCCTCATAGCTTTATGATGGAGACATGACTTTTATGCCTCAGTTGTTTTGGAGACAGCAGCAGAATCTCTCTCTCTTCGGACCTTCATGGGTAGTTGAACAATACTTAGACCCTCTTAACCTATGTGATCGTTATCATTACCATCTGTGTTGGTTTGTTTTTGTAGGTCTGCAACAAAATACTCACCTGAGAAGAGAGACCCTCAACTGAGGGATTGTAGGTATGTCTTATGGGGCATTTTCATTATTAATGATTGATGTGAAAACAGCCCACTGTGGCTGGTGTCACCCCATGACAGAAAGTCCTGGGTTGTGTGCTAAAGAAAGCTGAGTAGGCCTTGGAGAGGGAGGTGGTAAGCAGGACCCCTTCATGGTATCTGCTTCAGTTCCTGTCTTGAATTCCTGCCTTGGATTGCCTTAATGTTGGGGGTATAAGCTGTAAATCAAATAAACCCTTTCTACTTCAAATTGCTTTTGGTCAGATTTGTTTTAATCACAGCAACAGAAAGTATCATTAATTATAGAAGAGCTGATGCCCTATTTTTCTTCTTTGAACTTGAAGGTACTTCTGGGCAGAGACTCACTTACAAGCCTTCCTTTTTTTTTTTGTTTTGTTTTGTTTTGTTTTTGTTTTCGTGACAGGGTTTCTCTGTGTAGCCCTGGCTGCCCTGGAACTCACTCTGTAGACCAGGCTGGCCTCGAACTCAGAAATCCACCTGCCTCTGCCTCCCAAGTGCTGGGATTAAAGGCGTGCACCACCACTGCCCGGCTCTTACAAGCCTTCCTATGATGCCTACCTACAAACACTTGCAGCCACTCTAGTTTGCCTTACAGCCAGAATGCCCCCTTGCGGGAGCTGGCCCAGTCAACATTCAATTTCTAATCTACAGGCACTAGACCTCTTGAATGCTTTCCAGGAGAATGCGTGTCTACGTATCCTCAAAGCAGCCCAACATATTTTAGTAATATACATCTACAAACTCCATAGACAAAGCCTTAGTGGTTTCAGAAGAAAAAACAAACAGCTTAGTTGAGATATGTGGACTTCTTTGTCTGAAGGGAGAGGAACATGGAAGAGGATGCACGCAGAGACGCACACACAGACAGGAATTGATACACACTCGGATGTCTTATGCATGTTTTCCTTTTAGGAAAGAGTTCTAAGAGTCATCTCCACTGAAGGGCAATCTTCCCCAAAGTGAAAGAAAATTCCCTTCCTCACTCTGTGAAGGAGTGGCAGGCGAAAGAGTTGAAGAGAAACCTGTTTCCTGTTGCTACTGAATCAGGGTCCTATTTCAATAAACCAGTTTGGCTCTTGCTGGTGGCCTCACAAAAACTATTGTTAGTGCTAGTAAAACATGAGAGGGGACTGGTTGAGACGGTGGAAAACCACAGAATTTAGAGGGTTTATAGGTGTCAACCACAAGGGACAACAGATAATGGACAATGAAATTTGGCCTGCGTTCCTGGATCTCGAGATTATAAAAAATAAAGAATTCCAATTGCCAGATTTTGCAGCAAATTTCACAATTCTTTTCTGAGAAATGGTTTCACTACTTAACCTTGGTTGGCCTCAAACTCACTATGTAGACCAGGTTGGTCTTTAATGTACAGAGATATACCTGCCTCTGCTTCCCAAGTGCTGGGGCTAAATATGTGCAGCACCATGCTCTGCTAAATTTCCAATTCCTAAATGTTATCAACCCAGAGATTTTAAAAAAGACACCATGAGACAACGAATATATGTTTACAGTACTTGTTGTCAGTGTGTGAGTTCTGGGGTCTGGGGATGGAAGAGAAAGCATTAGGGTTTTTAGTGTGGATGGTAGAGGAGGTTGTCAGCAAGAGTGGAGGAGATGATACTGAGAGGTGGGAGGAACAGCTGCTACAAGGATGTCCTTGAGTGGTGTTGAGCACTGCTCAAGAGGGCCTTAGTGAGCATAGATGCAAAAAGGAGCATATGCCAGCCAGGCACCGTTTTCACTCAGAGGGCGGTGATGCATCAGAATCCTTGCTGCCTTTGAGGCCATTGGTGAAAATGACTAAAATTTATTGGACATTACATGTTTCCTGGGATTGTTTTGAAATTTTGACATATACAATTGTCCCCAAATCTCTGTGGAGGGCTGGTCCAGGAGTCCCTAAAATTTGTAATTCTCAAGTCCCTTATATAAAATGCCATATTATTTACGTGTAACCCATGTATATCGTGTCAAATACTTTTTCTCAGTGTTGGGAATAGAACCCAGAGCCTACATTTACCTGGTAGGAGGTGCTCCATCACTAAGCTATACCTCCATCTTAATTTCAAGGTTAGTTATAATACCTAATGCAATGCAAATAATTGTTAGACCACTGGTTAGGGAATAAAGACAAGGAAAAAAATCTGTACATGCTCATTACAGATAAGGCCATCTGATACTGTATTAGTCGGGGTTCTCTAGAGTCACAGAAGTTATGGAATGAATCTATATATAAAGGGAGTTTATTGGAATGACTTTGAGTCTGCAGTCCAACTAACCCAACAATGGGCAGCTGTGAATGGGAAGTCCAAGAGTCTAGTCATTGCTCAGCACAAGGCTGGGTGTTTCAGCTGGTCTTCTGTAAAAGCTGGAATCCTGAAGAAGTAGGTTCCAACAGATGTGCTGGCAAGTAAGTGCAAGCAGACAATGAAGAATGAACCTTTCCTTCTTCCATTGTCCTTATATGGGCCTCCAAAAGACTTTATGGCCCAGATTAAGTGTGTGCCTCAAGATCTGGATTAAAGGTTTGTGTCTATCTGGATTAAGTGCACGTGTCATCCCACCTCAAGATGTAGATCAAAAACTTGTGTCTTCCAGCCTCAAGATCTGGGTCCCAGGTGTGCCCTCCATTTCTTAACTGTGTAGTTCATTCCAGATATAGTCAAGTTGACAACTGAGAATTTCAGATACCTGATTACATTTTCAATCCGTGGTTAGACGAATCTGTGGATGAAATACCTATGGCTCCATATAGCTGACTACTATTTCACTTAACCTTCATAATATCTTTGGGAGATTGGTACTGTTACTATTTCCACCTTCACTTCACCAGCACCCCAGGCTTGTCCCAGTTGACTTCATGGAGTAGAGTTTTGCTGTATCTGGAAAACACACCCTAAAAGCCAACCTATATATATATATCAAGAATGTACTAGGTACTATGGTGTTCATATAGCAACTCCACTCCAATCCTAAGAAACATTTTTCTTAGCAGAGTGTCATAAAGTTTCCAATTCATGAGATAATGCACTGAATGTGTTAGTTAATCTTCAAGACTTGGGACATTGGGGAGTAGGTATATTGTTACAGTTTTATACCATTACTCCAGGAAATAAGGAACAGAGTCCTGCAAAAAAGATAAGAGAATCATTTTTCATTAGAGAGAATGAACCATGCCATAAGTCAACTTTGATAGCAGAGAAGGCATGCACTGTTTATGCCCCAGGAAACTATTTCACAAAGGACTTGGCAGTGAGGGGCTCAGTGAACCGAAAATGAGGGTGTGAAAGGAACAAAATGTGTAGAGGAACAGAGAGGCTAGAGGGAAGCAAAGTTAGCATGGTTTAAAATTTTCTCAAGATCAGTCTTATATACAGGCCTTTAGCTTGGCTGGGAAAAGCCATGGAAGGAAGTGGAATTAGGAAATCCAATTAGTCTAAATGCTGGACTAGGGCATCTGGGCTCTCTGAACATTTTTGCATCACTACAGCCTCAAAGGAGGAGGACTCTTTGAATCTTTTTTTTTTTTTTTTTTTTTTTGAGACAGGGTTTCTCTGTGTAGCCCTGGCTGTCCTGGAACTCACTTTGTAGACCAGACTGGCCTCGAACTCAGAAATCCACCTGCCTCTGCCTCCCAAGTGCTGGGATTAAAGGCGTGCGCCACCACTGCCTGGCGGAATCTTTGAATCTTGCTTAAGATCTTGGTTTATAGCCAGGCAGTGGTGGTACACGGCTTTAATCCCAGCACTTGGGAGGCAGAGGCAGGTGGATTTCTGAGTTCGAGGCCAGCCTGGTCTACAGCGTGAGTTCCAGGACAGCCAGGGCTACACAGAGAAACCCTGTCACGAAAAACCGAAAAAAAAAAAAAAAACCAGATCTTAGCTTATCATTATCTAAATATATCTAAATATATACTTAGCAAAGGCTTATGTTTAAATGAGAAGTTTGAAAGCTCTGGATGACGTCCTTTCTGTTTTTCTTTTTTTTTTTTAAAGGAAATGAGTTCATTGCTTTATCAAATCATGGGTTATTTATTGATGGAAAAAGTAACAAGGAGCACTGTCTCTCCATTTTACTTAGTAACTTCTACACACACACACACACACACACACACACACACACACACACACACACTTGTCTTATTTACATACCTAGGGGTAGCAGTTATAAAAGAACAGGAAATCTTGAGCAGGCTTTAGTATATATGTTACATTTTAGTCAGAAATCTTTCAGTGTGTCCTTTGTAGTGACAAAGCTGAAGTTGATGTGTTTCCTTCTTTCAGCTACTTTACGGGAATCCTTTCAATCTACTACTTGGTCACCGAACAACAGTTGCTGAAAGTTGGCAATAAATGTCTCCATTATCATGTTGAACAACAATACCCACCATTTCTTGAGCACTTACTATTTGCTGCATATTGGGCTAAATATTTTATCTCAATCCTGATTAAATGAAGCCCTGTTTACTTGGTGTTATTGCCACCCTTTTCCACTTTGTAGTTACTTAAACATATTCAGATATCAAGTAACTTTCTCAGGGCCGGGATCCAAGCCCAGATATCTCTACCTCCAAAACCTGAGTCCTAAACTGTAGGAGCTACCTCCCACAATAACAATAATTAGCTTTGAGAGAATTATTACTATGTGTGTATGTTATGCATGGGGGGCTATGCAAGCCGCTGTAGGCATGTGGAAGTCGGACGCCAGCTTTGTGGAGTTGGTTCTCTTCTTCCACTTTTACATGAGTTCCAAGGATTAAACTCAGGTTGTCAGGATTTCACGGCAAGTACTTTACCTGTGGAACCATTTCACTAGCCCATGTTGATTGGCTGTTATTGGATGTATAGCAAGTTTGAAACAAAGTATCTAGTGTTGCACATACATCATTTCATTGTATCTGTACACCAATTCTGTAAGTTCAGTATTATGATTCTTTCTAGGTCAGTTTTACATACAAATACTATGAGATTCCAAGGGGCAGATTGGTTTGTCCAGGATCACACAGGTGACAAGCAAAAGAACTAAGATTCAAAATGGATCCATCAAGTCAAATGTGGTGGTGCATGCCTGTAATCCTAGCATTTAGGAGACAAAGGGATCAATAATTATTATTATTTTGAGTATTTTGTGTCAACACTATTTGCACATTATTTATAGCGCTTACAAATGCATGTCCAAAAGGTACTATTAAGCTTGCTATCTCCAGAATATGTTCAGAGAAGCTAAGAGACTCGCTCTAGTCCATACAACTAGTAGAGATGGATCTGGGTTTTAGATTCAAATCTAGGGCTGCTGACATGGGCAAGCAGCTGAAAGCACTTGCCACCAAGCCTGATCACGTGAGTATGATCCCTGTAACTCACATGGTAGAAGGAGAGAACCAACTCCTACACATTTGTCTTCTGACCTCCACATGTGCCATGGCCCATGTATCCCCACCACACATACACACTCCCCCTTACCCTCATTAGATAAAAGTAATAGAAAATTTCCAATCTGTCATTTGCTATTAGTCAAATCCTATACCTTCCCAATCAAACAGTGTCTTCCTTTACTTTACGCTGAAATGACATCTTTATTACTCTGCACTCCAGGGGGTCAGAATGCTGCCTTAGTCAGCACACTAGATGGTAAATAGTCACGCTTCATGAATCATCTGACTATACTGGCTGTATTGGGAAGCAGTCATAGACAATACAGAAACAAATGAGTGTGGTAGTGCTCTGGTGAATACTCATGAATATTAAAATTTCATTTCCTGTATCTTGTGTAGTGGGGTAGACATGGCTGGGACCAGGTTATATGCTTCTCACTCCTTAAGGACAAAAGACTGTCATAGTCATCACTTTTGTCAGGATATCCCAGTGCTCTTAGTTAGAGCCCAGAAGTATTTGCTTACAGGCAGTATAGAGGACATGGATTCTAGGGACAGGCTTTGTCATCGTTGTTGTTGTTCAAATATCAGCACTGGGACCATTAGCAAGTCTTTATAAGGTTACTGAATAAAAAAAGAAAAAGAAAAAGGAGAACATGACTCCCCAGGGTATGGGTTGAGGAGAAAGTTTGTTGTAGATATGGGGGAGAAAACAGCCAGAGGCAGAGACATCTGGAAGGATCCTGACTGAACCAGGCCATGTGAAGAGAGGGGAAGAGAGAGAGCAAGAGAGGAGTCATCAACTAAGAAACCTGGGACAAGAAGTCCGGGACAAGGGACTGGCTTGGTCAAAATGGATGAGTTATATAGAGGCCAGAAGAGCTGGGAGGACAGCCCAGCCACAGGGCTGGAGAGTTCTGGATAGGGAATGGCATATGCCCGCTAGAAGGGCCCTGTAACAGGTAGGGACTGAGAGATACTGGGAGAACCATCTGAGAGAACGCATCTGCTTTGATATGTTATTAAGCACCTTAGTTAGCTATTTGTCCTAGGATTGAGACCTAACAGTTACCTTCTCAGTTTTCTCATAAAACAACAAACAAACAAACAAACAAAGACTTGATGCATTCAGAAAACACTTAGAACAGAGCATGACATTTTATTTTTGTTATATTTATTTATTTACTTACATTACAAACGATGCCTCCCTCCCAGTCCCCCCTCCCAGAGACCTCAGATCATGGCATTTCCATTATTTGTTATTTTCAAGCTCAACAAGCCAGCCTTCAGGGCTATATCATGTCATCTAGTTAGATGAAAACAAAAGACAAAGTGTGAAACTTTCTGTGAGCTAGGATTTTACCAATAACAGACTTATGCAAATCCCGTTTCTGAAGTCTTCCTGTCCCTGTTTTTGACCTGCACTTAGTGACTGAAAATATTCTCTTGAAGATTCCCAAAAGGGGACACAAAGTTAAGACCATTACCAAGATCCACTGAAGATATGCTTCCTTTGTTCTGGATTATGCTTAGGTTTGATGGTATTAAGGCACAGTGCACACATTCTACCTCTCTGGAGTTAGGCCTCCTTTCTCCAACTCTTTTTCTCTGCTTAGCCCCACAAAAGCCAGCAGGTTGGAGGCCTCTACCCTAGTGTCTCTATCTGGTGGTTTCATCAGGGACTAGCTGCCCTGAAGGATCTTTGCCATCTCTATTTGCAGGTATTACAAAGAGGGTTGCTCAATTTTGACACTGGCCTTCCTTTTTCATCACTCTCTTGGAGTTGACTTCACAATCTACTCATGATGTACTCAATTCCATCCTGCCCATGCAATAAATCAGGCTGTCTCTCACCTGTCGTTAGCACCTGTTCTTCTCTCTTCTTAGGCTCTTCTTGCTTTGATTGCTAGCCCAGGCTAGTCTCAAACTTCTTATCTGATTGCCTTGTTGGGATTATAGGCATGAATGCTGTTTGGAATATGCTTAACTCCACTTCAGCAGGTTAATTATTCCTTACCCTTCAGGTATTACCTTAAGTATTACTTCATCCAGGAACCTTCTTCTAATGCTTCAAGTAAATATTAACTTTTTATTTGAACAGTTACATAACTGTACAATAATACATCAGTGGCAGAAACTAACTAGATTCCTTCATTCTCTTATTGAACAAAGAAGAGGTTCACATTTCTCAGGTTCTCCCACCATTAGATTGCTTCTGATTCCTTTCTCTTTTTTTTGTTTTTTGTTTGTTTGTTTGTTTTTTGTTTTTTTCGAGACAGGGTTTCTCTGTGTAGCCTTGGCTGTCCTGGAACTCCAGGCTGGCCTCAAACTCAGAAATCCACCTGCCTCTGCCTCCCAAGTGCTGGGATTAAAGGTGTGCGCCACAACTGCCCGGCTTCTGATTCCTTTCAAGTCTTGGTATAAATCTCTCTATGTAGCTCTCCATGAACTGGTGTTGCATGTTAGTCCTGAGAGTAGAGTGGCTCCAATTTCAGACTCTAAAAGGGTCTACAGAATGGTGAATCTATAAAAAAAAAAAAAAAAAAAAAAAGCTTGCATCCGAGTCATTGCTTGGATATCTACCCAGAGGATATCCTTGTATCCTTGATATCCACAGGCCTGTGACATAAACTTTTGTGTGTGTGTGGTTATGCAAGGGTGGTTTCATTACTAATGCTACGATTAATTACCTTGACTAACACTATCTCCTTTATGTCATAGCAGTTAATTATACTGATTAAAATTGCCTATTTGCTTGGCTTCACTCATCACCAGAGCGAAAGCTCCATTAGAGTAGAGGATTTTTCCAGGATTGTTCTCTCCCCTATCTTCAATATTGTATTACTTTTCTACTCCTGTGGTGAAATACCATGGCCAAGGTAACTTATAGAAGAAAGTATTTAATCCCCCTTATTCTTTCAGAGAGTTAAAGTCCATGACAGCAGAGCAAAGACATGATGGCAGAACAGTTGAGAGTTCAAGTCTTGATCCAAAAGCAGGAGGCAGAGAGGGAATGCTGAAGAGAGCACAAGTCTTTTGAAACCTAAGGCCCCAGCCCCAGCCCCAGGTACACACCTCTTCCAACAAGGCCACACCTCCTAAGACTTCTCAAACAGTTCCAGCAACTGGGGGCCAAGTATTCAAAACCTGAGAGTTATGGGGGAATCTCTCATTCAAATCATCACATTCCATTCTCTGGCCCCCATAGGCTCATGGGGTATCATAATACCAAAAGTGCATTTAGTCCAAGTTCAAAAGTCTCTATAGTCTTTCAGTCTCAAGACTGTTTAAAAGGTCAGAGTCTCTTCTGAAACCCCCTGTGAAATCAAAATAGAAATTATAGATTTCCAACCTGCACTGGCACAGAATATACACTGCCATCCCAATAGAAGGAATCAGGATACCGTGAAGACATACTGTACCAAAGCAAAGCACAGCAGGGCAAACTGTAAATTCTGTGCTCTATACCTGGTGCCAAAGGCCGTAGGTGGTTCTACAATGTACTTCTCCCTCTTGGGCTGTGTCCTAGTTACGGTTAACATTGCTGTGATAAAACATCAAGACCAAAACAAGCTGACAAAGAAAGGGGTTATTTGGCTTATGCTTCCATATCACTGGACTCCGTTACAATGTGTAAGGTGCATGGCAAAAGTCTCAGAGTGAGGGCGTATCTGCAATCATTACTCAGACTTGGGTTTTCTCTTTGACCTGTCTAAGAAAAGTATAAATCAAAGGAAATTGTGGAAGGAAAGGAAAAGAAAGTGAATGAAATGAAAATATGACCGCTCCTAGGTATGATCGAGGAAACGGGGCTTTTATTATAGATAGGAGAGAGAACAGCCAGGTGCATCTGGAAATGTCCAGAGAAGAGGTAGAAAGGAGTAGATTGAACATGACCAGCAGAACGAACCAGACCATTGGGGGGAAGAGAGAGAGAGAGAGAGAGAGAGAGAGAGAGAGAGAGAGAGAGAAGCAGAGCCAGAGAAAGTGAGAAAGGAGGACGAAATTTGGCGGGGGCATGTGGACCAAGAGAGAAGATCAATAGCCAGGAGAGCAAACAGTTGGAATAGCAATTATAGCAATGAAAAGCCTGGGGGAGGGAAGCCCACAGGAGAGGTTTAGGATAGAGGGCCATGTAAGAAGAGCTGTGTGCGAGGAGGGGCCAGGATGCCATCTAGGAACTCTGAAACAGGTACTTGCTGAGTGTGCCTAGAAGTCAGCATGAGCTTTGGTATGCTAATAGGCATCACATTTGTCCCGAGGGTTTTTTCCTTTGGACCTGACTTCTGTATCAAAGCAAGTATTATTGACACTTATGGCTCCAACTGTGAAGTCATGAGTGGGAGCCAGGGAGAGAGGGCAATAGTACTTAGGAAGAATCTGGCAGATGAAGAATGTAGGAGAGGGGTGTGGTAAGTGATTGTCCTCTGAGTCAAGCAATTGCTATCTTGAGGGAGTTCGGCTGTGTCCACCTATTAAAAGGATCACCAGAGCTAGGCTTGTTGACTATTTACACCCCACAATGGAGGGATGTTAAGGGTCACAATAGCCACATCTGAATAGCCAACTCCTTATTCCTTGTTGGATGCAACTCTGCCTTAACTGAAGGTGGCTCTAGGGAGGGGCTAGAGTACATATTGAGGGGGGACAAGGAAAAGGAGGCTGTATTTACAAGGCCACAGGAAAGCCCTCATCTTCAGGGTAAAGGCTTTCCAAGTGAGGTCTGTGGTGGGAGGATCTGTAAGTAAGCCCTCACCTATGTTCTCTGAGGGAACCCAACAAACCCACGTGTTCCGAAGAGTGAACTTGGAGGAGATATGCCTCTATTTGTCATTGGGACTTTAGGAGTGTGTGTCAGGGGGGTAGAATTTCTGGATTATATCTTCCCCTGGAAGGGAATTTTAACAACAAAGGGGTGAGGGACAGAACAGGAACCTCCCATTCACCACGTGAAAGAAGGGAATGTGTAGCTTTCTATATACATTTACTCCTCGTGGCTAGACACTGAAAGGGTATGGAACCCACAAAAAGCAGCCTGGCCAAGACTGAGACCATGCTATGGAGGGTGTCAAACTTCCCACTGTGACTCCATGGTCATTAACTGTGGGGATGCCTGCAAACACTGAGGCAAAGCTGAGAGTTGCTCAGAGAAAAATGAAGTGTCCTGAAAGTCCAAAGTCCCTGGAGGCAAGGGCAGGTAAAGCACTGAGCACTAACGACTCTCATTTACGTTCACTAGTTTAATCTTTGCCTCCATTCTTACAAGTCTTACAGATTTAGATTTAAGTCGCCAAGAAGACCTTTTGTTTTGATGCCCTCTGTGTCTCTGACATTCAACACTTGATGGATGAGATTCTGGCCTTCCTTATTCCTCTTTCACATGTAGGCAATGCCATAGTCAATGGCCTGGGGGTGGGGATCTTGGGAGAGCTGCCCCGTCTTCTCATAGTCTACTTTTGCTTCTTTTAACTACCCAAAAGTCAATCTTCCAGCATCCCCCCCAACCTCCCACCCCCACCTCCTCATCCCTCAGCCCCTGAAGCACACCCCACCCCACCCCTACACATAGCCAGCTCTCTTTCCTTCCCCTGTGGCAAAGGATTCCTGCTCCCTAGTGAGTCACCACCCACTAAGAAACACCACATACCTTTCTGTGTCAGCAGTGTTAACACTGGGTTTTTTTTTTTTCAAAGAGTGACGAGATGGGAAAAGAACAGGCATAACGAATGGAACAAAGTGAGCACACCGCAAACCAGAGGGTTGGCTCTGGTCTTCTGCTTTCCTATTTGTCTGGAAGGGGTCTCCGATGTGTTAGGCAGTCTTCCATTTGCTGTTCAGTTTTATTGTCCTTGCTCTTTAAATTCTACTTTACCCCTTGCAGATTCAGGAGTTTGGGCCTTGCTATGATGCTTCAGCCCCATGGGATTCAGAGAGAGAGAGAGAGAGAGAGAGAGAGAGAGAGAGAGAGAGAGAGAGAGAGAGAGAGAGAGAGAGAGAGAGAACCTTGTAAAGGCTCCCACAGACCTAAATAAGTATAGTCTAAGCTTAGGATGTTAACAATACTGTTGAAACAATATATACCGGTCATTGAAGTCCAAAGGCAATGGAGAAAATTCATGACAGTTATGAAACAGAGCATTCGAGAGCCCTCTTTCTTATAGAACTCAGAACCACCAGCCCAGGGTTGGCACTACTCACAATGGACTGGACCCTCCCCCATCAATCACTAATTTAGAAAATGCCCTACAGGCTTGCCTACAGCCCCATCTTATGGAGGTATTGTCTCAAGTGTGGCTCCATCCTTGCTGATAATGATAGCTGTGTCAAGTTGGCATAAAACTAGCCAGTATCCAGAGGACTCCAATTCAGTTCCCAGCACTTGCTTTGGGAAGCTTACAATCAGCTGTAACTCTACTTCTAGGGGATCTGGCACTCTCTTCTGATCTTTGAGTACCCCAGGCATGGACACAGTGCACTTATATACATGCAGGCAAACACTCATACACATCTTTGAAATAATAATAATAATAAAGTCATTATTATTTTTAAGATTTATTAACTTATTTAAAATGTATTTATATTGTTTTTGATTGTATGCATGCACGCATCTGTGTGTTTCTGCATGAGTATGTATACATTAGTGAAGGTACATGCAATGGCCTGAGGTGTTGGATCCCCTGGAGCTGGAGTTGTAAGCCACCTGATATGGGTGCTGGGACTTGAACTCAGATATTAGTCTCTGAGCCATCTCTCCAGCCTCCAAATCATCATTATTAAAACAGTGTTTTAAGACACATGTGCAGACACACACACACACATATCGTATGTTTTGTAGTATTATCAGAACACAATGACTTATTTTTAATTTTTTAATTATTTATTCTTTATTTCATGTGCATTGGTGTTTTGCCTGTGTGAAGTTGTAAGCTGCCATATGGGTTCTGGGAATTGAACCCCGGTTCTTTGGAAGAGTAATCAGTGTTCTTAACCACTGAGCAGTTTTTCCAGCCCCTGATGTTTTGTTTTGGTTTGGTTTGGTTTTTTGTTTTTTTGATGCCACACCACAAAAGAGAAAACTAAGGGTTTCAGGTAAAGCAATTGCCCCCAAAGGATCTATGTCAAGGAGATACAGAACCAGAATTTGAGCCTAGGGCTTTGGCACTGGGGTCCATGTTCTTAAACACTCTAATCCCCATCAGAAAATGTATTGACATTAAAAAATGTGTGGCCCTTTTGACCCTAAATTAGAGAAAGTCTTTTGATGAGCTATGTCCTTCCATAGCAAACATTCTAACCCGAGCAGGGAAAGAGAAGGAAGGAAAAGTAGGAGATGTTGCACATTGCCCTTGCCTATATATCTCTTAAATGGAGACACATGCCAAGTCTGGGCTAGAATTGGCATACTCTGCTCTGGCAGATGCCTTACCAGCTGGTATCCTAGCTTTGAGAAAGCTCTTAAATGCAACCTTCAAGCTGCCAGTATGTTTCTGTGTGTCTGTGGCATGGATGTATCGCTCCCAGTTTCCTGGCCACCTACTATCCTCTCTCATGTAGCAAGATTTTACAGGGTCATTCATGTTCCTGGAAGAAAGTATACAAAATTTGAGCTTTGGAATGAGGTAGCTATTTTGGGAAGAGACAGCAAAGAGGGGAGTGACTCACAAGTGAGAAGTTTGGTCAGAACATTCTGTCTGGTGCACTTGACCACTGATAGAGTAAGCAGGGGGTCTGCTGCCATCCTCATCTTAGGAACGAAAGTTCTCTAAGGTATCTATTATGGCCTCCTCTGAAATGAGGTTTATCATCAGAAAGCCTCTGGGATTGATTCCTGGATAAAATTACATGTTTATGCAGAATCACAGTGTAGATGCAGGCTATAATGACGTTCCTTGGCTTTGCTAGCACAGTCCAGGAATTGTATTATGAAATATTCAATGATAGATCAGTTCCCAGAACACAGCCACTGTACTTGCAAAGAAATACAACTCACAGAAACACAACCCCACTAGGATGGAAAATAGATCACTGCCCAACACTCACACAGCTGTAATATGGTAGAGAAAACTGGGGTGTACACAAGCTGGGTGAACAGAAAAGGGTATGATCAATGCATCATAACTTTAAGACATAGATTACAGTTTCTGGGAAGAACTTGCAATAGATAAGATACGAGGTGTGCCATAGTTAGTACTAAGGGGATTTGTTCTACAAAAAGAGTCTTGGGAGGACCAAGGTACACAGAATGTCAAGTCGAAACTACAGATTAAAGGGCAAACTATCTGTAGAGGACAAGTGATTCTAATCATTTGAGGCATAGATCTGTATATATAATTGTGTACAGACATGCAGCTTGAGGCCAATCTATGGTTACCATAAAGATTATTAACAGTTGCTGGATGTGGCAGCACACGTCTTTAATCCTAGCACTTGGGAGGCAGAGACAAGCAGATCTCTGTGAGTTTGAGGCCAACTTGGTTTACAGAATAAGTTCCAGGACAGCCACGGGTACACAGCTTAACCCTGTCTCAAGAAGCCAATAAACAATGAATATTAACAATTAGCATGTGGAAGAAGAAAATTCAATATGCTTACTGACCACCCACTGTAGAATTTTATAATTTGCACAGAGCTATGTTAATCTAGCTTTGATGTTCATTAAACAAAAAGACGTGTGACCATCTTACCATCTTCAAAGGGAAGAGATTTTAAAAGATAGATCCTTTGGGGGCAATTGCTTTACCTGAAACCCTTAGTTTCTCTTTTGTGGTGTGGCATCAAAACTAAGAATGTGGGAAGCAAACTGATTCTAAAATGAAGTTGATGCTTTTATTTACTCTGCCCTGATCTTGATCTAAAGTGTTTCGCAAAAAAATATATTTTGACAGGGTTATTAAACTAACTGCTTGTTCCGTTGTTCTATACCTTATGTCTTGTGTACTAGAAGTTTGAAATCTGTGGTTTTAGAGATCCTTTGAGATTGTGTACAACATTCTCTGTGTGTTTATGGATGTGTACACAGATTTCCCCCATCATAGGAAGTGATTGTTCCTTTTTTGTATCATTTAGGTAATCATAACATTATAACATTAGTTGTTATTTTTACCTCTAACCATGACATATGTCCTACCAATGTATCAAGCTATATACTTTTGGTCAGAATAGTTTCCATGGGATAAAACACAGAAATTTCAGAGTTAATGCTAGCTAGTATACTCCACTAATGTCTGGATCTTGTATCCTAGAAATAATTGGGATTTTTTTAAAAAAACAAAACAAACGAACAAAAAACTTCTTATTTGTTTTTTTGTGAATTTCACATCATGCACCTCAATCCCACTCATCTCTCCTTGTGTCCACCCTGCACATCTGTAACACCCCCCAACAGAGAAAAGACCATCTCATTGTAGAAGCTGTAGTGTGTCACAGTGTATCCCAAGTATACCCTTTTGTCCACACTTCTTTGCTTGCAAATGTTCATTGCATGACTCACTGGTCTGGTGCAAGGCCTCTGGCTTCTTCTACTCTATCAATAGCGGAATCTCGCTGAGACTCCGCTCAGACATCCTGTTGTTGCCCCGTGTCATGGAGATCCTGTAGTTTGGATCTGTAGGGCTGGCCTTTTCATGCATTCCAGCAGTTCATTGATGGAATAGATGTTGGGGTGGGCCAATTCAAAGTCCTGCATGTGGGCCTGGGAGATATCTGAGCTGGTCTACCTGGTCTCCTGCTCTCAGGCCCTAGGGCCTGTTCACTGGCAATGCATGCAACTAGGGCCAGCTCTACCCTGATGCCCAGGTGAGGTGCATGGCCTCCTGAGTGTTGCAGCAGGTGAGGGACAGGGCTAGTACCTCCGACTCTTATGATCCCAGAGCCAGCTCTCCTGCCTGCCATAGGTGTCAAGGGATGAGGGAGGAGAGGATGATATCTCTCCCTTTTCTGCACCACCACAGAGCAGACAAGAGTCAGGGTCCAATGTCCTATGCTTACTTACACCTTTGGGCCAGGTCACCTGCCTGCCATAGGTGGGGAGGCAGTCATCCTTCCCTCACCCTTGTCACCACACAGCACAGCAGACAAGTTTCAGCAGAGAAGTTGTGTGACCAGTTCACCCATGTTCACACCCGAGGGGCTGGCAAACTAGCATCCCTGCCATCAGGGTCAACTCTACTGTGCTGCCCAGGTGAGTTTCAGGGCCTGCTGTCCCCAAGTGCTGCAGCTGCTAAAGGACAGAGACAGCTCTCCTGCTCTCATGACCTCAAGGCCAGCTCTCCCACCTGATGTAGGTGGTAAGGGGTTAGGGGGTAAACAAGGGTATCTCTTCCAAGGCCATGCCACCACACACAGCGCCGTAGGGCCAAGTCTTCTACCTTCTTATCTTCAAGGGACCAGCTCACCTGAAGCTCCTGCAATGTGTGGGGGCTCTGCCATGTACTGCAGCTGGCTAGGGGTGGAGTCAGCTCTCATGCCCCCAGGGACAGCTCTTCCAAGCTGTTCAGGTGAGGGGTGGGGCCAGTTCTGCACAGCCCTCAGATGTCAACATGTCCCCAGGTGCCAGCTGAGACCAGGGAAGTCTGCCTGGCCTTTGGTGGTAACAGAACCTTGCTGCTGCATGGCCCTTGGTGGCAGCACAGGCCAGTACCCCACCAGGTGGCATCACCGACTACTCACATCAGGCTATCCCTCACTAACCTCGAGTCTCTAGTTCTGCCTCTCTCCATTGTGCCCACATCCTTCTCTTTCTCTTTTTCTTTCATTTCTCCATCACTTACTTGCTCCTCTTAGAGGTGCCAGAGTCTCTGAGTGTCTGAGGTTGTCTCAGGAGTGATCTCAGGAGTGCTATGCCCTGATTTTGCATTATGGCATCAGGCAGGAGTCATGTCCAGCATGGTCTGCATAGCACCCAACCAGTGGTCATCTCAGGCAAACTCCTCATCGAGGTCACATGGTGCTGGTCTGGTGGTCATCTCAGGCTCGCTGCTCACCTGGCCTACCCCAGTGGCCCCATGCAAGGGCCATCTGTGTCAGGCTCACTTTTGCACAGGGCCTTCGGTCCCAGGCAAGGGTTCTTCTAGTCTCTGGCTTTCTCCCAGTCTTGGGATCTGTTGGTGCTGTACTTGTCATCTTCTCAGGCTAGCTTTCTATCTGAGCAATCTGGCACCAGACTGATCAGTCTCAAGCTTGATTTTGTTTCAGGGAATGTTAGGCTGTGTCAGATGTTCATAAATCAGAATACTGAGCATAGAAATAGCTTCTGTCTCCTCTCTGCCACCTATGGAAGCACATATGACACAGCAACCATACCTGTAATATTTGTTAGGCAGAAAGAATCATTTTTATTACACGTATTCATTTAGTGTATTTGTGTGTGTGCATACTCACGCCATAGTTCATGAGTAGAAGTCAAAAGGCAACTTATGAGTCAGTTCTCTCCTATCAGATGGACCTGGTAATTGAACCCAGATCCTCGGTGGCAGAGCCTTTTTATCTGCTGAGCCATGTTGCTGGCCCAGATGGAATAATTTGTCCTGTTAAGTGGCATCATATAATGTCTGATTGAGGAAGAAAGAATATTAATGTACACCTCAAAGTCCCTATGTGGTAGGTCAAATTATTTATTAAATGATTTGACAAATACTGTCAAATAAGTGTATACATTATATGTGTATACATTATATTGCTCCATAAGAGCCACATAGAATTATGTCCTACATTTTGTGGATGGGAAAATAGTAGCATTCCCAGATACTTGGAGTGGCTAATTGGCCAAATTCAGAAGCAAATACTATGTTAGGGTTTTGAATCCTGACCATATCTAACTCAAATTTACAATAAGAAAGCCTAGGAGGCACAATGTTTGACTTAATATCATAAGTAACAAGGAACTGAGACGTACCCAGGGCTTTTTCAGGCCTCTGTTCTCTGGGTAAGGCTATCTGAGGACCCAGTGTCCACAGCTTGCATCTGGAGCTCTTCTAAGCAGCCTGGCCCTGCTCACTTTCTTTCTCCAGACAAGCCATGCCCCTATGATCTTGTTTCCAGCACCACTGAGAATATTAGATTACAGGATTCCTGGGTGAAGGAACAAAAGTCTCGGCCAACATGCCAGCCACTTTACTGAGTCCTCCAAGACAGAATTTCCTAGTAGAGCACACAGAAAAAGGTCAGCTACTTGTGCCATTATCGGTTGCTGCCCCATTTTGGCCAACCACCAAGTTGTGATTGAGAAGTCTGGCTTTTAGCTGGCTGTTCCAGGTTTCTAATTAGTCTCTTTCCCCTTTAGCCATTCCGTGGAAACCTTAGAGAACATTTGATGCTGATTTGTTTGTTGGCCATTTTTTTTTCTGTCATTGTTGCTTTGGTTTGGTTTTAAGACAGGGTCTCGCTAGTTTTCGCTTGTCTGGAGTTCACTATGTGTACAAGACTGCCCTTAAACTCACAAAGATTTGTCTGTCTCTGTCTCTTAAATTAGAGCTGCTTTTAGGTCAAGTCATTCCTCTTCACATGAGATCTTATAAGGCCCTTAAGATCAAAGAGCTAATGAGTATGAGGGTGACCTGGGATTGCATGTGGTAAGGACATGGGGGCATCTGCTCCAGGCCCTTCCTCAGATCAAAGGAGATTTATACTGCTGTAGATATTCAGGGCTTTCAGTCTCTACCCCATACAGAGTAACATTAAAAGATACTATGTTACCATGACATCTCATACTCTTAGGGTCACAGTCATCTGCCCACACTCCTGCCATACTTCTGCTGTGCCTACAGCAGCCTCAGAAGAAGTGACATTCTTCTGTCCCTTACATACAATAGAAATCCCGATTTCATTTGCCGCGTGTTGGTTCTTTGCCTGCACAGTTGCCTGGCATCTCCTACTTCTGTTTTCTAAACACAACTTCAGAAGAGTAGAGAAAAGAGCTCTTGCTTTTCTGTTCCCTCGTTTTCAAAACATGAAAATGGTGGGGGTTACTAAGCAATGCCTATAAAGAGTCGACTTAGAGCAGACTAATCACACAGTGAATAATCGAGAAGCCAGAAGACACTTAGAGTCCTATGTGGTAGACTATGTGGTGAGTCCTGTGTGGTCACAGCAGTCAGAAGGCCGAGGCAGGATAACTGAGAGTTAGTTCAAAAGCAGCTTGGATCCCAGCCTTCCTAATGCTGTGACCCTTTGATACAGTTCCTCATGTTGTGGTGACCCCCAACCATAAAATTATTTTCATTACTACTTCATAATTGTAATTTTGCTACTGTTATGAATCATAATATAAATATCTGATATGTGACAACCCCCCCAAAGGGGCCATGACTCACAGTTTGAGAACTGCTACCGTAGGGAATTCCAGCAGGCCATCTTGGCCTGCCTAGTGGGAGCCTATTTAAAAACAAAATTTATCTCCTGAGTTTAAAAGATCAATGATACTTTTGGAATGCTTTCCAGATACAGTTCTATTACCATACTGATGAGAAGGCCCTGCTAAATGTAACACACACACACACATATACACACCATATATATATATGTTTCTTAGAACGACCACTATATTTATCCTTGGAAACATGAACAAACAATCCAGCTTTCCCTGCTAAGCTGACAACCTTGAAAAAGTCAGAGTCATTTGTTTGTAGATACCTATCCTACCAGATGTTCACACTCTAGATATGGTGGGCATTCTTGTTTTCCTGCTGGTAACAGCTTCAGTCTTTTATACCCCAGCTCTCATGGTTATCATGATCATTTCCCAGAGGAAGTTGACAGATGTATACGCTCATCATTTGGCCAGGCTCTGGCTTTCAAAATTAGGTGTCTGAATAACTTCATAGAAAACTGGAATTCAATGCTATCAATTTTGAGAGAGGAAAACTAACCTGTCTTTCAGGACCTATTGCTTTATAGTTATGTTTTCTACAAATAAACCTGGGGGGCTTGGAATTTAGATATGATGCCTTCAGCATTCTTAAAATTTCTATATCATCACAGGGATACTGTAGCCAAAGTGCTGCACTTCATCCTGGTAGCCACAGTTAGACTCTCATAACTAGTAAATAAATGTAAATTCTGTTGCCAGGACCTCATTCTTCAAATAAACACACACTTCTCACAAAACTCATTAATTGCTGAATATAGGTCTGCAGGGATATTTGTTCTAGTCTTTATTTATATACTTTATTTTTTTCCTATTTTTTTCTTCTTTTCCTGACAGTGCTGGGGATGAAACTCTGGAATCCATTCAGGACATGCTAGGATCTACTAGTGACCTATAGGCCTTCATTCTCACATACTTTCCTGCTCTCTGTTTCTCTATTTGTTTTTGTTTGTCTGTTTTCCCCTCCGCGAACAGGTCAGAATAGATAAGTCAGTTTCTAATGTCTACATGGAAAATCCATCTGATCATTCTCCTTAGTGTGTGACTCAGAGAATATTCAGTAAAACTTATCCTGGCCTTGTAAAAGAAGTGTTACTAAGTCTGCTTCAGAGAAGTCTTTTTGGATGAGTTGCACAGTTAGTAAAGGAAATATTCTTAGATAGAAAAGCCCAGATTCTCCAACTGCACACATAAGAGATTATTTGTTTATCTATGGTGTTGATAAACCTGTGTCTCATACTTATCAAATGCAAGAACAGTGAATTTTTCCTCAGATAATTGCATTTTTAATACTAAGTGCATATTATCATTTTAAAATGTGAATCCAACATACATAATTCTTTGTTCTTAACAAAGGCCCTGGAGAGATTTCATTGCAAAGTATGAACTTTAATGTTTGAATTCACATTTACTCAGTTGAAAACAAAGGTTCCAGAATTCTGGCTAAAACATAGATTAGTGCCTTCCTTCCTTCCTTCCTTCCTTCCTTCCTTCCTTCCTTCCTTCCTTCCTTCCATTCATTCTTCACTTTACATTGCAATAGAACCCCCCCCCCCCCAGTCCTCCTCTCACAAACCCCTCTCATCATTCCTCCCATGGGTACCAACCCGCTCTGGCACATTAACTTGCAGCAGGACTAAGCACATCCTCTCCCACTGAGGCCAGACAAGGCAGCCCAGCTAGGGGAAGAGGATCCACAGGCAGGCACCAGAGTAAGGGACAGTCCCAACTTCAGTTCTTAGGGGTGTCACATGAAGACCCAGTTGCACAACTGTTACACATGTGCAGAGGGCCTAGGTCAGTCCCATATATGCTCTCTGGTTGCTGGTTCGGTCTCTGAGAGTCCCAAGGGTCCAGGTTAGTTGGTTCTGTGCATTTTATTGTGGGGTTCTTAATCTCTCAGGCTCCCTAGTAACACCTCACAGGATCAGAAAGTACCCACTTTACCCTGTCGTACTATTTTTATCAGGACAAGGACCACTAGAAAAAAGTAGGGGAAAGTTCAAATGCCATCTGCGTAAGGTTTGTTCAGGAGTTCAGTCTTGGGACATGCTTTTTGCTTTCATAAGCTCATTGTGCAATGCCACAATTCCAGAGAGGTGGCTGTTGGATAAATGTCAGGGGGCGGGCTTCCCTTCATGTGTAATGTGGAGGAGCTCTGTTTGCTTTGCAGAGCTCAAGTTCCAGGAAAGGAAAGATGCCTGTACTCCGGAGAAATCCATTTAAATGTAAACTCAGACTGCAGGTTCAGGGGAAAAAATGAGTCATAAAAATCTGTTGGTGAAATCTGCTGCCCGGCATCCTGCACACTACACTGCTTTTGTTTTCAGCGCGCACGCGCTCGTGTGTGTGTGTGTGTGTGTGTGTGTGTGTGTGTGTGTGTGTGTGTGTGTGTGTGTGTGTGTTTTATAAGGGTGAGGGAATCAGACAGATCCTGGAAAGTTGTGCTTTGTGAGCACTGTAAAACACTTCCGGTTCTCCCTTACTCTCTCCATGCTCAGCTCCTCCCTCACCTTTAAGCCTAAGCCAGACAAGCCTTTAGTGAATAAAACCATGAGTCACTTTGCAGAGTTGTCCTTTAGGCTATCCTTAACGCAGTCTGTGGTTTGAACCAGTTAGTAAATTATCCCAAAATCATGGTGGAGTTAGGATGCTTTGCTAGCTCTTCTCACTTGCATTTTTTTCCCTGAATAGGCCTTGAACACATAACTTCACTTATGCCAACAGACACATAAGCAGAGCCCCATGGAGCAATTTGACACAAAAGATGGTTAAGGGTCTTTATCTTCCCTACCCAAGAGATGCCAGGAACCTGTTTTCTCTCTTTTCCAAGCATCTATTTCAGGTCATCTCTTTATCAGTATATCGCCCCTATGAAACCACTGGCCTTACATCCTTGCCAACCTCACCCCCCTCAACACAACGTTGATTCAAGTTGATTGTTGTAACTTAACCCTGAGAGGAATCTTAGAAGCTAAAGGTGAGGGGAATCTCATAAAGGAGCACCATAAAACAGAATCGCAAAGAGTTAAAGGAAGAAGAAATTGCCATAGGCAAGAAGCCAGCCTTAATTTATCAGCTAATTTAAATGCACCCACAAGCACATTGAATTCTTTTCAACTTACACAGCTAAAGCTCTAGGTTCTTTGTCCTTTCCTGCCTCTCTCCATTCACCCAGTGCACTAACCACTTGGTCTCAGACCTTTGTTGCAGAGTGGGAACTCCCAGAGGACCAGGTCCGGCAATTACTCCTTAGCTATACACTGAGAAAGGTTTGAGTCACTGCCCTTTCGGAAGATTTGCCTAACAGAGGTGGGGGTGAGGGTTAAAAAAGCAGAAAAGGTTAGAGGAAGAGATTTGGGGCACTGGAGAAGGAGGGCTGCCCTGTGGTATAAAGGAAGCACAATTAAAGAGATTAGCTGCTCTTCAATCAGAACAGCAGGCCGGACAAGGGAGCCTTGGAAGCCTTTCCAACCAAGAAGAGCCTCTTCAGAAGAGTGAACAATGAGTGCCAAAAGAAAGAAAAGAATTGGTTTGAGCTCTACAAGGTGAGTTAAGATCAACTCAAAGGAAGTCTGATTTTACATAGAAGGAACACTAGAGAATTCACTACCACATGAAGCAGCACAAGTAGCCAATATATGTCACATCTGCTAATGGCCCAGAAAGAATCATTATTGCTAGTCTGTAATCCTAGCCTTCTGGGAAAGATATGCAGGGTCAGGAGTTTGAGAGCAGCCTGTACTACATACAAAATTTGAAGCCAGCCCGGATAATGTAAGTGAAACACAGTGTCGAGTTTCTGCATATTTTTCAGTTCCGTTTCTTTTTCTTTTTGTGACATCTAAGGCTGGCCTCGAACTTACTACTCACTACTTAAGTAGCCAAAGATGACCTTGAACTCTTGGTTCTCCTACCTCTACTTATGAAGTGCCAATGTCACCAAAGTGTGATTTTCCCATTAAGCTTTTTCCATCTTTGTTTCTTTCTGTTTGTTTTGACTCAGTATTTTACTATCTAGCTGAAGCTAAATCTTCTGATCCTCCGGCCCCTCCATATCTCTCAAAGGCTGGTATTAGAGGCAGGTGCCACCATAGTTGGCTAATTTTAGGCTCTTAGGCAATGTAATGAAGATAATATCTCTGGATGTACACCCAGAAGATAATTCTCTTATGCAAAGTTATACTTTCAAAGCATCTTCCAGCCGGGCAGTGGTGGCGCACGCCTTTAATCCCAGCACTTGGGAGGCAGAGGTAGGTGGATTTCTGAGTTCAAGGCCAGCCTGGTATACAGAGTGAGTTCCAGGACAGCCAGGGCTACACAGAGAAACCCTGTCTCGAAAATCCAAAAAAAAAAAAAAAAAATCAAAGCATCTTCCAAATAGTTTTCAAATAATATTTCTACAGCCTTTCAAGTTACAAATAATGAACTTACAGCTATAAAAATATTTTGGACTGTTTTGGACAAACATTTTTGGCCAGGTTGAAAATCTAATTAGGCTGGATTAAAACAAAATCATGAGCAAAGAACTAAGATCCTAGATTAAAAAATATGAAACTATAACACACTTTATTTTTGTTAAAATTAACGGAATATGTGAGGCATTCATCAGGTTTGTCAGAAAACATCATTGGTAAATGTAAGCCACATTCACTCAGAAGGTAAGTTGTGCATCTCAGGGTCACTCCTACAGTGGTAGGGAGCAAATACAAAGGAAGGGGGGAGGGAGAGGGAGAGGGAGAGGGAGAGGGAGAGGGAGAGGGAGAGGGAGAGGGAGAGGGAGAGGGAGAGGGAGAGGGAGAGGGAGAGGGAGAGGGAGAGGGAGAGGGAGAGAGGAGGGGAGAAGTCTAGTTTGTGGAAACAATCAAAATAGAGATCCATTTAAGGAGTGTTACTTTTAAGCAATTGAATGCTACTTTGTGACCGTCTCAGAAACATACCAGCCAGTCAAACATCACTAGAAGATGTACGAACCTCAGAATTGTCCTACACAGGTGCAGAATCTTTATGATACCCTAGTAGGGCTGCTTATACTACAAACAACTATAAAAGGTAATCAAAGACTTTGTTTTTCTGGTGACTGCTTTTACTATAAATAGAACATCTTTCAGTTAATGATTTTCACCTAGTTACGTGATCCATTATGACATTTACATGCATATATATCATTGTACTTTCTTCATATTCTTGTGTTCCCCTTTCCACCTCCTACCAGTCTTCCTCTCTTCAAATCATCATTCACCTTCACCTCCTTCCATGTTCTCTCTCTCTGCCTCTCTCTCTCTCTCTCTCTCTCTCTCTCTGTGTGTGTGTGTGTGTTTATGACAATAACATACTTCATCCAAACAGTAAACAAACACCTAGGATGATTCCATAATTCTACTATTGTGCGTGGAGCCACAAAAGAAACCGGCTGCTTTGTCCGTCTGTGTAATAAGCTCAGCTGGATCTCTTTGCATACATTCCCAGCAGTTCTGCAGCCACATCATGTGGCAATTCTCTTGTTAGTATCACCTTCACAGTGATGACCATAGTGGTTGGATTAATTTACATCTCCACCAGGAATGTATAAAGGTTCCATTTCCCCACATTCTTGTTAGCATGTGATCTTGTTGCTTTGCTTTTTAAAACTTAATTATTTTATTTATTTGCCCCTTCTAGTCCCCCCTCCCAGAGTTCTTCCCCCCACCCCCTCCCCTTTGCCTCTGAAAGGGTGCCCCCACCCTAGGCCCTCAAGTCTCTACAGGATTAGGCACATCCTCTCCCACTGAGGCCAGACAAGGCAGTCCTCTGCTACAAATGTGTAGGGGGGCCTCAGACCAGCCTGTGTATGCTCTTTGATTGGTGGCTCCATCTCTGGGATCTCCCAGGGTTCTGGATTAGTTGACACTGTTGGTCTTCCTGTGGGGTTCCTATACCCCTCAGCTCCTTCAATCCTCCCCATAACTGTTCCATGGGGTCCCCAACCTCCATCCTGTACCTCTAATTCCCCTCCCCCCTTACCCCCCAGGTCCCTCCCTCCCATGACTATTTTGTTCCCCCTTCTAAGTGGAATTAAGCATCCTCACTTGGGTCTTCCTTCTTGTTTAATTTCTTTGGGTGTGTGGGGTATATTATGGGTATTTTGTACTTTTTGACTAATGTCCACTTATCAGTGAGTATAACATGTATATCCTTTGGGGTCTGGGTTACCTCGCTCACAAAATACCTCACAAAATACATCACAGGATGATATTTTCTAGTTCCATCCATTTGCCTGCAAAATTCATGATGTCCTTGTTTTTAATAACTGAATATTTATTATTCCATTGTGTAAATAAACCACATTTTCTGTATCCTTTCTTCAGCTGAGAGACATCTAGGTTGTTTCTAGTTTCTAGCTATTACAAATAAGGCTGCTATGAACACAGCAGAGCATGTGTCCTTGTGGTATGGTGGAATATCTTTTGGTTATATGGCCAGGAGCGATATAGCTGGGTCTTCAGATACAACTATTTCCAATTTTCTGAGAAACCACCAGATTAATTTCCAGAGTGATTTTACAAGTTTACAGTTACACCAGCAATAGAAGAGTATACCCCTTTGCTTTTGATGGCCATTTTGACTAGGGTGAGATATAATCTGAATATAGTTTTAACTTACATCCCTGCTATCTAAGGGTGTTGGACATTTTCCCTATCGTTATCAGCCATTTGTATTTCTTCTTCTAAGAACTGTCTGTTTAGTTCATTTGATTGGATGATTTGGGTATTGCTATTTAATTCTCGATCTTCATATATATATATATATATTTTTTTTTTTTTCAATGTCAGGTGCACAGCTGGCAAAAACTGTCCTCATTCTGTATGATGTCTCGCCACTCTACTGACTACTTCCCATGCCATGCATAAGCCTTACCATTTTGATTTGGTATATTTCAAGACTGAGTTTCTCTGTTATCTTGGCTGTCCTAGAACTCACTTTGTAGACCAGACTGGCCTCGAACTCACAAAGATCCACCTGCTTCTAAGCTTTACAACATTATAAATGTAATTTGTCAGTTCTTGCTATTACTTCCTGAGCACTTGGCACTCTTAGCAGGAAGTCCTTGCCGTGCCTCACCTTTATCTTGGAGTATTCTCTCTCACTTTCTTCCAGCAGTTTCAAAGTTTAAAGCCTTACATTAAGTTCATTGAATCAGGATTGATTTTTGTACAGGGTGAGAGATAGTAACTTAGATTAATTCTTCTCCATGAGAACATGCAGTTTTCTCGCACTATTTGTTGAAGAGGTGGTGTTTTGTATGGTGTGAGCTTTTGGCTTCTTTGTCAAAAATTAGGTGATTGGAGGTGGATATCTGTAATCCCAGGACTTGTAAAATGGCGGCAGGGGCAACAGGAGCTCAAGGCAAGCCCATCCTAGGCTGCAAGAGATCCTGTCTCAACAACAAAGAACAAAAACCACCCAAACCTGTCCCTGTGTGGATCTACTGTGTGTCTCTTTTCTATTCCTCTGTCTGTGTGTCTGTTGTTGCTCTGGTAGGATGCTATTTTTGTCGCTATGGCTCTGTAGTGTAGTTGAAATCAGGCATCATGGTTGATGGCTCTCACAGTGTTCTTTCTGCTTAGGATTGCTTTGGTTATGTAGGGATTTTTGTTTCTGTTTGGATTTTAGAACAGTTCTTCAGTAATTCTGTAAAGAATAACATTTTAGTTTTGATAGTGGTTGCACTGAGTCTGTCCGCTGTTTTTGGTAACATCACCATTTTCACAATATTAATCCTCTCATACCTATGGGAAAGTCATTCTCCAATTTATTTCTTTGATATTTTAAAGTTTTAATTGTTGGGCTAGAGAGATGGCTCAGCAAGTAAAGGCACATACCCCTAAGTCTCAAAAGCTCAGTTCAATTCTTGGGAGTCACTTGGGAGAAGGAAGGATCCAACTCCTACAAGTTGTTCTCTGACCTCCACATACCCACAGTGGCACATAAATGTATGCACACACACACACACACACACACACACACACAAATAAAATATGAGTGCAAATATTAGAAAGTTTTAATTGCACATGTCTTTAGCATACTTTTAGGTTAAAGGTTAGATTTATTCCTAGGCATTTAGTTTTTTATTTGTTTTCTTTCTTTAATTATGTATTTCTATATAGATATGCATATGTGAGTTCATGTACCCTTGATTGCCAGAAGACAGCATTGGATCCCAGGAAGCTGGAGTTACAGGTGGTTGTGAGCTGCCCAAACTCCAGTTCTTTGGAAGAGATGTGTGGGCTCTTGCCACTGAGACACCTCTCTAGTCCCCTATTCTTATTTTTGTTATTGCTCAAGGCATTATTTCCCTCTCAGTATAATCATTATTCATATAGAGAAAATCTAATTATTATTATATAATAATATATAAGTGCCTTTGGCCCTTTCAAGTACAAGGTCATTTGAGAAATAATTTGACTTCTTCCTTTCCTATTGTATTATTTTGGCTTCTTTTTCTTGTTTATTGTTTTGACTAAGAATTCAAGCACTACATTGTGGAGGGACACTTTTGTCTTACTTTTTTCATTTATTTATTTATTTATTTATTTACTTTACATCTCAATATCTGTCCCCCTCCTCCCAGTTCCCCCCTCACACAGTTCCTTTCCCCAATTCCGTCCTCTCCTTCTCCTCTGAGAAGGGGGAGGCCCCCTTGGGTATTACCCCACCCTGGTCTTACTTCTTATTTTAAATGAAATGCTTTCAGTTACATCCCATTGAATATAGTGTTGGTGGCAAGGTTGTCATATACAACATTTTATTATGTTTTAATGATTTATCTTTATTGTCAACCTAACTGGAACTGGATCTGGGCATGTCTATTAGGAAATTTCTAGAAAGACTTAACTGAGAAGGGAATAGGCATAGGGAATGTGGGTGGCACCATCAAATGGGCTGGGCTCCCAGACTGAGCAAAAAGAATCAAAGGAAAAGGCAGACAGAGCACAGCATTCATCATTCTCTGCTTCCTCACCATTGGCATTGCGTAAAGAGCTGTCTCAATAGCACACCACGAGAGCTATAGCTGCCGTCACTGTCATGCCTTTCCCAACATAATGGGCTGTATCCCCTCCAAAGCAGGAATCAAATTATGCTCTTCTCCTCTTAACTTCTTTTGTTGGGTATTTTGCCACAGCAATGAGAAAAGAAAAAAATACAGAAAATTGATACCAGGGTGGGAATTATTAATGCTATAAACTTGTACCTGCAGTCAATAGGCCTTTGTGATCAGGTCATGAAAGGTATGTGGAAAGGTTTAGAGCTTCAGGTTAGAGGAGCCCTAGAATATTGTAGGTAAAGCTGAATGGATAGGACATCCAATAGACATGAAGACAATAATGTCTATGCTCTTGAGATTTCAAAGCAGAGTAAGGGCTGTACTAGGAACAAGGCTAGAGGCCACATGTGTTATATTATGTCAGAGAATCTGCTGAATTTTGTCTATATCCCAAGTTGTTGAGTGAGGCTGAAATCAGAAGTAGTGAGCTAAATTGGCATGAAATCTCAACACATCTTACCAATCTCTCTGATTAAAAAATTATAATATTTGTGTATTAATTCTTTCTGGATCTTCCAATATTGGAGTCTCCTAGGTAGAAAGAGTGGTCAGTTGGAATAGCGTTCTCTTGCCTTGTCTATCATTTATGTTGGTGTTGAGCCTGGACTAATGAAGGGTCAAGCGTTCACCACACCTATCTCCTTTAAGAGCGTCATTTCTCTCTATACTAGCAGCCTCCGCTACCCATGCTTAGCTTTCCAACCTCATAAACCAACAGGTCCTCCCCTGTTCCAGCTTCTTCACAGTTTGTATACCATGCTGTGGCTAGTTACCGAGCTGAGGGAGTCCCCTGAACACTTTGGAGAGTGGGAGAAGCAAACAGGACTAAGATCTGACATGTAGACTCAGCCTCTGTACTATCAGAACCCATCCCTCCGTGAGCACTCAGTTGGAGGAAGGACGCTATGGAAATCAAGTGTTTCACTGGGTCCAAGTTTCAGAGTTTTCCTTCCTGCTGACAGTGAAGTGCATGGCAGACAGGCTGCTCCAGAAGTCAAGGTACCTGCTGACCTCAGATGTGGAGCTATCCATCTCTGCAGTATTCCTTGGGTGATAGTAACAGTTCCTCACCCAGAAAGGTTAGGCTACAAACCACCATTTCCTTTACTACAGGACTCTGATGCCAACCTGAATGGACCGGCCTGCTATCTCTCTCTGTAGTAAATTGGGGTTGTTAAAACAAGCCCATTTTGGTTGCTGCCTTTGTTTCCTTTGTTATGTAGTTTTGTTAACAGACTCTAAAGTTGAATCAGAAGTTGACCTCAAACTTGTAGCAATCCTCATGACGCAATAGCTCACATGCTGGAATTACAGGTGTGGACCATTACATCTAATTCCCTGTTGTGGTTCATAAGACTTAATACTGATTGGTTTCCAACTTTAATTTCCTGCTTGATTCATAACTGTCCTCGTCCTTATTTCCTCTCTGTGCTCCTTGTATCTCACACTTGGTGGCTCGTATCCTTTTGGCCTTGGAATCAAAAGACAAAAGAGCAAAAGAAGTTAAATACTTTCCACTTCTTATCAAACTTGCAATGGGGCCAAGTTTGAACAGAGGAACTCCTAGACATTGGCCGTCCCTTGTATTTCTCTAGTGTGCATTCCTCTGATGTAGGTGTGATTCTGGACGCTAGACAATGTGTGTTTTCTATGTGCTAGGGTAAGAATGGAAAACCTGTAGCTCCCTCTCTCCACCAAGATCCTGGCTTTCATATCTCTTGGAGATAAGAAACTCAAGAAGCTTTTGCTTCCTCGTTAGCTGACACTCCCAGCATCCCCTCTATTCTAGGCTTGGCCATCCCTCCAAGTGGTAAATAGCCGTTCTTCAGCCCAGCATGCGTGTCAGAGTACATGTTTAACGATTGTAGTGGTTAGACAGGGTGGCTGAGTACATGTCTAACTACTCTAGTACTCTGGGGCCTCCTTCCTGTGGTCTGCTGAAGTAAGTGTATCATAACTCATGAAGTCAGTTGTGAACTTGTCAGAAAATACATGAATGCAGTGTCACATTGGTAATTCGAAATTAGCCATGGTGGACGTGCTTCTACTATGGAGAGACTTCAGCTGAGTTGTCAAACATTTGCTGGGGCATCATTGCCTTCCTTTGCCAAAGAGAAGGGAAGTGGAGGTAGAGACCTTCTGTCTTCCCCATCCTTACAATTCTCAATAGGCATCCCCCATGCTCTTTTTAATCCAACTTTTGGTGACTGGTTGGAGTACAGGTGAAGGTAAAGCCAGGTTAATTGAAATGGAATGTCAAGTAGCTCTTGAGAGGTGGTTAACTCCAGTAACCAGAGCCATTAGACTGTTTATAATGCCTACCTGCTATTTTAATGTGGCAATATACCATGGAATTTATAATTCATCTTTTATTTTGGATATATAGAGTGCTTCAGGCTTTTTACCATGTTACACAACACTGTAAAGAACATATTTATACATCCATCTTTGTGTTTGGTGAAATAACTCCATGTGACACATGGAGGTACATCATTATGGAACTTTAGAATGCCAGAGAAGCCAGTGGAATTTTGGCTCCCTTAGACAAAGGAGTGGTCAGAAGACCTAAGAAACAAAGGTTCTAACATAAGAGGCTGGATTTGTAGATTATGAACATTAGTGCTTAACCCTGAGTTAGTGTCAAATTTAGAAAAGAAATAAGTACTTCCCTTTTTTATCATTTAACCAAGATCAAGATCAAATTTGAATTCCCTACTTCCTGCATTTTCTGTTCTCTATCTGTTCCGAAAATGTGAATCTGTGCTTGCCTGAAGAAGGCTGTCTCGTGAATCTGTTTGTCCCTGTTTATGTGTGAGACTGTGTCTTCTGTGTGTCTGTGTATGTTTGTCTGCCTGTGACTGTGCATATCTGTCCCTCACAAAGGGCTTCACTCTAGGTTTATTGAACCACACAAAGAACATCACATAGGAACGGAATGGTATACTGTACAGAAATCTTTAACAGAGGTTGTTGCTGTTGCTGTCATATTTTTTTTTAAAATAAGGGATTAATTATGCCTCTGGTTTCAACTGATTCCAACAAACAGTACTGCAAACATCATGGTTTATCAGCCAATATCCATAAAAGAATGCTTCCAATATTTATGGTAGATTTTAGAAGGTTGTTTTCAATCTCTGTATTTGCTGCTTTCAGCAAATGCTCTGCACAAACATCGTTCTGAGTCAGGGGCATGTAAAACAACATATTTTAAGATTGTAGCTATGCATTAACTTAGGTTGTAAAAGTTGCTTACAAAGGAAATCCAAGGTAAGAAAGGTTGGTTGCAACATTGTTCTCTTGAGTACTAAGTACACAGTAGGCTAGCAGTTTTAAGCCTTCAGTGACCTCAAGGTGTATTATTAACTCTGGCCATGAGGTTCAGCAAAAATTCCGGTATCTTAGAATTTAAGAGATATTTCCAGAATTTTGCATCGTCACAGCTGGACAAAAGAAATTTTCCAGGATGTAGGTGAAAGGAAAGGCCAGGAGAACAACTGCGTCATGGGTTAGAGACAGGCAGCTGTATGGATCTGAAAAGATGCCTGCAGGAAAAAAAAAAGGAACCCTCAAATTATTCGAGCTATGGTCCACACTTAGTCTGTTGCTGTGATGAACATAACCAAAAGCACCTTGGAGAAGAAAGGATTTATTTCACTTCCATATCACAGTTCTTCATTGAAATAAGGTAAGGCAAGAACTCAAACAGGGCAGGAACCTGGAATCAGGAGCTGAAGCAGAGGCCATGCAGGAGGGTTGCTTACTGACTTGCTCCCCATGGCTTGGGGGGGGGGCGTCAAAACCCTGAAAGAAAATAATGGCTGTGTTAGACTGGTTGTCTAGATGTAAACATAGGATTCTTTAACTAAGAAAAAAAAATATGATGATTTTTTGAATTTCCTCAGTTTCTGTTATGTCTCCCCCTATACACACACACACTTTTTTTTTTGTTTGTTTGTTGTTTTTTTGTTTGTTTGTTTGTTTTCGAAACAGAGTTTCTCTGTGTAACCCTGGCTGTCCTGGAACTCATTCTGTAGACCAGGCTGGCCTCGAACTCAGAAATCCACCTGCCTCTGCTTCCCAAGTGCTGGGATTAAAGGCGTGTGCCACCACTGCCCGGCGCAGTTTCTGTTTCAATGACCTGTCCATTGTTGACAATGGGGTGTTAAAGTTTCTCACTATCATTGTGGAAGTACATACTGGCAAGAATGTGGAGAAAGAGGAACACTCCTCCATTGCTGGTGGGATTGCAAACTGGTACAACCATTCTGGAAATCAATCTTGAAGTTCCTCAGAAAATTGGAAATAGATCTACCTGAAAACCAAGATGCTTTACCGTACCACAAGGACACATGCTCCACTACGAATAAAGAAAATGTGGTTCATTTACACAATGGAATGCTGTTCAGCTATTAAAAATGAGGACATCATGAATTTTGCAGACAAATGGATAGAACTAGAAAATATCATCCTGAGTGAGTTAACCCAGACCCCAAAAGACATATACAGTAAGTATGTACTCACTGATAAGTAGATATTAGCTAAAAAATACAGAATACCTAGGATACAATCCACAGATCATAAAAACAACAAGGAAGGGCCAAGTGAAGATGCTTCAATCCCACTTAGAAGGGGAAACAAAATAAACACAGGAGGCAGAGGAGGGAAGGACTTGAGTGAGAGGGGAGGGGGAGGGGGGCAGGATCAGGTATAGAAGGGAAACAGGAAAGAAACCCAGAGAGCCAGGAGAATCAATGGAAATATGTAAGTGCTGGGGGTGAGGGGTGGGAGTAATTTTCTAGAAAGTCCCAGAGACTTGGGATGTGAGACACTCCCAGGATTCAATGGGGGTGACCTTAGCCAAAATGTCCAACAGTAGGGAGAGGGAACCTGAAGAGACCACCTCCAGTAGATAGGGTCGCAAGTGGAGAGACAGGATTACCAACACAATGTCAAAATTTCTGACCCAGAATTGTTCCTGTCTAAAAGAAATGCAAGAACAAAAATGGAGCAGAGACTGAAGGAAAAGCTGTCCAGTGACTGGCCCAACTTGGGATCCATCCTATGGGTGGGCACTAAAGCCGGACACTATTACTGATACTATGATGGGCTCACAGACAGGAGCTTAGCATGGCTATCTCCTGTGAGGCCCTATCATCAACTGGCTGACACAGATTCAGATACTTAGAGCCAACCATTAGAAGTCAGGGGTCCCTATGAAAGAATTAGGGGGAGGATGGAAGGAGCTGAAGGGTGTAGGAACCCCACAGGAAGACCAACAGTGTCAACTAACCCAGAACCCTAGGAACTCCCAGAGATGGAGCCACCAACCAAAGAGCATACATGGGCTGGTCCAAGGCTCTAGCACATATGTAGCAGAGAGCTGCCTTGTCTGGCCTCAGTCGGAAAGAATGAGTTTAATCCTGTAGAGACTTGAGACCCCAGGGAAGGGAGATGCTGTGTGTGTGTGGGGGGGGGGGGAAACACCCTCTTAGAGACAAAGGGGATGGGGAATGGGATGAAGGACTGTGGGAGGAGTGGCTGAGGAGCGGCAAAGTCTAGAATGTAAATAAATAAAATAATTAATTTAAAAAGATCATAACTTATAAAAAAGATTATAGCTTATAAAAAAAACTGACAAAGAACCAAAGATTATTATCTCAGAGAACATAAAGCCAGATATATTAGAAATCTTGCAAAGCTGAAAACACTTGAGCTGCAGACTGGCAGTGGTGGTTAATAGTTGACTTTGATACAGAAAATATTTTATAATATGAATTTCTGGGAAAAGTCGTTCAAAGTTGTATTAATTATCCAGGAAATTCGTTCATGATTGTTTTAAAAGCTAAGTCATTTAGAGTGACTCCAAATGCCTGCTCAAGAAAGAATTTTATAAAGATGAAAACAAAAATCTTTTTATTAAAAGACAACCACAAATCTCATTTGTATCATTGTACAACCTCTGGTCTGGGAGAATGGAAAGGACATTTCCGATCCTAGTGGCTTAAGTAATTTCTGGTGTAAAACATCTATTAAATATTTAATCAGAGAAAATAATTAAACTCTCCGTTGCGTTATGTTTATATTGCTTTATGTATTTCTGAACTTCCTTCTTTCTTCTATTTTCCTTCTTTGTAACTGCTCCTGGGTTGATTGTCAGTTCACTTCTCCAACTCTTTCAAACCAATTCAACCTTATCTCCTAGGGCTGGGAGTCAGATTCTGGCTTTCCTGAGACTGCCTCCTCACAGCCTTTTAATTAACATCATCATTTAATAGTGTATTCCAGAAAATGTGACTAAATGACCAAAGTTGCCATGGTTTCAGAGCTTTTAGGAAGGTTGTTGCCTTTTTTTGGCTTGGCTCTGTAATATGATCCCAAGCATACCTGATTGTGCTTTCTCTTTGTTTGGCAATGCTGCCTACACCGTCTCTGCTACACCTGCCACATTGCCCAAGACCTTGATCAACAAGATCTTCTGTAGATCTGCCAAGTGAACATAATAAGGTATTGTACCCAGAAAATAATGTCCTGCGCCCATCAAGTGCTGAGCTCAGAACAAACTGAAACATTCTAGCTACAGGGGCCTTCTGAGAAAGCCTTCAGCTTGTGGGTTTAGTACCTTCTGTTACGAATTTTTTTTTTTTTTTTTTTTTGGTTTTTCGAGACAGAGTTTCTCTGTGTAGCCCTGGCTGTCCTGGAACTCACTCTGTAGACCAGGCTGGCCTCGAACTCAGAAATCCACCTGCCTCTGCCTCCCAAGTGCTGGGACTAAAGGTGTGCACCACAACTGCCCAGCCTGTTATGAAAATTTTGGGTTTTTTTTTTTTTTAAAGTATCCACCTTCTGAAATGTGACTTCACTACTCACTCTCCCTACCATGAATCATAACAAAAAGAAAAGGAAGAAGAAGAAGAAGGAGGAGGAGGAGGAGGAGGAGGAGGAGGAGGAGGAGGAGGAGGAGGAGGAGGAGGAGGAGGAGAGAAAAGAAAGTTAACAAAGGAATAAACAGTAGGTCTCCCAAAATTCAACTGAGAAAAGTTAATGGCAAAAAGACAAAACAAAAAAACCAAAAACTTAATTGTTGGGAAATCTGGTCTTACTATTCAAAGATGTCCTGGTCACCAACTGCCTTCCTTGTGTCTTCTTAATCTATGGTATTGTGGTGGTTGGAATGATCTCATGATCCCATGGTCCCTAGCATTTGAATACTTGGTTCCCAGTTGATGGTAATGCTTAGAAGGCTTGGGATGTGTGCCCTTGCTGGATTAAGTATGTCCCTGGGGTCAGCCTTGGAGGTTTCAAAGACTCCGGCCATTTCTAGTTTGTTCTCTCTGTTTCATACTTGTGGCTCAAGCTTTGAGCTCTCAGCTGCTGCTCCTGGCATAATGCCTTCACCCCACCATCATGGACTCTAACTCTCTGGGATCGTAGGCCCAAATCAACTTTTTCCTCTAAGTTGTCTTGGCACTGGTGTTTCAGCACAGCAATAGAAAAGTGACTAATACAGATATCTCCTACTAAAGCCAGAAAAGGGCTCTCCATGAACTCATGGACACATATGATTATGCTCCTACTGATTTACAATGGCAGAAGAGCTGTAGAGCCAGGATCAAGCCACTTCCAACAGAGAGGTGTCCCATTTCATGGAAAGTGCTTTTGCTCAGCTATTGTGACTTCAGCATCATGCTCATTGCTGTCTATCCCAAGAGCCACATCCCGTAAGGCTTTAAGAGCCATCAAAGAGAAAGTCAAGGACTATGGATGCAGCTCAGTGGTATAGCTGTTGCCTAGTATAGGAAAGGCACTGGACTCCATCCCAAACACTGGAAACCTGTCAGCCATGCTTAGTGGAATGGTATTCTCAAACACACCTTACTGCTCTTCTCTTCTATTTATATTGGTATATTCTTATATAAGATGCAGGAGCTTTCAAGTTTACAAATAGATCTGATTCTAAAATAAAATGTATTTATATTTTTTCTTCAATTCAAACCTCCCTTTCTCAAGCATCAATGATATAAATGCTGACTTAGTTGCAAGTTCATCCCACAAGAGCTTATTTAGCCTTAAATGTGGAGGAAATGCTGAATCTTTGCAGAAGACAGAAGACTATAGTTGAAGAAAAACAAATAACTAAAAGTAAAAAAAAACTGAATAATTATTTTAAAAGATCACCTACTGTAAATGCTTGAAGCCACACAAGTTTAACTGGGGATGGTGAGGAATCTAAGGTAATGTCAATGCTTGGGGGAGGCGCCTGGGCTTATTGATGAGCTATGGAACTTGTTTCGCCTTATTTTGGATTTACTGTTAACCTTCTGCTAGTATTTCAGTATTAGCTTTGCAGAACTCAATAATTGGCTGGATTCCTTGTTAGAGACACTAAATGAGATGACATAGGTAAACATCTCTTGCCTTTTGTTTAGCAGTGTGTCCAGGATTAGACACATGGAAACTGTTGAGTGAATTCATCTGACTCATGAACTCTGTTTACGCTGTAAAGTCAGCAATGACTACTTTTCAGTTTCCGTTTACAAAGTCAACACTGAAAGTTTCTTAAAAGTATTTGTTTCAAAAAGAGGACATTTGATAACCTCTAGTAACCCCATGTAGCAATGAATCTTGGATACAATGTTCAAAGTCTTATCACTTCTATATCTAATACAGCCTAGGCACCACGCGCCCGCACGTGCGTGCGTGCGTGCGTGCGTGCGTGCGTGCGTGCGTGCGTGTGTGTGTGTGTGTGTGTGTGTGTGTTTCGTTTCAGAAGTTTGGATGCTACAGATTGCTGCCAGGGCCTTCTACATGCTAAATAGGCACTGAGCTATAACATAGCTCCATAGCCTAGTGTTTCAATCATTACATAGGTTTAACTTGCTTTTATTTAGTTATATATTGTTCTGTTTGTGCCTATTGTGGGCTGTTAGCTAAAGACAAGAAACATGAGGATGACTGCTTTTGAAATGAAAAAGATGGTAAAAACAATAGCAATTCTGAAAGTTACTGGTTTATAGACTAATTCTTATGATCTGCCCCCAAATTCTTTTGGTGAAACCCTAAGCCCCAGCCAGTATGCTAGAGTAAGTCTGTGTTTAGAGATAGGGTTGTGGTAATCAAGTTGTAATGAGGTCACCCGAGTGGGCTCCAGTCCAATATGAATGGTATCCTTAATAAACAGAAGAAATCTGGACACAGATATGAGCAAATAAAATACTGTAGAGAAACACAAGGAGAAAATGGCTTTCTGCAGGCTACAGAGAGACACCTCTGAAGAAGAAATCACCTCTATCAACAGCTTGACTTTGGGCTTCTACTGTCCAGAATCATAAGAGAGAAAGTATTTTTCTCTTGTTTAAAGAAATCTAGTTTGTGGTGCTTTGTTATGGTAGTGCTAGTACACTAATAAATTGTCTGAAGTTGCTTTTTACAAGATTCTTTTCTGTTGTTTGTTCCTTAGACAGGGTCTTGCTATGGAGGCCAGATTGGCCTCCCTTACTAGGATTACAGGTGTTTACCACCATCTCTCCTTTACAAGATTAGGGGTTTTTTTCTTTTGAGACAAGTTCTCACACTATGTAGCCCTGGCTGCCTTGGACTTCACTATGTAGACCAGGCTGGCCTTGAACTCAGAGATGTCAGCCTGCCTCTGCCTTTTATAAGATTTTTCCATGACAACAATCTGCTAAAACAAAATCTATGCTGTATATTAAGCTGTCTTGTACAGTTTATTAATCATTGGTAAAACTGAAAGCATAGTGACAGCTATGTTCAATTTATATTCATGTTTATTGGGGGAATCAGAATAGACATTTTGCTATGTTATTTGCAAAACAAGTATGGAGAAATGGCAGAATTTCTTCCCCTAATGTTATCAGGTAGAAATAAAGTACTAACATGAGTATAAGCAAGTTTATTTTTAAACTGCAAAACACAAGCTTCTCAAACATCACAATAGAACTTTTTGTCTATTTCTATATCATAACACATGTAAATTGCTTTTGACATTTTAATATACATTCATCCTTCAAACTAAACACACTGGAATATTATATTTCAATATGCTTGACAAAAAAGTTTGTTTTATATACTCTAAACAGCACACAAACTCAAAACGTGAAAAGCAATTTCCTTCATTTTAAATAATATTAACTATTCCATAAATGTTACTGTACCATATGAGCCCTGCATTAGTAGGCAACTGAGACAGCCCTCAGTGTTCTCTGTCTTACAGTATTCAGGTCTTCAACTCTTCTTCTTCGATTGTGAGTTAGACCTAGCAACTTGCTTCTAATTAACAAAGTCTGACAGAAGGAAGTATAGAGCGACTTCATGTGAAAAAACAACATGATTTCTTCCACGTCTTCAAGCATGAAAGCATATCAAGTACTCCACACCAAAGTGTGCTCCTAGCCTTTCCCCCTCTCCATCTCTCTCTGGCTCTCTCTTTCCTTTATTCACACTCAAGGAAGTCAATTGCCATGTTGTAAGCTGTGTGTCACTCCCTGGAGCCCAACATGGTAAGGAACTGATGTTTCTTGTGAACATTTATTAAAGACAAACAAACAAAACAAATCTGAATCTCTCCAACAACCATATTAAGTGAATTTGGAAGTGGGTCCTACCTGTTTAGTTTGTGTATTTATTGCTATGATGAAACGCTATGACAAAAACAAGTTCTGTAAGACAATGTTTATTGGACTTACATTTTCCCATGAAGTCCATCACTGAAGATAGTCAGGGCAGGAACTCAAGCAAGGCAGGAGCCTGGAGGCAGAAGCTGATGCAGAAGCCATAGAGAGTTACTGCTTACTGGCTTGCTCCTCATGGCCTGCTCAACCTGCTTTCTTATAGAACCCAGCACCACCAGCCCAGGGGGGCATAGCCTATAGTAAGTTGGGTCCTCCTCCATCAGTCATCAAGCAAGCAAATGCCCCCACAGGCCAATCTGATGGGGTATTTACTTAATTAAGATTCCCTCTTCTCAAATGACTCAAGCTTGTGACAAGTTGACAGAAAACTAGATAGCACACTCCCCAGGTTGAGCTGTCAGATGAAGCCCTATGCCTGTGTCAAAGCCAACCAACTAAACCATGCTCAAACTCCTGACCCACAAACACTATGTAGTAATAAATATTGTCTTAAGTTACTTTGGGGGTAATTTCTTCTGAAACAATAGATATATTCAATAAAATAACGAGCTGAAATGCCTTTTATCTAGCAGCAGTTTTTAAATTATGTACCAATAAAAGAGTGAGAAAATATTTCAATAATTTCTAAATGGGACACAGATTATATGTCACTATGAAAGAGATATGAAAATTCATAACAGACTAGGCAGTGCCTTTCTTCAAGATAACTTTGAGTTGTATAGTCAGAAATGACTACAAAACGAACAATCCTTTCTGGTAGGCCTCAGTTACCTGCTTGAAATTCTAGTTAAAAGTTCAGGTTTCTGCAGCCTACCCCAGAGCTACCATATCAAAAAAAAATACTGAGCTGAGCCTAGAAAGCCATGTTTTAACACAGGTTCCACTCTGCCAAGCTAATCCAGTGTTCATTGAAGTCTGGGACTTTTTGTTTTTCAGGGAGATATTTACATATTCAGCTCTTCTAAAGCCTGACTGTGCAACAGACTTCTTCTCTTGGGGGTTTATTTCAAGCTCGTTGAATCTGAGCTGCCGAGGACAAGCCAGATTTTTAAAGCTGCTCAGTTCATTCTGCAGAAATTCTCAGAGAACAAGCCAGGCTTTGTCAGTAAATATCACAGAATCATTTTTGATCCTAAAGCACTCACGTGGAAAGCAGTACTTGTACTAAGCATCCCAGATATTATTGATGGACAGGTAGTCACCCACAGCTCTGATCACAGGTACTAGAGAAGAGAACAAGAGGCCGCACTAGGGAGAAAGGCCCTTGGGCTATAACTGATGGACATCTATGATAACAGGGTAGGAGTAAATGAGTATCAAACATAGCCCAGAGTTCAGGAGGTTCCCACCACTCAGACCTCATGGAGCCTGGGAGAAAATGAGGACTGAGTGATAAACCGTATCTGGAAATCAGTGTTCTCAAGGGTGTCTTGCTGGGGTATGTATGTGTGCCAAGAAGTTTGGACTATATGTGACTTGACCCCTGACTTCTATTTTATTCAAGTGACTAGGCTCACAGATAATGTCTGTGAGAGCAACAATGAGAGGCACCATTTCTGGAGTCTTGCTACAGTCAAGTCCTAAGCTAACTAAAGCTTTAACGTGCATGGACTTATAATCTTCGTGCCTTCAACAGATCCTACTCGGTGACATCATCATAAATGGCGAGATGTATGGACACAAACCTTCTGTTAGCAATCTAAGGGAGGTAGACTCCTTGTCTCCATTTTAGACACGAGGAAACTAGAACTCAATAAGGTTGAGTGGCTAGTGCTATGGCTCCATGTCTAGCCTGGAACTCATGCAAAGCAAGCATTGAACTCACTCACAGAGATCCAACTGTCTGCTTTCTCAGTGCGGAAATTAAAGGTATGCACCATCATGCTTGTCAGATATTCTTAGTCTTGAGGCCCAAACCCTTTTAGACATAGTGTCATCTGACTCTGGTATAATCAGGAGGAGATAATTGTCTTATCTTCTCTATCTCTTTTAACAATTTTTCCCCTAAGAAAAAACTGAAATTATAATTAGTTTGAGAGTAAGTTGTGGCTGGGCCTTTGTATCAAGGGCATAAAGAACAACACAGAGAGTAACTTCACTCAACAGTGTCAAGTGGGCAGGGAACCCATCCCTCTTAGGGATATGGCCTGACCCTCAGAGCCCTTCCCCAGGCATGTTTATATATACTAGGGAAAGAACTTTTCTAATGGGCTTGGAGATGTCACTTTGCCCTTTCCTGGTACATAAGATTTCTCTGCTGTTCTAGGAGATGACCTTCTGATCCCAGTGGAAGTATTTCTAGAATTTTGGGATCATTCTAGGGTGGCTTCTGGGGGTGAGGACATGTGATAATAAGTTTCAATTGCAAAATGGATTGAATTTGTAATAGGTAACATGCCTCTGGGCATGTCTGTGAAAGCATTTCCACTGAAGTTTAAGTAAGATAGAATGATGCAGCTTGAATATAAGTGGCGTCATTCCGTGACCTGGGATAGTGCATTGAATCAAAACAAGCTAGCAAGCAAGCAAACAAACAAACAAAAAGGAGGACCTGAACTGAGCCCTGACATGCATCTCTCTCTGTTGCTGACTGGACCAACGTGACTGACCAGCAACCTCCTGATCCTGCAACTGTGATTTCCCTGCCACGATGGACTGTAGCCCTTCAAACCGTTCAAGCCTTCCTTAAATGAAACTAATCATTGTTTTTGTCAGATGGTTTGTTACAACACTGAGAAAAGCAACCAATATGGGAATCCAGGCAGGTGCTGTTTTTAAAGAGGAGAAAAAACAGCTGCATCCTTTGCTAAATGCCATATAGGTTCTGGCCTATGTTTGTCTTCAGTCCAGGACTTGCTTGAAAGGAAAACAGTAAGAGATATTAAAGCAAAGAGCTTCTCCTATGTCTACAGCTCAGGTGAGGAGGATACTAACAAATCTTAGTTCAAGCAGCACCTTCGATAGTTAATAAGGGTTGTATTCTACTTTCTTGGGTAAAGACTACCTGTACTCATAGTGTGACTACCGACTCTCAGACCTAGCTTGTTGCATTAGATTTATGGAATTATGGTGTTTGATTCTAGGACCTACTGGGTCTAATTAAAGTTTTAGGACTCCTAGGAGACCAGCTGTGGTTTTTCACAGGATAAATCTGAAAAGTCGATAGATAGATAGATAGATAGATAGATAGATAGATAGATAGATAGATAGAAAGAAAGAAAGAAAGAAAGAAAGAAAGAAAGAAAGAAAGAAAGAAAGAAAGAAAGAAAGAAAGAAAAGTGCCCTCTATGGATGTGTTCCCAATTCTAGCTTCCTAGTGTGGAAGGTTCCAGCCACCATCATGTAGTTGTGGCCTTTCTCCTTTTTAGCCAGAAGCACCCAGTCATTGATATGGCAAATTTTACTACAACACAGTACCCTGTTTTGTTTGTTTGTTAAACATTTTTTTAAATGTGTTTTTATTTTATCTTATTTATTTTATGTATGAGTGTTCTGCTGCATGTATACCCTCATGCCAGAAGAGAGCATCAGATCCCTTTATAGATAGCCAGGAACCACCATGTGGTTGCTGGGGATTGATCTCAGGACCTCTAGAAGAGCAGCCAGTGCTCTCTTAACCTCTGAGCCACCTCCCTAGCCCTTATTTAGTTTAGTTTAGTTTAGTTTTTTTTTTTTTTTAAAGACGTGTGACTTAAGATCTGGAGACTATGCGGTCCTTACCTCATGACCTCTTGTGTACTGGAACTCTGTGCATGAGCGCCTGCATACCTCATTGTTATCTTCCCTTCCAGTGGTGGCCAAAGGCATAGCCCTTAAAGGAAGATTCTGACCTTGAGGGTGATCAGATAAGGTTTCTCGGAAGGGTAAAAGACGTGTCTGTTAGCTCAAGGCCAGTTTCCCCACCACCAAAATGGGAGGGGAGAAAAACAAGTCATGAAGTCAACCACTATTACTTGGACCATTGTGGCTTCTCAGCCTTCAAGCCTTGCCTGAGCTCTGGGCCACAGTTCTCAGCTTCTTGATGTACACAGCCACCTAGAAGCCCTACGGGTGCCCACAAGCTCAGCAAATACAAACTGGCCTGTCATCTTTTACCATCATTCCTACCTACATGTGTTTCTTGCTTCTACTGACAGTGTCACCACAGGCCCAAGCTGGAATGTCAAGATCATTGTCACATTCCACCCCCTTGACCCAATGACACCCAACCCTGTGGTGGTTTCCACATATTGACATGTATGGAAGCCACTGACATGTGACATTCTGAAGCCATTCCCTCCTCTCAGAGCTCACTTCCAGTCTCTGGTCCAGAGAAATTTCCTCTCTTGCCTGGACCAATCAGATGGTCAGCCTGCCCTCAGTCTCTCTCCTCTTCAGCCTTTCTCCTACCCCAGTGTTAGAAGATTCCTAGTCTCTCACCTGCCTTGACAGACAGAAACCTTCAGGGGCTCCTTGTTATCAATAAACAAAACCCTCTGTTGCCCAATGAAGCTTTGAATAGCTGGCTCCAGCCACGTTGTCCAGGGTTGCAACAGAAACCACCAACTACATCTTGTTACTGCCAGTACCACTCCACCAAATCCACCCAAAGAACATGCAGAAAGCTCTCTCACTCAAATAGCAGCCCAAATACTCAAATAGTTAGAGCATCCTTTCCACCTTCCACCTTTACAATACCCTCCATCAGTCCATCAAGATTCAGATGACCTTTTTCCCCCAGACAAGGTTTCTCTGTATAACTTTGGCAGCCTTGGAACTTGCTTTGTAGACCAGGCTGGCCTTGAACTCAGATCTACCTGCCTCTGTCTCCCAAGTGCTGAGATTCAAGGCGTGCACCAACCTTGCCCTGTTTAGCTGACCTCTTTATGTACAAAGCCTTCTGCACATTTCCCAGATGTTTGTCAGCATCATTGTCTCATGAATCAGGTATTATTATGGTTAAAAGACACAATGTTCTCCATAGCCATGTGTGTTGACTGCTTGGTACCAAGATCAGGCACATTCTGCCTTAGCATACGCCCAGAATCCATGGAGCCAGGGACTGTGAAGTGAAGTCTCAAAGCTGTAAGCTAAAATAAATGTATTTTTTCCTTTAAGTTATTCTCTTAGATATTTGGATCACAAAAACAACAATAACAACAACAACACACACAAAAAAACCCAAACCAAACCAACCAACCAAACAAACAAACAAACAAAATGAATCCAGGAATCCTGGATGCTGACATCTGATTTCAAAGAAAATTCTGGAAGGCCAAGCAATGTTTAGTGGGGTCAGTTTCCCAGCAGGGAGCCCTTAAGGTAGCAGTGAATGATGCTATCAGGGTAAAGTCAGAGATACAATGGAAACTCCCATATAACGCTTTATAGTCTGGGATTGAGAAATATCTACTAGGGGAAGTTTTGGGCAAGGAATGGAGTTAGCTCACAAGAAAGGCCACATGTGCTGCAAATGGCAAGGTTATAGGAATAGTTGTACCCAAACCCATTGGCATTCACATTATGCCACCACTGTATACCCAGATGTGAGGCTGGAGGATTTAATGCTTGCTTTGCTGAACTTTAGTCTTGCTCTGATCCAGTTTCTATTTGGCCTTCATATTTTCATCCTGTTTAGAATGGTAATAATTACTGTGTTACTATATGTTAGAAGTCCATAACTTACTTTCATTTAGAGGGTTTCTCAGCCAAAAGACTGTCTTGAGTCTCTGTAGAGACTCTGAACTTGGATTTTTTTTTTTTTTTGAACTTAGATTTTTGAACAAGTTGGAACAATGTTTCGGCCTCTTGGAGATGAACTAAATGATGATCCTGAGTCTTTGTGAGCTAAGGACAGAATGTTACAGTTTGAATATGCAGAACCCCTCATAATCTTACGTGCTTTGAACTCTTTGTTTCTAGCTGCTTAACACTATCTTGGAAGTTTCTGGAAACTTTACAAGGTGATGCCTATCTGGGGACATGCCTTTATAAGGTGTGGCCTAGGTCACTTGGGAACATGCCTTTGAAGATTACACTTGGAACCCAGTCCCTTTATCTCTGCTCTGTATTTGCCATGAAGTGAAGAGCACGCTTCTACCACCATGTCTATGATACTCTGCCCAAGTGCATAAAGCCAAGTGACCACAGAGCGAACTTTCTGCAACTGCGAGCTAAAACAAACCCTTCTTCCCAGTCACTGCCCTCAGGTGTTTGGATGTCTAACGAATCCAGGTACATTCCGCTCCACAATACCTATGCTTCCATGAGAGTTTATGTGTGTGTCTCAGTCCCTCCACTAGACAGAGTACTTAAAGGTTGCCCAGAACAGGACTGAGTTCCCCTTTGTATTTTCAGAACTTCGAACAGAAGCTGATCTGCAGTAGATATGCTAATGCGGTCAAATAGAGGAAGCTCAGAGTCTTTGCACACACTCTTCCCTCCATCTTCAGTCCCATTTCTTTAATTTTGTATTTATTTTTTAATTTTAAAGTCACATCATATGGCCTAGGAAAACTTTCCAACTTAATGTATTATTATAGTTATTATTATCATTATTATTACTATTGTTATTATTTTTTTGTACTTCGGAGATTGGAACCCAGGCAAATGATCTAGCATTGAGCTCCAGCCTAAGCAAGGCAGACTTTCCCAATACATTTCACTCACTCTTCTTTTGATTGTTTTCCCCTTAGCAATAACAAAGCTATAGCTTCTATGACAGTTGCCAGCACTGTAATTTTGTCTCCCAGAGTCTCGGGGTAACATTATCTCTCAAAATCCCTGCCCCACATATACGCTGAATCCTCAGCAGGGGAATTCCATATCTACTGGTGTAGCTATTGCCAGCATAGCTTTTCCAGTTTGTAAACATTTATTTTTCCCTAATGAATCTGACTTATGCCTTGAGCTCCCACGTAGCAGTGTAACTCTTTAGCTTCTCCACAGCATGGAATGTTTAGTTTCACCTTGAGCAAAGAAGAGTTACCCAACTGGACCTTTGAAGGGTTTCTTTTTTTCTCTTTCTGATGACCTTACATACATATTGCACAACAGTAAGAACAAAAAGTATAGGTGTTTATCTTTCCATTGAATCCAGGAAGAATTTGGCTGGAATGACTACATATAGATCAGTAAACAGACCTTCACAGGATACTCTTTCAGCACTCAGTACATAACAGGTTAGTCAAAAGCATGAAAGAGGCCAGGCAGTGGTGGCGGACGCCTTTAATCCCAGCACTTGGGAGGCAGAGGCAGGCGGATTTCTGAGTTCGAGGCCATCCTGGTCTACAGAGTGAGTTCCAGGACAGTCAGGGCTACACAGAGAAACCCTGTCTCGAAAAAAACAAACAAACAAAAAAATTTAATGAAAGAAGGCAACACATATATTTGGTGCCAAAATCTAGCTCTACAGTTTACGGGTTGTGTAACCTTGGCCTTTGACTGCTCATTTGTAGAGCGAGGAGGATGACGGCTCCTACCTGTGGGCTGTCAGGAATACATGAGTCAATTGCTGGCACTGTGATTTCTCAATGCCATGAATTGTTATGATTCCCCCATCCTCCCTCAAGTATAAGATCCCTATCTTTCTATTAGTGTGCGAAATCACAGGAAAGTCCATGGGGGCAGCTGGGAGCTCACCAAGTAAAATTTTTCACACTGTGGTATAAGCCAAGACAAGTAATAAGAATTCAAAGGAAGGGGATGGCAGATAATAAAACTGAAGGGACGGACACCTTTATGAGGGCTAGCATTGAGTGATCCTCTAGAAGGTCTGCAGGATGTGAAGGTAAAATAGGACTGAGTCAGAACACTGGCTTGGCCTCTTCCTCAAGGCTCCCAGACTCTGACTTTGCTAAGGACACGTGTATCAAGAAGTCCTGGCCTCAGGGCAGCAGGTGCTGAGAGCTACAGTTAGTCAAGTGAATCCAGGACTAAGAGGTCAACAGCACTCTTTCTGCCCAAAGCAGTTTCCAAATGGGCCTTGGGAAGATGACTTATTTGCTCACAGTTAAGTCTAAGATTCTTACCTTGTAAGGGTCCATCATTCAAATGTCAAGCATTTCAAATAAAGCAGAGTAGAAAATTGAACAAGTTGATTTCATAGGCATTTATCTCATGGATAGATCTTATTGTTTAATTGTTTGATTTCTACCTCATGAGTCCATAAGAGTTTTGTATTTTGCTTTCTGTGATGACTTTCAGTAAAAAAAATTAGGGTTTGATCATTTTTATTCAAACAGGATCACCCTACCAAAATGATTGCTGTCATTCAGCAAAGGGAAAATAGTTGCTTCCTCGCTCTGGCCTGACCAGAATATGAAGTGGTGTTGATATCTAGTGAAAGGTTATTCCCAGATGGCATGTGAAATGTATACATACTTTTATATCTATCGATTTTTTTGTCACTGACAACGAGTATTTGATGAGAAGCAGCTTACAAGAAAAAGGGTTTCTCTTAGCTCACAGTTATGGTGAAGGAATCATGGAGGAGGGGTGGTCATGGAACAACTTGTTACATTTCCACTGATCAGGAAGTACAAACCGCAGACAGAACTGGAAATTAGGCCAGGCTATTCAGCCCACCTGCTCTAATGACTTACTTTCTCCAGGTAACCCTCTCTCCCAAATTGCCCAAGATTCTCCACAATCTGCCTGAATAGTGACACCAACTGGGGACCAAGTGTTCAAACACATCCATTTGTGAAAAATATTTATCATTAAAATCTTAAGTTTCCAAAAGCCAGATTCTCCTCTTACAGTAATTGTCTTTCTATATTGTTCATGAGGGAAACTTTAAATTTAAAAAAATTATGTATATAGGTGCTCTGCCTATATGTGTGTCTATGCACCACATGGTGTGCCTGTTGTTTGCAGAGGCAAGAAGAAGGCAGGCATTGAATCTCTTAAAACTGAAGTTACAGAGAGTTGTTAGATCCCAGTGAGTACTGAGACTAGAATTTAGGTCTTCTGGAAGATCAGCCAATGCTCTTAACTGCTAAGCCATCTCTCCAGCCCCATGTAGCTAACTTGATAATTGAAAATGTACACAGATAGACTATATATCATACTTCCATTAACTTTTTCTCCCAAGTCCTTTATGTATTTATTGTGTTCTATCTATTCTTCTTCTTTGAAAGTAAATAAGCAATTATCTTTTTGTTCTTTTGTTTTGTTCTTTGAGACAGGGTCTCTCTACATAGTCTAGGCTGTCCTGGTACTCAGTCTGTAGACCAGGCTGGCCTCAAACTCACAGAAATACATACTTGCCTCTGCCTCTCAAGTGCTGCCATGAACCACCATGCCTGGCAAACAATGATCTTATTCTCCCCCCCTCTCTGTGTGTCTATCTCTCTTCTGTGTCTCTGTCTGTCTGTCTGTTTCTCTCTGTTTCTCTTTTAGGAGGGACCATATTGCCCAGTGTTCTTTTTAACCTTTTCCATATTTTGTTTGTCATGCTTCATATTCTTCTCCTGTAGCCTCAAATTGTTTTTCCTAGCCTTTTCTTTTCTCTGTCAAAACAGTCACAAATTCGCATTTCCCAGTGAACATGAGATGGGATGGCTGTCACGAAGTGAAGGTGAGTCTTCCTCTGTGGAAGACTCAGCAGCAGTTCAACGCCAGGCCAGCTTGCTAACAGGCTCAGATGACTTACGGCAACCTCTTGTTTGGATATGAAAGCCAGGGGCATCCCAGATCTCTGTCTGTACAGGTTTTGCTCTTCCCGGTGAGCTGCTTCATGATTTGGATATTTGGGGACTTTGCAAATACATGCCCAGGACTTTAGCACTTCTGGAATCAGTGGCACACCCTAGCTCAAACAGGAAGAACATTATCAGGAGCAGGCCAAATGCACGACAGGGCCAAGTGCAGCACAGGGCCAAATGCAGCAAGGATTAGCATCTAAAGCTCTTAATGACAGCTACCTTTCAGGGACTTCTGGATGGTGGGCAGGTGGACTAAAGGGTTAGGGGAATGAAGGGTGGAGGAAAATCGGGGCTTGGGTGCACTAGGGAGGCATTCTGTGTAAAGATCAGCCTAGCTAAAGACCAGGTTTGACACTAGGAAATTTGTGAGATTATGAATGGGCAGATTGTGGCATGCCAGGTATGTTCAACAGAGGAATCTGGATTTGTTATATACTGACTCCAAACAAATAGACAAGCATACCTACAAGTCACACAGCCAACCCATGACCAGACAGATATGTAAACAGAAGTCCTATTGAGTTTCAGGTTTCTGTATCTTTTCTTCAACTGAATATTTCTATAAAGCAATGTCAAGATTTCAGTCTTTTGCCTAATTGCCATGTAACAAATGTAACTTAAAACAAATGGAGCTGCTATATTGTCTTGAAACCAAACTATGCTAAGTACTTAAGAAAAGTTGTCCCCTGATGAGGACAAGTTCCAAGGCAAGCTGCGGGTCTAGGACAATGCTGGGCAAGAGGCAGAAAGTGCTTAGGTTCTTAGATCTTCTCTGTGGTGCTGGCAATCAAGTCCACAGCCTCCTTTACGCTCATCAAATGCTCCCTCATTGAATTACAGGCTCAACCCTGGTCCTTGGATTTCTTTATTGCTGTTTTGTGACAGGTTCTCACTACTGGTTCTCAATGGTCTGGAACTCGCTATGTAGAGCAGTTTGACCTCAATCTTCCAAAAGTCCCCCTGCCTTTGCCTCTCAAGTGCGGGGACTACAGTCCTGTGTCTCTATGCCCAGCTTGCTTCTCAGATTTTTAGTATGAGTAGAAAACAACTAACTGCAGATGAATTAGAAAGCAGGAAACTCCTACCTGGTTATCTATGCAAAGAAGACAGCAAAATCCCAAAGTTATGTTCAAATAATTTTCCTTTCCAAAGCATTGCTTCGATTGGTATTCTCATGGTTGTCAATGCAGCTCTATTTGACTTTGTTCAGTCTATATAATACAAAGTCAGGGATAAATAAAAGCTTAAACCTCTCAAGCTATTTGTCCCCAAACCCTGGATCCTATTGGGGTCTAGAATCCAAATCCCATCTTCTTTCCACTTACACAGTAAGAAATATTTCTTTACCTTAGTGTCCTCTGCTGTTCAATGAAGTAGAATCTATGTGAGATTTCGATGAATGTATACTCATTCATTTATTTATCCATGCAGCAATTAGTATTTGTTTATCATCTTCCATGTATGCACACAGGAAGGAATTAGGCACTCCATGGCAATGCCGCAATACAACAGAGTAAGACTGGTCCTTCTTTGCAAAAATTATGGAGAAACAAAGATACATTTCTTCAATCTATGACAAAAATCTACATCAAACAAATCAAATGAACCACATAGGATTAAAAGAGATCAGGGAAATAAAGCTTTCTCTAAGCTTTTCATGTTTTTTTTTTGTTTGTTGGTTTGGTTGGTTGGTTGGTTTGGGCTCTGTTGTTGTTGTTGTTGTTACATTATTTCCAGTGCTGGCCATCAAACCCAAGGCCTTGAGCTATGTCCTAAAGCCTTGATTTTTGTATTTGTTCTTGTTGTTTGAGACAGAGTTTTATATATCAGGCTGGCCTCCGATTCATTCTGTAGCTGAGCATGACCTTGGACTTCTGATCCTTCTTTCTCTATTAACCAAATGCTGGGATTTCAGCCTTGTGGCACCATATCTGGTGTATAGGCAATGTTGGGGATGGAGCAGGATTTTTGTATGGTAGGCAAGCACTCTACCAATTGAGCTACATCTCAGTTCCTATCTTGTTTTCCTTGTTGGTGGTGTTTAATCTTTATTAACTAATTTTGTCTTTGACAATTTCATACATGGATACAATGTATACTGATTAGTCTCTCCCCTGCACTTTTTTTTTGTTACCTCCCTCCTCTCCCTGTCAGTCCTCTTTATCACTCCCAGTTCCTTTCCCAGAGTTATAACTTTTGGTTTGCTTTTGTGGCCCACTTAGTTTAACCAGGGCCATTTGTGTGATCTTGGATTGGCAGTATTCATTGGAGCCTAGTGGGCATATAACTAAAAGTAACAACTCTCCCTGTAGCAAATAGAACTCTCTGTGAGACACAGGACCTCTACAGTTCCTCTTCCATGCATGTGTTCACTGTTGATGGTTCTAGTGCAGACCCTGTGAGGTTATCCACAGCTCCTGCTCTTATCAACTAGTTCTGCTCAGCAACCAAGAGGAATGGCCAGAGTTTGGTGATGGGGAAACCTCTGGGACTTCAGTGACCAATAATTTAAAAGATGATCTCCTACTCCTGACACTGGAGATTTGCTGAATAATCCATGACTTTTGGGAGCAACTCTTTTCAGCCATGTAAGGTAAATCCTTTTAAAGATTATCTTTACTTTTAATTATACATGAAAGGGAGGGAGGGAGAGAGAGAGACAGAGACAGAGACAGACAGAGAGAGACAGAGAGAAAGAGAAACAGAGACATAGAAGTCTAAGACATTTGATTCACCTGGAGCTGAGGTTCCAGGTGGTTGTGAGGAACGTAACATGGGTACTTGGAACTGAATTTGGTCCTCCGTAAGAGCAGTATACACTCTGTATATACTCTTACCTAGTGAGCCATCTCTTCTTCATTCCTAACACTCCGTCTGCATCTTTCCTTTCCTATCCCCAATGCATCCCTGCTTCCTGCCCTTTCTAGTTACTTTTCAATTGCTATAAAAAGACATCATGACCAAGGCAACTTACAGAAGCACGAGTCTATTTGGGGGCTTACAGCTTCAGAGAGTTAGAGTCTATGATCATCATGGTAAGAAACATGGCAACAGGAAGGCAGGCGTGGTGTTTGGGCAGCAACTAAGAGCTTACATCCTGATCTGCAGGCAGAGAGAGAGAGAGAGAGAGAGAGAGAGAGAGAGAGAGAGAGAGAGAGAACAAGATTGGGTCTGGTATGGGCTTTTGAATCCTCAAAGCCCACCCCCCACTGGACACCAGTCCTCCAACAAGTCCACATTTCTTTAATCTTTCCCAAATGGTTTCACCAACTAGGGACAAAGTATTCAAATACATGAGCCTGTGGGGGCCATCCTCATTCAAACCATACTTCAGTATTTCCCCCTCCCTTTCATAGTCTCTGCATTCTACTAACCTTTCTCTCTCTCTCTCTCTCTCTCTCTCTCTCTCTCTCTCTCTCTCTCTCTCTCTCTCCCAGGACCACCTCTCAGTCATCTATAAAGTCCTGGATTCTATAGGCACCCCAAGTTGAACACACAAAATTGGAATCTACATATAAAGGAGAATGTGACTTTTTTTTCTATGCCTTGGGTAAGCTCATTCAACCTAATTTTGGCAGA
>CM052722.1:77501738-77559730 GCA_028551405.1 Uromys caudimaculatus
TATAATAGCCAGAAGCTGGAAACAACCCAGATGTCCCTCATCAGAGGAATGGATACAGAAAATGTGGTACATTTACACAATGGAGTACTACTCAGCTATTAAAAACAATGACTTAATGAAATTCACAGGCAAATGGATGGAACTTGAAAATATCATCCTGAGCGAGGTAACTCAGTCACAAAAGAACGAACATGGTATGTACTCACTGGTAAGTGGATAGTAGCCGAAACGTTTGGAATACCCAAGTTTCACTTAACAGTAACCGCTGGACTGAGAGTGAGGTACCAGATGGAGGAGTTGGAGAAAGGTCTGAAGGAGCTGAGGGAGTCTGCAGCCCCATGGAGGGAGCAACAGTGTTAACTGGCCTGACCACCACGGTCCTCCTGGAGGCTGAACCACCAACCAAAGAATACAACATGGAGGGACCCATGGTTCGGACCACATATGTGGTAGAGGAGGGCCTTGTTGGCCATCAGGGGGAAGAGAGGCCCCAGTAAAGAAGAATGTCAAGGTGGGAATATGGGAGTGGGTGGGCGGGTGGGTGGGAGGTGGAATTCCCTCATAGAGGTGTGGGAGGGGGAGGGGATAGGTGGCTTCCAAAGAGGAGACCTAGAAAGGGGGAAACATTGGAAATGTTTCAGTATACAATGACAGGTCTACCTCCAAAACATGCTGAGTCCACATAATTTTCGGTCACCTGGAGAAAGTTACCTCTTACTCCATAATACCTGTTGCTTAAACAATGGCAATGATCCCTCTGTCTCTCCTCTTACACAATTCTACACACTAGTTTTCGTTCAGCAGCCAGAGTAGAATGATCTTTGGAAAATTCCTACTAGATCATGTTCCTTTGCTTAAAAATTCTGATCCTTTCTCTTTAGGTGTAGAAAGAGAATTCAAATTGATTTAAATCATCTAAAACTAACCCATGCTATCTGGTCTCCGCGTATTTCTTCCACACAGTCTCTCATTCTCCTCTTTCTCCCTTCACTGCACCATAGCCATAATTGGTTTCTTTGTGTTCAGATAAGCGCACCATTCCCTCCACTCGCTGCACCTGTGGCTCTCTTGGCCTCAAATCCCCTTTCCTCCCAGCACTGTGGCCTAACTCCTTTGCTTACCCACCCTTTATTTTCCATTTAAAATGTGTGTCTCTCAAACATTCTTGACCTGATTCTTGTCTCTTTTTTCCCATTAGGATATAACACATGCAATAAAAGTTTCCCTTTTAAGTATACAATTTCACAGTCTATAGTACATTCAGAATTGGGAAACTATCCCCAGTATTGAATGCTACATGTTTTCATGACTCTTTTATACCTCCCATTCTCAATCTCTCTCTCTCTCTCTCTCTCTCTCTCTCTCTCTCTCTCTCTCTCTCTCTCCCTTTCAGACACACACACACACACACACACACACACACACACACACACACACACATTCTACAACCACTGCTGCACTTTCTGTCTCTGTGGATTTGTCTATTTTGGGTATTTCATGTAAATGGATCTAGATAATGGGACTGGAGAGATGGTTTAGCCATCAAGAGCACTTGATGCTCTTGAAAAGGACCCAGGTTCAGTTTCCAGCACCCACATAATGGCTCATAACCATTGAGAACTCCAGTTTCACAGGATCTTACCCTTTCTTCGGGTAAGATCTTTTCTCCTGATTGCCATGGGCATCAGGCACACCTGTGGCGTTTGTACACATATACATGCAGGAAAAACACATACACACAAAGTAAAATAAATCTTAAAATTCTGAATTATATAAAATGTGACCTTTGTGACTGGCTTATTTTGGTTACCATTATAGTTTTGGAATTCACCCGGGCCCTATTGGTGCTTCTCTCCTTCTTTGTGATTGAATAATGCTTCAAACATGGATATAACACACTTTGTTTATCCATTCATTCAGTTGGTGGATAACCAGGTTACTTTACTTCCACTTCCCTTCTCTCTCTCTCTCTCTCTCTCTCTCTCTCTGTGTGTGTGTGTGCGCGCGCTCATGTGTGCTCCTTTCTTTTTTTTAACTGTTGTGAATAATGCTGCTCTAAACACTCACAAACAAGTTTTGTTGAGCACACACTTTCTCTTTTCATTTTTCTTGGGAATATATTCAGGGTTTACATTGCCAAGTTACCGACTCCCTTTCACTTAGGACTCTAGAGAAAGTAACTGCATCTGAGATGCTTTACTTAATTACTCCAAGGACAATCGCCCACCTCCACCATCCATCTCACCTGATTGATTTATTTATTAATTCCATTTTGTTTTCTCCAGCTCACTAACCACTGTCCAAAATTGTTTATTTCATTAGTTTGCATATCTGCTTCTTTCTTCTCGAATATCAGGTCCCCAAGAACAAGGATCTTACCCGACTTGGTTACTGCTACACTCTTAACCCCTATGAAACTGATTGCCAAATAGTAAAAATTCAGTAAGTATTTAGAGATGACGTGGAATGAATCTCTGAGAAAAAAATTGTTATTTTTTTCTGTCGCCTCAAAGATTAGTCAGAAGTATACTAATGACTATTTTAGTGTTTTCTGGTTCTGGTAGTTATTCTTTGGAATAAACAAAAAGTAACCTAACTACAACGTAGGGAAAGCAGCTGTAGCAGAGATTGTGTGGGCTGCTTGACTTTCATTTCCCACCAATGTCCTCATTTTCACTACAGCAGTTGCAAAATGCAGCCAGCCCCACTCGAATCTGCTCATAACTCGCTGCAACTGCAGTGGCTCAGAATGACAAAGGAAGGAAAACTCCATTGAGGAAAATGAGACATGAGATGTTCCATTTTAAAAACGTGTAAATCCAGGCTTTCTCCTTTGGAATACTCTTCAGGATGACTGGATTTTCAATATTTAGATGAGGTTGTCACGAATTTCTGACCTGGACCTTTTTCTAGGTCATTATACCCTTTTCAGAAAATGATAGGCAAAATGAGTGATAACCTGATTTTGACTCTCAAACAAATTAATCATTTGAGTAAATTAAGTGTTCTACTTGTTGAGATAAAGGAAAGAGGAGGTGTATGTCTGAGAGGTTTTTCCTGTACAGTGATAGAATTATATTGAAATGTGTGTGGACAATGCTAACTCCTGGCATCAATTTGTCTTCATATGCCCCTCTTTGAGAGTAGAGGCTTAAAACAAACAAACAATATGAAAAAGGAAAGAAACCTGAATCAGATATAGCTCATTAATATTTCATCAGAAATCCAAGTTGCCTAAAAACATTTTCATATGAATTCTAATATCATCCCTCATAAATGCGTTTCATGGATGCCTTTCAAAAATGGTTATTAGGAATTGCTGGGTGATCATCTTAAGACTTTAAACAAATACTTTCCTAGTAGAGTCTTGCCTGGGGAGTAAAAATTTGGCAAGGAGAAGTGTGTGGGAGGCTGAGATTCCTGCAGGATGGCAACTCCTCCAAATCTAATGAACTCTTCTAAAATGCCAAAGAGTCTCAAAACTCAAAATAAAAATTAAGTTCAGGTATAAACACATATAAAGGTAGATAGACTGCTCACAGTCATTTATTTTCTGGTGTATGCTGTGATTCTAGAATAATATACAAATCAGCACAGAGCAGAACAGATCATCATTTATCAGACATGGAAGAGCAGTATATGTTATTTATGGATACACAGAAATGAAATAAAAACACAAAATGTGCATGGGCTCTCAGAAGCCCCCAGGAAGGTGAGATCGGGAGATCATACAGATGTTTTACTTTCACTGTTCAGTGTTTTTGATAAAGCTATTGACATGTAACACGTGAAGTGAAAGGACGATTTAGTGTGATCAGGTTTCCAGCACTGGATCTGTAGAATTTAAATTTTTTTTAGAAGTTGAATGTGGAGGTCTAGAGAGATGGCTCAGGGGCTAAGAGCACTGACTGCTCTTTCAAAGGTCCTGAGTTCAATTCCCAGCAACCACATGGTGGCCCCCAACCATCTGTAATGGGATCTGATGCCCTCTTTTGGTGTGTCTGAAGACAGCTACAGTGTCTAGTGATAAACACTAAATAAATAAATCTTTATACAAAAAAAATGTTGAATGTGGTCAAGTGGTAGCACACACCTTTAATCTCAGCACTCGGGAGGCAGAAGCAGGCTGATCTCTGAGTTTGAAACCAGCCTGGTCTACAGAGCGAGTTCCAGGAAAGCCAGGGCTACACAGAGAAACCCTGTCTGGAAAACCCAAGAAAAAAGGTCGAGTGTGTTTGTTATATTATCTATACTTTTTTAGATGACTGTTATATTTAATTAAAAGTGCTAAAATGCCAATCTTTTCAATTATCTTCTAGTTGTAAAAGGCTCTGAAAATCTTATCAAAATAAAATCTTTGCATAAAGCAAGTTTTAAGCTACAATATGCTATTTGATATTTCATGTCATTTAAAAATTATTATATTTGCCGGGCAGTGGTGGCGCACGCCTTTAATCCTAGCACTTGGGAGGCAGAGACAGGCAGATTTCTGAGTTCGAGGCCAGCCTGGTCTACAGAGTGAGTTCCAGGACAGCCAGGGCTATACAGAGAAACCCTGTCTCGAAAAACCAAAAAAAAAAAAAAATTATTATATTTTTATTTAGTATGACAAGAGAGAGAGAGAGAGAGAGACAGACAGACAGACAGACAGACAGACTACATGTGGGAATCTGTTTTCTGTTCTCTTATTCCACCTTCTGGGGATTGAACTTAGGTGGTCAGGCTTGGCTGCAGGCTCCTTTACGTGCTGAGCCATTTTACAGGTCCCTAATAACATTTTAACATATCACCAGTACATAAAGAATTATGTTGCTTGGATCCCAGCAAAATGGAATTTAATGGATACAAGGAAATCCTGTGTTTTTTCTTCCTCACCCAGCTTCTAACCCATTCTTGAGTTTCCACAAAATTAGTACAAAGTCTCAGGTTTGTTACCACAGAAACCTGTCCCCTACTCAAGGAAAGCATGTCGAGATTGGGTTGTTTCACTGCTGTGCATGCTGCCCTCTACTGGTAGATGACTCTACTTGCAAGTGATTCGCTGCGTTTGGTTCCTTTATCCTCTTTCGATCTAAGTCATGCCCAATTTATAAACACGGCATGCATGTGGACATCCATTGCTCAAGCTTGCCTGCATTTTCCCATAAACAGAATCCCTGTTTCTCAGGTTCTTTGGGTTCTACACCTACCTATGATTTTAATAGAAAAGGCTTATCAATTTGGATGGAGAGCTTGAGAAGTGTTTCCCATGTGAAGGCACAGCAAGGACTAGCAATATGGGTCAGAAATCGACTTATCTTGTGTGAGGAGTTCAGGTACCATGGTGAATGACTATAAAGGGCTGTTTGAAATGCCATCTGCAGTGGGCCACACCAGAAAGATGGAGGACCATGAAAAGGAAGCTAGCTTTGCCATGGAGAGCTTTAAAAAAAAACAAGAAAACCAAGGAATGTGAGACAGACAGTAGCAAGAAATGGGACAGAGTGATTCAAGGACAAGGAACTACTGAAGAAAGCAGAGATGTCAGAAAGTGTGTGTTGTCAGCTAACAATGGTATCCATCCTTCCTGCTGGACCCGAATACTAAAAGCTTGAAGAAACACCCTGGCACTCAGTGGTGGCGCACGTCCTTAATCCCAGCACTCGGGAGGCAGAGGCAGGTGGATTTCTGAGTTCAAGGCCAGCCTAGTCTACAGAGTGAGTTCCAGGACAGCCAGGGCTACACAGAAAAACCCTGTCTCGAAAAACCAAAAAAAAAAAGAAAAGAAAAGAAAAAAAGAAATATCACACTGAACTCCATAAGTATGTACAAAAGAAAGAAAGAAAGAAAGAAAGAAAGAAAGAAAGGAAGGAAGGAAGGAAGGAAGGAAGGAAGGAAGGAAGGAAGGAAGAAAGAAAGAAAGAAAGAAAGAAACAGAAGCAACTTGTTACAAGTGCTTGCAACTGAATCATAACTCTTCTGATTCAGACAGGGCAGGGTGACACATACAGATAGGGAGCCCTATGAACTAAGGTTATGGATTACTGGTAAGAGGTTGCTGGGATCTAGATTTGTCTGTAGGTTTGTAGGAGAAGCCCCACTGGGGACTGAGAAATAAGCAAGAAACTGGGACTCTAGCCATCTCCAACTCTCTCCTATTGTGACCCACTCCCCTCCTCTCTTCTCTGCCCTTGGCCATCTGAAGCTAGAAGCACTGTAAGAGGGAAGAAGTAACGTTGGGGGACTCCAGCAGTAGCAGGACAGGTCAAGTAGAATAACATCTTTCTTCTTTCTTCTTGGCATAACCACCATCTCCAGGAAGGATGCTGGCAGCGGTGAAAAGCACTGAGGAGGAAAGCATAGTGGTGCAAAGTAGCTGAAAGATTTTCCTGCCCCTCTCTCAGAAAGAGGAAATTGACTTAGTTATTTATGGCATTGTTCTGCCCTGGATCTACGATAAGAAACAAATGAAAGTAGATATCGTGTAGACATGTAAATAGACTGATGTTTTCTAGGAGATGGGCAGATGCGCTTAGTCTTGTACACACCAGTGAAGTTGTTTGCCTCTTTTACTTACAGGTGAGGGGCAGAATTTTTATCATTATTTGTAACATTCAGTATGGTGGTGGAGAAAGAATAACCTAGTGTTACCGGAGAGGCTTGGGAGGCATGAATTTCCAATTCCGTTAGACAGCAGCAATGATGAGGATGAGCTGCCAGTATTTGTTGTGGGAATGGTGTGTGGCAGGCGCTGGACATTCTCATCTGACTTTTCACTGTCTAGCAAATGCAAGCTCTGAGGTCAAGCCTACTATCCCTTGAATTTCGCACAACTGTCTACATGGAATAGGAGCTCAATACATGTGGAATACGCTTCATGTGCTATGGGTTGAATGTGAAATGCCTTCCCCTGGCTCATGTGTTGAGTATTTGGTCCCCACATGGTGCTATTTTAGGAAGCTTTATGTGGAAACTTTAGGAAGTGGGGGCTAGCTAGAGGATATGGGCCACTGGGGACATCGATTTAAAGACTCTACTTGGTACCCAATCCCTTCCTTACTCACTGTGCTTCCAGTGTATTACACCATCAGGATATTCTGTCTCACCATGGGTCTGGAATAAAAGTAGTCAAGGTCTAAGCACAGAAATCCTCAAAACCAGGAGTTAAAAGAAACTTTTCATAATACTACCTGAGGGCCCAGCTATACCTCTCCTGGGCATATACCCAGAAGATGCTCCAACATGTAATAAAGATACATGCTCCACTATGTTCATAGCAGCCATATTTATAATAGCCAGAAGCTGGAAACAACCCAGATGTCCCTCAGCAGAGGAATGGATACAGAAAATGTGGTACATTTACCCAATGGAGTACTACTCAGCTATTAAAAACAATGACTTCATGAAATTTGCAGGCAAATGGATGGAACTTGAAAATATCATCCTGAGCGAGGTAACTCAGTCACAAAAGAAGGAACATGGTATGTACTCACTGATAAGTAGATATTAGCCCAAAAGTTCAGAATGCCCAAGTTTCACTTTACAGTAACCGCTGGACTGAGAGTGAGGTCCCAGATGGAGGAGTTGGAGAAAGGACTGAAGGAGCTGAGGGAGTTTGCAGCCCCATGGAGGGAGCAACAGCGTCAATGGGCCTGACCCTCCCCCGTCATCCTGGAGTTTGGACCACCAACCAAAGAATACACATGGAGGGACCCATGGTTCGGACCACATATGTGGCAGAGAATGGCCTTGTTGACCATCAGGGAGAGGAGAGGCCCTTAGGCCTGAGGATGTTAGAGGCCCCAGTAAAGGGGAATGTCAAGGTGGGAATATGGGAATGGGTGGGCGGGTGGGTGGGAGGTGGAATACCCTCATAGAGGCAGGGAGGGGGAGGGGATGGGGGGTATACAAAGAGGAGACCCAGAAAAGGGGAAACATTGGAAATGTAAATAAAGTATCAAAAAAAAAAAAAAAAAAAAGAAACTTTCCTCCCTTCCAGGTAGTTTGGTCACAGCAACATAAAAACTAACATGTTAATAGACTGGCCAGTGATTGAAATTAGTAATTAACTTTAATAAATATTATTATACACATACAGTCATACCGGACAAGTCATATTCATTTTATAAATGAGTGAAATTGAGGCTCTGAAAAACTGAGGAATGTATACAAACTTACAGAGCTTCTGTCAGAACCTGAATTCAAAAGCAATTAGCTGTACCTGGTATCTATTTGGGAAGATAGCAAAATCTGAAGGACAGAAAGTGGTGACAGTTAAATGACCTTGTGGATATACTTAATTCCAATGGACTATACACCTCAGATGGCTCAAATGATCAGTTTTATATATTATGTATATTTTACATCTCATCCCCCATCTCCTCAGCATACACAGCCTGAAATGTCAAGAGTCTGGAATTTCCACCATTGTGACATCACAATGACCATGAATCAGATATCTGCTGTTCCTTTGCTCATAAGCCCATCCTACAAGGACCAGGTTTGTAGTCAAAAGACTGTTTGGATACCATATCTGTTTCTCACTAATTGTGTTATCAGTGAGTACCCAGGACTTGTCTGGCTTTTCTTAGGCTAAAAGGGGGAACCTAGTTTCAGATAGACTCACCTAAGGGATCACATCAGTTATGGACATAGGGCCTCATGACATTGATGTCTGACCTTGGATTGAGGAGCGTAGGTTGCTTTGAGTCTATCTCTGATGAGTAGTCAGTGAATATTGGGTAGTTTCCTTATTCTTAGTTGATCCTCTTTTTGAAGTAAATATGGCTGCTGCTGGCTGAGGACTTCTAAGAGGAAGCGAGTCAGCTATGCTTAGGGGAACTTGAGGAGGCCCCTTTGGAAAGAGGAAGGAAGATGAACTCATACTGAGATAAACCATTTAAAGAAGATTAGTCAGTGTTTTCAACATCGAAGAAGAGAAAAGCCTACCAAAATGAGCTTCACTGCAAAAAAAATTCACTCTTTACCCAAGGTCCTTTGACCTTTGGAAGTAGGAAGTTCCCACCAGCCACTTGACTCCCTCTATGACTTCTCATGATACTCAATGGGGAAGACTATTCAGTAAGAGTAAAGTCCCCAGATATTCCTTGACACTATGAGGAAAGATGAACTAGGAGCAACACAGAATCTAACACATCAATCAATTGGCAAATTGATTGACATTAGTAATTAACATTAATATGTATGCATATCATTATATGCATACAATACTTCTAGACAGGTCATACTCCCATTTTCCAGCCCACAGCCCTCTCCTGTTAAGTTCTCTCAATTGTCTTGTTCCAGAATAGAGAAGTATGACCAGCAAACTCTGCCCACTTTTGAAAAACCAGGCCTCACAAGAAGTGTGAGCCATACTTGACTTCCACTGACATTAAGCCAATGTTGGAGGAGTGGAACACATGCTCCTAAGAAAAACTGCTGGGTGCCAGGCTCCCCTCTTGTGTACATTTATTCTACAAAGGTTTGCAGAGCATCTTGGGAGGAAAATCTGGCACTGCAGTGTGAACTGAAACAGCCTTTCAGCCTAGAGCACAGAGGGCCTCACTGGTCTTCACTTCATCCTGGCTCTGCAAACTGGGCTCAGATTCTCCAGAGAAACACAAGCAAAAATAATCCAGCTGGGGGTCCTGGATCCCCTGTCCTTGATTTGCCTCCCTCGGCTTTGCTTAAGGACCTCATTACCTCTTGGGGAACAGCCATACCAAGGTCCTGTCAGCAAGCGCTTCTTGGCATCAGCAATAGTGTCTGGGTTTGGTGACTGAATATGGGATGGATCCCCAGGTGGGGCAGTCTCTGGATGGCCTTTCCTTCTGTCTCTGTTCCATATTTTGTCCCTATCTTTCCTTTTCAGGAACATTTGGTTCTACCAGCACCTGACCAATACAGATGTAGATACTCACAGCCAACTATTGGACTGAGCCTGGGGAGCCCAATGGAAGAGCTAGGGGAAGGACTGAAGGAGCTGAAGGGGTTGGCAACCCCATAGGAAGAACAACAATATCAACCAAGCAGACATCCCAGAGCTCCCAGGGACTAAACCACCAACCAAAGAGTACACATGGAGGGACCCATGGCTCCAGCTACATATGTAGCAGAGGATGGCCTTGTCTGACATCAATGGAAGGGGAGGGAGGCTTGATGCCCCAGCATAGGGGGATGCTAGAGGGGTGAGGCAGGAGTGGGTGAGTGGGTGTAAGAACATCCTCATAGAGGCAAAGGGGAGTGGTGATGGGGGATAGGATGGGCGGTTGTAGAAGGGTAACCGGGAAGGGGGATATCATTTGAAATGTAAATGAATAAAATGATCAATTAAAAAAAAGAAAATAAAGATAAACAAGGATCTTATTACCATTTGCTTATGTTCTTTGCTTTCTGTCCCCACACATGGGCTCATAATGCCACCCTCTTCCTCTTCCTCCACTTCCCCCTCCTCCTCTTCCTTCTTTGGGGTTTTTGGTTTTGGTTTTGGTTTTGCTGTTGTTTGTTTATTTGTTTGTTTGAGGCAGGATTTCTCTGTGTAGCCCTGGCTGCCCTGGACATTGCTCTGTAGACCAGGCTGGTCTCAAACTCTAAGATTCTCTTGCCTCTGACTCCCGAGTACTGGGATTAAAGGCGTGCACCACCCCTGCCTAACCCCTCTGTCTCTTTCTTCTGCCATGCCCTATTACAGCTACGCCCCTCCTCTCACACGCCACTCTGTTAGTCTTGGATTGGGCTGACCTGCTCCATAAAGCTAGGAACCCCAGAGGCCACCTCTTATCCACCTCAAAGCAATGCCCAGTGCACTGGATCCAACATGGAGGCTGCATTAATATTCTCACAATCACCAACTCGACCTGTATCCTCACCTCCATTCGTGCTGCCTCCAGTGAGATTAATAAGAGAGAACTCACTAAATTGAAATTGCTCCGATATAATGGAACTGGAAACACTGAGTTCCAGGGGTTCTAAGGGAACAGTGTATAAATTACAGTCTGTTCTTGTGCCGGCGCAACAGCAATGAAGACCATGATACAATTATCTTGGAGTGACCTGGACTGTGCTGGAGAGTTATTGTTGTTGTTGTTGTTGTTGTTGTTGTTTTCCCTAAAATGCTTTGAAAATATTCCACTGGGGATGGAGAGATGGCTCCGCAGCTGAGAGTGCTTACTGTTTTTGCAAAGAAACTGAATTCAGTTCCAAGCACCCGGGTCAAGCAGTTGACAAGCACTTGAAACTCCAGCTCGAGGGGCTCCAATGCCTTTTTCTGGCCTCTAAGGACACCAGTACTCACTCACACACAGTCTTCTCCTGGCCTCTGTGGGAACCTATGCTCACATGCCCCCCCCCACTTTAAAAAATAATAAATCTTTCAAAAAGGGAAGTAATGAGATACAGAATAATCAAACCCGAAAGTTTGTTCAAATGTCAGTTATTTTTGCCAATGGAATGGCCTAGCAACCTGCTTCAAAGTCTCTGTGGAATCCATGAGCAGCTGAGTCTCAGGTCCTCTAAGCCCAGGAATCTCCTAGAAACTAACATATTTCATCCTATTTCTCCTGGCCACAACATCAGCCACTCCCAGAAAAATCCAAGGGAAGGCAGAATTTCCGTAGTTGGCTGCCCCCTAGTGTTCACAGAGCAGCAGTGACAGGCAAGGCCATAGCTATGTTAGCATAGCTGCAGCAGCCTGGAGTTTATGCCACTCAAAGATGCTTGGCTGGGTTTGACACTCAGCCCATGCTCTGCCCACCAGAATCCCACTACCTGGACGTTAACTTATTTTTTTTCTAATTTATTTCCCACAAGTTTAATTTTATTTTTAAATTTTACATGGCCTGAGATTTCTATTTTCTTAGTTTTTATTATTAATTGTTTTAAAATTAGCATGTGAAACATTAGGCTTCATTATCGTGTTTTCACATATAATTTGTCTTTCTTGATATTCCTCCTCTTCTCTACCCTCCCCTCCTACCCCCTCTTGTTCTCAGGTTACCTGTGTCCAATTGCCTTCTCTTCCTCAACAAGAGATTTCTATTTTCTAAAGGTCGGATAACAGACTACTTACTACCAGACCTACATGATAGACCATACAGTTGATACATACCCAGCCTGTAAGGACAGTCTCTACTTCTGTGATTTGTTTGTTTGGTTTTGCTGTTTGATGCTAAAGACTGAACCCAGGACCTCACACGTGCTAGGCAAGTGTTCTATCATCAGACTAAACACCCAGCCCATCTCTACTTCCAGTGTGTACTCCTATGAGCCTATAAGAATAGCTCAAGTGTGTGTGTGTGTGTGTGTGTGTGTGTGTGTGTGTGTGTGTGTGTGTGTGTGTGTGTGTTGTGGAGAATTGGCTCCATTTTGGAAAATTCTCTGAACTGAAGATTACACAGTCATATGTGTACTTCCAAAATATGTCCTTTGTCCACCCACATTTTTATATTTCACTTGCTTCCTGTCTAAATTCTAGAATTTCTTATTATAGTGACATCAGCAGTGAGAGAAACATTAATCTCCTATAATGATCTCTCTCTCTCTCTCTCTCTCTCTCTCTCTCTCTCTCTCTCTCTCTCTTTGGTTTTTTTAAGACAGGGCTTCTCTGTGTAGCCCTGGCTGTCCTGGAACTCACTCTGTAGACCAGGCTGGCCTCGAACTCAGAAATCCACCTGCCTCTGCCTCCCAAGTGCTGGGATTAAAGGCGTGCGCCACCACTGCCCGACCCTATAGTGATCTCTTTACTGGTCTCCCTGTTCCCACTCTTGGCTTTATCAGCTATAATTATTTACTAAAATATAAGCCAGTACATGTGACTCTTCTCAGATGGCTTCCTAATAATTTTACACTGAATCTCAAACTCCTTGTATGGATAATGAGGCCCTGGATAATCTAGCTTCTGTTAGCACACTTTCCTGTCCCTCGCCACTCCTAAACATCTAGTAAGTGTCACAAATACAGTGTTTCATGTATCCCAGGATGGGCACTAACTCACTATGTAGCTGATGATAGCCTTGAACTCATGCTCCTCCTACCTCCTGAGTTCTGCGATTGCAGAAATTCTGCCAAAGAAAATAGATAGTTGTGGAATAAACACATGAAAAAATACCCATTTTCTAACTGGATTTTTAATTTTTCAAAAATAATTAATTTATTGTTTACTGGTCAAGAATGTCTGTGCATGTGTGTGTGTCAGAGAGAGAGAGACAGAGAGAGAGAGAGAGAGAGAGAATTGTAGTGTTTGAGTGCTGTGATATGCATGTAGAGGTCGGAGACCAGCTTGTAGGAGCTGGTTCTCTCCTTCAGTCCTGTACGCCCCTGAGATTGACTCAGGTTGTTAGACTTGGTGGCAAGGACCACTACCCATTGAACCATCTCAGCCCCACCCCAACTAGATTATTTAATGTTCCATTTTGAGTTATGTTTGTTGGCTATGTGATTTGTCCATATTGTTTTACAACCAGAACATAGCTTTTCATTTTATTCATTTGAACTTTCATGGAATGAAAGTTTTCCAATGTTTGATGAGGTCCAAACTGTCTATTTTTCCTTTTATGGTCCATACTTTATGGGACTAAAATCTAACAAGTTTTACTGAACCCTAGAATCAAAAGATTTTCCATTTTGGTTCTGTTTTTCTTTCCTTCTTCCTTTTTTTCTAATTTCTTTATACTTTGACGATGTCCAGGGAAATCTGTGATCCAGCCTGAGGTTGTTCCGATGTAAGGTATGAGGGTGCTCATTTTGCCTTGACATCTTCATGGAAAATCAGTTGGGGGTATTTGTGTGAGTCTATTTCTGGGTTTTCTCTTCTGTTCTTTTGCCTTAATTGTGATCCAGGGATCCATGTTCTATCCCTTCCACCAATATATTCTCTTAATTACTATAATTATATACTAAAGAAATTATATAGTAAATATAAAGAAATTATATAGTCAAGCATCAAGTAGTTCATATCCTCCCCCTCTGCCTTTGTCAAGCTTCTTTTAGCTATTTCACAGTTTGTAACTCCACACTAAGAGAATACAGAGGAGACCTGCTCTACTGTTAGACACAATTGGCTGCAGACACAGTCTGTAGGGATATTTTGCAGGTCCACATTTGCTCACAACTGCCATTCTCTGAAACACTTGTGACTAGGTTACAGTCAGGAAGAAATGTCCCACTGTCCTAACCTTTACATTTATGAAATGACTATCAGCCTCTAGAGAAGGCAGTGGTTTTTTTAGGGATAATAACAGGATTTAGTATGGGTCTCAACACATAGTAGACCTTTACTAATGCTCAGAATATTTACCACAGAGTACCTTCTCCATTCTGCCAGCTGTATCTCCTGGTGAAAATGGACAAGTAGAAAAAATGGTCCACTTCATTCTGTTTCGCTCTTTCATCCATGCCCATCTTTCCCTTCCAGCCCAGAACTCACACTTCAGCTCACTTAAAAAGGGTGATTTGGAGCAAGCTCTCTGTTTCATTATAACCCACTGAAATGTTAGAGTTGTTTCAAAGACATCTTAGGGAATTGTAAGTGGCAGCAACACCAGTGGGCTACTCAGTTCCTTTAAAAGAATACTTGTCAAACCAGATGGTGGTAGCAGAGGCGGAGGCAGCGGCAGCGGCAGCGGCAGCAGCATGTGCCTTTAATCCCAACATTTGGGAAGCAGAGGCAGGCAGATCTCTGTGAGTCTGAGGCTACCCTGAAGTGAAACTTCTGGTTTCTTTGGAAAGTCAGTTATATTCAATTGCTGAAGCAGACACAGGTGAAAGGATGTTTTGCTATAGCAAACATGTGAAAGGATGCATGATGTTAAGAAGGAATATAAATATAATTCAAAAGATGGTGGATGACACTGGATGTTATTGGCACACTTTGCCATTCCTTACTGGTCATCATTTGTTATGACTTCATAGAAAAAAACACACCAAAAAACTTCTGATGGTGTTCTGGCAGGTTCTTGCCGCATCCACAGACAGGTCAATTGGCAGAGTGAAATGGAAGTTTCTGGATATATTAACTGATACAGACTCACTTGGAGTTTTGCTAAGGTGTAGGGAGTATAAATAGGACTCAATGGACAATGACAGGGCGGGGTGAGGAGGCTTGCATAGCTAGCTTTGGAAAGCTTCACTGCTCTTGTGTCTTTGCTGATCTTCAGTTCCTTGAGAGATGCTCAACAGAGAACTGCTCCTGGCATCCCTGCTAGTTCTGCTTGCTCCTGTTGACTTGTGCAGATTCAGCGGAGGCCTGGCTTTTTTCTGCTGGGTCATGCCACCACTGCGGATTTGTGTTTGCCATTCTGACACTACTGATCCCGACTGCTGGTATCCTGATAGTTGGAGATTGAAATTGCTCCAAGGAACTACTTCTAAACAGCATACAGCAGAGGCCCACAGCTTCTTCTGGATGAACCTGTCCTTGCTGATTTGTGAATGGTGTTTGCAAGTGGATCGAACTGCCGCTGCTGATTTGTGTGAACTGAACTGCTGACATCCTGACAATACAGATGGGATTTCCCTCAAAGAACTATTTCTAAATATATCTACTTCCCCCATGTCCTAATAACTTTTCTTTTCCACTATCTCTGGCAGGCTAGAGGGGAGGTTGAACATTTCTTTTTTAAAAAAATAATTAATTAATTAATTAATCAATCAATTACTTTTTTGAGACAGGGTTTCTCTCTCTCTCTCTCTCTCTCTCTCTCTCTCTCTCTCTTTCTCTCTCCTTTATGGATTTTTTTTTTGAGACAGGGCTTCTCTGTGTAGTCCTGTCTGTCCTGGAACTCACTCTGTAGACCAGGCTGGCCTCGAACTCAGAAATTCGCCTGCCTCTGCCTCCCAAGTGCTGGGATTAAAGGCGTGCGCCACAACTACCCGGCTGAACATTTCTTAAAGTAGGCTGAGAAAACATTATGCCTACATTAGCCTGAACTACTGATCAAGGTTCAGGACAGCCAGGACTACACAGAGAAACCTTTTCTCAAAAGACAAACAAACACAAACAAAAACAAAGGCAGAGTGGGGTTGCAGGGGGAGAAGACTTGTCACAAAAACTTCAATTGAGTGACAGCCTTGAACCGTAACATCTTTACATCTGCCTTAACCTTACAACTGAGAATATTTACACCCTAGTCTATCTCAAGGTGAGGGCTGGATACATTAAAAGTGAAAAAGAAAATGTTGTTATTTTTGACCCATGCAGGAGGTTCCTGTGAACTATCGTTGTGCTGGAGCTTCTTGCTAGACTGGCTCAGGTTTCTTGTGGCTGTATCAGAGTCTGAGGCCTTTCCTGCCTAATCTCCCTGCCCTCTCCCTCCCCTTTAGAGGCACAACTGAAGGCAGCCTAGTCTTCCTGTGCCCATTTCCCCTCTCACCCAGTCTTACTTTTCCTTGGTTTTAAGTCTCATTAGAGTCTCTTTCATTCCTACCCTGCTTAGCGTCTGGTTTCCAAAGAAACCAAAACAACATTCCCTGAGCCCTTTATGGATCTGGGGCTTCTTGATTCTAAATTCCTTCTGATGCTACCTTTATGGCCCATGGTGTTATCCTCTGGACTCTTTGGTGTTGACTTCCAGCTGGTGTTGAGGCCAGTCTAGACCACAGTACTTTCTTTCAGAAAGATGTATCAAGAACTGTGATTGCCAGGATTCTCTAAACCTGTGATTAGATTGGAAGATAGTAACCTGATATTCTTGAGTATGTTCTGCTATGAATCTTCTTTTGACCTTGGGCATACCACCTGTTCATTCTATACCTTAGTTTTCCCGTATATAAAATAAAAGAGCTTGGACTAAGACCATCTTAAAGGTCGATTCCAACATTAATATTACATACCTATGCATATCAAGCAGCTTAGAGCCAGGAGACTCCATAAAGATTTTTCTGCTGTCATTAAGCATGCTTGGCACAGTGACCCATACCTTTAACCCCAGCACTGGGGAGATATATATATATATATATATATATATATATATATATATATATATATAGAGAGAGAGAGAGAGAGAGAGAGAGAGAGAGAGAGAGCACTAGCTCTGTGAGTTCAGCCTGGTCTACATAGCAAGTTCCAGGCTAACCAGGGTTGCATAGTGAGACCTTATCTCAAAAAAGAAATCACATATAATGTAATGGCTGGAACTTAGCTAACATTTGAACTAAGAAGGGACTAACTTCAGTCACACATGAAAGTGTAAGGAATCATACCAGGCAAGGATGTGATCACAACAGAGGTAAAATCAGGCCAAAGGGAAAACCACGGTGTGTAGAGAGGAGGGGGGCACACCATCCATGGTCCTGGCAGGTCATCTGTATGAGAGGAGTCTGCAGAAGTAACAAAGCATCCATTCCATAAAGCATCCAAGAGGAAGGAGACTGGAGAGTAGGGTAGGAGCAGGAAAGAGACAGGCAGGCTTCTAGACTTAGGAGTTGTGGCAGAGGGTAGGCTGTAAGATCGGAAAACTAGATAGCAAGATGACAAGGAGAGACAAAGTTGGCACACCAAGATGGACTGATTACTCATGGAAACAAGACACAAACACATGCCCTCATAATGATATATGTAGTTCATAAATTAGTACTCTAGATTTCAACATCGCTGAGAGTAAATCTCAAAATTATTTTCACCACAAAATGTTAAAATATAGTTGAGGTAACGAACATATTAATTTGCTTGACGTCGTCTTCCCACATTCTACACCATAAATATATGCAATTGTATTTGTCAGTATTTTTAAAAAGTCAAAGACTGGGTTTTCAGAACCAGCACTAGTTTCCCAGGCAAGTTCTTTAGGTCCTTTGAGCCTCATTTACCATAGGCAAAGATAGGATAAGAACCACACCTATCCACAGGCCCAGGTTCTGCTGCCTTGTCTGACACTGAATTTAAATAATCCAAGCTCCTTCTCAGTAGCTCCCTAATATGTGACAATGAAAACAGCAGCTGTTTGTGGTTGTTTATAAGTTACAAATTCTCATTCCAGAGAAAGCGCTCATCAATATTCTGAGCACTGCTTCTTACTGACAGCATCAGCCGTTGAGATGTATCTAATGTGAACAATTTAATGTAATTTCTGTAAGCATACACATAGCCAGCTTCCAGTCACTCACTCTAATGGAGAGTATCAGAGTCCTGGGTAATCCAAAACTGTTCAGAACCCAGGGGCATCTGTTTGGCTTAGCAATGGTCCAAACAACCTTCATTTGTAGTGCATTTACCTTTCAGGTCCTTTCCTGCTTCAGCAAATCCTGAATTCAGTTCCCGTTCTCTAAACACAGGCAGTAAAAATGTGTAGAAATAGTCTTGAGGAAAGGGGAATCAAAGATCATGATATCAACTTCATTGCAAATGAATATAGGATTTAGGATACAGTTTTGCTGGTGACTTTCAAAACTAAAAACAGGTGGAAAAAAACCATGCAGAGAACTTGTTAAAGTGCTCACTCGCAGACCCCACCCTTAAAATTCTGCCTGAGAGATTCTAGCACAGGTTTCATAACAACACTTTTTGTTGTTTTTTAAAAAACAACAAACAAACAAACAAACAAAACCCCAAAGTTCAGGGGCTGGCAAGATAGCTCAGTGGTTAAGAGCACTGACTGCTCTTCCAGAGGTCCTGAGTTCAATTCCCAGCAACCACATGGTGGCTCACAACCATCTGTAATGGAATCCAATGCCCTCTTCTGGTGTGTCTGAGGACAGTGATGGTGTACTCATATACATAAAATATATAAATAATTCTTTATTTAAAAAAATACAAGGCAGAGAAGATGACTGAACAGGTAAAAGTGCTTGCTAGGTAAACCTGATATCCTTAGTTTGATCCCCAGAAAACCACAGTGGAAGGAAAAAGATGACTCCTGAAAATTGTCCTCTGACTTCTTCAGGCGTGCTCTTGCACACACATGTATGTGCTAGCATACCGAGACACACACACACACACACACACACACACACACACACACACACACAAACACTTTAGTTCCACTAAATATAATACCCTCCGAGTATTATCCCTGTTCTAGCATGGTACATGATTCCTCTATTTTAAAGTGGGGCAGCAGGAGGTAGGCATGGCTGTGCACACTGGTAATCCCAGTTCTCTGAGGGGCTCAGGCAGAAAACATGGAAGTTTAAAACAGCCCGAGCTACATAGATGCTGTCTTAAAAAATCAGGGGGTGATAATGTAGGTGTAGCTCAAGTGGTACAGTGCTTGCCTGGCATTCATGAAGACGTATGTCTGATCTCTATCACCGAATACACTATCACACTCCTGTAGTCCTACACCTGGGAGGTGGGGCCAGGAAGAGCAGACATTCTAGGTCATCCTTAGTTATATAGGTAGTTCAAGGCTATTCTGGGCTCCATGAGACCCTATCTCAAAACAAACAAACAAACAAATAAATAAACAACAAACAAAAACCAAACCAAACCAACAACAACAAAAACAAAACAAAAGCCCTCTACGTAGTGTAGGCTGGTTTCACACATGTAGTATTTGTGCCTCAGCTTCCCAGAGTGCTGTGATTGTTATGTGTGCTGTGATTGTTATGTGTGCTGTGATTGTTATGTGTGCTGTGATTGTTATGTGTGCTGTGATTGTTATGTGTGCTGTGATTGTTATGTGTGCTGTGATTGTTATGTGTGCTGTGATTATTATGTGTGCTGCTACGCCCAGTCTCCTCTATTTTTTCGTTCATCCACCAATAGATGATGGAGTGCTTTTCATGTCTTTTCTGTTTTGCTCACTTTTTCTAGTGCTGGAAATTGAACCCACAGCCTTGCAAAAAACCAAGTGGTCTACCACTGGGCTACCTCCAGGCCAGATGTGCTTTTCTCTGGGTGTTTGCTACTTTTGGATCTCATGGCATACTTGCAGAATAGTTTTTACTTTTCTCTTTTTTGGTTTGGGGAAACAGTCTCACTCTCAGTGCAAGCTGGCCTGGAGCTCACATGCTTTCACTCATGACACCCCTCTAGCCTTAGCATTCCAAGTGCTGGGATTACAAGTGTGAGCCGCGATGTGTATGCAGCTACTATTTGGATAATTAGAAAGGCCACTGAGTTTTAAAAGTTGAAGTGCTTTTACATTACGATCTGGTACCCTACTCCATTTTATAAATGAGAAATCCAAGGTACAGTGAGGGCAACTAGCCTGCCCAACATCACAAAGTGAATAGTAGAATGGTCAGTAAGACCTAGGTCACCCAGCTCTTCACACAACTCACTAGGAATGGTTGCTAGCTGAGAAAGAAAGGAGGAAAAGACAGACGGCTATATAGAAGACTGAGAAATCTCCCCTGGCGGTGTGCAAAAAGACACCTTGTTGTTGGTGTTGGTGTTCTTATATCAGTCAGGGGCAGAGCAGATGACAGTCCTTTGTTCATGCTTGATTGATGCCTAGCATGGTGGCCAAAGCTCTCTTATGCCTAAGACTCATAAAAATCGAATCAAATTAAATCCAGGCAGAGCATTATAGGAGGAAGGCAGATAGAGACCTGCAGACTCCCATATCACACATAGACCTGTCCTCCAGCACACAGCACAAGCTGCCATAGACACCTACATGCTACTACAGCATGCAGCATGAATGGAGATGTCACCAGCCACGTAGCCAGTCTGCAGTGGGAGCCACCACAATGTACAAGTATGTGGTGGTCAAACGGGAAAGAGGGAGAAGTGGAGCAGCTTGAGCATTTTGAAGAGAGATGGAACTATAGACACGAGGGTGGAGAGGAGTAGCTTGTTGTGAGTGGCCAGCCCTGCTACCTGGGGCCATCATGAGGTCCCAGCCTGAGCAGCCACTGAGGACCATGTTTGACCCCGTGGCTATGCAGTGGCAGGGGTTTGTGTGGATGTCATGGCTCATATTGCTACTAGAGAAAATGGGGATGTCCCTGGTCAAGGCAGCCACCAGGGACCATGTGAATGTCCAAGGGCTGTGCATAACTGGCCCTGCCCATCATCAGATGTGACGCTCTGGAGAGTTGGCCCCATCTCTCAGCCGAAGCCGCACTTTGGAGAGTATGCCCTGCACCTCACTCAGGCAGCACAATAGAACTGCTCCTGGTGGCAGGGATGCATACAGGTGAGCTGGCTCAAAGGTAGTGTAGGAGACCTGACCCTGCCACTCTGCTGTGGGATGGCACAGGCTCCTCCTCCTCCTCCCTGCTCCCTGCCTTCCAAATGCAAAGAAGCTGCCCACAGGGTCATGAGCTCAAGAGAGCTAGTCCTGCTAGCCCTGATGTTGAAGGCATTTGTGAGCCAGCCCCGAGGGTGTGAAAGTGGGAGACCTGGCCCAGCCTCTCACAGGATGCAACACTTAGGAGGGTGGGCCCTCCACCTTGCCCAAACAGCACAGCAGAGCTGACCTTGATGGGAGAGGGTGTCCCACCACTCATCTGCTGTGAGATGGTGTGGGTGTAGGGGTGTTCACCCCACACACATACATATCCCTCGACACCTGGGGCAGTCTGGAGAACTGACCACAGGGTCATGGAAGTGGTGAGACAGTCTTGTCCATCACCAGCTGCAGCACTGCAGGGAGCAGGCAGGAGTGTCTGGCCAGCACAGTAGAGTTGGCCCTGGTGGAAGGGGCGCAGGCGAGCCAGCCCCCAGAGGGTGAGAGTGCTGGAGAGCTGGCCCTGCCACTCATCAAGTGTGAGGTGGTGTGGCTGTGGGGAAGATGCCCTTCCTCACCCCCTCACCCTCTCACGCCCTGCAGTAGCCAGGAGAGGTGGCCTTGACGGCACGAGAACAAGAAAGCTAGCCCTGCTGGGCAGTGGTGGCGCACACCTTTAATCCCAGCACTTGGGAGGCAGAGGCAGGTGGATTTCTGAGTTCGAGGCCAGCCTGGTCTACAGAGTAAGTTCCTGGACAGCCAGGGCTATACAGAGAAACCCTATCTCGAAAAACCAAAAAAAAAAAAAAAAAAAAAAGAAAGAAAAAAGAAAAAAAAAAAAAAAAGAAAAGAAAGAAAGAAAGCTAGCCCTACCTACACCCAATGGCTGGAGCACTCAGAAGAGTGGTCCCTGCACCTTGCCTGTGCAAAGCAGTGGAGCTGGCCTGATGTTGAAGGCATAGGTGAGCCAGCCCGGAGGGTGTGAAAGTGGGAGAACTGGCCCAACCCCCCACAAGCTGCAACATTTGGAAGAGTGGGTCCCACACCTTGACTGGGCAGCACATTGGAGCTGGCTCTGGAGGCAGGGCTGTGAATGAGCCAGCCCTGAGGGCATGAGAACAAGCGAGCTGACCCTGCCTCTTGCCGATGGTGGCATTGGGTAGCCTAGCCAAAGCAGTGCTGGAGAGCTTACCCTGGTGCTATGGATAAGGGAGAGATGGTGGACTGAAAGCTCAGCTACACCCAGGCCCAGATCCAGGGCCTTGAATTGGCTACCCCATTTTCTGTATAATCTGCTAGTCCTGCTATCCCAAAGCCACAGAATCTCCATGACACAGGGCAACAACAGGATAACTGAGAGGAGTCTTGATGAGGATCCAATATAGATGGTGTCACAGAAGCCAGAGATCTTGAGCCAGATGAGTGACTCATTGTAATGAACACTTGCAAGCGAAGATGTGCAGACAGAGGATAGACTGTGCGGCACACTGTGACACACTACAGCTTCCACGATGAGATGTTTTCTATGCTTTGTTTCTGTTGTTTGTTTGTTTGTGTAGGTTTTATTTTGGGAGGAGGTTGCAAGGGCAGATCCGAGGATGGGAGATAAGTGAGACTGGGGTGCACGATGTGGAGAAACTCACAAAGAATCAATAAAAAGTTAAAGAAAAAAAAGGAAGACAAGGAAATAAACTTGGATAAGTCCATAGTGCTGCGATGAGAGAAGAAAGTTATTGCAAGCAGCCAGCGTGGATGAAGTGAAACATTTGGATCTTAGCCCAATCTCTTCAGAACATGCCAACTCAGCAGTTCTCAAGTTATTATCTATGCAGCCAGGTCCATTCAGCAACCTGGGAATAATGAGGGTTCCAAACATTCTGATTTAGTGGGGTTGAGTGAGGGCTAAACTTCGTGTAATATTTTTAAGTAGGTCCCCTGGGCAGTTCACAGTCAAATACATGAAAGATTACATAATGAAAACCACTTGTCTAATTTTCCAGAATCTTGAGGTTGGTTGCCAAACTATTTTAAAGAAATACCAAAGTCTTTGATAACTCAAATTCTCCCTGTTGAAAGAGTATAGATCTTGGGTTCCCTGTGGAGCTTGACATCTTATGAAGGGTTTGCCTGAATCTTCTGTAAAGAAGGCGAAATCGTGGCATTTGCAAGAAAATAGATGAAACTAGAAACCAAAGGAAATAAGTCATACTCAGAAAGACAAATGCTTCATGCTTTCCCTTACATATACAAAACCTAGATTTAAAATTAAGTAGCAGTACATGTATATATGCATGGGTGACTAGGCCATGGAACTTGAAAAGGAGTCATGGAAGGGTAAGAAGGGACCGTAAGAGAGGTGAGAAATGGGTCGGTGAAACATATATGGAAAACTAAAACAGCAGCAGGTAGTAATTGGAAGAAGGGAGAAGAGTGTGGGGAAAGAAATGAATGAAAAGAAAATATAATAGCACATATGTATGGAGATAAAACATTATCATAACATTTACATGCTAACTTAGTTAATAAACTAACTTTATAGTTAATTTTAGAGTTAATTAACTTTAAAGTTGATGAACTTTAAGGAAAATAGAATGGCTCTTTAAAAGAAAGGTATGCTGATCTAGGGAGAAAGTTCAGTTGCTAAGGACATGAGGTTGATCCTCAGAACCCTCACAAATAGCCAGGCAGAGTTATGCTGGGCAGTGGTGGCACACACCTTTAATCCTAGCCCTTGGGAGGCAGAAGCTGGCAGATCTCTGTAGGTTTGAGGTCTGCTTGATCTACATAATGGGTTCCAAGACAGCCAGGGCAACATGGAGTGATCCTGTCACAAAGAATAAAATAAAATAAGAAAGAAAGAAAGAAAGAAAGAAAGAAAGAAAGAAAGAAAGAAAGAAAGAAAGAAAGAAGAGAAAGAAAGAAAGAAAGGAAAGAAAGAAGAGAAAGAAAGAAAGGAAAGAAGGAAGGAAGGAAGGAAGGAAGGAAGGAAGGAAGGAAGGAAGGAAGGAAGGAAGGAAGGAAGGAAGGATACCAGGCAGAGGGAATGCACACAGTGACAGGTGTCTCAAAAAACAAGAAGATGGGCCAGGTGTGGTGGTGCCTGCCTTTAATCCCAGCACTAGGAGGGCAGAAGGTGGATCTCTGTGAGTTCAAGGTCAGTTTGGTCTACATGTTGAGTTCCAGGACAACCAGGGCTACACAGAGAGACTCTGTCTCAAAATCCCAAACAAACAAAATCCAAGAAGGTGTGTGGCTCCCAAAGTTGACCTCTGGTCTCCACCCACATAAGCATGTACTCATACACACCTGTGCACACACAAATATACACACAAAGAAAGGCAGGTACAACCCTCAGACATATACCTTAATAATCCAAACCATGAATCTACAAAATGTATGAAGAGACTTATGATCTTCTTTCCACTATCTTCTGAGTGTTCATACTACAGCTATACACAACCATACTGGTTTCTACAACATATACATCTTCATTAGGTAATACATTTTATTTTGTAAAATACAACATTGTAGTGTCTTTGGATGTTATTTTTGTATTTCAAAATATTAGCTGCATGAGTAAGTGACTGTATTAGTTACTATTGCTGTGAAGAAATATTATAACCAAGACAACTTACAAATGTGTTCTCCTAATTGGGGACTTGCTTACAGTTTCCGAGGGTTAGTACATGACCATCATATTGTAGAGTGTGGCAGCAGGCTGGGAGATGTGGTGCTGGAGCAACAAGCGTGAAGAGTAGCTTGCACAGAGTTTACAGCTTGATCTGCAGACAGAGAAAGAGAGAGCAACACTGGGACTAGTGTGGGCTTTTGAAATCTCAAAGCTGACACCCCCCCCCCCCCAGTGACACACCTCCTTCCAATAAGGCCACACTTCCAAATCCTTCCCAAACAGTCCACCAACTGGGAACCAAACATTCAGATATATGAGCCTATGGGAGCCATCGTCATTCAAACCACCATGACTATTGCTTAAAATGCATTGACTTGGGTGCTTTGAAGCTGTGACTTGGGAAACTGAGAGGGGGATGATTTGAAGTCCATCCCTTCTTAGACAGCAATTTCTTCACACAATTGTACAGCATTCCTATTCTCCTGGTGTCTTCCCGGAAAAAAGGGTATGATTCCAAGTAGTCACTTACACTGGCATGGTGAAAAGTCTCTTGGGATCCCTGTCAAAAGGATTTGCAGAATTTCCCACTTTGCCCATGCAGCTGAGATCTGAGATGCCATATATGAAGTGTGCATTTCCATAAGTCTGCTTCGACACAGAGCAGAAATGTCAGGCCAATTCATATACATCACCTGGTCGTGTTCCAAGGTGGGGTAGATCGAGTGTTGCTTATGCACTTCAACAACTAGTACTTTGGGTTTATTAGGGTGCAAAGGTTGAAGGATCAACCCAACTTTCTTCTAACAATCCAGTATATTTTCTGAGTCTGGAAGGCTTGTTATCCTCTGTGTGCCACTAGAGGGCCTATCGTTCAAAATTAATTCTTTAGTCCTCCAAATGGCTTATGAAACAAGGCTAACATCATCATGCACATATTGTCATCGTGATTTTTAGACACATCAAAGCACACCACCGTACATTCTGAATAGTTTCCTTTGAATTGTCCTAGTTCTTCTAATATATATCAACAGAAATAAACCAGAGGTTTCTTGAGATCATGAGGGAAGGAGGAAAGAATGGTATCTTTGGTCCTTTTCTTATTGCCGTGACCAAAGCCTGAGAAGAAGTGAAGCTTGCTTTGACCATGGTTTGGGAGGCTACAGTTCATCGTGCTACAAAAGGAATGCTAGCAGTCTCTGTGGCAGAGGTTATCTGTCACACTTAGGTGTTTACATCTCACCAGAACAGAAAGCGGGGAGAGGGATGGTCAGACTAAATCTCGAGGCTCACCCCACTCAGCGACTCACTTCTGGCAGCTAGGCACCACGTTAAAGGTTCTACAAGCTTCCAAAACAGCACCACCAGCTGGAGTAAAAATATTCCCACATGAGCCTGTGGGAAGCAGTACGTATTCAAGTCAGAACATAAGGGAAGGAGAGACTGCTAAGGAGCCTATAGAAATTTTAGAGGAGTGAAGGATACACTTAGTGTTTAAATTGTGGAGGTTACTTAACTGGTGAATATATATATTATCAAATTGTAGACTTTAAATATGTAATTACATTACAGTACATTTGCTGTTTAAGAAAAAAATGGCTTGCCTTTATAACTTAAATATGCCCTTTTCTTGTTTGTTTGTTTTTATTATATGTTCATAGAGTATCACTATATAGCCATAGCTGGTATGAAACTCATGATCCTCCTGCCTCAGCATCCAGAGTACATGCATTATAGGTATGTGCCCCCCCACACAAATATACCTGTTTCAAAAGTGAACAGGAAGATGAGGGAAGGAAAAAAGAATATATATATATATATATATATATATATATATATATATATATATATATATATATATATATATGAAAAAGATAAAAATAGCCCCAGAAAGAAGGAGCTTGTTTAAGGAGAAATGAAAAAAAAGATAGTTCTGGAGCTGATGACCAGAAGTCATGGGACCGTGGCTACTTTTTTTTATATAGTAGGCAGAAAGAAGGGAGACACAGGTGAAAGAGAAAGGATCCCAAAATAGAGCAGGGAAAGCTAAGCCAGACACAGGGAGAGGAAGACATGGAGTCTCAAGGATGGAGAATAAATGTGAGGCATGTTATAGAAATTTTGCTGCAAGAAAATTATATTAGATGGAGGATGCAAATGAGTCCTGGAAACCAGAGACAGAAAAACATGCAGAGGCCAAGGAAGACAGGTAGAAGTGGGAGCTGAGAGGAGGAGGAGGAGGAGGAGGAGGAGGAGGAGGAGGAGGAGGAGGAGGAGGAGGAGGAGGAGGAGGAGGGTGGTAAAGGTTTGTGATCAGATGCCCTTGGTTGTCTCACCTGGCTCAATCCTCTTCCCTTTCCTTTTGCCTTTTAGAAACATAGAAAGAGGACTGGAGAGATGGCTCAGCAGTTAAGAGCACTGGCTGTTCTTCCAGAGGACCTGAGTTCAATTCCCGGCAACCACATGGTGGCTCACAACCATCTGTAATGGGAGTTGATGCCCTCTTTTGATGTGCAGAAGTACATGCAGACAGAAGACTCATATGCATAAATGAACAAAGTAAAAAACATAGAAAGAAAAAAGGGGCTCTTCTTTGCCTGCATGTCTTGTGGGACTGAGCAACTGTTAGATCCTTGGACTTTAATTCACAGCTGCTGCTGACTGTTGTTGGGGAGTTGGACCACAGACTTTTGTAACCCTTTGATCTTCTTTTGTTGTCTAACTGATCTGGCTAGAACTTCAGCTATAAAAACAATGACTTCATGAAATTCGCAGGCAAATGGATGGAACTAGAAAATATCACCTTGAGTGAGGTAACCCAGACACAAAAGAACACACATGGAAAGACAGAGACAAAAACTGGAACAGAGACAGAAGGAAAGGCCACCCAGAGACTCCCCCCACCTAGGGATCCATCCCATCTGCAGACACCAAACCTGACATTATTGCTGATTCCAAAAAGTGCTTGCTGACAGGAGCCTGATATGACTGTTCCCTGAGAGGTTCTACCAGCACCTGATCAATACAGATGCAGATACTCACAGGCAACCATCAGACTGAGCCCAGGGACCCCAATGGAAGAGTTAGGGGAAGAATTGAAGGAGTTGAAGGGGTTTGCAACCCCATAGGAAGAATCAACCAAGCAGACATCCCAGAGCTCCCAGGGACTAAACCGCCAACCAAAGAGTACACATGGAGGGGGCTATAATTCCACAAACATATGTAGCAGAGGATGGCCTTATCTGGCATCAATGGGAGGGGAGGGAGGCTTGATGCCCCAGCACAGGGGGATGCTAGAGGGGTGAGGCAGGAGTGGGTGAGTGGGTAGAGGAGCACCCTCATAGAGGCAAAGGGGAGGGAGAGAGGGGAATGGAATGGGTGGGTTATGGAGGGGTAACCGGGAAGGAAAGATACCATTTGAAATGTAAATGAATAAAACGATTAATAAACATATGATATTTCTGGAAAGAAAAGAAAGAAAAAAGGAAGGAAGGGAGGGAGAGATGGAAGGTGGGAGGGAGGGAGGGAGGGAGGGAGGGAGCAAGCATAGACCTGTGAGGTGGCTAGTTCAATCTCTGAGATCCACAAGACACAGGAAAGAATGGACTTTCACTTAGTTGCCCCCTGACCTCCACATGTGTGTATACCACCCCCATTCACATGTGTATAATAATCAAAAGAAAAATCATGCTTAATAACCAAGTTCCAAGCTGTAATCCATAGAGCAGACATTCAATGTCCTATGTATGTCCTTTGTTACTACAAGTGTTTTAGAATTTCAGAATTGTTTGGATTTCAGAAATGGAATACAAAACCTGTACTAAACATACCAAGTCAGATCTGGTACATTAACGTCAGATATTAGTATTTTCCTGTGAAATGAATGATTTTTTTGTATGGGGTATATGAACAGGATGCATAGCCTCAGGGAAATTCTGGTTAAGTTTGACACTGTCTCAAAAGATTTTTTTTAATGTGAGCTAAACACAGTGGTGCACATCTTTACTCTCAGTACTCAGGAGGTAGAGGCAGGTAGATCTCTGTGAGCTCAAGGCCAGCCTGTCTATATATTGAATTCCAAGCCAACGAGAGCGCCTCAACCAAGTCTCAAAGAGAAAATTTTTATACCAGTTCCTTCAAAAGCTCTTGGCTTCCAGAGCCTGTGCATACTGCTTATGTCTTGCTTTTGAAGTAAAGTCATGGGACCATGGTGTCTGTCTTTTGACTGTTGATACATTTTGTATGTATGTTTGAAATATGCATTTTAGAAGCATTTGAATTGCTTAGGCCTGTGTCCTTTCTGTGAGGACACATGGCAAAGGACTGCGGTTTGTGGCAGGCTTCCAAACACTTGCTGATCTAACCCTCCCACGCTCATTATTTGTTAATCTTGCCTTCAAAAAAGCAACAGATGCTCCTCTGACTGGGGAAGTTAATGTGACTATGAATATAAAGAAGAGTTAGGCTAGAATACCGGTCATACATAGGGAAAATCCATTCCTTCCTTTATTCATCAATTTAATAAATATTTTTAGAGGTTCCTTGCATTGCAAATAACATTCTCTGCCTGCCATTGAGAGATCTGTAGTCTGGGGCTGAGTTAGGAATATATCTCAGTTGGGTGGTGGGTGGTAGTACACTCCTTTAATCCTAGCATTTGGGAGCCTGAGGCAGTTGGATCTCTGTGAGTTTGAAGCCAGCCTGGTCTACAGAGCGAGTTCCAGGACAGCCAGGGCTGCACAGAGAAACTCTATGTCAAAAATGAACAAATAAACAAAAATTCCATTTAGAAAAAAGCTGGGCATAGTGGGGCACACCTTTAATCCAAGCACTCAAAAGGCAGAGGCAGCTAGGGCCACACAGAAAAACCCTGTCTTGAAAAACAAACAAAGAAACAAACAAACAAGAATATATCTCAATGGTAGAATGCTTACCAAGTATGTGTGAGGTTCTACTAAGTTCAACTACCAACACCACACACACATACACACACAGAGACACAGAGAGAAACAAAGAGAGACAGAGACAGGGACACAGAGAGAGACAGGTAGAGAGAGAGAGAGAGAGAGAGAGAGAGAGAGAGAGAGAGAGAGAGAGAGAGAGATTCCTAGTGCGATGGAAGAGACCAGTTGTTCACATATCTTTAGATGAAGTAAGTCTGTGTGCTAGAGGAGGGACATTGAAGACAGCAGGAACACTAAGCACATATGCTCTCTACCTCACACATGGCATGGGGTTCTTAATAGAAAAGCCAGGGTAATGCAAGCCATGTCACCGCTGTATCATCTGAAGTGGCAAGCTGGTCCAACTGATTCCTAGCCTAGGATGCTTAGGGCTTCTTAGAGTTGCTTTCCTAAGGTACTGAGACCTTCCGCTGTTCACAAAGAAAACAGCATAAGGCTATATTGGGTGTCTTTTAGTACTTAATGAATATCATCTTGCATGGCTCACTGGGGCAAAGAATCATGATATCCTGCAGGATATTTTAAAACATTAGTGAGAGCTCCTGATCCTGACTGTCCTGTCCCAATAACCGTGCTGAAGTTTCTCAGTGACTGGGGATCTTAGTTCTTCCTGTGATGGAGGCCATTGGGTTACTCGTCTATAACAATAACAAATAACTTGGCATTGTCTAAAGTAAAATGTAGCAGCTTTTTTCTGTTTTAAAGGTTTGCTATTATTATTTTTAATTATGTGTATACTTCTGTGTCTATCTGTATGTGAGTATGTACTCATGAGTCTAGGATCCAGTACAGCCGCAGGCATGGAGTCCCAGAGCCACCAGACGTACATAGGTTTCCAGAACCTAACTGGGGTCTTCTACAAGAGCAGTACCCATTCTTAAGCGTGGAACCTTCTCTCCAGCCCCAGAATGTGACAACTTTTAAATGCAAAAGCACTCATCTTAGCAGAATGCTGTCACACCAGAATGGTGGAAATGGGATAATTTATAAAGGGAAGAAGTTTATAGCTCCTTGTTCTGGAGACTGCAGGTCTAAGACTGCTGTGATGGAATCTAGTGAGAGTCTGGGCCTGCTTCCTCCGGTGGTGAAAACTCAGAAGGGTAGGTGTTACTTTACAGATGGCTGATTTTATGAATGCTAATCCAGTCCCATAGGATTAAGACTTCACTTCCATGAGATAGTACCCAATTCAGGGAAACATTAATCCCTCAGGAAGGTAGAGCACCTATGACCCAAACATCTCTTCTTGATCCCACAACCTTTTACCCTGTTATACTGGTGGCCAACTTTCAGTTTGACTTTGGGAGAGGACAAGTCACATTCAAATCAAAAGAGCATTGACTCAATGTTGGCAGCTGTAACTTATGGTTGTCTCCTGGCCAAGGGGAGCTGCAGTTTGAATGAAGTTTACTGCTCAAGGGGCTGAGCTTTTAGCTTAGAAGGTAGCCCACATGGAGGCCTGTACATCTCATGGAGCTACTGTAATCTAGAGAAGGAGGCTGAGCCAGGCATGCTCCCTTAGCTTCCAGTCAGTTTACATTCAGAAAGATTACCAGTGAGCTCCTTGTTGGTAAATTCAATGGCTCCTTTCAGTCCTCATGCTCTGTGACCTTCTTATCAGTTATCATTGGTATTATCGAGCCTTCTTTTCTCTCCTTCAAGGCACATTAGCCTACACCTTTGATAGGTTTCCTCTTCCCTCTGGCCACTTCACGGTGAGTACTTTATCCTCCATCTCTCTATTAAGTGTGGCTGATCCTTGGGATTTATTTTCCCTAGGACGGCTTTCATTTCCCTAAAACACACTCTCCCCTGGGCAATCTTTTTCACACCCTTGTCTCATTGAACCATATGTCAATAACTGTCAAATCTCTCTCCCTGATCTCTCTTCTGAACTGCAGTGCCCAGAGAACTGGAGAGCAACCAGATCTCTCCACATAGGTGTTTTATAATCTTCTCACACTCTTCCTTGTTCCGATTTAAAGTACCCTCCCTGCTCCGCCCACACAAACAAAAGCCCTTATTTATTTTCATGTGTGCACTATCTGCCTCTCCCATTTCACATCCAAGTCAACGATATGGAGCTATTTGACTTCTATAATACAAGCTCTTGCCACTATCATCACCTCAATCTAGACCACTGTCATCTCTCACTCGTAAAAGCAAGTGTGTGTATGTGTGTGTGTGTGTGTGTGTGTGTGTGTGTGTGTGTGTGTGTGTACTCACTGTATACTCGCAGCTGACCTTGAACTCAAAATTTCCCAGCCTCCTACATGCTGGAATAGAGATACGTGATATTATGTCTGCCTCTTTTGTACCAGCTTTTCAACGGATCTCATTTCTTCTGGCTTTTCTGTCTCCCATCCATTTTTCTTTTATACTAAAGCCAGAGTTTTCAGAAAAGGCAAAAATAATCAGTTGAACCTGGGCATAGTGTAATTCCAGCACTCGGGAGGCAGAGGCAGAAAGATTAGGGATTCAAGGCCAGCCTCGGCTACAAATAGCAAATTTGATACCAGCCTCCTGAGACTCTGACTCAACTCCTGGTTTTTCCCTCTCTGAAAAAAAAAATAGAACTTACTCCATTGGTTATACTATTTTGACAATGAGGCTGATATGTGGCTCAGTAGTGCGAAGGTTGCCTTGCATACACAACACTTTGGACTCAGTCCCTGAGAACACATACATGCACACACACACACATTTTAATGATACTTCTGTTCTTAAGAAAAATGATTGCATCTTATATTTACACAATATTTAGTGTCAGCCATTCTCTTGGATCTGTATTGCTGGCAATACCAAGGAACTAAGACCCAATAACATGTGTATGTGTGGGTGGGGGGAAAGGGGGAAAGGGGCCTTAGCAGAATGTTGACAGGACTGCCCCAGCCAGCAGTTTAATTGTAACCTGAGCAAGAACTACTCAGATAAGCCAATTTGGGATTCCTTACCTTTTAGATACTGAAGGAGATAATAAATTGTTATTTCAAGATAACAGCTGGAGGCCAGGCAAGATGGTTCAGTGAGTACAGGCATTTTTCTGCCAAGCCTGTTGACCTGGGTACAATCCTCCAGACCCATATGGTGCAAAGATAGAAACAGTTCCCACAGTCTCTCGATAGTATGCACAGACCCACACAAATAAATAAGGATTAACAAAAAAGTTGCCGGGCGTGGTGGTGCGCATCTTTAATCATAAAACTCTTTGAGTTTGAGGCCACTCTGGTCTAGACAGTGAGACCCTATCTCACAAACGATAAACAAATCTTGGGAGAAACTTGTTATACAGCAGCAGCTAAATAATTTATCACTGTACTGTGTAAATTAAAACTTTATTACACATTCATTTACTCATTATTCACTCAACCAATATGGAAGGAATAGCAAATAGGTACTAGTCATTTTGCTGGTGTTAAAGCTATTTTTCTCTGCCCACACATCCTTCTCTCACCATGAGAGAAGTCAGGGACTATCCCTCTGTCCCCAAAGCTGGCATGAGTTGTCATGTTTTCCTGATGTTATGCTGCTACAGGCACTCTTTACCCCCTTTCCCCCCAGCCTGGAAGCTTCTTATTCTTTCTCAGTGTTCAGTTCCCATATTGCTTCCACTCTTAGTAACATGCTATCTTTTAGTACTCCATTAATGGTAAAGGTGCACTGCACGCATGACATATAAGAGACTTTTTCTCCAACCACACTCAATTTTGAGTGTGAATCTTAAACTTATGAAAAAGTGCTTAATCACACACACACTCTTTCCCCCACTCAAATTAGACATCTATAGCTGCGTACAGTGTTATAAGGTAGCAACTGAACTAAATCACTTGAAAGCAGGAGGGTTGTGAGTTCAAGACCAGCCTGGGATACATAGCAAGAGCCCATCCCTACAAGAAAAAAGTGAGTAAACAGGCAGATCATGAGTTCAATTCCAGCCAGGTTTGCATTTGCAAAATGATATCATTTCTCAAAATGAAAGTTACTGAAGCTGATTAATTATTGGGAAATTAGACAAATAATAGTGTAGATCAAGGCAGGCTAAGAAAAAGAGTTCTTGATGTAGTTCTTTAAATATTTTTAACTTTTGTTCTTCAATATATGGTCTCTCTTTGTAGTCCTAGCTGTCCTGGAACTCCATCTGTCCACCAAGCTGGCCTTGAACTCAGAGATCCGCCTGCTTCTGCCTCTCTAGTGCTGGGTTTAAAGGCATGTACATTATGTCCAGCTTAACAGTCCTGAACCTTGTGAATGATTAATTGGATGATTAATTGAAAACATTAAGTCATGAGAGAAACTGCATTATGTTTAGTTATACAGGCGGAATGTCAAACTCATTTTCTGAAATACATTAATGTGCTTGTCTTCAGAGGATGTCTCCATTTAGAGACTGGAATCTACAACCAAATAAATCTAAGAGGGAGCCTGTTGTGGGAAATATTAAAAAAGACTATTTGTACCCCGTGCTACACGGGGTGGGCCACATGGCACCAGCGGGGTGTTCTCAACTCAGCAGTCTCTCTGGCCCAGAGCTCCCGAAACATCCGAACCGACTCACCAAGTTTCCTTGGAGGGCTGTTGCCACGGCAGCCCCACAGAATGACCACCCAACTCAAGGTCAGCCGCCACAACACCCAGCAACCCAGTAGAAACAAAACTCTAGAAGCTTATAATTAATCAGTCAGATTTATATATCAATAAATTCTCAATTCACAAGATGCCCACACAATAAACTCAGGGCCAATTGATGAAGGTATAAGCTGCCCACCTAGATTAGACAAGTTACCCCAATTATTCTATCCCTATATAATAGTACATCTACCTGTGGCTATTTAAAGCCATGCTGAATCTGAATCATCCTGTCTGTCCTCCATCTTGCTTCCTTCTCCCTACCTGTCTCCTGTCTCCCTCTCTTCCACTCTTCACTCCACCTCCCTTTCCCCTGTCCAATCACAGGGTTCTTGTTGTATAAATAAATAAATTGGACAGGGAAAATCCTGCTACAAGAGCCCCCCCCCAAGCCCTTGCTGTGACATCTGCGATACAGTTATGCACACTTTGCATCTCTCAATCACAGCCTCTGTTCTGGTCCCTTTTGCCACAGGTAGCACCCTTTTATTAGCAGGTGCTACTTCTGAGTGATCCAAGTGAGTGTTTTTTGTTAACAGAGACTCAAAGCTTTTTGGAGAAATGTATGCAGAACAGAAAAAGCCAGAAAGTGCCCTCGGTTTCTGAGAAAAGACAGACTACAAACACTGACACAGGCGCTTAAGCAGTTCAGATGGTGTGAATCCCTTGATCACAACCAACTCAGAGCTGTAATTCTGTCTGATTACGCTGTGCTGTCAGTGGGGGTGGGAAACCTTGCAAGATTAATGCTTTGTGTGCAGTAAGGTGACAAGACTGCAAGTCAGAGCTTATCTCCCATGAATCAGGAGCCAGGCTCAGAGGCTTCAAAAGGCAATGGCAGTTTAGAATGATGCTTTGTGGAAAACGGAATCTGTCAAGCCCAGATTCATTCATTTCTAGCTCCATGGGCTTCTTTGGTGGGAGATCTGGCCAAATGACCCTGTGCGTGCTCTCTCACACATGCCCGGTTTGTTTTGTGGCACTAGAGTACGGGAGAGGTTGTAAATGAGGGACAGGATCAGCAGAATTGTAAGAAAGCCCCAGAACAGAGGGCTTTAGCTTCTAATCTGTTAAAAGGCTAATGCTTCAGAAACAGCTGTAGTGGGAGCAGATGTCAACTTTGAGAATTGTTTATATTTCTTTCACAAGTCTCATTAGGAAAATGTGACTTGCACAAAACAAGGTCTGTGTATCTGGCCTATTTACTGGCCTGTAGCATTTAAGCTATATTACCCAAGATTTAAATATTAACTTTGTAAAACTTCCCATCAAAATGGTAACACTAGCCAAAATTTAAATGGAAAGCTACACTACCTGTAAGCTATGTGAATTTGGAAAAGTTATAAATCTGTCAGGACTTTAATATATTTATTAAGTAGGAGTGATATTTGTCTAACAAGGTTGTTGTAGAGGCTGTAATTAGTGAGGCACAGTGAATACATGGTCATCGTGAAATACTATTATTGTAGATTCTCTGGGTTCAGAGTTAACTCCCGGACTTACTAATCATGTGACCTTGGCAAGTTACCTAACCTCTCAGAAGCTCATTTTTCTACCTATAAAGTGGAAGGGATATTCTCCACAAGTTTATGAGGTAGACACCTTTAAGTACAGTTAAGATCTCAGCACAGTGCTTAGCACTGTAGTAATATAAAATAAAAGCTAGAGATTGGATAAGATGGCTCAGTTGTTAAGAGAACCTGGCACTCTAGCTGAAAAACAAGAGTTCAATTCCCAGCACCCCCGTTGGTAACTCACTCCTGTAACTATAGCTCCAGTAGATTCAATACCTTCTTCTGGACTCAATGGCCACCTGCTCTCATGGGCACATATATAAACAATTTAAAACACAAACTTTTTAAATAAGTTAAATCTAGTACTAATAGAAGAAATAATAAATAAAGAAGAAGGAAGAGGAAGAAGAAAGAATAAAATGATAAGCATGTACCTCCAAACCACAGGAAGAGAGATTTCACTTAGACACAGAGCTTAGGAACTGTTTTATTTTTTCAAAATGAATTGTCTTCTGTGCATTCAAGGCTTTTCCCTACCTTCTCTTCTGTCAGGTTCAGGGTATCCTGTTTTATGTTGAGATCTTTGATCCACCTGGATCTGAGTTTTGTGCAGGGTGATAGATATGGATCTATTTGCATTCTTCTACATGCACACATCCCATCAGACAGACACCATTTAGTGAAGATGCTTTCTTTTTCCATTGTACAATTCTGGCTTTTTTAAAATAAAAAATCAGATGCCCACAGGTGTGTGGATTTATGTCTCAGTCTTTGGTAAGATTCCATTGATCGATGTGTCTGTTTTTATGCCAATAACATGTGGTTTTTATTTCTATAACTCTGTAGTGCAGCTTGAGGTCAGGGATGGTGATACCTCTGAAAGTTCTTTTACTGTTCAGGATTATTTTGGCTTATCCTTAATTTTTTTCCCATGTGAAGTTGAGAATTGTTCTTTCAAGGTCTGTATAGAATTGTGTTGGAACTTTGATGGGGTTTGCATTGAATTTGTATTGCTTTTGGTAAGATGGCCATTTTTCTATGTTAATCCTACCGATCCATTAACATGGGAGAGATCTTTCCATCTTTGGATATCTTCAATTTCATTCCTTAAAGACTTGAAGTTTTTGACATACAAATCTTTCACTTGCTTGGTGAGGGTAACCCCAAGATATTTGCTATTGTTTGTGGTTGTTGTGAAGGCTGTTGTCTCCCTGATTTCTTTCTCAGTTCATTGCCATTTGTATATAGGAAGGCTACTGATTGTTTTGAGTTAATTTTGTATCCAGTCACATAAAAATGTCATTTGCCTCCTCCCGACATCTCAATATTTTACTGTGCTGCCCTGTATTTTCAAGCTATTGAAGTACTGGAAGTGAAATCACAGATTCGTGGGGACCATAGCAATCTACATTCTAGGATATACTCTATTCTTATAACTATTTGAGGCAGCCTTTTAAAATAAAAAAATACTATAAAATCATGGCCAAAGAAAATCAGTGTTAGGAGTGGTGGGTGTAGCTCAGTGGTAGAGGGTTTGTTCAGCATACATACATAGACTTAGGGTCTTGAGTTCAATCCCCAACCCTACAAAAATGAAAGGGAAAAGGACGGGAGGAAGGAGCTAAGAAGGAGGAGAGACAAAGAGAAAGAAAGAAAGAAAGAAAGAAAGAAAGAAAGAAAGAAAGAAAGAAAGAAAGAAAGAAAGAAAGAAAGAGGTAAGAAACAAAACATTACCTAAAGTTTCACCTAGAAAAAATGCCTGTCAAAAGATTTTCCATTCCTAGAGAGACAGACTACAATTGATTTCCAAGCTGTCTAGTAGCTAAAGCAAGGGTAGAAACCTAATTAGTTCCAGAATTAACAGTGCCAATAGCATTAAAAATATCCCCGTTCCTTGTAAGTGAAGCTTTGGGGCTCTCTTTTTCTGGAATTTGAGATAAATATCCCCTGAGGCTTATTTTTTTAAAATAGGCTCCCATAAGATGTTGTGGGTCCATCATTTACATGACTTACAATGAATTGGATAGCAAACTTCTTATGTTCTCTGCTTATTACAACACAATGGCTTCCTTGGAGACATCATTGGCTGCCATGGCCAACCTCTTAGACTGGAACACAAAAGTGTTCTTCCTTCTGCTGGGTTATATTATAGTTACCTGTATATCTACATTTGTCATCAGACTGGGAACTTTTTTGAGGGTGGCATTATAAGAGATTTTTGAGGATATGTAACATATCTTGGTCATTTCTGTCCCAGTGCCTCAATTTCCTTATCTGTAAAATGGAACTATAAGATGAAACTTGCCTCTGAGGTTGTCTTGATGAGTAATGAATGACTGCATGGAAAATGCTTGCAACAGTGCTCTGTGCATGGTAAGCACAGTAAGTATTGGCAATTATTCAGCCCCTAGTGAATACAAAGCCTGGCTTGAGACATTAAATCAATAGGTTGTGGCTGAATGTATAGATGAACCAATGCATAAGCTTAGTTGGAAGCTTGTGGATTCTCTTTGCTTAGATATCTGTGGATGAACCATTAGTATTAAGTTGTTTACCCACTTGAGTCTTTAAGCAAAGATCACTTTCTAATGAGCTTTCCTAACCTTGCTTGCTACCTCTAAATATTTCCTATATCCCTTTCCTGGCTTTAATTTTTTTGCCTTAGCTTACTTTATGTTTAAGATTTATTATGTTTATACCTGTGTCGCCCCATTGAAATGTCAGCTCCACAAAGCTAGGGATTTTGTATGTTTTGAGATAAGAAGCTGATAAACAGTGACTGATGAATGATTATTGGCTAACACACACTTGTGTGGAAGAAAGGCTGAGTAGGGCAGAGACAAGGATGAGGTCAACTCTATCAATACTGCACCAAGGGGGAAGTGGACAGGCTCCCAACCCAATCAAGAAGCTGTCTGCAGCTGAGACCCGCGGGCAAAGGAAAAATCCGTTTTCTCCAATGGAGTCTTACTGGGTATATTGACACCACATCTCATGGCAGGCCCCATGCCCAGCAGTAGTTGGTCAACAAAAAACAAGTTCAATGGTATTTTTGTAGACTTTTTTTGTCTCATTTTGCTTTGATTTGGGCATTTTTTTGGTCTCATTGGTTTATTCTGATTTTCATTTTATTTTTTAACTCATAATAATTACTTTAATTGCAGGTGTTAACATATCAATTAACCTAAACTTCAACTGTCACAGAAAGATATTCAATAAATTTCAGAAAATAATTCAGGTTGTGCTGAACAGAAGCAAGCCTTTGAAGACTTCCAAAGCATTGGACAGAATGCCTCAAGAACTTCACTGTAAGATTTTCAGGAAAATTTTCTGGATGTAAATTTATGTACCCAAACATGCCATTGTCCCTTGTAGCATATAAATAGTATTTTTAAGTAGTATTTTAAAAACTAATATCAATAATATTGGCAATGCAAACCTGCCTTCAATGCAGGCTTCTACAGAATCCTGTTATCCTGCAGGCCAGAGCAGTAGCCCAGGAAGCTGATGTAGAAAAGCCAGTCCTTCAGCTTGGATGGAGGCAGGTTCCAGACCTCATCGGGCAGAAATTTTAAGGGCACATGACCTGCTGATTTTTGTTTTGTGTGTTATTTTTTTCCTTTTCTTTTTTTCGTGTGTGTGTGTGTGTGTGTGTGTGTGTGTGTGTGTGTGTGTGTGTGTGATGTTTGTTTTGTGGTTATGGTTTATTTTAAAGAGAGAGGAAGAAGTATAAAGTTGGGTGGGAAAGATGGAGGGGAGGAATTGGAAGGGATTGGAGGAGAGCAAAATGTGATAAAAATATATTGTATACATTCTTTCAAAATAATGCTTAGAAAAAGATTTTTGCATCAAGTCTGCATGTATACAAAGTTTAAAGTAAGCACAGCTATTAAATTTAGAGTGCAGACCAATCCTTGTTTACCTTAGCACTATCCCTAAAGCAGGGGATTCAGTAAGTTTCCTGGTCCATGTAATCCTAGGTAGTAGTATGCAGGCAAATGATTGTCAACCAGCTATTTGGGGGGTGGAAAATCTCTGATTTGTAATATTTGCCAATTTCTGCGGTGTAAATAGCCCTACCATGGCTAACAACATGCCACCTCCAACACAGAATTAGAAAACATGTGGCTAAAGCTGGATTCACAAATTGTCCCTAAATGCCGCCAGAGCCACAATAAAGGCCTGCAAAGAGAAAGTAACAGCATTGCGTGAGTTTGCCCTGTCCATCTCCACCAAGAAGAATAAGCTCAGAAGTGCATGTCCCAACGTGAAAGCTAGTGGCATTATTTTCTGATTAGAGATGTGAAATGAGAAAGGGAATCTGCTATTTCATTTTTTTAAAAAAATTGTTTATTGTGCTTGTGCGTGCACCTGAGTGTATATATCTATACCACTTGCATGCTGGAGCCCACAGAGGTCAGAAGTCATTAGACCCCCTGGAGTTACAGCTGGCCGTGGACCATCATGTAGGTTCTGGAAATTGAACCCAAGTATTCTAGAGAGTAGAATCTGGTATTTCTGAGGACTATGTATCAATTCCTCTGCTAAGAAAAGGACTGTACTTAGCAGGTACTACTGTTATCTCCATTTCATAAAAACAACTAAAGCATAAAGACATATTAGAAAGTTGCCCAAAGGCACACAGGCAGAATATAAGTCAAATAGAAAACTGTTTGATTCTAAGGCCCACAAACATTTTTCCTCTTTCTTAAAGATTTTATTTTTAAAAATTATTTGTGTGTGTCTATGTATGAGTATGTGCATGTAAATGGGAGTGCCCACAGAGGCCAAAGGCATAAGCTCGAGCTGAAGTTACAGGCAATTAGGAGCCATCTGACATGGGTGCTGGGAATTGAACTTAGGTCATCTACAAGAGAAGTATGTGCTCTTATACACTGAGCTATCTCTCCAGCTTCTATTTCGTCGTCGTCGTTGGTGGTCGTGTTACAAAGCATACTATTTACAGGGTGCAGTGGTATATAACTGTAATTCTAACGCTAGGGAGGCTGAGACACGTGTAGCTCTATGAGTTGGAGGCCAGCTAAGTCTACATAGTAAGTTTCAAGCCGGCCAAAGCTACATAGTGAGACCCTATCTCAAACCAAACAAAAACATCATAATCTTATGCTATAGTCTCAGAATATGATGGCATCTCCATGCATATGTATTGTCCCAGGTCACAGAGTGTACTTCATGTGTTTCCTTCTCTGCATCTCATTAACCTTCTTTAGCTCCAGAGGATAGTAGTAGTGGCACGCATCTTGCTTGTTGTTTTACATGAGTGGCCACCACAGTATCTAATACACAGGAGATATTCAATAAATAGTTGTGGAGATTTTAGGGCTGAGTTGAGACAGGGTCTTTCTATATAACCTAGAATAGCATAAAGAATGTCAATTGTGAAAAAAAATGAGTTTTTAATACATGGGGATTAGTTATGTTTATAAGTCAGTTGATAAGGTTTTAGACAAAATGAAATTACTTACATACCCTCCAACCAAATTCCCCCTTTCAACTTCTATTCATTAGAGTCCATGGCTTTTTCTGTTCTGCCAGAGATTCCTAAGAGGATTGAATTTGGGATGGACACTGAGTTATTTTCACTGAAGATTTGCTTTCCTAACTGGGATGTGCTCTAGCTGCTAAGTCCTGAGTTCAGGATTTTCTGCACCTATTCTAATATAGGTGAATGACAGTATTCAGGGACATATTCAGCATCAAAGGACATAGGCTGGGTGGGTGGGTGTTGCACACTGTTGATCTCTGCACTTAGGAGACAAAGGCAGGCAGATCTCTGTGAGTTTCAGCCAGCCAAGGTTAAATAGAGAAACTCTGTCTCAAAACCAAACAAAAAACATAGACTTTATTTTTTTGTCTTTATGTGTATGGGTGTTTCCCCTGCGTGTATGTCTATGCTCATGTGTGCAGTACCTGTAGAAGCCAGAAGAGGGTGTCGGATCCCTTGAACTGAGGTTACAGATAGGAGCCACCATGTGGGTGTTGAGAATTGAACTGTCATCTGTAAGAGCAGCTGGTAATCCTAACCACTGAGCCATCTTTAAAAAGAAGAAAAAATGCCAAGCTTAAGTATTCTGGGTCTATAGACATTCTGATATCATGAAGCTGCTATAAGGTAAGTTCAGAATGGCATGTACCACATGATCTCTCATATGTGGCATCTACAAATTGTTGATCTGATTGAACTTGAGGATAAAGGTAGCCCGCATGAGCTTAGTGGCAGGGAGATGGTATTAGAAAGAAGGTGGCTGATAAATACAGGCATGCAGTTGGATAGGAGAAATAACTTCTAGTGCTCCATACACACAGTACTGTTACCATGAGCAACAGAAATTAACATAAAAATGAAAATGTATGGTAGAGAGGATTTCTGATTCTCCCAACCTGAAGAAATGATAAATATCTGAGGTGATGGCTGTGCTAATTGCATTGATGTGATCATTCCTCATTTTGAATATGTATTGAAATATCACCCTGTGCCATATAAATGTGTATAAATGTGTCTCTTTCTCCACATACATATTTATACATATAGATTGACCATAAATATTAGAGAAGAATTCTGGGCTGATTTAATGCCAAATTACACATTCCAATGCCCTCCAGCAGACACTACTCAGGGCTCCATGAAGCCCAGCAATGGGCTTTGCTTTCATGCTTAATATTTATATCCTATTTTCCAGTTAACTGATGATAACATTGAACAGTGAGGAGATTTTTGCATTAACAAGCATTAGCTCTTGGGGTTCTCTTGAAAACTTGAAAGCCCTGACATCTCTCGTTACACAGTCTAACACAGCAATATCGAACTGGGACTGTATCGCAATCTGCCCTGCTTCAACAGAACATACATTCTCTCCTAGATTCGCCTCTGCCTCATTACTCCTTCTTATCTGCCCAGCACTGAAGCAAAGCTTTCTGTGACAGTTTATTATCTCCCTACTCACACTGTTTTGTAGTACAGATCGGTATATATTCCAGTTTGCTAAAGAGATCAGGCTATCTACCCACTAGATTTCTTTCCGTTTCAGGGATGACTGAGCCCTAAGACTGTTTTTGAATGTCTAATCCCCACTCTAAGGGCATAAGGAGGCTAGTCTGAGACATAAGCAAGGATTATAGCTGCTAACCCAGATTGCTGGGATGACTTGCCAGATGAAAACCCCCATGCTTCAAACGTAGCATACTTATGACCTGCCTGACTGAGAGCCACACTACCCAGTCACTTCCTTGCTTAAAGAATTTGGTGGTCCATCAGGCTGTGAATAGCACCTGTGTGGTAGAGTGCTTGCCTAGCATGCATGGAGCCCCCAGGGTCAATCCTGAATCCTACATAAACCAAGTGTGGTAGTTTTTGCATTAACAAGCATTATCTCTTGGGATTCTCTTGAAAACTTGGAAGCCCTGACATCTCTCGTTACACAGTCTAACACATAGCAATATTGAACTGGGACTGTATAGCAATCTGCCCTGCTTCAACAGAACATACATTCTCTCCTAGATTCGATGACTCCAGAAGGGGAGTCAGGAGTTCAAAGTCATCCTTGACTATGTCAACTTTGAGGTCAGCCTGTGCTATGTGAGACTCTGTCTCAAAACAAATGAACAAAAACAATCCACACAAACAAAACACTAGCTGGGGAGGAGAACCTGTTACCCTGTCATGATATCTTCCAAGAACACCATGATCTGTAGGAGCAGCATTTTGGAAGGAGTTAGCATTGCTGAAACCAGTTTAGGTTCCTCAGCCGACTTGTAGTGAAAGAGAAGGAAAATGCCACCTATAATCATAGTGCACCATTATCTGAGGTAGGTCAGTCCTAACCGAATGGTCAGCTAAGGCTAGATTATGCTGCCTACTGAAACCTGAAGAAAGAAAATTAAGTAAAAAAAAATTTTTTTGGTTTTTTTTTTGTTTTGTTTTGTTTTTTGTTTTTTTGTTTGTTTTTGGGTTTGTTTGGTTTTTTTACGAAACAGGGTTTCTCTGTGTAGCCCTGGCTGTCCTGGAACTCACTCTGTAAAAAATTTTTTTAAAATTAAAGAGAAAGTGAGGGGGAACAGCTTTTCGGAGAGGAGGCTACTGTGAAATACTCAGGACAGCACATCCAGGAAGGAGAGGGCCCTGGAGGCAGCATGCCTGGATGGGGAAAAGATGAAAGGCCTAACTTTGAAGAGATCCACCGCCTTTTGTAGCCTATGGGCTCTTCAGAGAAAGCCTGTTCTTTTTTTTTTTAACCCCCAAAGGACTGCTTGGATCTGAGTAACTCACAGGTGGTGTGAAGGCCGGAACTCTATAAACAGTGCCTCTTGCAGCTACCACGGGCTATTTTTTGCTTCTCGAAACATCACATGTCCAGCAGACAGTGGCCCTGTTGGAATGCACAGAGAGCTAAGTGACACAGCAATCGGTAGCTCCCTGGAGAGAGGGTGGTTTTGTTTTTTTCCATTCTTAGCACACTCCACACTGGTGTTTCAACATCCTCGCCCCACAAACCTGTCGTTAATTAGCTACAGACCCTACCCAGCACCCTGGGGCCTTTGGTGTTGAAAGCAAGCTGCAGTGTTTCTCCAGCAGCCAAGAAGCTACCCAACTAGCCTGTCCACTTCTCCCTACCCTCCTCCTCCAGACACCAATTGGATTCTAGAATTTTCCTGGTCTTTCACCCCTTCACAGGCTTCACTCAAGTGGCTCTCTGTCTCTGTCTTCTTCTTCTTCCTCCTCCTCCTCCTCCTCCTCCTCCTCCTCCTCCTCCTCCTCCTTCTTCTCTCTCTCTCTCTCTCTCTCTCTCTCTCTCTCTCTCTCTCTCTCTGCATGTGTGCACCCACCAGCACATGTGTGTTTTGGTGTGATTTATTTATTTATGTGTGTTTATTTATTTATTGAGACAGAATCTCACTATATGGCCCTGGCTGGCTTGGACTCACAAAGATCTGCCCACGTGTGTCACCATGGCCAGTTAGTTTATTTCTGAGGCAGAATCTCACTATTTAGCCCTAGCTGGTCTCAAACTCACAGATATTCTTTCTTTCTTATTTATTTATTTACATCCCAAACACTGCCCTCTCTCCTGGTCCCCCTTCACAGATACTCTCTTGTCTCTGCCTCTCAGGTGCTGGAATTAAAGCCACGCAGCACCATGCCTGACTATTCCATCATATTTTGGGGAGGCAGAATCTCACACTGACCTGGACCTCATTGGCTGGTCTAGACTAGCTGGTCAGCAAGCCCGAGGATCCTCCTATCCAGCTCGCTATTGTAGGTATATGCCATCAAGTCTGGCTTTTTATGTGAGGATCCACACTCAGCTCTCAAGCTCATGTAGCAAGCACTTGCCCAACTGAGCCATCCCCCCAGCCCTCAGGCAACTCTTTCTTGTTTTTTCCAGTTGAACGTGCATTAGGGGTTTTGATGAGAATTAGCTCAGCTCTTCAAGGAAATGACACTCCTGAGTTCATAGAAGAGCATCACGCAGCAGAGAAGGGATATCGTTTTTTTCATGTTTGGAGAGTAAACAAGAAAGTGTAGTGAGGGTAGAAGCCTTGGCATAACAGGAGGGAGGAAGTGGAAAAAGTAAAGGAAGTGGATACAGGTGGTAAGAGAGATAAGGGAAGGCAGAGGAAGGACTTTGCCCTCTGACCCTTTCCCTCTTTCTGACTTCCTGTTCTGGCCACATCCTCTAAGCCCTCCACGCCCTGTTTGCACATCACTGTTCAGGGGCAGGGCCCAGCTCCTTCCTCCCATTGCCTCCCACTACCTGAGCCCAGGCTGCATCCTGCTGATATACAGATTAGTCAGATGAACACTCAACTCCCACTCCCCTAAGCCTTGGCAGTTTGCATTGCCATGAGAGTGACAAGGAGGGGTGCAAATATTTATTACCTACTTTACTTTGCATTGAAGCCAATCTTTCCAGAGTCTATACTATTGCCCTCTGGCAGTGGTAGGAACTTGGAGAGGCCACATGAACTTTTCAGGCCCCTGGGAAAGCTTGGTAAGTAGTATTTTACAAACACTAGCCCTTGATTGTTCCAGTGAATTACTGATGTCATAGATTATCTGAGGCCCCTTCTCTACGTTGGCCTTCACTGCCTCCCAGTGGGTTTCTGAGTTGTCTTTTACCCCTGCTCCCATGACAGCCTGTGAATATATGTTTGAAGAATGCAAACTTGAACATTTGCCTACGCAAAATGGAAATCCAGAGGAAAACTGGATGGAGGAGGGGGGAAATCTAGCTCTTTCCTCTGCCAGTCAGAAATGATTTGAGGCCTTTAATTGAACCCAAAAATCCTGAGTGTCTTCTTTGTACAGAGACTAGTATCAAGGGGAGCAGTAATTTTTTTTCCTAGTTGGGTATTTTGGGTGGTATTGTTCCTCAGGGGTCCCAGGGATTGAATAAAGTAGATGTGACTGAAATGACAATATGATTGGTACATAATGGAAATAACATATTATTGCCATCAGCACAACAGCACCTAGTTACATAGCTTTTATTATGCACCTTGCTAAAGTGAAACGGTTTTACATGCATGCACACAATCATCATAACTCTGGTTGCAGATATTATTAACTCTGTTTTAAAGACAAACCAAAAAAAAAAAAAAGCATAGAGAGAGATCTAGGGACTTGCCTGAGGCCATGTGGCAGCCTTTACCCTGGGTTTACAGTCATGCCCCCATCCTAAACTGCTTGATGCTACTCAAATTCCGTTGTTCATGTTTCTGTTATAGAACGCCATCCAAACTTAGTGGCTCAAAGCCACAACCATGCTGCTACTTTGTTCTTCTGTGAGCTGAGAATCTCAACCCAGTATCACTCATGGCTTGTATTGGCTTTCTATTTCCTAAAGCCTCAGCTGGGATGGCTCCAAAGGCACATAGTTGAGATGGCTTGACTAGGGCAGAGGGGAGGAGCTCTATTGGGGGCTGTCTTATTGAGTTCTTTGATTCTCGTTCATATTGCCTTACTACATTAAAATTCCTCACAGCAAGGTGCTTTCAGTGTAAACAGATTTCTTTACATGGTAGTCTTAGAAATAAGGAGGAAACTTTTAGACCTTATAAAACCCAGATCTAGGCAGAGAGTAATGGGGGCATGCCTTTAATCCCAGCACTGGGAAGGCAGAGGCAGGCAGATCTCTGTGAGTCCAAGGCCAGCTTGGTCTCTAATGCAAGTTCCAGGACAGCCAGAGCTGTCCCTAACATGAAAAACCCAGACCTAGAAGTGAGCATGGTGTCATAATTTAATATTCAAAGTAAAGTGTGAGACTAGACTGAATTCAAAAGAAAAAATATAGATTCAATTATTTGATGGAGTTGCATGTGGACAGATATACTGAAAGAAGCAATTAATGGTGATCATCTTTTGAGACTGTGAGCCATATGAAACCTTCCCTCCCTTAAGTAGTTTCTGTCAGCTGTTCTGGTCATCATTATGCAAATATAGATAATACTGAAACCCATTCACAGGCTTATATCCTGCCAAGTTTTTCAGGACCCCAATCAGTAGCTCTGCTAAGTATCTTAGATCCCAGAAATTTACAGAGCAGACCCCAAAGGGGCTCCTTGATCAGTTTTTTTCAAAGGTGCCCACTGAGACCCTTTCAGGGAAAACGAGTCCTTTTGACCAACCTTGACTGTAGTCACTGATAGCTACCGATGTGTGTTACCAAGGAAGGGGAGATAAAATCAATTCCGGAAACTTGAATGGTGGGCCTTGCTCCATTTCCCTGCAGGCAAATGTGTGCAGATGGGAACAGTCCAACAGGCATTTGGTTCTGAGTCCTCACATCACTTCACTGCCTATAGACCCAAATAGCCATAATATAGAGACACTTGTTTTTCTCCCCTCACTCGGAAGAATAGAGGAACTTGCATAATTAAGGAATTCCATTTTTTTCCAAAAATCTTACACAAACGCCAGTTGTTATGTCACACACCTTTAATCTCAGCACTCAGGAGGCAGAGGCAGGCAGATCTGGGTGAGTTCAGAAACTAGTCTGGTTTATATAGAGAGGGCAAGACCAGCCAAGACTACGAAGTGAAATTCTGTCTCAAAAGCATGCAAGCAAATAAGTAAACAAATAAATATTATACACAGGAAAACAATGTCTGAGTACAGGCATAGTGGCACATACTTGTAACTTTAGCATTTTGGAGGCGAAGGCATGAGAATCACAAGTTTGAGGCCATCCTGTGATACATAACACATTCCAGGCCAGCTTAGACCTACATAATGAGGCCCTATTTCAAAAAGGCAAGGCCAGGCAAGGAGTGATAACAAGAAAACAAGGACAGATAAACAGCACACGATAGAGTTAAATTGAATTTCATTCAAGAATGAAAAGGACAGAAACAAAGAGAAGAGTTAGGAGACATATTTTATGCTTTCACTTCCTGCTGCAGAATCTTACATGCATTCCTTTATGGTATGGCTTTATGGTGATTCCTTACAGAGCAAGCAGAACACATTTTGCTGCCCCATTGCTGCTGAACGTGGCCGTGTAACTTGTTGTGCTTGATGGAATGCCACAGAATATGACGCTAGCAGATAAATGTTTGTATGATTTAGTACGGCCTCTTGTGCACCTGCCATCTGCCAAAAGAACATGTCCCAGCTGGCTGCTGGTCCTTCACAGAGAGGAGATTATGGAGAGGATACAAACACTGATTCCAAGCCTTAAGAAAACGCTATTCCAGCTGACCCAAGACCATTGAGCAAGCAAAAGAAATGTTTACTGTAAGCAATTGACATTTGGGGTTGTTTGGAAGTAACATCATAGCAAGGGCTGACAGCGAGAATAGATCCCAAAATAATCGAGCCAAGAGATGACAGTGTGTTTAGAGCAAGGTGATAGCAATGGGGATGATTTTTTTTGTTTTGTTTTGCTTTGTTTTTCGAGACAGGGTTTCTCTATGTATCCCTGGCTGTCCTGGAACTCACTCTGTAGACCAGACTGGCCTCGAACTCAGAAATCCACCTGCCTCTGCCTCCCAAGTGCTGGGATTAAAGGCGTACGCCACCACTGCCCGGCAATGGGATGATTTTTTTAAAATCCCACTTTTGGATATATTTTGAAGATAGACCTGGAAGGCATGCTGATATTTAAAGATGGAATATGAGTGAGATGAAAACAGAGGAAACATTCAAGGACAACATGAGAACGTCAGGCTCCAACAACTAAAGGAAAGTTGTCATGTCACAAAATGGGAAAGGGTGAAGATAGAGCAGACCTAGGGGCAGGGGAAAAGCACCAGAAATTCATTTTGGGGAAACTACGGGTACAGCTTTGTGTTAGAGTGCTTACCTGGTGTGTGCAAAGCCCTGGCTACCCCAGCATTGTAAGAAAAAAAAAGGATAGTAATACAGTGTTGAGGATGCTAAGATTTTGCCATTTATTTCATGTCTTACAGTTCAGTGTTTCTCTCAGACCGTTCAGGAGTATAGGCTGAATGAGTAACAATCTCACTCCCTCTCTGTGTTGTTTAGAAAGGTTCAAAATCCATTGCCTTTAGCTCACCCAGCTCTGCACTTCCCCCATCTAATGGTGGTTTCAAGATTTTTACATTGAAGGAGTTTAAAGAAAGCTATTTTTTCCGAAGGAGCCTAGTAGACTTTTCTTGAAGCTACCATTTAATTAAAACAGTGCATGTTTTTCACTTGTATGCTACACAGCAATAAAAAGAGCAATGTTTCCTAAAGGTGTTTTGTTTACAAATTACATACAATTGAGAAAAATATAAATTTTCTGCAACTCACAATATGAACCATAGGGAAGTATTTATATCCAGTCTCACAGCAAAAAAAGCTTCCCAACAGCTAAGGGCCACATGGCATCATTAATAGGAGTACGTGCATTGTTCCAGGAACTATTCTGCATGGTGCTGAGAATGCAGCAGTGAAGCAGATTGCATTACCAGCTAAATTTTTCATCACACAGCCCTAGGGGCACATTATACCACTTCACTTTCTTTAATTGAAGTCTGGCCATATGACTTACGTTGGTCATTGACATATGAGCAGAAGGGACGGTGTCACTTCCAAGCCAAGGCTTTCAGAGCCATAGACTCATATCACAGTGGTCTGTCTTCTCACTGCTATGAGAACATTAACATCCCAGATACTTCTCTCTGCCAACCTAGGTCCCAGAGTGAAGACAAATAGGCCTGAGCCATAACCAGTGCATAACCAACATGTCGCCCACGCAAGAAATAAACTTTGTTTGTGTAAATTGTTTACCACACTATTACTAACCCTAAGCAAGCCTCTACAAGTGGCAAATGAGAGAGCTGTGTCCTCATTTGTCCTCATCAAACTTAGATTTCAATAGAAGAAGACATGTATGAATAAGAAAATGGGAGAAAAGGAGAAGGGAAGAAGGAAGAGAATAATTGAAGAAAACAACAATGTTTTTAAGAGTTTGCTCATGTGTGCACATGAGACCTACTTCACTTCTTTGTTGTGATGTAGCTAGTGTAGGGTTCAAATGTAGTTTCAGGCTCACCTCTGACTTACAATTCTCTTCGCTTCAGTCTCCTAATGCTGAAATTAACAGGCCTGGGCTTCCACGCCTATAGATCTAATCCCAGCACTTGGGAGGCAGAGGCAAGTAGATCTCCGTGAGTTCCAGGCTAGCCTGGTCTACATAGTGAGACCCTGTCTCAAAGAAACAAACATATCCAACAAAAGAATGAGTCACCTACTTCATATAGGTGGTCAGATATGGTAGGATGCTTAACCCTTGGCCCTTGGAATGAAAACTAACCCGTTTTATTCTCCTCTCTTCTCCATCTCTCTTTTCTTCTTCTCTCCTCTACTACCAAGGAGTCTCTGTCTCTCATTCTCTTCCTTCCTCCTGATGATTCCTTCTCTGAAGTTTTTCCCTGCTTTCTTCTAGCTCCATGGATTTGTGTACTCGAATGCTTCTGCACGTGTGTAAATACTGACATGAACTTGTACCACTACACTTGTACACAGAGGTAGTGCTTCTGACATTGAACTTGATAATCATAACCCTAGAAATCCTGCTTGATTGCAACCATTATTCACACCGCCTCTCCCACTTTCTGTCTTGCTGATAGTATTTGGGAAGCAGCAGCTGTTCCCTCCCTTTCACGTTGATTGCTAAATAGCCTTGCAAAAAAATATTAAGTATCACTGCTAAACAGAACTCTTCTTCAAGAAAGTGCCTGCTGTCAGCCACTCACATGTGAGCTTTCTCACTCAGCTGAGCTCTGCCGAGCACTCAGATCAGCTCCTTTGCTTGAGTTATTTCTGTGCTCCTGGCTTTGATTGGATTCCAGGCTTCTTTGACATCTCCTGACATCTCAGCTGCCTTAGAGGCTGATACCTCTCATATTTCTCCTTCGGGCCATAGCCTTTGTCTCCCATGCCAACTGTCTGTGGTTTTATTCATGAATTTCATGTGGGTTTTTGGAGAGGGGGTCTGTGAACATGTGTGCACATGCATCTGGAGGAGAGATCAATATTGGATCTCTCTTACAATCACTTCCCAACTTTTTTTTTGGGGTGGGGCAAGGTTTCTCAAGACAGGGTTCCTCTGTGTAGCCCTGGCTGTCCTGGAACTTGATCTGTAGACCAGGCTGGTCTTGAACTCAGAGATCTGTCTACTTCTACCTCCTAAGTGCTGGGATTAAAGGTGTGAGTCACCACCACCTTGCCCAACTTGCTTTTTGAGAAGGAACCTGGTTCACTGAGCCTGGAGCTCACCAATTCAGCTCCACTGCCTGGTCAGCAAGCCTCAGAGAGCCGTCTGTGCTTCCCCAGTGCTGGGGTGACAGGCATGGGCTGATGGGCTCAGCTTTCACATGAAAGCTGGGGGAGGGGGAGTAGAACGCAGGATTTCGTTCATCCTGGTGCATAAGTATTTTACTGCCTGAACCACCCTCCCAACCCTCATGTGGCTTTTAAGGACTTGGAAAATCCATGCTATTCACGGTGTTCCTGAAATGGCACAATTATCCATTCATTTTAAGGCTTATCTGGCAATGGATTGTCATTTTTCTTTAAGAACATGGCTTTCATTAATTACCTGATCAGATCTGCGACCACTCCTTCTAAGAGTGCACATCGCCCCATGTTTATACATCTTCTGAAGATTCTTGGACTTACAAAGCCCCATTCATATTCTACATCTCAGAACATAGAACCCTCTGTGAAAGTTCACTGCTAAGGACACTAGTTTCTTGGGCAAGGTTCAAATATCATGCATCAGTGGCAAATGTAAAGACTAGACCCAATATTGTTTTAAACTCCCCTTCTCCTGTTTCTGAAATTGGAATGTGCTTTTAAACCTAAAGCTAACCTCAAGGCATGGTGAGAATGGCAGGGAATGTTGTCCTCTAAACTTTAACCTTTGAGTTCCTATTTATGTTGTACTGACCAGTGTTGGGAAGCTTCTGGTTTTTCTCTAGTGGGGAGATCACTGCCGAGAGGAAAAGCAGCGTAGGTGGGAAACGGTATGCTTCCTGCTCTGGAAAGCATCCTGGGACTGCCCTTGACTTTCATAAATAAACAGGCACATCTGTAATAAAAAGGTAGATGACATAGAATGACAGCCAAGAGACTGGACTGAAGGGCAAGAGTTGAACACCTGTGAGTACTAGACCACCTATAAATGAGGTATCGTGGAGCACAGATATTGGTCACCTGGTAGGTTGAGAATCAGAGGTGGTGTTCAAAAACCAGGGATGATGAAGGGATGCTAGCTTCTTACCCAAGCTCTGTGACTTCAAGCAGGCCACTTTTCTAGCTTAAGACAGTTTCCTGGATATCAGAATCTGGAAGGCCAGTAACCCCTTACCCTTAACTGTCATCCATATGCTTCCTGAAATTGCCTGCTCAATCAAGCAAGTGGAGTAGCTGTTTGGTTCAAAACCTCTTTGTCTTAGAATGCCATGTGACATAGTAAAGAGGCTAAATCTCTTAATCTCTTTGTCCTAGTAGATCTTCTGCTGCTGATAACAATGCCACACAGTGAAAAAGTTCTAAAGAAGCTTATTTTGATGCAAGGATTTTAATCCAAGGCAAAGGTGATGATGATTGTTTTCATGACCTTCTTGTTGTAAGGCTCCTTTACAGGGTGTCACATAGTCAAAGACCTAACCAAGCTTGTGGCTATAGCAAACCTACTCTCAAGAGAACCCAATAACACATTAGACATAGGAATTCATTAATCCATTTACATGAACAAAGTTCTAATCTCTTAAAGGTCCTGCCTCTTCATGTTTCACAATGGGAACTCAATTTCAACATGGGTTTCAAAAAAGAGAAACAATATTCAAGGCTTCTTCCTTCACCTGTAAACTGGAAATGGGTATTTCATTAGGTTGTTGTGAAATGGGACAGTAAATGTTCCGTGCTTAGCCAGTACCTAAGAACTTACATTGTTAGTCTTCCCAAATGATTTCTGTTACACATAAAAATGGTCACTCCCAGTGTCCAATCATAGCTGAAAGGCTGAATTACAGCATGATGTTAGGTGGGTTACTAAAAAATCTCACTCCAGGAAAGCATAAACTTAGAATGGAGCAAAATAGAGAAATCAGTCTGTTGGAACGGAGTCACTTTGGTGGTAGCCCTTTGAAACAGAAGTGTAGACATGTTTTGTTTGGCCCTTGAACTGTTGGTATTTTCAAATTTTGATTTAGTTGCCAATATCGAAAACTGAGGGAATGTCAGATAATAAACTCATAATTCTGGCTTTCCTGGATCAAGAACTACCAGGCCACGCTCCTGCATGGCAATAATTGGCTAGAAGGAAATAAGCCCACTAAGCCTGTTTTCGCCTTGTTTGGTCCAGATTAAGTGAGCCCTGCTACTGCTATTGCCCAGTACCTACCGTATTTTATAGAGAGTTTGCCTCACAAAGGATCATGAACTAGATGCTTGGTTCTTGTGTGGTGGTGTTGAGGTGATGCACCTTTGAGGAGGCAGAGCCTGTGGAAGGCAACTAGGCTGCTGGGGGGAACTGCACTCAGAAGAAAATATTGTACTACTTGAAAGGCTCTATATAGTTTTTATGGGAGTAGACAGTTATTAAAAGAGCAAACCCTGACCTTGACTTTCTTACTTTCTATGGTATCACATGATCTCTCCCTCTTGTGTGCCTCACCATCTGCCATGCTGTGAGGCAGGTTGGAGACCCTCAGTGGAGGCCAAAGAAATGAGCCATGAGTCATGGACTTTTATCCCCCAACTCGTCATCTAAACAAATTTTTGTTCTTTTTGTTTGGTTTTAGTTTTGGTTTTGGTTTTGGTTTGGTTTGGTTTGGTTTGGATTTTCAAGGCAGGATTTCTCTGTGTAACATCCCTACCTATCCTGGAATATGCTCTGTAGACCAGGTTGGCCTCAAACTCAAGGATTTATCTATGCCCACCTCCTGAGAGCTAGGACTAAAGGTGTATGCCAGCATCGCCTGTACTGTCCTTTATGAAGTATCCAGTCTTGAATATTTTACGCCACTACAGAACATGGACTAAGAAACCAAACCTTGTTTCACTCTTCCTTTGGTTCCATGAGATACACCAGGATCCTCCAAAATGATGCTGTCAATACTGTCTAAAATGCCGTTCCCATTATTTACAGCTAAAAGATGCAAACATTCTGGAATGAATGGATTCCTATGATACTGTTTCCAAATGTGCCAGCAAATCCATGAAGAAACCTTCAGACACCCTTATTTCATTCTCAGATTGTCAATGGTTGTGAGAAGAAATCTCTCTCCACAGCATCTGTAGACTAATATCTTGCAGAACACATGATGGCCTGATTTTGTCAGTTAAATCCAAATTTAAACCCTTCATTCTAGTATCCCTAAAATTATATAGTTTTACTTTTCAGATCACATGTACTCATCTGAAGGATAAAAAACATACTTACTAGCTACTTCACACTGTAATGTGTGTTTAATTATTTGAAGTATCCTGAAACTTTAGAAGAGGGCATAAGAAAATCACTTGAAATTAATTTTAAAATCATAGTAAGTTCTTTTTAAAGAAAATATCTTCTTGTACACGTGTGACATTATGCTATTTCTACATAGAATGCTCTACTGTCTTTCTTTTTTTAAAAGATTTATTTATTTATTTATTTATTTATTTATTTATTTATTTAATGTATATGAGTACACTGTAGCTATCTTCAGACATACCAGACAAGGGCATCAGATCCCATTACAGATAGTTGCTGGCAATTGAAGTTGGGACCTCCGGAAGAGCAGTCAGTGCTCTTAACCACTGAGCCTTCTCTCCAACCCTACTGTCTTTCTCATGTACAAAAATCTTACCTAGGCTTCAAGGCTCATCTCCACAGTTACCTTCTAGTTAAATCTTCTCTTACTACCTGGGCATGGGTGGGACACATCTTTAATCCCAGCACTCAAGAGGCAGAAGCAGGTACAGAGTTGTGTGAGTTTGAGGCTAATGTGGTTTACACAGCAAGTTCCAGGTCACTCAGAGCTATGTAGTGAGACCCTGTCAATTTTTTTCTTATCTGTACAGGGAATTTATTTACTCCTACCAATTTTCTCTCACAGCCCTCTCTATACATGTTCATTAAGAGTGTCATCATGTGCCATTCCTAGTGTTGATTTATTTATGTGTCTGTACTGTACAGAGCTTCTAGAGGGAAAATTCCAAGCCCAGTCTTCTTTATATTCCTAGTAACTACTAGCCCATAGTAGATGAATAACCAATGGATGTTTGTGGAAAACACGGCTTATGCCATAAAAAAATCCTGGGACCTTGTTTTTCACTCTGCATATATATTAAGAAAAATGGCATGTTATAGTAAATATTTAATCTCAAACACCCCCTCCTTGATTGAGATAAAATAATTACTACAACAGTGGCACAACTATTAGGAAGAGATGGAAAAATTTGACATATCCAAGGCTGGTAAAAATGGCTCACTGGTGGGCTGTGGTGATGTATACCTTTAGTCCCACCACTTTGGAGGCAGAGACAAGCAGATCTCTGTGAGTACCAGGCCAGCCTGGTCTGTAGAACAAGTTCCTCAAGGACAGCCACAGCTACACAGAGAAACCCTGTCTCGAAAGAAACAAACAACAAAAAAGATGGCTCACTGGGTGAAGGTTGCCAAGCCTGAGGACATGAGTTTGATTCCTGGAATCCTCATGTCAGAAGGAGGGAAGCAACTCCCAGAAGTTGACCTCTGACCTCCATACCAGCACCCTGGTGTACTCCTATACCACACATACAGGTACACATGCAAATACACACACACACACACAAAATGTAAAAGAACAAATTATCATAATAAATATGTTTCCAAAGAAGAGAACTTTATAGCTAACAGTAAAATTTAAAAGCCATTCTCAGAATTTTGTTGGTGAATGCTACATGCATATGTAAAAATATAAACTAGAACTCCATTAATACATAAAACTCATATGGATTCCTCATGTGTTTAATGTCAGCACCTGGGAAGCAAAGGCAGTCTGATCACTGTGGATTTCAGAACAGCCTGGACTGCATAGTGAGTTCCAGGCCAGCCAGGGCTTCATAGTGAGACCCTCTCCCCCCAAAATATTAAAGAGCCAGTGAGATGGATCAGCCCATCAGGCACTTGCCACCCAGCCTGATGATCTGAGTTCAACCCCTAGTGACCTGCATGGTGCAAGGAGACTACTGGCTTAGAAAAGCTGTTCTCTGACCTCTGTGGGTATGCACAAACACACACAAATATAAATTAATATGTATAAATTTAATTACTGTATCTGAAAGATCTTGGAAGCTGTGAAGAGTAAAATACATACACACTCTCATTTGAGAGTGACTGACAACATTATAGCATGAATAACTATACTAAATGAAAATGGAATGTGAAAATAAAGCTCTAGCCAGTTTTGGGAGGTGCATAGAACTTTCAGAAATACCTTCAGTTTAGACAAAGTAGCTTACAGAAAGGATGGAGCTATTCATATCCAAAAAACCCAGAAGGGAGTCCTTTTCTAGATGTTGGAAAGTCAAAATGAAGAGCTGAATGGTTCCATTGAATCCAATGTAATAGACAAATTGAAGCTTCCAGAGAAGCATCTGGAGTCTTCATAACTGACCTTCCTTGGATCCCCAGGACAATCTTAGAAGGAACAGAACACACCAAGACAAATAAGGAAAGAAGTCAGAGAGCCAATCTAGCATTACATGAAGCTGTGCTATGGAACACATACAAACTCATCACCAATTATGTATTTGTTCAGGCTGTGCTGTACCTGCAAACAGTGATCCAGACCTCTGTCATTGCTGAAGTAGTGAACTAGTTAGTGGTCTCTGAAGGCACATAGTTGCATAAGTTAATATTCCTGATAGAGATTTGGACCTGTAGAAAAGCTATCTGTGGGTGTAAGATACATGACCATAAACTTAGCAGCAGAAACCAATAACCATTTATTACTTTGTATTTTCTGTGAGTCAGAAATATGCATATGGCTTACCTATGTCTCCTGTCTTGGGGTTCCTCATACAATCAAGTTGTCAGCCAGGACTGACTGAACTCTGATTAGATCAATATGTGAAGAGTTCATTTCCAAGTTCATGTAATTACTGATGCAAGTTCATTCTTCACTGGCTTTTGGACTGAAAGTTCGGGCTCCCTCTCGGCTATTGGGTAGGAGATACCTTCAATTCCTTACCATGTGAGTCTTTTCAACTTGGTTGCTTGCTTTATCAAAATATGTGAGCAATGACAGTAGTAGTCAAAATCAGCTAGTAAGACGGTTAAAATCTTATGTAACAATTGGGACTGAAGAGCGAGCTCAATGGCTAAGAGCTTAAAAAGGGGTCTTTGAGAGGCAGAGGACACAGGAAGAGCTAGAGGGGAAAGAGGGAAATGAGAAACAATATGAATACAGTACTCATGTATTGAATTATCAAGAAATTAAATCTTTTTAAAAATCACTTTCAGGATAAGAAGATGAGTCAGTGGTTAAGAGCACTGGCTGCTCTTTCAAGGACCCGGGTTCAATTCCTAGAACCAACATGGCAGTTCACAACTCTCTATAATTCCTGTTCCAGAAGATTCGACATCATCATACAGACATATATGCAGGAAATATATATATATATATATATATATATATATATATATATATATATATATATATATATATA
>CM052722.1:77560230-77588116 GCA_028551405.1 Uromys caudimaculatus
TTCCATTTAGCCTTTCCAACCATAATAGTCCTCACTCCACATGTCAGGGAACCAATGTGAGAATTCTGCCAATTTCTAAGTATATCTATCGCAATTATACATTCTGGAACTGGGGAAATGACCACAGGATGTGTTTGGGGACCTACTGGACCTACTGTGAGTCAGACATCAGTCAAAACTCCATTAATCACCTGTACTCCATAAGCCCCTACTTTAACTGGAGGGCCACAATGTTTCTTGGGATCTTCTGGGATCAACATCAATTCAGAGCCAGTATCCAATAGACTCCTGAAAGTCTGATTATTTCCTTTCCCCCAGTGTACAGTTACCCTGTAAAAGGCCGTAGATCCCTCTGGAGAAGGACTGGAGAAAGGCTAACAGCAAAACTTTTAGGTGTCTTATCAAGATCCTTTCTCAGGGGAACCTGGCCACCCCTTCATTCAAGGGGTTCTGGGTCTGCAAACTGGCTCAAGTCTGGAAATTAATTCACTGGCCGAGATTGCCTTTTGCCAGGATCCAATGTAGCCTTTCTTTCATTTGTTTGAGAATTTTTCTGCTTATACAGATCAAACAGATATGCAGTAGGCTTCCTATGTATTTTCATACCTGGAAACACCATGACTGATTAGCCAGAGCCAAAGGTCTGAACGAGTCATGCCATTATAAATTTCACTTCTCCTGTGCTGACCATTATGGTATATGTCATTATAAATGTTGTTTTGTCTACGCTGTCCATTATAATAACTACGACCACTTTGTCTCTGGCGATTCAGTGCTGCCACCTGGCCCTTGTTACCTCGAGGTCCAATTAAACCCATTGCATCTAATTCATCTAATTGAGCAGCAGCATCTCCAACCCTAAGGTCTGGCACAAGGAAAAGGGCAAGAACAAAACCCTTCAAATGTGCTGGTGCCCCTCTCACCAGTTTGTGTCTTATAGGATTGGTGAAGGGCATATCTTCCAGGCCTTCCCATTGTGGAGAATTAGGTTTTACACAACGTATCCACTCTAGCATTGCAATTTCCCTGAGCCTTAAAATCCCTTCATCAACACCAAACCAAGGGATATCAGGAATCTCCAACTCCTTTTCAGTAGGCCATCTTTTGATAAACGCTTCAGCCAAGCATTCAAACAAACTTCTGACACCTTTTTTAACTGTACGTGCTTCCATATTAAACCCTGAATCTCCACTCAGAGGACCCATGTCAATAAACTCAGCCTGATCTAGTTTTATGTTCCTTCCACCATTATCCCACACCCTTAAAATCCATTCCCACACATACTCTCCAGACTTCTGTTTGAATGAATTAGCAAACTCATTAAGCTCCTTAGTAGTGTAGTGCACTTCCTCATGGACTACACTTTCTATCTCCCCTCTAGGGGCCTGTTTTGCCTTGAGTCTGGTTATAGGTCTAGAAGAAACTATTGGTGGGCCTTGAGAAACATCAGTATTATCTTGTCTGGCATTTTCTTCAGCGAAAGTCACAGCTGGCCCATCAGACTCTGAGGAATTAACTTCCCCATGTGGAGAAGGCATTATTTCAAGGGGTGGGGCTGAGGATACTATTTCCTCAGGTAGGGTAAACCATTGAGATCTGGAAATTCAGAATTCTCGGCTTCAACAGGGTCTTCCCACACATCCCCATCCCAAGTTATAGGATCCCATTCTTTGCCAAATAATGCCCTTACTTTAACTGCTGACACCCTTTGAGGCTGAGACCTGAACTTTCGCTGCAATTCAACTAACCTTACAATGAGGGCTTCAGTTTGATTTTTCTGCAACTTGAGCTCTATAGCTGCTGGAGAGAAGATTCTCTTCAAGGACACCTTAGCTACTAATACAGCTATTATGATCTTTTGTGTCTGGACACTTTCCAGGTTGGAGCAAAAGCAGACTTTTACCTTTATGTGATTTGTGTGACTTTCATTCAGTATAGCTCTGAGTACAAATGTCTGCTCAAATAAATACTACTGCATGCTATTCTCTCAAAGAAAATGTCTGACCTTTTCTAGGAAGAAAAAGATAACTAAAGAAATGTAATATAACTTCCTAGAGATTCTTAGAAATTTTTCTTCCGAATACTGACCATATACTTTTTGCTTTGCTTTAAATTTTTGACAAGGTCTCTTGCATCCCAGTCTGGCTTCAAGCCTGCTATGGCACAGGGTGACCTCCCAAGTGCTGGGATTATAGGTATATCCCACTATGCCTGGCTTATCAACTGTGGGTGATAGGACCCAGAACTTCATGCACGAAGACACTAACAGCTGGGCTTCATCCCAAGCTATCATCTAAACCTTTTCCTTATTTCTTGGGAACATCTTGAGTTGAAAAGTTGTACCTAGAAATGTTAATATAGGGTATTAACATTTCGTCAAAGAGAGGGTATCTTTTTCCACAAAAGCCAAACAGGAAACAAAGTGTTACTAACATTTTCTATTTATTCATTAATAAAAAGTGCATAGTACAAGCCCTTAACCCCACTCCCAGTACCAACTTCTGTATTAGTCAGGGTTCTCTAGAGTCACAGAACTTATAGGTAGTCTCTATATAGTAAGGGAATTTGTTACAGACTTACAGTCTGTAGTCAAACTCCCCAACAATGGTCAGCAGTAGCTGTGAATGAAAACCCGAGGATCTAGCAGTCGTTTAGTCCCACAAGGCTCGCAGGCGAATGTCCTTATGTAGATCTCCAGCAAAAGGTGTGGCCCAGACTAGAGGTGTGCATACCACCACACCTAAAACTTGTGTCTTCCAGACTCAAGATCTAGATCACAGGTGAGCCTGCTAATTCTGGATTGTAATTCACTCCAGATATAGTCAAGTTGACAATCAGAAATAGCCACTACACATAGTAACCCCCTCACCATTTACTCCTCATCCAGCTTCAAGCTTTATCTGTGTGTGATCAATAGTGTTGTATCTAAAGACCTTTCCTTTAGCATTATTGGGAAACAAATCTGCTACTACATTATTTATCTTAGTATTTTACTATGTGCCAATAAGATAAAAGCTATTTTTAACAAAATATATCATTACAGTTTGGTGATGCACCCTTGCAATCTTAGCACTCTGGAGTCTGAGGCAGGAGGATGGCAAATTCAAGGCCAGTCTGGACTATATAGCAAGCCATTGTTGTTGTTTTTTTTTTTTTAAACTTGTTCTATTTATTTAAAAGAGATCATGCTTAGCATGGTGGCACACAGCTATAATCTTGGCACTCTGGAGGCAGAGGCAGGTGCATCTTTGAGTTCTGTTCAAAGCTAACCTGATCTATAGAGCAAGTTCCAGGACAGCCAGGGCTACACAGAGAAACCCTGTCTCAAAAATAATAAAACAAAAAGGGAAAGCTCATCCCCCAGAAGACACCAGCACAAATTTCTTAATTTTCTTAAGCATCCAACATATGCATTGTTAAGGAATGCTTTTTTAAGTTTCCTGCAATTGGACAGAATAACATCCACATGTTGCAAGTGTTGATAAGCTCTCATGGCATCTACAAACCTCTACCCTGCTCGTCTTCTATAGTTTGTCATTTATCTCTTGAAACAGACAGTTTCCTATAGTTTCTCATAGTCTGCCCTGGTGCCACCTTCCTGTGCTTTTGCTGATTTTCCCAATTGACATGCCTGCTTTGCAGCCCTTTATAATGGTGCTGATAATGTCACCTTATTGGTTGTTAAAGTAACGTGCTTGCTCACTGCAAAAAGCTTCTCAGTGAAGCTCTCTGCCTTCACTCCTGGGGATACCCATCCCCATTCCAAGAATCTTAACTGGGTTTTTACAATGAGCAACACTATGATTCTTCTTTGACCTGTTAGCATGAATCAAGGATATAGCACTGTGAAGGAAGATCTGGGTCTCCACACTTGTTTGGAAGGAAAGCCTTCCACAGGTAAGAAGGAGAAGAAGGATGAAGAATCTCAGCCCTGGAATTAGACAGAGACACATTTAAAGCAAATTTTCACGATTTGCTGCCTTAGTGACTTTGAGCAGATAATTGTAGTTCTCTGTATTAGTCAAGGTTCTCAGCTGCAAGAGACTAACTGTAATTAATTTAAGATGATAATGGATTTATTCAGGCACTTTGCAGAATAATTGAGATGGGTAAAGAACAAAATTGGAGGCAAAGAAGCCAACAAAAGTATTCAAAAATATATCACTGAACTGGTCCTCTAAGGAAGTCACTGCCAACACCACCACCAACAGCTTCAGATAGTAAAGGTCAAGGTTGCATTCCTGAGGTTCATGGATACTTCCACCTCCCTCCGAGTAGATGGCTAGAAGCCATGCTGTAATCACTGGAAACCCATTAAGACTGCATTGGATATGAAATAAAATGCATGTAATGGGCTGGAGATGTAGCTCTGTGTGCATGTGTGTGCACACACTCACACACATGCACATACACACTCACGTGTACCAAAAACTATATAAATACATGTTTTAAAAGCAATTGATAGGACCTGGAGAGATGACTTAGCAGTTAAGAACACATACTGCTCTTCTAGAAGACCCAAATTCACTTCCTAGAACCTTTGCCTTGAGGCACACAAACACTAAGTCCAGCTCCAGGAGATCCTATGCCTCCCGCCTCCATGGACACCTTCATTCAACATTCACAAAACCCCACACAGATACGCATACCTATTTAAAATAATAAAAGTGCATCTTTAAAGTAGTTTGTTTGTTTGTTTGTTTGTTTGTTTGTTTGTTTGTTTGTTTCAAAAAAGAAGTACCCAGGTAAGGTATTTCACCAACAGAAACAGATAATAAATGTTTTTTCTGTTTTTAAGTCACCAAGTTTTAAGGTATATGTTATACAGCAAGAGGTAACTGATACAAAGTATTATGAAAAAGATGCTTGTTTTAGTGTCCTATTGCTGTGAAGAGACACCATGACCATGGCAAATGTTATAAAGGACAGGATTAATTGAGGACTTGCTTACAGTTTCAGAGGTTTAGTCCATTGTCATCCTGGCAGGGAGCATGGTCTGAAGGCATACATGTTGCTGGAGAAGTAACTTGAGAGTTCTACATCCAGTTCCCCAGGATGTAGCAGGAAGAGAGAGAAACTAGGCCTGGCTTGAGCATTTGAAACCCCAAAGCCCACCCCCAGTGACACAACTCCCTCCAACAAGGCCACACCTACTCCAACCAGGCCATACCTCCTAATCCCTCTCAAGTAGTACCACTTCCTAATGGCCATACATTTAAATATAAGAGCCTATGGGGCCACTCCCATTCAAACCACCACAGTGCTATAAAAGGGAAATCTTTGTAAGTTATGAAAAAAACATACAGCACAAGATATTTTTCTAGTTTGAAGAATGAAACAAATTCTTATTGAGGGTATAGCATTACCATAATAGAGCATGGGAATTAGCCATAATGTTGGAGTTACCAGAAAAGGAAAAACATTCTTGGCCAAAGCAAGACTGCTGAAGGCATAGAGAAAACTGTTTCATTCCTGTAGAGGCAAAAAAGAAAGATCTAGAATCTGGGCGACCAGCTAGAAGACAGTTGTGTGGACTCAAATATACAAAGATTGTGGATTAAAATGGGTAAGTAGTAAGAGGTGAATGTAATAGGGTATCAAGATTGCCTAGAGGATAAGGGCACTTGCCATCCAGCCTGACTAGCTGTTTCATCCCTGGGAACCACATGGTAGGAGAGACCTGATTTTCACAAGTTATCTTCTGATTTCACTTAATCACGGAGCATCTCCCCTCCCCAAAAATAAAATTTAAAGAAAAATTAAATAACTAAATGGGTTTGATAATTATTTGGGAGGCATTATTAATAAACCTTGCCTGCTGAAACATGTATTAGCAAGAAATTCCATAACATATTTTCTGATAGTGACTTTCTCCCAGAACACAGAAGATCATCTATTTGGATGCAGGTGGGAGAGTTAGGAAGTTGCATGCTTTGAACAATATGTTGTTGTTTGTAAGAAAATACTGCTGAGGGGAGTATATTCAGATTGACAGACCATGAACTTGTGAAAATATCAATGTTAACAGTTATTTTATTCTTTCTATGTTCAGCAGCCAAGGTATACATATAAAGATAGTTACCTGAAGTCACTGATGGTTTTGAGTTTTTGCCTAGGCAGGTAATATAGAAAAGCAGTGATGCAAGGGTTTGAAGAAATTTGAAAAAAGTTGGAGTCTTGAACGATGATACTAAGTAGGGAAAGAAAGGAGTAGCGTTAAAGGCCCAGTAGACTGAGGTAGGGTGAGCACTGCCATGTGCCGTCTAAAACAACTGCCTTGCAATCGAAAATGTATTGCCCCATTTTCTAAGCATGGCATCACAGGCTGTCATCAACTGGGCTGCCAGGCCTTCCTGAGATGTCCTCAGATGTGCAGGATCTGCCTACATCATTTCAGCACTCCCCCAGGAGCCCACGTTTACTGACCAAGACGGGTGGAACTATCTTGGTCAAACTAAGAACAATGCTGAAGGACCACTGCGGCATCAGAACTCAACCTTTCCTCAGGTTTTCCAGGTCTGTCACAGGGTCTGTACTGTACCCCAGATTCCTCCTGATTGTTTCCTTGGTCTCCATTCTAAGGCATTAGTAATGATGTCCCTTCTTTTTGTCTTGTGTTTTGATTTGGTTTTTCTTTTGTATTTTTGTTTGCTTGTTTTGCGAGACAGGGTTTCTCTGTGTAACAGCCCTGGCTGTTCTGGAACTCACTCTGTAGACCAGGCTGGCCACAAACTTACAGAGATCCATCTGTCTCTGCTTCCCTGAGTGCTGAGATTAAAGTCATACTACCACACCAGGCATGATGCCATTTCTTAATAACTAAGTGAACAAGAAGGTTAGAAGGATGTGGCCACAGATAAGATGTCTTAGGGTGTGATCTTAGAGGGAGAGAAATTCCAGATGACAGTAAGAATATGGCCAAGAGACTGGGTGGGAGGGGCACAGAGAATGAGGCAGTCACGTGGATATTGAGGTCAACAATAGATCCCATTCAACCGGTTTTTTGTTTGTTTGTTTGTTTGTTTGTTTGTTTGTTTTATTTTTTTAAGGCTCTACAGCATCAGATTTTTATGTCTGTGAATCAGTTTGGGTGATTTAAAATAGCATAACAAACCTTTATTATCTCACAGGATGTGTGGCTCAGGATCTGAGTGTAGTTCAGTTGGTTGCTCCCATCTGAGCATCACTCACAAGTCTGGAATGGACTTACTGGCCAGAGTGACATCTCAATGCTGGGGTAAGAGTCAGTTCCTACTGTCCACCCTATGCTCACTTGCTCACATGGCCCCTGGCTGGCTCACAACTGCGTCTCTGGCAGCAGTTTCTTTCCACTGGGCATCTCAGAACATAGCAGTGCAGATGGCTGCCCCAGAGCAAAGCAGGAAACCCATGATACTGAATGTGGATGCCACAGTCTTAAGGTGACACCTGTCACATTCTTCTTTCTTTTGCTAAAAGCAAGTTTCAATGAAAGCAGAAGGGGGACTGTTCAGGGGAGAAAGGGGACCAGCAAGCTCAGGTTAAAAGTGTCAAGGAGAGGGTAGGAAGAGGCAATAAGAGCAGATATGTGTAACACTGTTACAGTAAAACTCCTAAGTCTGTATGCAAATATCTAAGAAGCTTTTAAAAGGAGCTACCTATATTTTAAATATGTATAATATTAGGTGTTGCCAAATATGTAAGGTAAATGATGATTATTTGAACCTGGGGCAGTGTATGATAGCCTTTAAACTTAGCATTTAGGAGGCAGAAGTTGATGGATCTCTGTGAGTTCAAAGCTAAACTAGTTAATATACTGAGTTCTAGGACAGCCAAAGCTACATGGCAACACCCTATTCTCAGAACAAACAAACAAGCAAGCAAAAAAAAAACCAAAAAAAAAAAAAAAAAAACAAACCAAACCAAACCAAACCAACAGAAACCCTGGAAAGAAGTTTTTCTTTTGACACAGTCACATAAACATGTGAACAGAAGATCATTTAAAAAATACTTTAAATATTTAATTGATTTAATTATCTATTGGGTCTTTTCAAACAGAATCTCACTATGCAGCCCTGGCTGGCCTGAAAGTTGCTGTGTAGACTAGTTTGACCTCAAATTTACAGAGCTTTTTTTTTTTTTTTTTTTTTTAACCTGCTTCTGCCTCCTGGGTGCTGGGATTAAAGGTGTGCACCACCATGCCCAGCACAATGTTTGCATTCCTGAAAATAAATAAATTCATTGAAAGTGAGTTAGGCAAATAATATTACATGATGTGAAAGAGCCCTGCACAGCAAAGGAAACTGTCAATGGGGAGAATAGACAGCCTACTGAATGGCAGAGTGTTTTCCAGCTATACTTCTGACAAGGGATCAGTACCAACAATATATAAATAACTACAAATAATAAGCACCAAACAAATGAACCTGCCAATCAACACATGGCTCAATGTACTGAGTAGACAATTCTCAAAAGAAGAAACACAAGGAGCCAATAAATATTCTTTTAAATGCTCATCATCCTTAGACAATTGAGGAAACGCAAATGAAGACAACTTTGAGAGTCTACCTCATCCTAGTTAGTCAGATTATCAGAAAAACTAGTGACAACAGAGCTTGAGGATCATGGGTACACATCATGAAATTTGAAAGGGACTCAGCAGAGAAGAGAAATGGTATTTTAATGGGGAATGAAGAAAGTAAAACCCTCATGATATGAACCTGGAAGAGGAAATACTGGGGGCAGTGGGGAGAGGGCAGAGAAATGTGGGAGGGTCATCGGGGTTAGACAATTAACCAAAACTAAGTGTATATAAAAATTCTATAAGAAAAAAGAAAGCCAGGCAGTGGTGGCACAGGCCTTTAATCCCAGCATACCAGGAGGCAGAGACAGATTGATCTCTGAATTCAAGGCCAGTCTGGTCTATCCCAGCATACCAGGAGGCAGAGACAGATTGATCTCTGAATTCAAGGCCAGCCTGGTCTATAAAGCTAGTTCCAGGACAGCCAGGGATACATAGAGAAATCTTGTCTATAAATAAATAAATACTTAAAAAGTGAGACCGAGTGGTCCATACTCAAAGAATTTTGAACAAGATATACACAAAAGATGTCAGGGACCATTGTGAGCCATTTCACTGCCAATCGTAATTGTTATGTGCAGGACACTATGCTAGAGACATAGCAATGAACAAAATAGACAGAAAGGTTTTTGTTCTCCCTTGGCATAAAAGAAACAAGCAAACACAAGATCATTTAACAATATGTACTGTAACAGTAAAACAGGATAATATTTAAGAAAGTGGTTGGGAAGAATGGATGCAAGAGGATTGTTTTTAGGGAAGGAGGCTATAAAATGCTTCTGTAAAAACACTTAAGTGGTGAAGAAGAATAAGGGGTAGCCACTGAAGAAAAAAACTGACAGAAGCAGAGACCAGGTTAGCTTACAAAACAAGTTCCAGACAGAGCTACCCAGAGAAACTCAGTCTTAAAAAAAAAATCCAAAACAAGAACAAAATGAAAAATAAAATATTGAGTTTCCTGGTGGATGGGATTAGTTTTTTGAGTTCAGAAACCCAAATGGTGCCAATGTGGCCAGAGGAAAGAGACAGAACCCCAAACCCTAGAAAAGCAACTTAACTGATGTGCAATCCAGTTCATGCAGTATGGTATCATATATAGACATGAGGGGTTATGGGATTTTATCACAAGAAGGACAAGAAACTATTGGAGGGTTTGAGAATAACTGGGGTAACACAGTTCATGTATTTTTTTAAAAAATCTTCGTCTTGGGGCTGGAGAGATGGCTCAGTGGTTAAGAGTACTGACTGCTCTTCCAGAGGTCCTGAGTTCAATTCCCAGCAACCACATGGTGGCTCACAACCATTTGTAATGGGATCCAATGCCCTCTTCTGGTGTCTGAAGAGAGCAACAGTGTGCTCATATACGTAAAATAAATAAGAAATTCTTTTTTAAAAATCTTCGGCCTTACCATCATGTAGTGAAGAGTAACTCACAGCCTTGGAAGAAGCCTGTAATGTTCAAGGATGGTGTCTATGGGACCTCTTTGGCCTAGGACTCAAAAGATATAAATCCTTTCTGGCACTAGAGGGTTTACTTGGTGGCATTAGATGTCTAGTTGGAGCATTGTCTCCCCCATTATATGCTGACTCTGTTTAAATCCCTCTTATATAGTGTGTACCTGCTAAGAAAGGCAAGATCACTCTTTTCCAGTGAGTATTAGAGGATATATCAACCGGACTCCAAGCCAGGCTCCATTTCCAGAAGTAGCTGACCCACACAAAATGACTCCATGGGTTTTTTGTTTTGTTTTTTTATTTTGGTGGCATGGTGGTGGGGCTGTTTCATTTTGTTTTATTTAGATACTTTTTATTTTTATTTTTGTCTTAATGGGGTTTGTTGTTATTTGGTTGTTTTGATTTTTATGTTTGTTTTGGGGTATATATATATATATATATATATATATATATATAGAGAGAGAGAGAGAGAGAGAGAGAGAGAGAGAGAGAGAGAGAGAGAGAGAGAAAGAGAGAGAGAGAGAGAGAGAACATGAAGATAAGCTGGATTAGTAGGAGAGAATATGTATGGAAGGAATTGGGGAAGGGAAAACACAATAAGATATATTGTATGAAAAAATTTTGATAAACAGATCACTTTGCAGAAGAACAAAGTGGCACAGGCCAGTAATCTCAGGATTCTGTTGAGCAAAGTAAGCTCTCGTGCTTGAGGTCAGCATTGGGCAACCTAATAACTTTCAGGCCACCCGGGTTTCATGGAACCTGTCTTTAAAAGCAGGCAAATATGTATGTGCATGTGCATACAAATGGACTTGTGTTTTATTCAGTTACTAGAGTGCTTGTCTAGCAGGCACAAAGCCTTTGCTGAGATCCTCAGCACCACATAAAGTGGGCATGGCGGTACATGCCTATAAGCCCAAAACTCAGGAGGTGGAAGTAAGATAATCAGAGAGTTTAAAGTCATCCTTGGGTACAGAACAAGTTTAAGGTCAATCTGAGAACCTAGCTCAAACACACACACACACACACACACACACACACACACACACACACACACACACTGGAAGACAGAGAAACAAGTTCATTATTCACTGAAAGAGGGGACATTAGTGAGAGACCATAATGTCCAAGGAAAAGAATTTCAAAGGAATAGTGGTTTCATTGTGACCAGAGAAGGAAGAAGTGCAAAGACACTTAGCCCACCTCCAGAGTAGGGACAGGGGGGCATACAATGCACGAATCCCACAAAGAATTTTGCTCCAGGAGGCAAGTGGCAGTGAGTGAAGACCTGTCATGGAGGAGATCAATGCTAAAACTGGGTGGTGGGAGGCCCTTTTGTTATCAGGCATCAGCAGCCCATAGCAAAGATCATTCAGAAGCCTTCCTTGATTTAGAGTACCCTCATGTAATTTGAGATAGAAAAAGACACTATAAATTCTGAGGTGAGTGTTGGCAAGATAAGCTGCTGTTCTAAATTAATTTAGGCTCTAGGCTTCCGCCTTTGAAATTCTAATTGGGTTATAAGCCAGCCACCCTTCACAAATCCTTAACTGCTTTTCATCCTTCAACCTACTACTTCCCTTGAAATGTCTCAGCTAAGGCAGTTTGCCTAGGAAAACGTTGTTCTTGGTTTGTTTGGTTTTTGTTGTTGTCGTCGTCATCGTTGTTGTTGTTGTTGTTGTTTTCTTGTTCCAGCAACGGCCAGAGAAACAAAAGGCCAAAATGGACTGAATTCAGCCTCAAGCCATGCCAAGAGAGAAATATTTACTGCTGTAGTTATAAAGAGGTCTTGTGCATATAATCTCAGCACTTGGAAGGCTGAGACAGGAGAATTGCTTTGAGTTTGAGGTTGGCCAGGGGTACAGAATGAAACCTTGTCTCAAAAAACCCCAAAGGAAAAAAAAAATAGAATTATCTTATGAGAAGCTTTCTATGTGTTTTTGTTTACCTGTGTGGGCTCCAGGGGCTCTCTGGGGAACTGACAGGTGAGCCATCTTGAGAAGCAAAGCAGATCCCTCATCAAAGGCGATTCCCTCCAAGGGTACTTTGGTCATTCTTTCAGCTTCATATTGAAAGCTTGAGGAGTTGTAGGGACCTCAACACAGACCCTCAGCAGCTTGAGGAGTTGTAGGGACCTCAACACAGACCAAAGCACCACACCAAAAATCATTTTGAAAATAATTTCAGGAATAGCCAGTTTACAAAGCAGAGTTGGAGGTTTTTTTTTTTTTTTTTTTTTCGTTTTTCGAGACAGGGTTTCTCTGTGTAGCCCTGGCTGTCCTGGAACTCCCTCTGTAGACCAGGCTGGCCTCGAACTCAGAAATCCGCCTGCCTCTGCCTCCAGAGTGCTGGGATTAAAGGCGTGCGCCACCACTGCCCGGTCAGAGTTGGAGATTTTATTGAAGATATTTTAATATAGGTTTAAGCATGGAGATGAGGAGAAAAAGGAGTGGCCGGAAGAGAGAACATCAGTGAGCATGGGAGGGAGTGTCTCATTAAGCATGACAAATCCCAAATTGGGCACAGACTCTTCAAAGGAGAGTCACAGATGACTGTTACAATAGTCATATGTCGTGGTAGGGATTGAAGTTACAATCTTATCATTAGGTGCTTAGGGTTGAGGCGGGACAGGATTACAGTTGGTAAGGTAAAAACCTAGCCCAAAGGGATTCAGGAAGGTGGAATGCCATGTCTTTATTGGAAACAAAGTTAAGTTTTGTTTGAGGTTCTAAGGCCACAGTATGGGGAAATGAATGAAGCTCCTGTACAACAGTCATTGGCACTTTTAACATAAAATATCTATATATCAAAGGAATATTAACTCTTCTGCAGGCAGTCTTTACAGCAAATGTTCTTAATTGTGCTGGAATTCTTATGTCTCTACTGCCAAGAGCCTTTAGCAGACTCTGGAATAATGTGCTCTGTCCTTTCTCACATCCTCAAATTTTCTGTTTTTCTATACTGCCTCCGTTCCATGAATCAAACTGTAGCATGCACCTCCTGCCAAAAAGATCCAGCAGTGGATCTCGGGTGGAGTCTCTTGTCATCTGTGCGCACAGAACAACCAATTCATCCCTACCCCCCTTTCTTGGCTGTACATCCTTGCCAGCTCTTCATGAAAAGCAGCATAACGGAGAGCACCTGGACTGCAGAGTCAAGCAGCTCCCCAGAGGGTAGCTTCTATCTCAGCTTTGAGGGAACTGGGGAACTGGCTGGAGGACAGAGCTGAGAAAGGCTGGGGTTTTTTTGTTTTTTGTTTTTGTTTTTTTTTTGGGGGGGGGGGTTTAAATCTCAAATACTCACAAGCTTGCCAAAACCTAGGCAGACTTCCATGACCAGATGGCCTATTATTCATCAGGCTTTGGTTCACCTGAGCCTCTTTCTCCTGCTGAGCTGCAGCAGGCTGTCTGTTGTAAGCCTACGTTTAGATTTTTAGAGTTCAGAAAGGCTGCATGCAGAAAAACAATCCAGTAAACAGCTTTCTGGCTGGATTATTAACTACTCTCATCTCCGAGGTCTACCTGACCTCCCCGCATGAGCCCTGTCTGATCTGGGATGAAACAAATCAGTGTGTTGGTGCTAGGAATCAGGAAGAATACTCCCTACTCCACAGACAGTCAGGGTTACAGAACCCAAAAATCTTCCAAGAATGTTTGCATGTCCTAGCAGGACTGATAGCTCTGAGAGCACCAAGGTTTTACCATAAAACCTGCCCAATCAGGTGAGCTTGGGAACTGAAATCCGAAAAGACTGGCTCATCAAAATAGCAACTAACGAAAAACCTTTGTTTTTTTACACTCTAGCTCTTCCCCTTGGAATGGTTGGTGAACCTTTTTCCTGCCTGTGAGCTTCCGTGAGGCTGCACACACTCACCCAACTCATCAACCAATCAGAACTCCCGAGCACATTCAAATTAACCAACCAGATTCATACCAGCTCAATGCCTAATTTACATATGGATGGAACAAAAATGGTCTGTTGCCAGGATCTTAAAAAGAAAATCTCGGATCCAGAATGCTATTTGGCAACTCATTTTCAAGTCCCCTTTCTGCTACAGGGTGCTATCACTTCCCAATGAAGTTTGTTTGCTAGCCTTTCCTATGCCGTCTTTCCTTGTCATTCTTCGTGATCGTGAGATAATGAACTGGCATCTGACACAGAAAATAAACATTAGCCTTAACTCTTTTTTTGTGTGTGTGTGTGTGTTTTCTTTTTTTCATTTTCTTTTTTTTAATTTAATTTTCTTTTTTCTTTTTTTATTATTTTTTGATACTTTATTTACATTTCCAATGTTTCCCCCTTTCTAGGTCTCCTCTTTGGAAGCCCCCTATGCCCTCCCCCTCCCCCACCTCTATGAGGGAATTCCACCTCCCACCAACTGCCCACCCACTCCCGTATTCCCTCCCTGGCATTTCCCTTTACTGGGGCCTCTAACACCCTCAGGGCCAAGGGCCTCTCCTCTCTCCCTGATGGCCAACAAGGCCCTCCTCTGCCACATATGTGGTCTGAGCCATGGGTCCCTCGATGTGTTCGGTGTTTTCGAGACAGGGTTTCTCTGTGTAGCCCTGGCTGTCCTGGAACTCACTCTGTAGACCAGCGTGACCTCAAACTCAGAAATCCGCCTGCCTCTGCCTCCCAAGTGCTGGGATTAAAGGCGTGTGCCACCACTGCCTGGCTTTAGCCTCTACTCTTAAAGATGTGTGTGTCATACTGTAGTAGTCACTTTTCTCTTTTCTACAATAAAATTACCTAGCAAAACAATTTAAGAAAGGAATAGTTTCTTTGGTCTTCTAATTTGAGGGTACCTTCCACCCTGATGGAGAGGTGATGACCACAGAATTATGAGGCATTTGCTCACATTCTGTCAGGAAGAAGAGATAGGTGAATGGTGGTGCTCAAGTCACTGTTTCTTTTTATTCAGCCAGAGATCCCAGCCCATGGATTAACTGGTGCTGTCTACATTTTTGGGTGATCTTTTTTCCACTTTAGTTAACTTAATCTAGAAACTACCTCACAATATTGTCTTCTAGGTGGTTCCAGATGTCATCAAACTGACAAATTAACCCTCACACATACCCATGGTGCCATACACTCTCCTGAGATCACTGGACAGGTGTTCTCTTGAAAAAGACTCCAATGGGAACTGTAGAATCTCCTCAATTAGCACAGGAAGGCTGTCTTTAGCAGGTTCTTCACATAGACTTAGTACCTCCCAGACATTAGTGTGTTTAAGAATCATGTGATGAATTTATGTAAGCAGAAGTCCCAGGGTTTCTGGTTTGCCCCATTGGAGTAAAGCCTAGTGTGCTGCATAGTTTTACATCAACTTGATATAAGCTAAGATTCCCTCATCAGAGAACAGGGAACCTTAATAAAGAAAACACTTCCATAAGATCAGGTTGTAAGGAAGCCTGTAGGGCATTTCCTTAATTTGGTGACTGATGTGGGGGTGGGCAGCCTATTGTGTGTGGTGCCATCCCTGGGCTGGTGGTCCTGCATTCCATAAGGAAGCAGGCTGAGCAAGCCATGAAGAGGCCTCTATATATCAGCTCCTTCTTCTAGGGTCCTACCCTGCTTGGGTTCCTGTCCTGACTTCCACAAGTTGCATTGGTCATGGCATTTCATCGCAGCAATTGAAACCCTAATTTAGACACCTGGACAATGGGTTTTCTAACACAGCCATTCAGATGTTCCTCCATCTATGACTAATTTGGGAAGCCCTAACCCCATAGGCTCATGAATAGGTCTCAGGAACTTCATAGGTCCCTGACATTCTCTGCAAATTGTATTGGTGTTTGTGTCTTGCTAGACACTCACAATGGTGAGGCTCTTCTCTAATGGAGTAGCCAGACAGCACTGTGTATTTCGTGAGAAGAGCCAGCAGACATTGATCAGCCAAAGGCCAGTGGGTCTCCTGGGGGAAGCTGCCTATAAGAGGTGAAGTTGTTACCAACCTGAAAGAATGATTCTCTGGCCCCCAGAAAGCAAGGGCTGAGATCTTGACAAGCAAATGACAGTTTCCCCTCGGCACACTCCACTATGAAAAAAAATTCAATGCCAGTCAAATCACTTTTATCAGCTGCCTATTCATGTGGGATTCGGGGCTCTAATAAATGAACCACTTTGCTCTTCAAAGACACTTCTCCTCAAGCTAAGATGTGCTTTGCTTATATTTTAATGAAAGAAGAAAGGATGGAGGAAAGAAGAGAGAGGGAATGGAAAAGTTCTCCAGTCTACATATAGGAAAAAGTAAAGATGTGTGATCATCTCCCCCCCTCACATACACACACACACACACACAGGCACACAACTACACACAATATGTACACACACACAGTGATGTTAAAATGGACTAACCACATGGTATAATCTGAAGTCTGTGAAAAGTATCATTTTCCTCATTAATCACTCCATGTTTACAGCTTCATTGCTTAAGCTCTGGAACTTTTCATCTTTCAAATTTTCCTGTCAGAATTCACATATGCTGTGGGCTGGGATGTAAGCCCACCGGTGCTCATCTTACCTAGCACTGGAGAGCCCTGGCTTTGAGCCCAAAAACTTTCAAACAAAACATAAAAAAAAAAAAAAAAAAACCTTGGACTTTTAACACGGACCCACAAATATCCCTAAATTGTGGGAATTGTTTTAGTATATCTTCTGATTACCTGACTGTGTTTAAGTGCATGTCCATAGATCTGTCTGTTTGCAACGTCTGGTTCCTTCAGTCTAGGAAATCTGCATCGTAAAAAAAAAAAAAAAAAAAAAATCCCCCAGAGGTTGTCCTTAGGCCACACTTCAAGACACTGTATCCCTAGTACTAGGGAAATAGTGAATGCATGCTCAGCATATATGAAATCTTACTTTCAAGTCTTGAGGTGCACAGCATATGCACGCGTGCATGCGTGCGTGCACACACACACACACACACACACACACACACACACACACAAACTGCAAACCATGAAACTTCCTTACTCTTCAGGTGGGCTATGAACCTCTTAAAAGTAGATGAAAACCTGTAGGTATGTTACATGTGAATCTATTTCCAGTCATTGGATCTTAGTTTTAATCGGATTCTAGAAGACTCATTGACTTGAAAAAGGAACACAATCATTTACTGGGTTATATTTCATCAGGGAATGGCAAAATAGAATTCAGAATACAAGGCGTAGGCAATCAAGAAACTTCCCCAGTATACAGAGGCAGGAAAGGATCCTTAGAACCAATGATTCTATGTGCCAGCTGAGAAATGAAAGAAGTTATAAAAAGTACCATAATTGAACTGCAAGACCTTTAAGTTAGGGGAAATATTTGCAACTTATATCACAAACAACCAGTTTCTTGGGTTGGGGACATAGCTCAATTGGTGGAGTGTTCACATAGGATACATGAAGCACAAGATTCACTCCCTAATACTGGTTGAAAACTGAACACATCTCTAATCTCAATACTCCCTAGATAGAGGCAGGAAGGTCAAAAGGGATACTATCATCTTCAAGTACACATTGAATTCAAGGCCAACTTGGGCTACATTAGATCCCATCTCAAAAGGCAAACCAGAATAACAAAGAATTCTATTCTTTAGTGTTTAAAGAGCTACTAAATAACAACAAGGGGAAAGGGAATCCACCAAACACCAAGGCAAGATAAAATGGGGGTAGGATGGAAGAAACAGGTCTCAAAAAGGGAAATATATGTGAAAATCGTTAATTTTGCTCATTATGAAAAAAGTTAAACACATCCCAATGAGATCTGGAGATACTATTTCTTTCTTTCTTTCCCTTTTTCTTTCCTTTCTTTTAACCCAAGTCTTCATAGTCTCTCACTCAGCTATCTATACCCATAGCCTCAACAACCTCACTTTTCATACATCAACTTGAGGAACATTAAAAAGTTGATAACATACTCTGGTGTTAGGTTTGTACATTAGAATGTCTCTGTGGAAGGCAACTTGACACTATGTATACGAACGTGTACACACACACGCACACATATGCCAACATACAGAATTAGAAATTACAGTATCCAGAAGGAAAGTTTATTTTTTATTCGTACTCTGGAATCTTTTGCATCATTTGTATGTATTACCCATTGGAAATAAATAAAATGCTTTAAAAAACCCTAAAAGAAAGCAAGCAAGCTCTGGTTGGTTGGGAAGCACAACTTGGCACAATGTGAAACTGGAATAGACATTCTCATCTCAACAGTATGGTTCACTATGGGAAAGGCTAGACCATATTGATGCCACTATGGTACAGCTTCTGGCTCACAACCAGGCACACTGTTTACTCCAAACCATTTGACAGGTATATCATCTTCTTCAGCTGTGATGATGCATATGTTGATAATCCTTAGACCACAAGCAGTAGTCCTTTAATGAAACAGTTTCCCAACATTCTCTGCACAAATTATTATTTAGTTTTTGTACAGAGGCCTACCAATGAAACTCCCCAAGCTCCCTCTCCAAAGCCCCAACTTGAACCCCTATTGGTTACAGCTCATGTAATTTATTTTTGCTCCTACAACATTTTTTCGTAAGGTGTTCTCACAGCATTTACTCCTATCTATGGAATTGTTTAGGTATTTTGGGTTTTTGTTTTTCTATTGTATGTGTATGCCAGTCTGTGTGTATACCAATTGTATCCAGTATCCATAGAGGCCAGGAGAGGGCATCAGATTTCCTGGAGCTGGAATTACAGGCGACCAACATGAGTGCTGAAAATCTGCTGAACCAAGTTCCCAGCCCATGGTTTGGGTATTAATTTGTGTATCATTCACTCCCAGTAGAGCAGAAAAAGAAAAGTTTTGCTAGAGCACTCCTTCATTCATCTTGGCTGGACCCCATCAGTATTCATGCAACACCCAGCAGAAGGGAGCTGGCCAAGGAAGATGGACGATAAACAAGACAGGCAACCCTGCTATCAACACAGGGCAGGAGTGAGTTCTAGATTTTACCACAAAGAACTTCCCTGGGCAACCTTCCTGGTGAATTATTTCGTTCCTTCAGATGTCCTTACACAGTCAGCCCTTAGCAGTCTCAGCACAAGTCCTGCATTTTGTAGCTGTCCTTTTCAGAATCCCCAGGCCTAGATGAGAACTGATACTTTCGTGCATGCCTCCCTTCCTTGCCAACCCATGACAGGCCTCAGTGATCATGCATACAAATTTCCCACTGATCCAAATGCATGTTCAAAACTCCCTTAAGACAGCAGCTAACTGCTGCCATTCAACTAGGATCGATACCTGAAGAAAAACCTGCTTGTGATCCTAGACAGAGAAGGGGATCCACAGCTCTCAGGGAGGAACAGACTCCTTGCATACTACAGAATGTGTGTTGCACATATGATCACACCACCTAGGAATATTGGGCACTGATGAGCAAGTCTACTGGGCCTTAGGAAAGTCAAGCTCTAATTAATGATGCCTTGCTCTGCTGCTAAGAGAAGCAAACAGATCTCAGTAAACAGAATATTAACCCAGCAGAAGCCTTAAGTCACTGGACACAGCCCCATCTTTATTTCTTTCCCTTTCCTATCCTAACAAAACTGCCTTAGAGTTTGAGGAAGTAGAAGAAAAAGAGGAAGAATCAAGCTCTTACTCAAATTTGTGTTTCAGACCAGGACTACTAGAGCATGCCCTAAAAGTCCGGCAACTCTGATAGATGATCTCACACTGGGACAGATGTTTCCTCTTTCTTTGTCTCCTTTTTAACTATCTTCCTTCTACTGACAAACACAGAGACAGGCAGGTATATATATGTGTGTGTGTGTGTGTGTGTGTGTGTGTGTGTGTAAATATATATATGTATATATATTTACCTGTATATTTGTGTGTGGATAGATAGATAGATAGATAGATAGATAGATAGATAGATAGATAGAGACAGACAGACAGACACACACACACACACACACACACACACACACACACACTGCTGAAGTGAATCACATACTGACAGGAAAACAGAGGAGAGAAGCAGAGTATGGGATGGCAGATTTAAATCTATCTCCTAAATCTAGCCAATTTTCCATCAAGAACAGAACTGGAGACCTATGTATTACTAGGTACATATCTGTTGCCGTGAGGGTTATATCAATGTGAGAAAGCACAGGTTGGAAGCAATATTTCTATGTATATTAACAGAAGGTGTATGCTGTACAGGCATGTCACTAGATCTCACCTTATTTGGAAGAGCCACCTGCTCTCTTCCACACAAAGCTACTGTCGATTTTCCAGGTCTATTTTCAGTGAGAGGTGGGAGTGGGGAAAGGGATGATACAGGATGGGAGAACGTGGAGGGAGGGTTTCTTTACACGTTTCTTTTCTCTTTTTTTCTTTAACTAGTTTAGGCAGCAACATGGGATGCCAACTAATATGGATGTACTGATTCAAGGGTAATTACTGGGCCATTAGTAAAAGGCTTAAGCAATAATGGACATAGGACAATTTTTTCTTGGCCTTTTCTATTTTACCCTTTGTTTTTGTTTTTGTGGTGCAGGGCTCTAAGTCCAGGGCTTACCAAATGCCAGGAAAATGCGAGTTACCTACCGCCTCAGCCCTGTTCCTTTTGAATTGCTTTAAGTGGGTGGTAGATGATTCCTCCAAGTGAGCAATTCGGAAAGAGAGCTGAAGGCCAGCTCTCAGGCTTTTGCCCACCATATATTAGTCAGTAAATTCTGTCCACAATCTGTTCTCTCCCTGAATGTGTCCTTGCTCTCTCTACACTTGTCTGGGTAAGAAAAGGAACTGCAATATGTTAATTCCAACTGAGGTGTGAAGCTCCGGGAAGGTAATGAATGCATTACCTCTTCTGGGGAGATTTGCATTTTAATAAAAAACTACTGCTTCTTCAATCACTGGAATTCACAGAGGAGGGAAGCTACTCAGGCATATTCTAGTGAGCAGAGAAGTTTTCTCCATCCCTTGAGCAAAGGAGGTCTGCTTCCGTTTCATCACCCCCATCACGGGAATGATTGCATTATTAGTACTCTAGCCATGACGTGATGATTGACTAAAATAATTAATGACTACAAAGAATTTAGCAGTGTTTGGCATATAAGAGCTCCACAAAGATTAGATCTTTATTTCCTTTTCAATTTTTATTTTCTGTGCTGCTCGTGATTAAACCCAGAATCCTTGTGCATGCTAAGTATATGTATGCTGTACCGCTGAGCTGCTTTCTGCCCCAGATGTTTGTCTTATAGGACTCGTTCATAATGCAAGCCCTTGACAAAAAAAAAAAAAGTATCCTTCCCCTATATGCTGATAGGCCTAGACTACTGTTTGTAAGTTGCAGCTCCTATAGCACAATAAGCCAGAGAAGGTCCAGAGAAGTAATCGTCTTGGTATCAGGAGCTGGGAAATGACAGAGCCTCAAAAGATTGCCTCTCTGTAGTGGAAAGGGGTAGACAGGCTGCCATTAAAAATGTGATATCTGATGCTTGTATGAAACAGTATAATATATTGCTTAAGAATTTGAGAGTCTGGAGCTTGAATTTTTTTTTAACTTTTTTTTTTTTTTTTGGTTTTTCGAGACAGGGTTTCTCTGTGTAGCCCTGGCTGTCCTGGAACTCACTCTGTAGACCAGGCTGGCCTCGAACTCAGAGATCCACCTGCCTCTGCCTCCCGAGTGCTGGGACTAAAGGCGTGCGCCACCACTGCCTGACCAGGAGCTTGAATCTTGACTGTTCTACTTATCAGCTTCTATTTAAGAATTTTTTAAAAATGTATGTGTATGTGTGTATCTCTGTATGTGCATATACCACATATATGCAGGTGCTTTTGAAAGTCAGAATAGGGCATTTGTTCTTCTGGAGTTGGTGTTATGTGTAGTTGTAAGCTGCCCAACATGGTGCTAAGAATCACTTAGGTTTGCTGAAAGTGCTTTTAGTCCCTGAGCCATCTCTGCAGCCCCTGCTTACTTGCTTTTTGACTTTACAGATGAGTTCCTGGCCAGTCAGGGCTACATAGTGGTACCCTGTTTCAAAATAAACAAAAAAAATTTTCATTATTTTTCCCTTAGCTAGATGAATGGAAATGTGGGAAGCTTTTAGAACATTTATTTATTAATTATTTAAAAAATATTTTTATTTAATGCGTATGTATTTGGCTTACATGTATATCTGTGCATCATGAGAGTTCCTGGTGCCATGGAGGTCAGAAGAGAGCATCAGATCCTCGGAGACTGGAGTTATCAATGGTTATAGGCTACCATGTATGTATTGAGAATTGAACCCAGGTTCTCTGGAAGAGCAAGTGTGCTCTATACCACTGAGCCATATCTCTAGTCCAGGGTTCCATCTCCAAAAGTTAATTTATTCGCTTGTTTATTTATACATACAGGTGTTTGGCCTCTATATTAGTGACTTTTACATTGCTGCAATAAAACACAATTACTAAGACAACTTATAAAAGAAAGCATTTAATTGGGCTTCCAGTTTTAGAGGATTAAGAGTTCATCATTGTATGGTAGCAATCAGCAGGCATGTTGGCTGGAGCATCTGAGAGCTCATATATTGATCCACAGGCAGAAGGCAGAAAGAACTAACTCTAAGCCCACCCACAGTGATATACCTCCTCCAACAAGGTAACATCTTTTAATCCTTCCCAAATAGCTCCACCAACTGAAGACCAAGCATTCAAACATATGAACCTATGGGGGCCATTTACATTTAAACCACTATAGTCTGCATGTGTGTTTACGTACCACAGTACATGCCTGGTGTTGACAGAGTCCAGAAGAATGTCAGATCCCCTAGAACTGGAGCTACAGATGTTTGTTAGCATCATCTCGGTACTGGGAATTGAACTGGGGTCCTCTTGAAGAACACTCAGTGTTCTTAGCTGCTAAGCCATCTCTCCAGCTCCATACCTGTGGTTTTTTGAGGGTGATGTCTATGAGGTAGAGTACAGCTCAGTTATGCTGTTCCCTGGCTTCCTTTACCTACTTAAGCCAATCTTTAAAGATTTATTTACTTACTTATTTATTTATTTATTTATTTATTTATTTATTTAATGAGTACATTGTAGCTGTCTTCAGACATACCAGAAGAGGGTGTCCCATTACAGATGGTTGTGAGCCACCACATGGTTGCTGGGAATTGAACTCAGGACCTCTGGAAGAACAGCCAGTTCTCTTAACCACTGAGCCATCTGGTCAGCCCGCAAATCTTTAGTGTCAGCTTGATACTACTTTCTCAGAAAATATTTTGCTAATACTCTGGAAAGACCCCATCATTTTTGTGGAATATTTGTCTTCTACCCTAGTTAGAATGATTTTATGAGTCTTTCTGTCACTAGTCTTGTCCAGCTAAGGCCTGGAAGGAGAGAAGGAGTCCAGATACCATTTGATCTCAAGGTTTATTCACAATGACAAGCATCAGCTCATAACACACGCATGCAGTACCTGACTCAGAAGCAAGCAGCAGAGAGGCTCTAAAAGGCAAAGCTTGAGATCCGTCTATTGCTCTGCATGTCTTGGGCGGTGGATCCTTCCTCTGGATCCTTGATCTCAGCACACTCAGTTAGTTGTCCTCTGGTCAGTGATCAAGATGGTACAACAGTCTTTACTGTTGCAGCATCAAGGTGTTTTGTCTGCCTGCGGTGAGCCTCAGCTTTTATTTGCTGCAAGGGCATAGTCACACTCTAGCCAATCACACTCTAGCATTCCATCATGGGTTATTGCTTCATTCTTATCTACTACACACAGCTGACATGAGCTGACTGCTCATCTCTGTAACATCCTCCTGGGTCCTGATCTTATTTCTTATTTACATACTCTTTACACTTTCATATTGTCATATTCCCTATCATAGGCATCAGTGACCTGTGGCATAAACCCATCCCAGTTTGGTTTTGTAAAAAAAAAAAAAAAGTATTCACATATAGACAGCTATAGCACTTTATCTACATATCATTCATGACTTTTTTCATACTGTAGTAGCATATTTGAGAAGTATATTATTAAAAAAAAGGTCATATAGCCTAAAAACTTAAAGTAATCACTATGTGCCCTTCTATGAAAAATGTTTGTCAAACCCTGGCTAGCTCAAAGATATTCAACAGATAATTATTTTATGAACATATATTATTGATGGGTTTAACACTTATAGTAGCACTCACTACTGTCAAATACTGTTCTAAGTGCCTTATACATACTGAACTGGCTGGTTTTGTGTGTCAACTTGACACAAGCTGGAGTTATCACAGGGAAAGGAGCTACAGTTAAGAAAATGCCTCCATGAGATCCAGAGGTAAGGCATTTTCTCAATTAGTGATCAAGAGGAGTGGGCCCATTGTGGGTGACACCATCCCTGGGCTGGTAGTCTTAGGTTCTATAAGAAAGCAAGCAAGCCAGTAAGAAACATCCCTCCATGGCCTCTGCATCAGCTCCTGTTTCCTGCCCCGCTTGAGTTCCAGTCCTGACTTCCTTTAGTGATGAACACCAACATGGAAGAGTAAGCTGAATAAACCCATTCCTCCCCAACTTGCTTTTTGGTCATGATGTTTGTGCAGGAATAAGACAAATTGGTACCAGCGTAGTGGGGTATTCCTGTGACAACCTGACCATGTTTTGGGGAGGACTGTGGAAGGACTTTGGAACTTTAGGCTAGAAGATCCATTCAGTGTTAAGAGCTCTGTGGGATGTTGTATGGGAGCTTGGAAGATAATGTTGAGAACAGTGCAGAAGATGGAGGCCTGACTTGTGAAATTTCAGAGAGAAGATTAAAGACTCTTATCAAGGCCATAGCTATTTTGATTGTGAGGATTCTGTGGTTTTGGTTGGCTGGGGCTAAAGAGTCAGCTGTGATTGACAGGATGCCAAAACTACTAAAGTGAGGACCTTGCATTGCTGGGACTGTTGATGCTGGTTGGCTGGAGCTGGGAAATTGGTGGTGATTGGGAAGAGAACAGCATCATTGAGGTGACATCTTCTGGGAAGTGTTTTCTGAGAGCACAAAGAGGCTGTGTTCCAGAGATAGCCAAGGTTGTACCTTGTGCTGTGGCAGGACTTGGTAATGTATAAGAGTCACCCAGGTGGTACTAGTTTTGAAGGCATGAAGGAGTCATGAAGAGCAGCTGAGGCTCGGGCACTGTGAGAGGCCGCGGAAGGCCATTGGTGAAGGTGCAGCCTCAGTTGCAATTGATGGCCCAGGACTGAAGGGGTCATGCAAAGGAGGTGAGGCTTGACACCATGAAGAGAGCCTATGAGAGGCTGTTGGTATAGCCTAGTTGCAGTGGAAGACAGTAGTGTTTTGGAGATGACCAGTACCATGAGATGACCACCAAGAACAGCAGCAGCAGTGGAGTACAGGCATCTGGAGCCTAGAAGACAAGATGTGTGCTACAAAGGGCAGGGCTGGAGAAGTAACCTAAGCCCTTGAAGGAATCAAGAAGATCATGAGTGGATCCCAACATTGGATGGTTGGAGTTTGATTTTGCTTTTGATTGTGACAGTGGCCTGATATTTTTCCCTCTTGAAAAAAGAAGGTATTTTAGTGGAGCTCACAGTTAAGAGACTTTGAATTTTTAAAAGACTTTGAACTTTAAGAGATTGGATGTTTAAAAGGGATTGAAATGTTAATATGTAAGAATTTGCAAAGACTGTGGGACTTTTAAAGTTATTTAGATCTTGGAGATGAATAAGAAAGTAAGGGTCAAGGCTTAATAGTGATGTGTTTGTGTGTCAAGTTGACAAGGGGTCAATTGTACTGGCTGGTTTTGTGTCAACTTGACACAAGCTGGAGTTATCACAGAGAAAGGAGCTTCAGTTGAGAAAATGCCTCCATGAGATCCAGCTGTAATGTATTTTCTCAGTTAGTGATCAAGAGGGGTGGGCCCATTGTGGGTGGTGCCATCCCTGGGTTGGTGGTCTTAGGTTCTATAAGAAAGCAAGCTGAGCAAGCCAGGAGAATCAAGTCAGTAAGAAACATCCCTCTATGGCCTCTGCATCAGCTCCTGCTTCCTGACCTGCTTGAGTTCCAGTCCTGACTTCCTTTAGTGAAAAACAGCTACATGGAAGTGTAAGCTGAATAAACCCTTTCCTCCCCAACTTGCTTCTTGGTCATGATGTTTGTGCAGGAATAGAAAACCTGACTAAGACACATACAAATTCATTTCTTATAACAACTTAGTAACACAGTGATATTATTATTTGCATGTTAGGGAGATAAATGCAAAATAGTATGTTATCTAAGAAATTATAAAGGTTATAAAACTCAGGCATCTATTAGATATAATGCTCTATGCTTGTAATCATAACCTTTAGGAAGTGGAGGTAGAAAGATTGCAAGGTTGAAGGTAGTCCAGGCTACATGAGAGCCCATCTCAAAGAAAAGAAAAGGTTAAGTTCAATATCACACTTGATAGTTCAAGGCTGGCGGATCAGGACTTCAAGGTCATACTGGCTTCTTAGTTCAAGGACATTCTGAGATATATGAGTTCCTGTCTAAAAACAAAACAAAACAAAAATCCTAGGGGCTGTGTGAAGCTCCAGAATCCATGCAGTCAATTCTTTGTAAACTTGGATCTGGCGAAGTTGTTCTGATGTTCTATGAGAGACTTGCTCAGTTGTTTCGGGAAAGAGAAGGAACGATGTGGTTAAAGCAGCAAAGGAGAGAAAGTGATTAACTGCACACAGCCTCAAGTACGTGATTCTCAACCTTCCTAATGCTGTCACCCTTTAACATAGTTCTTCATGTTGTGGTGACCCCCAACCATAACATTATTTCATTGCTACCTCATAACTGTAATTTTGCTACTGTTACGAATTGTAATATAACATCTATGTTTTTCCATGGTCTGAAGCAACCCTAGGACTTGACTAATGTCAAGAAGATGTTTAAAAATTATCAAAGTTAGAGCATAATCAGGCTTTCCACAAAAAAGCTAATGGAACTAAGCCTATCTTTTGCCAGACCATGTTGAGGCTGTTATTATCTACTGTGATTGGATAGCACAATTGATTGAAAAAAAAAACCTTCCATGACACCAGTTTCTTTTAACTCTCCTCTCTTCTGCTATATCCAAATATCTTCAATGCATCAAACCATAAAAGGAGACAGTAACAAATGACTGGTTTGGGACAAATTTGTTCCCCCTTCTGAAAAACAAAAGGACCAGGAAATATAGAGATCCTGTAAAGTACTCCCTCTTCCTGTTCCTGGACTGGCTGGGTTCTATCACAGCTGTGAGCAGGGAAAGCAACAAATGCTAGTTAGTGCAGTTATGGTGCCAAGATCCTATCATGGGCCACCAGTAAGTCCATGTTCTTGGCTTGCTATTTTATTTTACTTGAATAGATTTGTTGGTTAAGAATTAGGAGACCCAAGAGTGACTATGTGAAAGCAGCCAGCAGATGCAGATTGCTGTGGGAGGGATGAAGAGCCTGTGTTCCTCTTAGCAACAACATCCCAGGACACATGGGCACAGGGGAAAAGTTCCTGAACAGAACACCAATGGCTTATGCTCTAAGATCAAGAATGGACAAAAGGGACCTCATGAAATTGCAAAGCTTCTGTAAGGCAAAGGACACTGTCAATAGGACAAAACGGCAACCAACAGATTGGGAAAAGATCTTTACCAATCCTACAACCGATAGAGGGCTAATATCCAATATATAGGAAGAACTCAAGAAGTTAGACTCCAGAGAACCAAATAACCCCATCAAAAAATGGGGAACAGAGTTAAACAGAGAATTCTCAACTGAGGAAACTGGAAGGACTGAGAAGCACCTAAAGACATGTTCAACATCCTTAGTCATCAGGGAAAGGCAAATCAAAACAACCCTGAGATTCCACCTCACACCAGTCAGAATGGCTAAGATCAAAAACTCAGGTGACAGCAGATGCTGGTGAGGATGTGGAGAAAGAG
>CM052722.1:77588216-77601318 GCA_028551405.1 Uromys caudimaculatus
AATGGATGGAACTTGAAAATATCATCCTGAGCGAGGTAACTCAGTCACAAAAGAATGAACACAGTATGTACTCACTAATAAGTGGATATTAGCCCAAAAGTTCGGAATACCCAAGATTCAATTCACAGCAATGGTTGGACTGAGCGTGTGGTCCCAGATCGAGGAGTTGGAGAAGGGACTAAAGGAGCTGAGGGAGTTTGCAGCCCCATGAGGGAGCAGCAGTGTCAACTGGTCTGATCCCCGATGCTCCAGGAGACTGGATCACCAACCAAGGAATACACATGGAGGGACCCATGGTGCTGGCCACATATGTGGCAGAGGAGGGCCTTGTTGGACATCAATAGGAGGAGAGGCCCTTGGGTCTGAGTGTATTAGATGCCCCAGTATAAGGGAATGCCAGGGAGGGAAGTTGGGAGTGGGTGGGGGAATACCCTCATAGAGGCAGGGAGAGGGGGTAGAGGATAGGGAGTTAGCAAAGGTGTCGAGACCTGGAAAGGGGAAAACATTTGAAATGTAAATAAAGTATCAAAAAATATATATTGGGATCCCGGGATCCTGATGCTAAGGATCTGGTTAGAAGACAATGGGGACTTAAAGACTGAGGAGATTTAAAAGTCACCAATCAGGGAAGATGCTGAAGCTGAAATCTAGGTAGATAGTCCAACAAAAACACCAAATACCGAAAGGACAGAACTAAGAGTCTGCACAACCAGTGGAAAAACAAAACAAAACAAAAACTCACTACATAGTAAGACCCTTCTTAAAACAAAACAAAATAAAAACAAACAAGCAAACAACCCCCCCCCCTCAGGTGCAGTAAAGTAGAGCAATAGGAAGGCAGAGCAAGAGCCAACACAGATTCCCTTAGTTCTCTGATAGTGTTGCAGAAACCGTTCCTTGGGTCACTTGACCTTTGTGTAAGAATGACCTCACCATCACCAGTATCATCAAAAGGCAGTATCTTAGTAGAATAAACAAGAGCACAGACTCTACCTTCAGACGTCATCTTAGGTCATCAATAAGCCTTGTTTATCAGCTATGTGACCTAGTTTACCTTTGTAATTCTTTGTACATAGGCAAAAAGGTAAGTAACAATACAGTTTACTCCTACTCTGTTAGGTTAGTTAGCAAGAAGCAATTCAGAATGTAGTGAGGATTTAACATACATAACTGATATACTTTTCAATATTATCTTTTTTTCATGTGCACTTGTGTGGATTTATATGTACCACATTCATACAGAAGCCCAAGGAGGCTAGAAGAGGGTGTTGGAGTCCCTGGAACTGAAGTTATGGGAGGTATTTGTGAGCTGCCATGTCAGTGGATGCTGGAAATTGAATCCAGGTCCTCTCTAAGGGCAATAAGTGCTATTAAATGCTGAGGCATCTCTCCAGCCTCTAACATTATTTCTTAAAAGAATATCAAAAGATAAATGAAAACAAATTTCAAGCATAACACTCATACCTATACTTGAAATCTAGAAGCAGGTAATCTTGAGCACAAGACAAGGGAGAATCTACCGCCACTGTTCCTGTGGCTAGCTATGAAAAGCCCACCACTGCTCAGTCCAACTGGCAGCAGGAGTGCAGGCAAGGGAAATCTTTCCTTGATGCTGTCTTTCTAAGGGGGTTTTCTGTTTCCTAACAACACTTATTCCTCTGAATATGTAGACCCTGCTAACCTGATCTTGTGGTGAGAAAAGCTGCTGACACTGACATACAAATATAATTGTTGGAGCATTAACTCCCACCTCCAAGAACTGTCAGAAATGTTGGGAGTTGGAGCTCAGTTGGTAGAGTGATTGCCTAGCACGGACAAAGCCCCAGGTTCCATCCAGATTGATGGACATGCTTATAATTCCAGCATTTGAGAGGTAGTGGCAAGAGAATCAGAAATTTAAGGTCATTCTTTGCTATACATTGAATTCTAGGTCAGCCTGGGTAAGGTGATTTGAATGAGAATGGCCCTCATAGGCTCATATATTTGAATGCTCAGCCCTCAATTGGTAGAACTATTTAGAAAGGATTATGAGGTGTGGCCTTGTTAAAGGAAGTGTATCACTAGGGTTGGGCTTTAAGGTTTCAAAAGCCCAGGTCATCCCCAGTTAGTTCTCTCTCTCCCTCTAACTTGCAAATATGATATAAACTCTCAATTACTGTTCCAGTGCTATGCTGCCCGGTGCCATGCTCCCCACCATGATCACAGACTCATCCACCGACCCTGTAAGCAAACCACCAGATTAAATGCTTTCTTTTATGTTACATGATGTCTCTTCACTGCAATAAAGAATTATCTAAGACACTGGGCTACATGGACTCCTATCGTTTAAAAAAAAAATCTGTCAGGATTTCCCCAAGAAGAAACATCCCTCAGAGGTATAAGAAGATGGAAGATATGGATATGCAAGTCAAGTGATGGGAGAGAAACTGAGAAAGGGAAGGCCTGTGCAAATCATGATACACAGGTGGCTGGCATCTTTATCATTCTGTAAAGACTTTGGCACAGTGGTTTTGACTGTGGATTTTACTAAGTACTTGCATACAAACCTACTGGAGAAATTGCAAATTCTGGAGCCCTGAGTTTTGGGTTCACTAATTTCATCCTTCTGCCTTGTTTACTAACGGCCACCTGTATAGATTTTTGGAATTTAATTTTTGAGTAGATAACATATTCATATGGCACAACCCTTAAAAATATAAAACATGTGGCCAAGTATGGTAGCACACACTTTTAATCTCAGTGTTCAAGAGGCTGGGACAGAGGATACATCTCTGTGAGTTGAAGGCCATGCTGAGCTGAGTAGTGAGTGCCATGATGGCAGCATCTGCATAGTGAGACCCTGTCTCAAATGAATATAACTTAAAAGGCTTTCCCTGTTTGTCTGGGAGATTTTTACTACTTCTTACAGATACACAGTCTACTCTGCAAATGTACCAAGCTTTACTAAGTAGTTTCCTGTTGAAGGAGAAGTGGGTGGTTCCAATATTTGAGTAATATAGTCCACTTATATAAGTTATCTCATATATCCATCATTTTACAGATGTCAATACATTTCCAAAGGGAATTGCTTTTCTAGGGAACACAGACTTTCAACACTGCTCATGTGATAGAGCCAATCTACATTTGATTAAGCCTCCTTTTGAAGACTCCTGGGAATTAAGAATTAAGGGAGGCATTAAAAATATTCCTTCTTCTCACAGATAAGAAAATGGATTGTTGGGCAGAGGAAGGGATTTTCCTCAAAGTTGCATGGTACGTTGGTAACGACTAAAGCTGGAGCTCAGATCTTCTTACTCTCAGGCCAGTGCTTTGCTACCCATGATTTGTCATCTACAAGCAAATGTGGACTGTCCTGCGAAGAGTACTGTGGTCTATAGCCAGGGAGACAGGGCATAGACTGCAAAGAGAAGGCATAGCAACCTGGGATATATGCCAGATCTCTTCAGGCATGGAAGGTGGACTTTCCTAAGACATCCATGGTGCCGGCCACATATGTGGCAGAGGAGGGCCTTGTTGGCCATCAGTGGGAGGAGAGGCCCTTGGGTCTGAGGGTGTTAGATGCCCCAGTATAGGGGAATGCCAGGGAGGGACGACTGGAGTGGGTGGGTGGGGGAGCACCCTCATAGAGGCAGGGGGAGGGGAGATGGGATAGGGGATTTCCAAAGGGGAAAACATTTTAAATGTAAATAAAGTAAATATCCAAAAAAATTTTTTTAAATGTTAAAAGAAAATTAGATAGGAGCTGGGGATGTAGTTCAGTTGGCCTAGCATGCACAATGCCCAGATTAAACTGGGTACGGTGGTATATACCTCTAATCCTAGTACTTAAGTGTTTGGAACAGGAGGATCAGAAACTCACTATATAATGAGTATGAGGCCAGGCTAAGACACATGAGACCGCCTTATCTTTAAAAAATAAATAGCATAGGACAGACCAACCTCTCCACTAACCATTGTGAGCCCTTGTCTTCCTTCCTTCCACAGAATGAAGAAAGACTAACAGATGTTTTTGCCTCTAACTTTTTATAAATTCTGGGAAAATCAAACGTCTTCTCAGCCGAGGTTCCTCTCCCCAGATGATTCCAACCTGTGCCAGACAGACCAAAAAAAAAAAAAAAAAAGCAAACCACTAAACCTAACAAGGACACACGTTTTTCTGTAGCAACTCCAACATTCCAACATCTGTTTTCACTTTCGTAGCTAAATAAAGGGAAAGGAAGATTTACTATGTAGCGGAGGAGAATAACCTTGAGGGAGGGTAGCCTTGAACTTTTGATCTTCCTGACTCCATCTCTTGAGTACTGGGATTGCAGGCATGCACTACAGGCCTGGTTTCTGCTTCATCTGTTGCTCCATCTTTCAGTGAGATCTGATGAAATGAGGAGGGACTGTTTGCCTAATGCCCTCATTTCTGAGCTCAGCTTAAAAAGGAGCAAGTCTCCTAGTTGAAGACTGCTGGGAAGAGATCAAGGCAACCTGGAATTTTTTAACTGTAGGGGCTAAGCCCACCAGACAAAAGAGATGCCATTTTCATAACCAGCCACTCTCCAGTTCTAATTTCGATAAGAACAAGACAATTGTTAAATGGAGTGGTCCTCATTCAACCACTTCATCAGCCAAACTGTAACAGCCTCCTCATTGCCTGGTCATCCATCATTTGTCTCCGGAGATCATGAGATGGGGAGAACTAGGCCTCTCAGAAGGCAGGTACTGAAGAAATTTACATCCTTTTGGCTCTTCGTTTTTCCTTAACTCTGAAACATATACAGCCCAAGGGAACTGAGCATCCACAGCTGGAGCCCCCTACCTCTCAACTCCATTACCAGACAAAAGGAGGAACTGGGCTTTTGCCAATATTGCAGAGTTTAGCCAAGAATGCTGGACTGTTGGAATCATCTAATAGCTTTTCTCCAGAGCTCATCGATGTATTCTAGGCTAGTCTTTCTCAAAGTATAGTCCTCAGAACAAGTCTGCCAGTATTACCTGGAAAGTTTGATCAGAAATGGTTCCTCTCAGACTACTGACTTAGAACCTTGGGCCATCGGGTTCCCAGGAATCTGCATTTTTAAGTTTATTTGGAAAGTGTTATACCTCCAAAGACAAGAGATACTCCTCTTACTAAGAGCAGGTCTGCTCTTTCTCTTGTTGTTTATTTGGTTTTGAGACAAGTCCCATATAGCATAGGCTGGCCTCAAACTGACAGCACCTGAGAATGACCTTCAACTTCAGATCCATCTGTCATCACCTCAAGGTTGCTGGTATTCCAGGTATGTGCCTCCACTCCCAGCACTGCTAGGGACTGATCTAGTGCTTCCTGCACACAGGCAAGTATTCTACCAACTGAGCTACAGTTGCAGGCCTTTGGGGAGCTTTGGTTTGGTGGTACCCAACTCTTCTCAAGTCAAAACATTGTGGCAATGCCTGATAGTCTGTATTTACTGAACATTTATTATATGCTAAGCACTATACCAAGTGCCTTGGACATTGTTCTTAGATATTGAATCTTTGCAAATATCTATCTGCAAAGGCTATGATCTGAGTTAAGTGGTACTATACCCTGCCTCCAGGAGTCCCGTCCGAAGCTGTTCTAACCTGGCTTGTGAAAATGAACTGTTAGAATCCAGTTTGCCTCTGCTCAGGTCACAGTACCTGCAGCAGCCTCTTCTCTCAGTACTGTCAGGCACCCTACTGAGACCTTATCTGTAACTAACATCCTGGGGCCAGGATTTCGCACCTAGGGAGTGAGTTAACACCAAAGGAGATGTATCCTGCTCCCTTTTCCTCTTTCTTACCTCTGTCTGGAAATCAGAGAGCCTGACTGCAGGCGTGTGCTCTGAAACCTTCCCCATCCTCTGAAAGGTATAAAAAAGCAATGCCATTTTTGCTTTGTGGGCTCTGATTCTTCCCTGGTGCTGGAACCTGAACTCTCCTCTCATGCTGTTATCTGTCTGTCTATGGTGTTAATAACTTTTCTAATAAACTCCTTCCTCCCCAGTGATCCATCTCAATAGCCTCTTGAACACTCCCCTCAGTGAACACATACCAGGGCATAGTCATCCTGAATACTAGGATGTCGAGAGATCACTACCATGGGAGAATGCACTTTATCTATAGCATCCTTTTGTGAACAAACCTTTCTTCTTCTTACATTCTTCTCAGGCCTAATACACAGTCTGGCATTCAGACCTGTTTGCTGAAAGTAATTGGCTTCTCTGTTTACCTGAGCTTGCAGCATTCTGGACAATGATATTTGTTTGGGTTGACACTCTGTTACAAAACTGCTTTCAAGCATGCTTTCCAAGTAACAGATTATTTTTTATGTAGTGCTGAGTGCTTGTCTCACAAGTGCCAACCTTCCCAACTCACTGTCTACTTCAATCAGAATCTAACGGTCCCCACTATTTTCAAAGTAACTGTTAGATATTTGTTGATCTACTTAACATCAGTCCCAGAAAAAAATGCAATAAAAAAAATAAGCCTCCTATTTTAACTCAAATTGCTTAGCATTGGTCATCTTGAGATGAGATAGCTACCTAAGAACAATCATAAAATAAATATCTGAAATGTAAATAACATATCAAAAAATTTTAAAAAATAGAAATAAACAAATGTCTGAAAAATGCAAATAAAGAAAATATCCAATTTTAAAAAAGGAAAAAATCATTGAGGAAAAATAATGGTATTATTGAATAAATTTAGTGCCACCATTTTCAGCCAGCTGGTCACTGCTTGTATCAATATCAAACACTGGGGTCGGAGAGATAGCTTAGTGGTTAAGAGTACTGGCTACTCTTACAAAAAAACCCTGGATTCAGTTCCCAGCACCTGTATGGCAGCTCACAGTCATCTGTAACTCCACGTCCAGGGCATCTGATAGCTTCCTCTGCCCTTTGAGGGTGCTAGACATGTATGTTTTGTTCAGGCATACATGCAGCAAGACACTCATAAATTAAAACTGTCTAAAGGGAAAACAAAATTTGTTTATTATTTGGAGACAGGGTTTCTCCAGATAGTCTTGGCTGTCCTGGAACTCACTCTGTAGGCCAGGCTGGCCTCAAAGTCACAGATCCATCTGCCTCTGCATCCCGAGTGCTTGTATTAAACGTGTGAGCCATCACCACCCTGCAAGCAAAATTATATTTAAAAAAGTCAGACACTGCACGATGTGTTTATTAAAAGATAAAGAGATATAAGATATGTTCAATGGGGGTGTGGTGAGGTGTGGGGAAAGAGGGTGCCTCAGTGGGCCCATGCCAAGGCATCCCTTCCCCCTGAGGGACCAGTCACAGGACAGTATAGTATAGAATGGAGTTTATTCAGGGCATGGGGAGGGGAGTTAAGAGGGTAGTAGAGGCAGAGAAAGGCAGAGAGAGGGAGAAAGTAGAGAAGTGGAGGCCGGGCCATGACCACATGGAGAGAGAGGGGGAAAGGAATGGGGAGAGAGGGGGGCAAGAGGGCAAGAGTGCAAGAGGCAAGAAGGCAAGAGAGCAAGAGAGAGAGAGAGAGAGAGAGAGAGAGAGAGAGAGAGAGAGAGAGAGAGAGAGAGAGAGAGAGGAGGGGCAAGCAGCTGTTGCCAGGTAACTGTGGGGTGGAGTTTAGACAGAATGCTAACACTGCAATCCCTCAGTGTGCTGTACTATCTAGAAACAAAGACAAATTAGGTCTTGTATTTTTAGGAAAGGTACTCATTTCTGGCTTTTAATAATGTCAGAATACAGCTCTGTTGGATGGCAACAGGGTAGGAATCTAAACCTGTGACTGAGTGTACATTCCCAGAAGCATCCTTCCTTCCTGGATCTAATCTGCAAGAATGACCTTGGACTAGATGATAGACCTTTACAGGCCTTTCGTCCTCTAAATGTTGAAAGCAAATTACCCAAAGCCAGGGCTGGAGAAGTGGCTTAGCAATTAGAAGCACTTGCTGCTCTTCCAGAGGGCTGGGGTTTGAGTCCCAGCACCACTTAGCAGAGACTATTTATTTGTAAGTCCAGTTCCTAGGGCTTAAATACCTCTTCTGGCCACTGGGCACAGGGCATATAAGTGGCACACAGATACAGATGCAGGCAAAACATCCATAAACATAAAATTAAATTAAAATTAAAGAAAAAAAGAAACTGCTTGCTTGGTAATAGCTAATGAGGAGCAAGCCAATGATCTGAAGAGTCCTGGTGCAGGGGGGAGATGAAGTGATTTGACTTCCTAGAATAACTATTCTTACTCTCTCCTATAGTAATGGGAGTTTTAGCTACATGTGAGAGCACAAGTTAAGACTTTATTTCTCAGCATACCATGTATCTAGATGTGGTCATATGATTAGGTCCTGGTCAGCAGTAGAAGCACTCTATCACTGAGATCTAACCCCAGCTCTTTTTGGTGTTTTGGTACATGGCCACACTGAGTTGCTCTTTGGACTCTTTGCAACCAAGGCAGGTCTTAAATTTCTCATCTTCATGCCTCAGCCTCTTGAATAGGGATTATAGGCTTATGCCATGAGACCTGGCTTCTTCTTCTTTAATGATTAGTTTATTTTTATTTTATGTACATTGCTGTTTTGCCTGCATGTATGTCTGTGTCAGATCCCCTGGAACTGGAATTCCAGATAGTTCTGAGCTGCCATGTAGGTGCTGGGAATTGAACCCAGGTCCTCTGGAAAAACAGCTAGTGCTCTTAACCACTGAGCTATTACTCTGGCTGCCACCTTCTTCTCCTCCTCCTCCTCTTCCTCCTCCTTGTCCTCCTCCTCCTCCTCCTCCTCCTCCTCTTCCTCTTCTTCCTCTTCTTCCTCCTTCTTCTTCTTTTTAAGCCAGGATAGTGTGGAATCTTTCTTATAAAAACAGTTGAGTGTATAACTAATAGGCCACTACTAGGAAGATTGCCCTGGAAGGTTGGGTATGTGTTATCGAAGCAGACATTATGGAATCTGATCAAGCTGTTAGAGGGTGGAGAGGTCACTGATATGATGGAGTGAATTCTGTCTACTCAAGTTACAGGCACTGTTTGCAAGGTTTTGATGCACTTGATTGCTGGTTTCTTTACTTGTTCATAGGTTTTGGTTTTAGCTCCCCTTTCTATTTAGATGTCTTCCTCCCTTTTGAGCATCTGTTTTGTTTTCTTTATTTTGTTGTGAGTTGTCTTGCTTGAGAACATTATCTCTTTTATCTCAGGTTGGCCTTCTAGTCTTAGCTTAGGATGACATTGAGCTACTCATCCTCTTGTCTCCGTCTCCTGGGATTACAGGTGTGTACCGCCATGCCCAATTTCATGCTGCTCTGGGGATCAAAGCCAGGGCTTCATGAATTTTAGACAGTCTACCAATTGAGCTACAAACCCAGCCACTGTTTATCTATTTATATCAACATACTTTTTGTTTAGCCATATAGGATATCATAAAAATAAGGATAGAGGCTTTGGTATCAGATAAGTATGACTTTGACCAAATCTCAGCCACACTGAGATTTAGTTTCTTTATTAAATGTAGTCAAATCATTGAGTTCAAGAAGTAGGTGTAAGGAATACATTAGTCAGGATTTTTGAAAGCATCTAGAATATTGCACATATTAGGCAATCAATGAATATTATTCTTGTTAATACTAACAATAGCATCAGTACATCATGAAGTGACCACTGCATAAGAGCTAGGCAGTGTGCTGTGTGCTAGCTTCTACATAAATTGCTTATCCTCTCTCTCTCTCTCTCTCTCTCTCTCTCTCTCTCTCTCTCTCTCTCTCTGTGTGTGTGTGTGTGTGTGTGTGTGTGTGTGTGTGTGTGTGTGTGTGTGTCTAGGAGACATAGGAAGTTCAGACGCTGCTTGATTAAGGCTTTTTGAAGGAATGTGGATTACTGATCTCAAGCAGAAGCTTGCCTTAGGTCTGCAAAGGCTTTGGGCAGGAGAGAGCAGCAGGGAAAAATAAGTCCATTTATTGTAGTTTGATCATTTCCTTTTCTGTCAATGAAAGGCATTCATTGAGTTTTCTAACATGCCACTGGTCAACTCTGTTAGAGAACATCTGGCATTGCAATCATGCAAGACTTTTTATTTATTTTTTAGATTTATTTCATGTGTTTGTTTTGTGTGAGTGTATGTATGTGCACCCTGGGCCTGCATGGTGCCTGGAGAAGTCAGAAGTGACGTAGAAACCCTTGGAACTGGAGTTTCTGACAGTGTGAGCCACTATGTGAGGTGCTGGGATTTGAACCCTAGTCTTCTGCAAGAATAACAAGTACTCTTAACCACTGAGCCACCCCTTCAGCCCCCACGCAAGCATGTAAGTCTTAAATGTCCTTAGCTACATGCCTCTTTCTCTCCTCGCTCTAATTTTAAACCTATTACTAGTCTCAATGCCAGCCAGCCATTCACTGACTAAGTGACATTTTGTAAATCATTGCCCTCTTCTGCGCCTCAACTTCCTCACTTGTGAAATGAGCTTATTAACGATATTCACTTCTGTAGGTTTGTTATGAAAATTTAATGAAATAATGCATGCAAACTGCTTAGCATGGTGCCTGCCACACAGCAATCAGTAAGCATTAGCTATTTTCATTCATGCATTAATCCATTCACTCCAGAGTGTTTGTTAAGTGCTTGGAATGAGCTGGGCTCTGAGCCTTCCAAAACTTTACAATTTTACTGGGAATACAAGACAAAACACAACCTATGAAACACTGCAACTATTTTTGGTTGCGAGCCTAGCCTTTAAATGCTGAGCCACCTCTCCACCCTGAAATGTTACATGTAAAATTCAGTGGGATCGGTGACAAAGAAATCAACGTAAGGCAAGGGACCAAAGAGGTCATTAAGAAGCAGAATCATACTTCTAAAAGTGTCTTCCTTTGATTCTCACTTCCGCCAAATCTTAGAGATCTTTTTGGATCAACGTTTGAAAGCCAGTGGGCATGAATGACTAGGGCTTGGTTATACAGAGGGAAAAGGACAAGTTGGATGGCAGCTGGGAGAGTAGCAGCAGGCTGGTGCAGGTATTGAGGGTTCGAAATAGCTACACAGAGAACTTGTTCTCAATTGCACAGCTCAGAGTTTCCTAAGCAGTGTGCCAGGATTACAAGGAAGGCCCCAGAACAGTCACCCTGGGATGCAAACAGCCACTTTTCATCTTTTTTGTTTGTTTCTTTGTTTTACACACGGCTACAGGAATGCTAGTATTTGCTGTGCCTGCCAGCCCGTGCAAAAAGAACAACTTTACATTCTCAGAAGCCAATATGTTGAGGAGAATTTTTGAAGCATATCCCACAATTAAAAGAGAGGAGAATAAAGAAACTTGGAGTTGGTTATGGAAAGTTGCCTAGCATCTGAATCATGTTAGCAAAGGTCAGATCCAGGGCCACTGTACCATTTTCTGCCCTAGCCATATATGGTAAGAGCAGTTGCTGTTTAGCCTGCTCTGTAAGCTTAGCCCCATCTTTACTGACAAAAGAAAGGAAAATCAAAATGTAGTGCCCAACCACCCAAACCAGACCTATGGGAAAAACCTTTGTTCTAGTTTGCTTGCTACTGCTCTAATAAACAGAGCAAGAGCAGTTTGGGAAAGGAAAGGTTTATTTTAGCTTACGGGTTGTAGTCCACCATGGAGGGAAACTGAGAGAAGAACTCAAGGCAAGAGGTTGAAGCAGAAACCAATGGGTGGAATGCTGGTTACTGGCTTGCCCCTCCAAATCTCTTTGCTAGCTTTCTTATTATATATAGCAGATCTACCTATCTAGGGAATATGTAGAACACAGAGGGCTGGTCCCTCACATATCAATTAGTAATCAAGAAATGCTGACAAGCTGGATTGTAGTAATGTAGGGACCTTTAGTCCCAGCACTGGGGATGCAGAACCAGGCAGATCTCTGAGTTTGAGCCTTGTCTATAGAGCAAGTCCCAGGACAGTCAGGGTTCCAAAGAGAAACCTGGTCTCGATAAAACAGTAAAAATTTTAAAAAAGAAAGAAAGAAAATGTAAAAATGCTAACAGAGGAATCTGATGGAAAATATTCCTCAGTTTAGTTCCCACTTTATTATGTAGGCATTTTGAGTGACTATGGCTTAGGAACACAGATTTAGGTTATGCCATATTCTATGTTCCAGTGTAAAAGCAGTTTCATGAACTTCTATAGTTTTATAGAACAAAGAGTCATAAATCAAGGCAAGTTTTAAACATATTGGTCCACACGTCAGAGGGGATGGCACATGAGGCGGGAATAGCTGATCTACAGGCCCAAGATGCTGATTACATTCTTTGTTTTTGAGTTGGTGGAAGCTAGTGGTCTGTTAATAGATTCCAAAACATTTTTATTTATTAGACACAAGATAATAATTGCGACACAGAGGTGGGCAAGGACTGGCTGTTCTGGAGGGCTAGAACTCGCCCAACGTTAGGGAATTGGCCTCTACATCTGCAACATTCCCACCTTTCCTCAGTGCTGGAATTCTAATCAGTCAAGCAGTCTCTGCAGACATGACTTCTTTTTTATGAGTTCTCATTCACACTACGCATCACAGCCTTTGAAGGTAAGATCACAGTCTGTATATCTGGAACCAACTAAAAGGCCATGTCGTTATGTTGATGAATATCCTGTTATGTTGGTGACCATCTTTTCTTTCTCCCTAACTCTTGTGAATGAGACAACAGAATTCTATTTCAGTGGGTTTTGTTTCAGATTTGTTGTTGTTGTTTGGTTGAGGTTTGATTTGATTTGATTGGTATTGTTTGTTTGTTTGTATCTTACGAAATGAAATAGGTATTTGGTTCCTTCTTGATGGATGTTTGGTGGGTTTTGCAGAATTTTTCTTCACAATGCTCCCTGTATTTGTATTATCAATGTTCTTGATTAGAAACAAAACACACACGACAACCACAAATAAATCTTTTACTGCTAAATTATTGCTATAAAATGCATTATGGTTTAAGTGAAAATGGCTCCCATAGGCTCATACATTTGAATGTATTGTTCCTAGCTGATACACAGTTTAGGAAGAATTAGAATCTCTGGACTTGAAAGAGGTGTGTCACTGGGGGAGAAGGGGCTTTGAAATTTTAAAAGCCTGGACCAGATTTTCTCTCTCTCTCTCTCTCTCTCTCTCTCTCTCTCTCTCTCTCTCTCTCTCT